>CM062942.1:88386201-88986201 GCA_031878705.1 Tapirus indicus | reverse complement strand
CTACTTTATAAAGTATTAAAAAAAAAAAGACTCATTCTACAGTACATGTGTATAGGAGTTCAGTCCTGTATTCAGGCTTGCAAGTGTATTATTCGGTGGTTTTTAAAAACAGCTATTGCACATCTTTGGGGTTCTGAGGAAAACCAAGCATCTGAGGCTTTCTTCCTTTCTTCTTATCGGGAGAAAACCAGCTTAACATGGGATGAAAAGAACACAACTGGTCTCTAACTGTGGGCTTAATGTCATGGAGCAATGACAGTTGGAGCTTTCCCTTTCATCACTGTAGTTTTCTCCAGGCATGCAGGTTGTTCAGCCGTAGCCTGATTTATAGCATAGTCCTTATTATTTTCATATCATAATCTAACATTTGGTTCTGTATATGACTTTGCAAATTTGCATATGATTTGTTGCTACTTTTATTTTTTCTGAAAAGCCTCATACAGGGCCAACTCTTTTTAAAGCTGTTTGGAATCTAACTCATTACAGGTTTCTTTAC
The DNA here is from genome assembly GCA_031878705.1 of Tapirus indicus. Classification (NCBI taxonomy): domain Eukaryota; kingdom Metazoa; phylum Chordata; class Mammalia; order Perissodactyla; family Tapiridae; genus Tapirus; species Tapirus indicus. The sequence continues at coordinate 88,985,705 of CM062942.1, read as the reverse complement.
TCCTGTTGTAAAATCTGAACATAGATACTGTCCAAACTGTCCAAAGAGTAACGTTTGAATTCACAGTAACAAAAGTTACAAAGTTTGTGCAAAAGACATTGTACACCATTGGAGTACATAGAGCTTGCTATAGTTAATTTTATATAAAGCTGCATTTCTCATTAAAACTATTCTGTGCTACATTAAAAGTAAAGTATCTGATTTATTTTTTCCCTTACAATAAAACTGAATACTCATTTAATTTCAGAAATTTAAAGATACAAATTGCATATTTATGATGTTTGCAAATGTAACAAATCATTGGAACCTTTTAAACATCATAATTGCTTTGGAGCTCTTCAAGTTTTCCAAGGGTCATAAAGTAAACCCGGCTGTGGCGATTGCGCAGGGTAGAGGTAAAGAACAGCTTTAAAAAGAGAGAAAGAGACACCATTAGTAAATAGTCAATAAATCGTAACCTGATATTTGATAGATACAACCATAATTTCAATTTATCTGCATCAAGCAATTAAAATGCTAAGCCATACTGTTTTTTAGAACAGGATTTCCTCAAATTAAAGAATGAGAATTTAAGTTAGTATGGTGTCTAAATTATACATTAAAAATAACCTTTTACCATGTTCTATATAATTGTACTTCATATGGTTTAAATAAAATTAGGTTTTTGTAGGTGACAATGATTTGCTAAAGTTCTTGATTAGTTTTGGTTAACAATTCCTCTGTTTTTTTAAAAAAATAATCTACTTTTACTCAAGTTGGCTTTCCTTCTTTCTTTTAATATAAGGAAATGGTTAAATTATTTAGATCTTGTTCACCATTGTTGCTGGTGTTTCAGTGGCCATTGAAATGTTCTACTTGGTGTGATTTTCTATTTAGTGGAATGGGCTGACAACAACAGATTGGTATTACGAGCTAAACCGATTGGCTTAGAGAGGAACATGTAGTGTAAATATGGTCTGTGCCATGAAGAAAATTAGAACAGAATGTGAACATAAATAGCAAACAGAGGCCTTCTTGTTAGGACTAAGGCTTTCAACATCCACAATGGATATACTGGGGAGGGTTTGTGACATAATAGTGATGATGACAAGATAACACTAGCTACCCTTGACTTAACACATTTTATATGTGAGGTAATCTGTGAGATGCTTACTATATATACATTATCATTAATTTCAGAATTTTTCCCAAAGCAGTTATTAATATTCCCATTTTGGAGATGAAGGAACTAAGGCTCAGAAAGATTAGCCAAACTTTCAGGTTCTAACACCCAGTTAGGTGCCAGAGCCAGGACTGCATCCTAGGTCTATATGACCTCAAACACTGGTTATTGTCATTATATCCCTTTATATTGCAAACCAGTACCTTTCCTTGATGCACAGTGCTTCACCCTGGTTGTTCTGGTATTAATTTAAATCCTCTGCAATCTCTCCTAAAAGTGAATGCTTCCTAGTCCTATTAAGATTATTTCTTCACCCTATTATTTCTCATAATATGTAGGGACTGTAATAATTTTATGCAATGCATTTTTCCATCTAAACTAGCTGCACTGGTTGTTAAAATTGATCACATTACACAAATGATTGCCAAATCTCAATTTTATTTTTCTTTCCTGTATAATGGACATAATAATATCCACTTGTGAAGATTAAATATGATAATTTTTAAAGTATTTAGCACAAACCCAACCACATAATTAGGTGTTCAGCAAGCATAAGTACTTTTTCTTCCTTCTGTTATTGGATTATGCTGAAAACTATAAAAGGCAGATTTAATCAAGCATTCTGTTTCCAAATATCATATTAATATGAGCATGAAAAGAACTAAGCATCAAAGACAGTTATGGATTTTGCACCAAATAAAGTAATGGCTAAGCTTTGCTTAGGACATAATTAGAATTTTTATTTTATGTGAAAATGGTTTCTCTTGAAATCAAATTTCATCATTTATCAAATCAATGTTTCTATTGCAAAATATAAAATTGTTTTCATTAGTATGCCAATTTGGGAAATATGGCATAAATATGTCTTTATGGCCAAGCAGAAAAAGATATAAATTTCCTTAGTTAATTTTCGTTGTTTGCTTTATTTTTGCTCTAACTGGAGGATGTAAGTTATACCTTGTCACCTCGGGTACACAGAAATCTCAGCTTCTTAATTGACCTGCGCTTCAGTTCACTTTCCAGAACCCTCGATTGTAAAGAGCGGACTTCAATGGCCTTTTGGCCCCATCCTGTAGGTCGCTGTGTACATTCATAAGCTACAATAAAAGTATAAAAATCAGAAAAACACAAAATCTTTCTATCAGTGATAGAAAATTATAACCAGAGTCATTATTTGATTTTTAAGAGGCTCATTATTACAGTTAAGGTAAACACATTCTTTTTTTCCTCCTTCTGTAGTCAGTCATTTGGCCATTATGCTGCTCGGCAATGGTGTTCAAACCAGCTATCTACTGTCACCATTGTGACCAATGTTGAATAACTAGATCTCACTTAATTTTTCTATTCATATTCTCCAATACCACAGAAAAAGCTAAGGGTTAATTCTACTCTATCTACTCTATCTGTAGAAAGTCAAATTTACCCACTGCCATTCTTTATTTTACAGTCTAGCTAAGCACAACATTCCATAAGGGTTTGTATTTGTGCTCAAGTGACATACATGGAAATCTGACTAACTCTTCAAAATTAAAACCGTTAAAATGACTTGCTCAACTAATGACTTTAGCAACTCTGATGCAATTCAATGAATTACTATGTTATAAACAGAATTTAAGCTAATTTGATACTGTTAAGGCTCTCTCTTGCTTAGAAAATTTTTAAGAATTTAACTTTTGGACCCTGTTTCATACTACTTGGTGACAATAAAGATTATGACAATTGCTTTAAAGAAGAAAACCTAATTATATAAATAGCCATACAGTCAGCTGGCGCTGTAAGATATTTTCTGACACAAGGAGCAGTAATATTGTTAAATGTTTAACTTTCAAGTTGATATTCTTTATGTACTTTATGGGGAAGCAAATTTCCATAAATAAATATAATCTTGCACTTAAAATAATATCAAGATTTTGAGTCAAGCTAAAATAGTCTAGAAAACACCAAAAACAAAGCATCTTCGTTGCCATATTAACATGACTAAAATCAGAATTTAATTCATTAGACTTTCCATTTCCTTCTCTTATAATGGCAATAAACTCTGCATTGATATAACTACAATATAGTTTTTTTAAAAAGTTCCTTATCTTTCTCGATGGTTCTAGGATGCCTTTGTTTAAACCAAAATTTACCTGGCACATTAAATATGCATTAAAGGACTCATGAAGGAATTATTAAACTTTTATAAAAGTGACTGTTCATAGGCATAGTGTGAGTCATTTTGAATCCCTCAACTAAAACTTACCAAGCATTTATTATCTCTTGCTTCCTTTTACATCACAATTAAAAATATTAATGTGTATAAAATTGACATTGAAACTATAATTAAATTACAATCATATTTTTATTTAGACAAATGGCTCTCTTGGAAGAAGACTTTATAAGTCCAATTTCAGACTAAAATTAAAATCACTCCAGATACAAGGGAAGTAAAGGGAATCCATGGCCTGAGTGATGGAAACAATAATAGATTTAGTCTACCCAGATTTGAATTTTTTCACCTATCTGAATACTTCATTAAAATGGTATTTTTGTCAATGGCCATATAGAGCAAAATTTCCTAAGCTTAACTCACAGGCTACCTGATGAGTCCAAGTACACAGTTCATATGGCATTACATAATTTCCACCTTAATTCTGAAACACACTAATCTGCCACTTAACCTAGCTACTGAACTATAGCTTGCTTATGAGACGGAATCCAGTGATTTGGAGTGGGAATGCTTAGTGAAATTTGCTGTGATTGTTAAGCCTGTATATATTTGTTTGAAAGAGTAATGATCTTATTATTGAAAACATTTATTATATCTCAAGGAAATGTAAAATTTAGATAGGGGAAATCTGGATCTAAGCTAGTTTTAAATAATAAAGCAGTTATTTTTAGACAGAAAAAGAGAGTAATTGATTTTTTTAATATTAGTGTTACACTGTAGTCTTTAGTGTACTCTCAAAATACCCTTAATACACGAAACAAAATATCATGTTCTTATGGTGCTATAAGTTATTTTACATATATAGAGATGTTTTTCGAATTCTAGCAACTCAAAATAGCATTTTGTTTGAGGTCAGAAGTTGTCCTGCCTAAGGACAAGAGCTGTACCAGATGACTTTTTAAGACTCCCTTGATTCCTATGATTGTCTAGTGGCATGCATATAGGGTTTTGTTGCCAGGTTCCCATTTGAACTGAATTTCCTTATTCCAAATTCTGATTAATATATTGATCACAAAAGTACCACTGTAAAGGTTAGAGCAAGATTCATTATTTTCAGTTTCTTTTGCCCCAGATCTGTCTATTATATTGTAAGCATTTACTTTCTGTCACTTAAAATGGTTTGAAAGCCTTTGTGAGTTCTTACCTCTTTGAAAGAGTTGAAGGAGGTTTTCAGGACAATTCTTAACACTATGTATGCAGAAAGAAAGGATTCTGCAGATGCAATGCAAAGTGCCATCAACCCATAATAAAACAAATGCCATTAAACAGCAGTTCTTCCAAACTGGTACTTAAAGCCACATGAGGCTCACATTTAGCCATTTTATAGAGATTTCAGAAGCTTCTGGTGTCTTTATTGACAAACTACCTTTCCCTCTTTCTGTCTCCCTCCCCTTTTCCCTTTATTTGCTTCATTAAACTCCTCCTACTCCCAAGAACATTTATCCTCCATCAAATCATTCTACTCTCTCCAATAGTTTTACTGCTCATATGCATTCTTTTCCCTATCTAGAATCACCTTTGTAGTCACCAAGTCTCAGAGACATACACAAGAGTCTCAAGTTATTCAGATTTCCCAGATCAGCAGTTCTGCATTGGTCAGGAAGAAAAAAATATCCTGGCCTGATGAAGATGAAAAGACAGTTTTCTTTATGTTGCCATCTGAGAGGTACCTAACAGGCATTCCAGTCAGTCACATTTACCTTTTTTGTAAATGAAGGATGATGAAATCTTAGTGACAGCCAATATGTCACATATTCAGTTTGACTCTTCACAGGAGTATTACTCACTAAACAGAACACTACTGACTATGAAATAGAAACACTTTTCTCTTCTTTTGTGACTACTTGGCAGTCTCCTAAGATAAAGGTAAACCCCCAAAATCAATGTGATGGAATGAAGCATTTTCAACACCTGTGTAAAATCTGCAAGCAAAGGGAGTTTAAAGAAAATTACAGATTGTCGTAGAAAGGGATTCTTTTCCTATTTTAATTATATGATTATTGCAAATGAACAATGAAGACAGCCAAAATCAGTCTCTTCTCTCTCTCTCTCTCTTTTTTTTTTTTTGTGAGGGAGACCAGCCCTCAGCTAACATCCGTTGCCAATCCTCCCCTTTTTGCTGAGGAAGACTAGCCCTGGGCTCACATTCGTGCCCATCTTCCTCTACTTTATATGGGACGCCGCCACAGCATGGCTGACAAGCAGTGCGTTGGCAGGCGACCGGGATCTGAACCCGCGAACCCCGGGCTGCCAAAGCGCGAACTAAACCGCTGCACCACTGGGCGGCCCCCAAAATCAGTCTCTTTGTGGTAGCCTTGTGAATTCATTAAGCATACAACAAACACACCAATCACCTTACTAAGGGAATAAATATGTAATATCCCAAATTAATACTATATGCCTTGAGAAAATGTGATACTTCAGGAAGTAGAAGTTTCTCTGAGATCATCTGAAACAGGAAAATTTTTATACATACCTACTGAAGATGGTATGTCTTTCCACACTTCAAGGATCTTCTTGAAGAGTTGTTCATTTGCTTCCATAGAAAGGGCTTCAGCATTGAAGGTGAGCATCATGCCAATTCCCAAGGAATCAGGTAAAATGATGATATTCTGCGGTATAATGATTTCCAGGGTCTGGAATTACGTTTCATAAGGATTTACATGTCCAACACTTTATCACTACTACTTTAATTGAAGCAGTATGGTTGAGCAATAAAGACCAAAAAGGGGTACAAGGTGCAGGGAGGAAGAGAAACTTCTACTTCAATATTAAACAGCACGCTATCCAACACTTGAAAAGAGCTTTCCCTATGTAATAAAGTAGTCACTGTTTGATATTCTCCTGTATATTTAGGAGAAAATCTTGTTTGCAAAAAGCAGAGATATATTTCCAAGCCAGAGAAATTCATTGAAATTTCATAAAATATTATGTATAATGATAAAAGAAACATTACTTATTACAGAATTGGATTTCAGATTCATTTCAGCACATTAATGAATACTTTAGTAATGAATGTGTAAACCAAGTAACAAATACACAATCACCGGTTATCAGCCAATTCATTTGAATCAGAAATAGAAAGTTAAATTAAAAATAGCTTGAGCTTATAATGTTTACAAGGAGCAACTTTATAATATTCTTTACTGCTTGAAATACAATAGTCACCCTTCCTTCACAAAAGATGTGGAATTTCTTATTCAATTTGTATAACCTTAAAATACCTTGAATATACAAATTCAGAGACGTATTAGGTGGCATAATATGACATACTAAGAAATATCTAAGATTTTCTAAATTTCATTATGTATAAAACAATGTGACAAAATTTGTTTAAACTACAGTTGTCACATTAATAGTATTTCCCTGAGAAATGAACAATTACATTCCTCTATTCTTTCTCCAAATTAGGAAGTTAGGGAAAAAAGTCAGAAACTATACTTGCCAAACTCAGTGTACTCAGGCCAAGTGCTTGAGGCCGTGTCTCAGCAACAACAATCCTTAAAACTAAAATGGGGATCCAGAGGCGAAAAGCAATTTTAATGCGTTCCCTGGGCACTCGCATGAGCAATTGAATCAGAAAAGAGATGAAGGAAGAGAGAAAAAGAAATTGGAAGAAAGAAGGTTGTCTCAAAAAAATCTGTTTAGAATAAAGCTGGACTGCTGTAAATCCAGAAAGCCTCAGAGGTAATTCTCTTGCTTCTCAGATGATTCGCGAAGTAACCAGATATTCTTTAGCACACGCGGCTTCCTTGTAGCGTTACAGCTTTTGTAATCTAGCACTCTTGTAAAAATATTATTTTTAGTACATTCTGTTCCAGAAGACACTCTCCTCTCCCTTATATTAGAATCCTTTCTCTTTTAATGGGTCAAGACACTAGGGCATTTAGCTAAAAATACTATTTTTGAATATACTTAAGGTATCCTAATTAGGTCAGAAAATGATTTTTTTAAAAACTCATCTTCTCTCATTCTTGCTGCCACAATAATTAACTGATTGCTTCAAAAGGAAATAATTGTCTCTGCTTAGTAGCCGAGTGGAACACAGGGTTCAAATCTTGAATGACTTTTCAAATAAGTGTAAGCTTGGACCAATACTGCAATGTTCTATACTGTACCAGCTTCAAAATAAAGGCTAACTGAGATGACACAAAAAATAAGATGCAAGAAGCTATGTAAGACTTCAACTGAAGAATACTATAATATTTATATCAAAATTAACCTGAACTTGTATCTAAATGACTTTGGCTGGGATTGGTTCAATATTTTCTACATTATAAACAGAGTGATTTCTATATAAGAATAGGTGACAACTAAGTGATCAGCTAATTAGATTGTTAACATAACTATAACACTTTTTAAGGTCTCCACTAATGACCTGACAATTGCTCTATGTAATCTCTCAGAGATGTACAAAATAATTCTGAAAGCTGTGCAAAACACATTACTGCAGTGATTTAAAAGTACATAAAAGTTTTCTCCTGGACTTTTGTATAATGCTAGACTGCTAAAATTTTAGTTGTCAACAAATTAGGGAATTGAAAAAGGGTGAAGTAGAGATTTGTTGGTTCAGCTCTTCCTCTTAAATATAATTTTTAATAGGACAAACATCACTGCCACCATCAAATTTAAGACATAGTAGAATTATATTTTGTATGGGGTGTGTGTTGGAGGAGAATTATGTTACGTTTGAGCTCATTATAGAAATGATGTGAATAGTGTTTTTACAACTATCCATGTTTTACATGTTTTGCCATATTTTCATTATTTATAATTATTTAAGAGTTAAGAGTTGAGGTGCACTAGCTTTTGAAATGCTGAATCATTTGATCGGAAATTGCAACTATAATTGATACTATAAGAGAACACTTCATGATAATTTCCTATATATCACAAAGTACTACAATCTGGATAAAGAAGGCGGATACACGTAATAACGCTGCAATACTGGTGTTGTATTTTTAAAGAATCTATTAATGCTTTATAGGGTGCAGAAGGACTAAAGCAAGGATTGCAAACTCATATGCCAACTAGGGCCAGTTATTATAATACATAAAGGTGGATGGATAAAGAATATATTGTTTATAAGAAAAGGGGCAGGCACGAATCGGTTCCAGTTTATAATGGCTAGATAGCAATATGGGCCTGATATTGTCAGATCTTTTGGTTTATCAATAGAAATCTAGATTTTTAAGTGTAAACTCTATTCATTTAAAAAGAAACAAAAACACTGTGCCAGAGAAACAAAATCTATCCGCGAATAAACTCAGCTGTCTTGACTAAGAAACCGCCAGTGATTTTTGTTTATCCATTACTACTTTCTGACACTCTATACTTAACTTTTAGGTCTAGTTCCGGTATAGATATTGATAATCATATTTTTAAATCTTTAAGAGTTTTGACAGTTGGGATAACTCAAACTGTGGTATACAATAATTTCTAGGGATCTTACATTATTTGGCAGGGTCACATCAGACATAATCTCAGATTCTGCATCAATGATGTGATATCCATCTGCTGAACTGAAGAAAATCTTTAGTCTTTTTTCAGAACCAATAGCCAGGTCAACTGTCACTGGCTTATGACCGAGTGTTGGAAATACCTGTAAATATAAAACCAAATATGGCCAAAAGGCCAAAAATGACACTCTGACAAGGCAAAAAGCACCCCCCCCCTCGCTTAGCAGGTTTATAAAACTCAGGTTTATTTTTTTAAATTATGTAATGTATTTAGATACCTATGTATTACATCTTTTCTTAGGTCTGTTACAATAACAAGAACATAATTATATTCAGGTTGTAAATATTGAGCTTCCCTTCAAAAGCCAAATCTCCAATAATTGTAAGAGCCCTGCACTCTGTTTGCTGTCTTTAAATTTCTTGCCTTGAGCTTCAGCAAATGAAGGAGCTCATCTGGTCTCTTAAACCGGTTCGCTGGATCAGCTGCCTGTATTTTTGCCAGTATTCGTATATAGGCTTCATAGGACATGTAGTCTCCTTTGGAGTCTGCTGATTGATCAATGCATACTTGGTAGGGAATGAAAAAGGCCAGACATGTTAATCTACCATAGACAGGATGTACTCTAGGCTCCTATGGTTCCTAGTCCAAAGAAACAAAAAGCCAAGTTCATTGCCAAGTTCAGATCACAGTAGAGGACTGAGCATCACAGGATTCACCATACTGTAGTCATGAGGTGGGATTCAAGAACTGCAGTGAGGACTTGGACCAGGAACTGCGTATCAGGCTAGACAAACTGGTGGTACTTATCTTTGCTTTCCAGCTCCATACCAGGCAGCTCTGACCAATCAGCAGACACCCAAGAACAAACCCATATCCAAATACTGACTGCTGACCCAAGGCCCAATTTACGGAGATCAGATCAGGTATGTGATTTGTGTCACAACAGACCCAGACTGTCTATATAGTAGTCTGTGCTATTTATAACAGAACGTATTTATTATGCAAATAGAGAGTGAGGGGCAGTCGTAAAAATTAGCCCAATCTAAGATACAAAAGTATTTCATGAATACCTGCTGGGGTCTATCATGATCTGTCCCTATCCATGCTTTGTAAAAACTTGTCCATGGACCAACTAGTTCAAAATCACCTGGAACGTTTGCTAAAAATATAGATTCCCAGGCCCTACTCCAGACCTACTTATTTGGCTTGGGGTTGGGTCTGAGATCTAAACTTGTTTGGTTTTTTTGCTGAGGAAGATTCACCCTGAGCTAACATCTGTCGCCAATCTTCCTCTTTTTTACTTGAGGAAGATTAGCCCTGAGCTAACATCTGTGCCGGTTTTCCTCCAATTTTTATATGTGGGTCACCACCACAGCATGGCTGATGAGTGGCATAGGTCCGCGCCTGGGATCCAAACCCATGAACCTGGGTCACCAAAGTGGAGAGTGCCAAACTTAAACACTACGCCATGCAGTTGGCTCCAATCTAAACATTTATTAAATGCTCCAGACGATTCTGATGTACATCCCAGATTAGGAGCTACTGGACTGTATATAATGCTTCCAGTTCATTAATCAGTTTTCATTACTATGGTGGAATATATACAAAATAATCTTATTTATGTGGAATTCTGGAGCATTATAAAAAGATGATAAAGATAAAAAGAGTCCCCAGTTAATGAGATGTGATTTAAAAAATCATCAGCAACTTAATTGTTTGGGACTCTAAATGGTTACCTTAAAAGGCTGATCCATAGACATTCAGTTAAACCACAATAAAAGTGTAAATAATTCTGGTAATCCAAATTAGCCTAACTACTATTCCTTGCAATAGTTCTAGAGAGAAATGTGTTTACAGTTCCAGTTTGTAAGGAATATAGACTCACCTTTCCTCCCCGTCTCCATCCATTGTAGCCTTGGTATTTAGAGCAAAGGCTTTCTTTTCTCTCATTCCTCTTTCAGTGGGGTTCCCCCCTCTACCATTACTACACCTTTCCTTACCTTCCCTCTGCTCTCCACCCCCCAAGAGAGAACAAAGACTTTCTCAGCTTCAATTCATTGGAGTGGCAACCAAAGCCCATGTTTGGGTTCCAAAAGAGGTCCAAGTTGACTACAGGAATTGGGAGGGAGGAGCTGGTGGGGAGGTCCTCTAAGGGGAGGGGTCAGGGATTTCCCTCACACTCTCCCTTGCTGTGGTGCCTGTGAATCATCTAAAAAAGGGTTAAATGATAATTATTGACATGGTATATTCAAATTACATTAACTGTGGAAGAATGGTATATATTTCTGCTATTGTATTCCAAAAATTGTTCTGTTTATAATTCCTCAAAAGAAAAACCATACAATCCAAAGGAAAAAGGAGACCACTCACTTTAATAGCAGTGCTTTCATCGAAGGACTTTGGTGCCCACGCATAAAGGTGAATTGATGATTTCAAAGCAATTGCAATATATGTTGTTTCTTCATGTTGGACTACATGATAAAATACAAAGAAGTAACAATGCCACAAAGTTTACAAGAACACTCAAGTATTTGCATTTGTCATTGAAAATGTCATAACCATGGTGTAAGACCACAGATCATATATTTTTAGAAAAGCTATTTGGTTACAATTTGATGTCCCCAAAAAGGTGACAAAATTACTATATAGTTTTATGGAATGTATGCATTAGTCTTCAAGAGAACTCTAAATTGTACACTGAAAACTAGAAAACATTGCTGAAAGAAATTAAAGAAGACTGAAATAAATGGAAAGACTTTCTTTGTTCATGGATGGGTAGACTTAACATTGTTAAGAGGGCAATACTATCCAAAGTGATCTAGAGATTCAATGCAATCTCTATTAAAATCCCAATGGCGTTTTATGCAGAAATGGAAACACTGATCCTAAAATTCACATGAAGTTAGAAGAGGCCCCAAAAAGCCAAAACAAACTTGAAAAAGAAAAAGTTGGAGGACTCACACTTCCCAATTTCAAAATGTACTACAAGCTACAGTAATCAAAACAGTGTAGTACTGATATAAAGATAGGCGTATAGATCAATGGAGAATTGGAAGTCTACAAATAAACTCATTTATCTATGGTAAATGGTGCCAAGACCATTCAATTGGGAAAGAATAGTCTCTTCAACAAATGGTACTGGGATGGCACAACTGAATATCTACATATAAAAGAATGAAGTTGGACCCCTTACCCCACACCATACACAAAAATAAACTCAAGATGGATCAAAGACCTAAATGTAAGAGCTAAAACTATACAACTGTTAGAAGTAAACATAGGAATAAATCTTCATGGCAATGGATTCTTATATTTGACACCAAAAGCATAAGCAACAAAAGAAAAATAAATAAATTGGGTTTCACTAAAATTAAAACTTCTGTGCATCAAAGAACACTATCAAAAAAGTGAAAAGACAATCTATGGAATGGGAGAAAATATTTGCAAATCATATGTCTGATAAGAGTCTAGTGTTCAGAATATATAAAGAATGCTTACAACTTAACAAAAAGATAAATAACCCAAAGAAGACATATAAATGGCCAGTAAACACTCGAAAGGATGCTCAACAACACTAGTCATCTGAGAATGCAAATCAAAACTATAGTGAGATGCCACTTTACACCCACTTGGATGGCTAGAATCAAAAGACAGACATTTACAAATGTTGACAAGGATGAAGAAAAAGTGGAGCCTTCATACTTGTGGCAATGTAAAATGGTGCAGCCATATTGACAGTCTGGCAGTACTATCCAAAAGAAAGGAAAACATGCATTCCCCTGTACAAAGATATGTATGAAAATGTTCATAGCAGCATTGTTCCTAATAGCCAAAAAGTGGAAAGAGTGCAATTGTATAGACAATGAATGTATAAAAAAAATGGATAAGCAAAAGGTGATATATCTATACAATGCATTAATATTCAGCAATAAAAAGGAAGTACTGACACATGTTGCACAGATTACAGCATAGCTGAACCTTGAAGACATTATGCTAAGTGACAGAAACCTGTCACAAAAGACCACATAATGTATGATTCCATTTAAATGAATTATCCAAAAGAGACAAATCTAGTAAAAGAAAGTAGATCAGTGGTTACCTAGGACTGTGAGGGGAATATGGTGAATGTAAGAGTGATGGAATGTGGAACGACTGCTAATGGTGATGGGTTTCTTTTTGGGATGATAAAAATTAGATTATGGTGAAGGTTACACAACTCTATAAACACACCAAAAATCATTGAATTGTATACTTTAAATGGGTGCAGTTTATGGTGTGTAAGTTATTTCAATAGAGCTGTTTTTTAAAAAGAGAGAGAGAAAAAATATATGAAAAAGTATATGCTTGCTCTCAGCTAGACCTCTGGCTCTTATGTAATATGTTGTCCCACCTGATAGATTTATACTTTGTGCTAAAATCCCGCTTTATTGGCAGAGACATCGTTTCTGTCCTCTCTAACCAGACATCATCTGAGACCAATATATAAAGCTTCTCTCTCTCTCTCTCTCTCTCTCTCTGAGTCTGGATTACTCTTTCTTTTTCTTTTGCACTGTTCCCAAGTAGGCCAAAGAGGCATGACTCATAAATTCCCAACAAGCAAAGGAATTCTCTGTTAGTCAAACACTTCCTATAATTTTAATATATAGCAGCAACTGGTGCTGGACCATTATTTTGTGAATCTTGGAAGGCTATGAAAATACCATGCAAGTATGAGTATGTTGCTGTTCTCCTGTGTGAAGATGCTACTGTTCCACCTGTCAGGAGGACAAATGTTTTTGGTTGTTGTAAGAGCTGGGATGGTTTGGAATGGGGTCAGCCAGGAAAACTAGACTTAACTCGTCCATCCACTCACCAAGAGCACATATTTGCAAGATGACTATCTTTGTAAACTCTCTTATTGAACTAAAAAGTCTTCAAGTTAGTAGGAGGCAGTTCTGCTGTATAAACTCCTCGGTTAAAATCTGGGGATATCTTTCACCTCTGGCTACCAAATGTACATAATATGATTTGGAGAAAAGTAGTGATACATAAAACCAGAAGAAAGTAGTGTATTTATTTAATGCCTACTTTTTCTGGGTACTCATTTCTCCTTTTAATGGTGTATGTGTACATATGTACACACATATGAAAACCTATCCTGGGAAAGCCCTTATATATGCAGAAGAGAAATGGTCAGTTGGGATAGAAATATCCTGCTGCAGCTCATATTATCTGATTCCAGCTATCTCTTACCTATGCCACTATTTCTGCCTGAGTGGGCAATTAGTGAAGAGGAAAGAAGAAAATGAAGGCTGAGAGTAGGGGGATTTGCTTCAGAAATAGAACAGAATGGAATAACATTACTTTCCAGTTGTTGACAGAGGAAAGCAGGATTCTGAGACCCTGTAGTTGTTACTCCATTTCATAGTGGATGATTGTGAAGAGACAAGGGATATGAAAACACTCTAAATGGACAGGAAATATTTAGCAATTATACTCATGAATATCAACAGTGGGAGCAAGAGCCAGAAAACCATAGAAGAATTTTCTTTTTGACTCCTCATAAAGTTTCCTGGTCAGTATTAGAAGAGACTTTCCAATTTAAAAAAAAGACCTAGATGTCTCAATTAAATTCACTCATTTTTGTATATGAAATTGCAAATTCTTTCCTGTCTCTACTTTGCCTTTCACAACAATATACTTTACCAAATGAAGGGAAGCAAAATTTATGTAGCTATAGTAAACATGAAATGGGACTTACGGACACTGAAGTGTTCACAGCCTGTCAACTTATCAATAGCTTTGCAGGCTTCCTCTGTCTTTAGCATTTCCTCTTGTCTTCTTTTACTTTCCGGATCATCATTCAAAATCTTGTTCCTCAGCCAGGTCAAATGATATACCCTAAGTCTGTTCTTATGGCCTGATAGATAAGAAAAGATGATGTTTCAATTCAGTCTATTTTTTCATATATTAGAAGAAAAAAATGTAAAGGTATTTTGCCATTTTAACCAAATGTTTTTACTAAAGTAAAAAACACTTTTAAAAAACCACACTGCATCAGAGTCTTTCCTTCAGAGTTTGGAAACGTGATAGCAAAGTCTCTCTTAGCCTCTCACTTCCAAGAGATAGCCAAAGTGTCTATCTGCTAGCTATGATAGTGAATGGAAACTACTTCTTTGGGAGAGGTTAAGACTGTTACTGCACAGGCAACAGAATTACCATTTCTTCATTTGTACCTTGGCTTTTATCTAAATCATGACCCTTCTGGGATTCAGAGACCCAGAAGCTGTCCCTGGTAGTGTGTACGTCTGAGAGGGATGTCTAATGTATTTATTGACTGTTAGGCATTCAGGGCCAGTGGGATGGGCCTCTTTGTTGTCTTTCATTCCAGCATAATTACAAAATAATTGAACAGTTTTATTATTTTTTTCTCAGCCTAATTTAACGTTAATTTTCTAATTGTAAATCCCATCAAATTCTTACAATTCCTTCAGGAAAAACAGGCCATTAAAATTACACATTTCTTTTCATATATAGTAACTTTATATTCATTTTTAGGGTTTATGATTGTAAGATTTCTAGTCCCAACAATAGGATTCTTACTTATGTGATTAATCTTAAATATGTTTTTACATGACATTTTTAAAGCAGTGTTAGAATTCACACATATATGTCTATTGCCATTCTATTCTTAAATGGTAAAATAAATTTGTGCTCTAAGCTATCAGGTATATCTTTCTACACTGATATTCTCAGTACTATTTGATGAAAAAATAATCCACATTTGAGAGAAACTTAGGTATTAAAATGGCATATCTGGGTTAGAGAAAGTTGGATAAAAAGTAAAGAAATCTGTTATCCAGATGTGGAATCTCTAAGCCACCCAGATGTTTTCAAAAACTACATGTGCCTTCTGTGTATCTCAAGCAATTGTAAATGAATGACCATGAAACATGATCAAAAAAATGAAGCTTTAGCATATCTGTAGAGGATTTTCTCCTCTAATGAAAACTTAAAGCAAAGTTAATTATATTTAGGAACACATATAATCATTAATTAATGTGCAATATGGCTATTATGTATAGACAGGGAGTGTATAAACACATACAAATGACTGATTAGCATCATTTTATTCTACAGTTAAACCATTCTTTTTTACTTTTCCTATCCTTTTCTCAGTCATCTTTTGCCTTATACTTAGCTTTAATGCTAGTGATTTCCTGATACCAAGTACTGTTTAGTAACCACAATCATTATTAACATCCATTTACTTGCTCTGTCATGTTCAGGTTCTGACTGACCAAAACTAAGGAGTTCAAATACTATGTGGGAAGAGTGTAGAGTAGAGGTCTTAGGGGATTCATTCTTGTTACTAACCCTATCTGTAGGCCCTTATGATAAGGCTGTGCCAGGGACAACAGAGTCTCATTTTCATCTAATTACTGTGCACTTTGTTCTTTGCTGTTTCTAACACATCACAAGAAAGGTATATGGTGGATGTTAGTGTGATTGTGTGCATGGGCAGGTGAAGTTGTAGGTGGCTACTCAGAAAAGACCTGAAAAGATGCAAACGGCATGGTTTTTCTTATTATTGACCTAGCTTAAGTGCATCCAATATCCAGACACCAAAGGAGAGTCAGAAGTTAGTTGAAATTGTAAATATATAAGAAAATACAAGAAGGAAAGTCTGATGTCCCAATTATAGGTTATATTTAAGTGCTTTCCTAGGAACACTTTCACCTGAGAAAGTATTTAGCCCAGTTTGCAACCTAATTAATCTTCATAATTACTCAGCTAATTTTAGTTCTTAAACAAACCAGAGATGGTAATCAGCAAATTGAGTGGCTCTACAACTTGAATCTGACGGAATGGTCTTCGTTTTATAAGTTTAGTAATGTCTGCCTTTCCACTTCTGTCCATCAGATACAGATTAGATCGGGTTCCCAACAGCAAATTCACTCCTGTTAGTATACAAAAAGAAAAGTGCTATATTAGCTCAGATTACATTTTCATAATTGGATTTATATTAGTATTTTTGCTCCTCCAGTGTGCTGGTCTATGTAAAGGTGACTTTTATCATTTTAGGTTAATGTTAACCTCATTCTGTTTAACAATGAACTCTCTTACCAACAGAACAAATTTCACTGAAATACATTAAAATATGGAAGATAATACCCTCTGGCAATATTCTACCAGCCGGTGTCTGCTGTGGCATCTTATAAATAGAAGTTTATGTATATCTCAGCATCCTTTAGTAGTGTCCCAAACTTTATAAAAATCAATCAACTATTTTGAAAGTTACCTTTAAACATTAAGGTTGTCTAGCACATACATAGACTTGAATTCAGTTGATTTCTCATTCCTAACTATAACTAAGGGTTTTAATGCTTTTAAAATAATCATATGTAAATTGTTTTTAAATTGAGTGATTCTGTGTTCATGTACATACTTAAAAACTTACATTGCTAAATGCCTATGAAATTAGTTCCTACTTTCATGTATCTAAATTCCTATACTCTGTTATTTGTCTGCTGCTCTATTCATTCAAATATAAGCACTGTTTAAAGACCAAATGAGAGGACTGAAAGAGAAGACTGAACTAAAGGATACACTTCAAACCACTGTAGGAGTTTTCTCCCATAACATGAGACACACAGGAGAAAATCAGCAAAGTAATGTGAGGGAGAGAGTACTTCAGTGTCTTCCTTCTACTTGGAGAATATTTGTGCTCCGAGGATATAAGGAGAGAAGACAAGTGTTTCTGCCTTCATTTTCCCACTACGTCCTTTACCAGCTCTCTAAGTAATGGCCAATGGCAGGTTTAGGAACTGCAACTGATTCTCACAGGGGGATCAGAGAGGGAGGGTGAAGTATAGTCAATTTTGACTGTAATCTTTCATTTTTCAAAATATAAAGCCACAAGTTATAAAAATGAGTTACTAGACATTAACTGCATTTCTGGTTAGTTGCCTGACTGAAATGATAATGAAGTAAACTTTGCTTTCTTGTTATCCGACACATTATATTACCAAAACTTTGAGGATGACATATTTTTTCTAAGTTGTTCAATCTATGTAAGTATAATATTTACTACACTGCTCTATTTTTAATTTAAAATTCTGTCCCCTGTTCCATCAAACATTAAGCAAAATCTATGAAATTGCAAGTTGGAGGCTGGCATTTACTTTGGATTTCTCCCCTCCTTGCATTCATTTATTCTGTTTCATTTATGATACAGATTGGCTTAAGGTAAAATATTGTCTCGGCACTACCAATATGGTTATAATTCTTCTGGAACAAAGGATTGAGAAAGCCTATCAAAGTAAAGACACAGAAGGAGCTTTGTCTATTATTTAAAAACAAGATTATTTAAAAGATTATTTAAAACAAGAACCTGTAGCAATCTTTCTTGTAATATCTCATTATGTATTATATACTGCACACAACCTGAAATTAAAAATACTAAGCTCAAGTTTTCAAATAATTATAACCTAGTCCAGTTTTCTATTTTAGCTAGGTTAATTCAAGTTAAAAAGAAAAATAGAATAAAAAGGTGAAGGAGCGCCAATTCAAACATCAAACTGCGTTGAGTGAAAATAAATCAGCAAAAAATATAAATAAATGAACAAATTAACTATTATAAATATATCTTTTTTTATTTGCTTGGTGATGGTTTGGTAATAGCAAACAAATGTTTTACATCTATGATTTTTCACAAGTTTGCTATATACGTTCATCTAAAAGTATTTTTTTTTAAAACTCAGTTTTAAGAAAACAAACTCACCCCACAAAGAACCACAGCAGATCTCAGAAGTGAATTCCTTTTCATACATGTGGATTAGTGGTTTTTTAAATGCTGGAGAGACATATAGTGGGTTAACATTTACTCCAGAGGGTCGCTTAGGTGATTTCTCAGGTACTTCCACTAATCCAGCATATACTGTGAAGAAGTAAGGGAAAGATATTGAGAAAAATTACTAATGCATACACCGTATGTGCTTATGTATTTCCACAAATTAGACACAGTCTAGAAAAGTTCCTTTTCCTTTATTGTATTTTATTTTTTACTGGAGGTATCATTTCCGTAACTCCTAAACCATCAGATAACACAAATCATGATGATTAAAATACATTTCTGAATACAAAAGTATTTTAAGTTACTGCGATCAGATTGCAAAATAAAAATCCAGAAGAGGGACTCAATTTCACATTTGTAGTTCAAATTTAGGTGCCATAAAGATTCAGTGAGAAGATTTTTTTTAAAGCATATATCCATCTGAATTTATGTCAACTGAATATCAGAACGTCTTGATTCTCTTCAGACCACGAACCAGTGGTCAAACACTGTATTTAATATGTGAACAGACCACAGCATTTGGAGATTACATTAAACACACTTACAGATGGCACTGGCAAATTCAGCATTTGCAGCCCTCCCAGAGCCATTGGAAGGAGATGAGTGGCTGGCAGAAAAACCTGATTCTGTTGATGCTTCCAGTATGTCCATACTGTCATTCTCATCATCAGGTGCTGCACCTGCAGCACCTGAGGCAATGGTGTCTGAGGCCTCATTTATACCACCTGGCTCCTAAAAGAAGATTGAAAATTGATTTTGACTTTGTTAGGAGATTAACAGGGAGACAAATATAATATTTGGCCTAGGGGTCATTTGAAATATAATAAATGGCCTAATGGTCATTTGAAAAAGAGAATGCAAAATTTGTAACATCCATAATTCTGCACCCTTATAAAATCCACATACCAGGAGAACTCAACAATGTTATCAGGAAAGAGAGAACTAATCTATATTAAGACAATTGATGTCAGGGCAGAAATTCAAGGGGTCTTGAAGTTCCTAGCTGTACAATTTGGGGACCTAACATTTGTGGATTTTTTTTCTACATACCAGGTACTCTGTTCATATCTTATTTACATATTGTTGTGAATCTTATAATAACCCAAAATGTAAGTTCCTTTACTTAAAAGGAAACTAAAGCTTAGTGAAGTTAAATAATTTATTCAAGTTTATAGAGATAAGTAGGGGGACCAGAGTTTGAAGCCAAAGTCTGTTTGATTCCAAAGATTAAAGTCAGCCAAGCTATGCCAAACAGCCACTTGAAAAAACAAAAAGCACCAGTGAGGGTATCAGTTCCACTTTGTCAAATGACAAAGCTAATGATGGAAAATCAACCAACACAAATTCGAGAGTGTGAACATGCTTCACTGAAAATCTAGCTGGCTTCCATTAACTTACAGAGAAAAAACTCAAGGATAAAGCCACAAAATGTGACAGAATTTATGTGGGATGCCATATCCCATGGAAAAACATACCATCTGTTTTTGGTAAGCCTGTCTGTTGATAAGCATTTCTTTGTGTCTAAACAGTGATTCTTGGCATTGAGAGAGTTGTGCTGCCCTGTCAAAAACATGTTTTTATGACCTTTTCAACCACTAAAGTGTTGTATGGTAACATGTCCTTTGTAAATTAAAATGAAAGGAGGATCCATTCACTCTGTAAATGTCAAAAACATTCCTTGCAATAACTGGAAATACCTAGGGATGCTATGAAAACTACGTTGGCACATCCTGTTTTAATGTCTTTAACTAAGATATGTAAGTAGGTAGGTAGGTAGGTACATAGATAGATAGATAGACAGACAGACACACAAACGGTCATAGATACTGTCCCACTGATACTGCTTTCCAGTTGGAAATCATCTAGGGAGTTTCCTTCTTTCCCCTTTTCTTTGTTTCCTTCCTTCAGTGCTTTTTTCCATAATGATTCTGTGCCTACCATAGACCATGACCTCAGTTGGGCCCTGGGATTGGGTGAGTGGGTAAAGAGACATAATCAGGGATGAATTAAACATAGTTCCTGTCCTTTAAGAGTTGTCACACACAATCTAGTGTGACAGAAAGCAAGTAAACAACTAAATTACAATGTTGTAAGTACTAAAATGAAACTATGGGCAAAATTCTTACAAGCACAGAGGAAGGGGTATATAATTCTGTCTTGGGAAGTCAAAGATGATATATGAGTTGGATCATGAAGGATGACTAGTTCACCAAGTAGAGAAAAGGTGAGGGGGCAGCTTTATAGATAGAGAGAATAGCTTATACAAAGGCACTAATTCATGAAAGAGCATGACATCTTCTAAGCCAATTTGTGTGATAGAACAATAGGCTGGGAAAGTAAATTGGCATGATCTTTTCTCTGTATGGAATTTCACCTGTGTTTTCAAATATCCAAATACTCCTCAATTGTCAAAAATTAGTTCAAATACCACGTGCTCCAGGAAATCTCTGTGATAATTCCTATTGACCTAGTGAAACTATTCCAGTATTTTTAAACCTATTTATAAAGTCAGTAAACATTTTGTGAATGACAAAATCATTGTCTAAACACAGTACATTACTTCTGTTTAAATTGTATGTGTTAACAGTTTCTCAAAAAGTTAGAATAGAATCTAGCAATTCCACTCTAGGAATTCCACATTTAGCAATTCCACTCCTAGGTATATGGCCCGAAGAATTGAAAACAGGAACTCCAACAACAGATACTTGTACACCAATGTTCACAGCAGCATTATTCATGGTAGCCAAAAAATGAAGACAACCCAAATGTCCATCAGAAGATGAATGGATAAACAAAATGTGATATATTCATATGATGGAATATTATTCAGCCTTAAAAAGTAAGGAAATTCTGATACATGCTACAACATGGATGAACCCTAAAAATATTATGCTAAGTGAAATAAGATAGATGAAAGAGGAAAAATATTGTATGATTCTGCTTATATAAGGTACCTAGATAGAAAGTAGAATAGAGTTTACTAGGGACTGGAGGGAGGGATAATGGGGAGTTAATTGTTTAATGGTTTGAGATGTTGAAAAAGATCTAGAAATGAAGAGTAGTAATGGTTGTACAATATTGTGAATGTACTTAATGCCACTGAATTGTACACGTAAAAATGATTAAAATAGAATATTTTATGTATATTTTGCCACAGTAAAAACTTACCAGAAAAAAAAATTGTATGTGTTAAGAGACACTATCCCAAACATGTGATCTGAGCAATAAAGGTAAACAAAGAAGGTACTTTTTATTCCTGGAAGTAAATAGGAACCATCCAAACTAGAAGAAGTAAAGATCTATCTACAGCTATAATTAAAAATGTTTAAGGCTTTTGGATAGAGGTTTAAAATATATTTGGAATGGCTAGAAATGTGACCTATCACATGAAGAAATACATTCACAAGGAAAGAAATTCATTCTCCTTTTCAAATAGTGTGTTACCTCCTGTTGCTGTTCAAAGTCCTGGGATGCTGGCCTCTCCAATCCTGGACCATCTGTCTCTGAGCAGTTTTCTCCTCCAGTGAGCTCAAGGGCGCCACTCTCTTCATTGGTTCCACTGACTCCCTTACCTCCACTTCCCTCCTTGCCTCTTCTTTCACTGCCTATATTGGCTCCATGTCCTTCATGGTCCCCAATGGCTGCACTGCCCCAACTGGCTGCACTTTCTCCGTGGCTTCTACTGGCTCTCTGGCTTCCATAGCTGCTGCAGGTTCCTTCTCCTCCATCACTTCCATCTCTACCATCTTGCTTGCAGCTTCTATCTCTGCTATAACTTGCCCTGATAATAAGATCCAGTTAACAAAAGAAAGCCACTCAGCAAAAAAAATTTGAAAGTCAGCAAATGAAACAGAATTAGGATGTGTTTTAAATATGTGTCATACATATGTACCATCTCCAGGCATGTTTTTGCTCTATGTGAACACTACTGGTATGATATAAACAAGAAAAATTCCCCTATGTCCTGTCAACTTTAAATATTGAATTAACACCATAGCCACTGTCAATTCCCTGGCAGCATTTGGACGGCAGATGGAAGAGAACTTGCATCCTTTATTAGGAACATGTGTTAGGTCAGTAGCAAGAATACATATTTTTTTCTTAAATAATAGACTACTTCATGCATTAACAGCTTCACAGCCACATGAATAATCAAGCCCATATCTTTGGCTCAACCACAACATATGTGAATAATTCTTCTTGCAATATGTCTAATTCATGTTTATTTTAACATGTGCCTTGATTTTCCAACATGTGTACTGACTGCTTTGCTACAGAATCCCATTGATTGTTCTACTGCCACCAGGAAGTTCTGTAATGTAGATCTCATTAAGCTAAGATAGTCATTTAATTAGTTGCTGAGAACACCAAGCTTAACAAAATGTCTCAATGATCTTTTGCATAAGAGGCAACATAAACATGTACCAATGATAATTCTAAAAGCTAATTTATTTGACAGTGGAATTCTTGGTAGATTTTTTTAGTTGGCAAAAAAGAAAAAATTGTTGAATGATCTATAGTCTGTCATGTCATGTATATCCCTCCAATAACATTTGAAAATTAACAAGACAATATATGGATTTCAATATTATAAAGCAAACAATTCTCCCACTGTTAATTTTTCTCTAAAAATGTAAAAATATACTATATTAACTAATCCTCTTTTGAGGGCAGTTTAAATACATACCATGAACATATGTAAAGAACACACTGGCTGTTTAGAGCAGGACCAAGGAACTATATATACAGCAAACAATTGGTGGCCTGCCAAAAACACTACTTCACTAAATATTATCACTTTGGGCAGCTACTCTATAAGAAGATAAAATTGAATGAGTACTGAATTTAGTTACAGCAGTTTTCCGAATTTCAAGAATAATGCTATGCTAGTAAGTTGCAGCCTAAAAATATCAAGTGAGAGTCAAGTTTGCAATTCACTTTCTCAGCAAATTTAGAGATTTTGTTTGCAAATATCAGGTCTTCATCTTACAGTTATTAAGTGCACACTACTTAATTTATCACTCGATTTCTCACACTCAATGTGCTTTTACAGGGTAGGATGATTTAGTAGCATTAATTTTAACAGAAACATCCAAACAATTCCAGTTATAAAGAACCTAATAACTACTTGAATGGTAATAGAATGTAACATACAAAAAATGCAAAATTAAGTGTTTTGCATTAAAATACTTTAAAATCTTATTGAAAATCAACCGTTTACCAATATGCAAGTGCAATTCCTTTACCCTCTTGGTAATAAATTTTGAAAGTAAACAAAAGATGCAAGTAGTTCTGAAATGATAAAACATGGGTAGTGCAAGTAATCCAAGAAAACCAACCTTGACCAACTAGGAGCATCATCACGATTATTGTCTTTGTTATCAACAGCCTCATCATGGTCATCATCATGGTGTTCACCGACATCATTAGCCTGGTCAACCAAGTCATCATTACCATTGTCATGGTCATAGGTATCTTCATAAGCATCATTAGAATCATCAGCATCATCATCAGCATCAGCACCGGCATCATAGAGTTCAACATAATCACCATCCTCTTCAGGTGGCTGAATGACAGGTGCAGGAGTTAACCAATCATTCCGGAAGATTTCAGAGAGTGCATTATAGCCTACCCATTCATTTGTCAAGTAAACGGGGGGTGATATTTTTCCTACTTTAAATCCATCTGGAACCTGTGTGCACAAGAAAGGTTAATGCAGTCTTTAGTAGCCTTTCATTTTCTTCTAGATTGGAAAGTTTCCAAGCTGGCAATATATTAAAATATATTTTCAATTGAAATTAAGATGTTTACTCACTAGATAGAGCCAACATTTTTGTGAGGATTTGATGCCAAAACCCAAAACTCAAGCTGTGATCATTAATGGCCTTTCTGGATCACACAGGGCAAAATTTACTTACTTTGTTTTCTATTACCCCTACCTGTCTGCTGAGGAGTAAACATTTGGTTTTGGTACTGGAGAGTAGGATAGATGATTTGATGTTCTATGGAAAATATAGTCACTTTTTCCTTTTGTTTTATCCTCTGCTATGGGGATTAACACATGGCTCTTAAAATTGATATGTTAATTTCCCAGCTCTAGTTTTACACAACATAGGTTGACTATGTAATGCAAATACTTCTAAGAAGCAAATTAATGTAAATCCACCTTTAAGTATGGCATGTGTCAATATAAGCAACTTTTGAGCAACCTGAAAGGGATGTGTGTGTGGTAGGGTATGGGTAATTACAAAAGTAAGATAAAATGATCTGAAAGCACACTGCAAAAAGAATTGGAAGACTTTTTTTTATTTATGCTATTAGAGGGCATTTTATTTTTCACTAAATACTTTTGTTTTACACATTGCCTTATCAGACAAGAAATAATACTAGACAAAAATTGAGCCTGTAACCTCTACTCCTTAATTTGAGATTAACTTCTATGAATAGCTTTTTATCACTCCTCTCTAGAATATATTCTGACACAAGAATGTGAAAATAAAATATTTATGATCAATTAAATGTTTTTCCACTTCAAATTTAACTTCTAGATTTCAAATTCTCCATACTCACGTAGCAATGGAAATCTATCTTTGAAAATTACTTAAAAAACTAAACAGTTGAACTTTCCCTTCAAGTGAAGATGAAAGTATATAAGTTAAAAGAAATTGAAAATCAAAATGAACAGACTAAATATGTTAAGAATTAAAATGGAAACCTACATGGACATCAACCAGCAACTTCTGATCAATAGTAGAATAAGGCGGTGATGACTGGGACCTCCTCCCAGTCACAGGACTGTCTTCCTCAGAAGAAGATTCTGTGGAATGTCAAAATGATATTAATAACAGTGGCGATCACAGCTATTGCCTTCATTTTCATAGTGTACTAGCTCTCCCTTGGTATTTTTCTTGTAGCCTCTTTCCATTCGGGAAACATAATTTGATAGATTCTCGTGGGGCCAGGATCTTAGGTTCTGTTTTCAAGGGTAGTGACAGGGTCAAGGTTTGTTCTGTCTGTAGACCTACATGGCTCTTCTGTTTTCAATATTAAGTGTACACTTGCTAAATATTCCTGTGTAAGAAGATACACAGTAAGATTGGTAGACAGATAGTTCCATTAAAAAAAAAAAGAATGTTTCAAGAATAGGAAGGGCCGGGTGGTGACACTGGGCTCCCATAGTAACCAGTAGAATAAGAGCCCAACAGTGTATTAAAAGATGATAGATTAGATAAAACTCTCAAGAGGAGAATTGACTCTGTAATCTTAATCCCCCAATTTTCACTCAATGATATATGCTCAAGTATTTCAATATATTTGAGAAGCGAACAAGTGAAAAGAGACAAAACTTAACCCTTTTTATAAAGCTGGGAACCTTTCTACAGTGGCGCTGTGCAATAAAACTTTCTGCAGTTATAGAAATGTTCTGTATCTGTACTGTCCAATACAGTAGCCGCTAGCTACACGTGGCTATTGAGAATTTGAAGTATGACCATTGTCCCTGAGGGGTTGATTTTTAAATTTTATTTCATTTTCGTTTTAATTTTAATAGCCACATGTGGCTAGTTGCTATCACAATGCACAGCTCAATTCTATAGTGTAAATGTTTCCATTTAAAATGCAAATGTATCTGGACTGGGAAGTCTGGATTTTTGATATTAAGATTTAAATAGTGGTATAGTAAATAACACCTGTGGTTAAAATCCATTGAGAATATTTAGGTTCAAAAATCAGTAGACCTAGGTGAGTGTACTTAGAAAAAACTTCTCTAAGGGGATTCTCAGGTCTCTGTTTATTGTCTTTGTGTGGTTGAATTTTAAAGACAAATAGTACTATCATTCTTTTACTTGCAGCATTATGTATAGACACTACAATTCCAAAAAGCATGTCCTTGCAAACACTGCTATCTTTTGAGAATATTATACTGAACACATGCTACAATTTATGTCCACATCTTCTGGCACTGTTGTATTTTTGCAGTTTATAATCTTTCCACAGGAGACCATTTTCTCTCAAGTCTCTTGGTGTGTTATTAGGCTAAAAAAGAAGTTTGGGTGAGTGTTTGAGATTTTGAGGCAAATTTGTAGTAAGGTTCTCTTATTTCCTGCATGATGAAGTATGCAATCGCATGGGAACTCCAAATGGTTTATGTAACACACACAATAAAATGATAGAACTTTTAGAGCTGAAAAGAACTTTAGCTATCATCCACACAGATGCTATTCCTTCTCCCTCCCATCACTGTTCATGACTTCTTTGGGGCCTAATCCAGAATTTCCTTATTTCAAAAAAGGCAATATGAATAAATCTTAAGTTTTCAGTCATTTGCCTTGTATTCGCAAAATTATCCCTAGACAAACCAAAAAGATTCTGGGGAAAAAAAATTCCTAAAGTTACTCTTCATGCAGGCTTATCTTATTTCTCATAAGATAATATTTAAAAGAATTCTGACATTATCTGAGTCTCCTAAGAAGAATGGGGTTTTTAAGTTCAGGTCTTTGAATATCTGATTTTCATACAGTACACCTATATATCCTTTTTATTATTAACATTTTAATAAAATCTGTATGCTACATTTTTACAAATGACATGGGGACTCAGTCAGGCATTTTGCCCTTGCTTAACTTACTTGAATTGCATAAACGTAGATAATCCCAGATTTTATGATCCAAGGCGCAACTTTTGGCTTTGTTTATCATAACAAATCTACAATTCATTTAAACTCTCTCAAAAGCACATCATAAAATAAAACACTTGTTTTAAATTCATATCACAATTTGTGAAGTTATTTTCTATGATTCTATTGATTAATTTTTCATGTATTTTGAATTAAAACATCAATTTGTAACATCAAGGGATGTTCATAAGATACTGTATATATCTTACTTTGGGGAGGTGAAATAACAAACTGATAAATAAAACACATGCTCACAACTACTCTAATATTTCAATATTCTAAGGATTTCCTATAAATTTCAGCCCAGTGGAGAGGCCTCTCCCAAGTTCCTTCCCATGTTTTTCACACATGGTACAGAAACTAAAGTTGACATCCTCCGCCTCCCTAAACACATCCCTAACAACTACCCAACCGAAAGAAGAAACTTCAGAAAAATTACTTTCCATTTCTCAAAGGTCACCACTGATCACCCAATTGCCAAATCCAGTGGCCTCCTGGTCTTAATCCTACTTGGCCTCCTTAACACTTTTGATTCATTCCTTCTTGAAATTCTTTCTTGACTTCTGCAATATAAACTGTTAAACATTAGCTTTGTGTTTTGACTGTTTAAACTTTGGCTTTGAATCACCTGATGCTGCTGGGCAATTTTGAGAATTTTGCGAACTCCTTTGTCTGATGTCAATGGGCTTCTGAGCTTGTTCCAAAAGAGACCGCTGATGAACACTAATGAAAAGACAGAAAAGCATGGGTCATGTCCTAACATTCACAAAGGGAATGTACAAATCAACATCAACATCAACAAAAAGTTTTAAGTATATGTGTATATACCAAACTGAAAAGAAGTAGAGCTTAAGTAATATTTTCCAATTTCCATTTTTCCCCAAACCTGCTATTTCATCTAGAACAGAGAAACAATTTCCAAAATACAAAAAAATGTTTCCATATAATATATGTTTCCTTCACATATCATATTTATTTCTTTAAGCTAATATTCAGACATTATTATTACCTGGGTAACACAGCAATAAATATAACTTTATAGTGTATGTGAGGATTTTAACATGACAAAAAAGCTAAGTTATTGCTATTTCAAATATTCCACTATTATCATCCTGATTTCAAATGCTTGAAATTTGTGTTTTTTAATGTCCTGTTCCTGATTTAGATAGATAGATGGATGGACAGATAGGACACTTTAGTTTTTACTATTCAAATTCAGGGAATATTTAGAAAGTTTCTTTGGACTGGTGCTGCTAAATTTTATAGTTGCTTTGGAATTTCTATATAAGAAGGACTTTGGTTATTGATGTAGATGTGGAACAAACAAGAGTCTTTTCTATGACCCCAAATTTCAGGAAAGACTCAAGTTTCATTTAAATTAATTTTATAAATTTAACCATATTTAAAGTTAATATATTTGCTATTCATAAATTCAAAAATCCTTTTGTAACGTGAAGAACCAATTCCAGTTTAACAGCAATATTGATTCTTATATATTGGATTTTTTATTTTTTTATATATATTAGATTTTATTGTCATATCCCATGATACCAAAACCAGATATATGAAACTAAACTGGTTTCTCCCTTTGTGGTCAGAAAGACCATGACAACTCATTCACTGAATGCAGAGAAAGAGAAAGTTCCCAATGTTGCTTTCCAATTTTCCAAGATTTCTGCACACCGGTTAAATCTAAGGACATAAATGTATGGGGTTTTAAAAAATAATGAGGTAGGAGTATACATACTACATACTAACAACTCTATGCCATTTTACCATACTGTCCAGTATCTTGAATATAATAAGTGCTCAATAAATATTCCCTGAATGACTGAGTAAATAAATATAGGCTAAGTTCTCTCCATTATGAGTTGGGGCTAGAGGGGTTATGATTTTCAAAGAAAATCTACATTAAAATTTAGTTTGCAAATATAACACATTGCACATCTAAAATGTGAAACATGATCTTTGAAAATTACTGAAGGTCAGCAATATTACAGAGATAAAAATGTACAGTAACTAGTATATCATGTCATTGATATTGAGTTTTAGATTTGATTTTTCCTATAGGTCATTTCAGGTTTGCCCATTCTGTGGCACTAGCTTCTGAGGTTAGGGATTGTTCGTGTGTGTGTTTTATCACATAGTACATGATATTCATGATGTATTACGTGATAAAATGTGTAATTGAAGTACATGATACATGTGGAATTTCATGTCCTTTTATTGTAAATTACTAATTGAAAGCTGTCAAAGAATTCATTGCTTCTTTTTATTAAATTTCGACTTTACCAGCTAAGTACCAAACTAAATGACACTGAGATAGCAGTATGTCCAAATGTGAAAGATCTAGTTAATGGATCATTGCAGTTAAGGTTTTAAATATGGCCAATATCACTGATGATGATGCTGCCATTAATATTTTAGTTTTGACTTCACATAGAACTTAGTGTCAAATAAATAAGTTTTAATTTTCCATGTGATAGTAAATTGTGAGTCATTTGAATAAAGAAATCAGAGACTCATACCTTGAAGAGAACTTGACACGGTTTGCACCATCCTGGTTGTAACGCACAGAAGCAGATCTCACTTGGACCTTAAAGAAACAATGTGATACTTCACTAGAATTCTTGATCATAAATTACTTTGAGTTATTAATTTATAGGACGATTCCTTTCTTCATACATTTTCCTAAAAATCTAACTTATAAAATCTTATTTTTATAAATAGATCATATTTTCATTATTACTTATAGTCTAACAATTAGAACTACTTAACCATAATTTCTGATGGTTTCCTTGAATTTTAGTATAATAACAGATTCTGGAGATCATATAATCAAACACCCTCATTTTATTATTGAGTGATCTGTAGCCCAGAGAGGGAAAATGAGTTTTCTAAAAATTTTATGTCATCAAAAATATCTATAATCAGAATGTAACTCTCCCAACTGCTAATTTAATGTTCTTTCTATGTTTTCATATTACTTTTTATATCAAGTCCAAACTTCTCACTCAGAATTTAAGTTCAAATATCTCACTCACTCACCCTTTTAAGTTAACCCTAGATTTTCAATTTGTCACGCATTCATACACATCATTAAAAATCTCTTGAGTCAAAAGTGTCTCATCTTTTAGAAAGTATGTTTTTTTAACTTTACAATTTATTAATACAGCAAAACACTCAAGAAAGAGCACATATAATGAGCCAGCTTCCATTACTGGGACAGATTTACTTCTGCTAACATTAGTAGATAGGGCCATGCAATGTTGCCTTGCCTTTTTTACTTTTATATCACTAAGTTTCCACTCAAAATCATTTTTCGCTATCAAAAAAATAGGTCATTCTGACTATTAAGTGAGGCAGTCACACCAGATTCTGTAGAAAAGAAAATTCAATGTGTTACATTTTTTTTAAAAATCTAGCATTTTCATGCTGATAAAATCACTATTCTACAGTTTCTAGAAACTATACTAATCTTACTACACTAATTTTTCCCCTAGGTAGTGACTTATCAAGGTTATCTTTATGCTCCAAAAGATAGATAGTTAAGAAATGAAAAATGTTGCCAATCGTTCACATGATTTGCTAAATAGTGTTTCCAAATATGACCAGATGTTTGGCAGTATGCAGGATAGACATCTGACTGACTTTTTCCACTTTTGATTCAAATAAGTGGCATCATATTGACCCAGCCTAGACCTCTTGGTTCATGAAACTGATCTCAGAAAGTTTATTGACACTAGTTAACCTGAGGCCAAAGTTACTCAGAAGAGATAAAGGCCAAAAATAAGAAAGGCTAATGCCTAGTATGAATTGGCTATATTTTGTCTGAAAAATGGGGAGAAGAAAATGATTAGCAAGAATAGCATATACTAAAGCAAATGATGTGTTCCAAACCAATGAGACACAACTCATTATATTTCCTGCTTCAGGTGTCACCCTTAAGGTACTAATTATTATCTGAGAGTAAGAGAAAAGTCATCATTTAATAAGCCAGAGAGGGAGATGTATTACCTCCTGTAATTAAATAATACAATCCAGCCTATGTTCTTTCTGCCAGTTGTTAGTATTTATAAAGCAATACTCTGTTATTGACTTCAGAGGGCTGTTAGTATTAGAAGGAACATATTTAAAAAGGATAATTGACCATGAAAGACATCATAGTAGACTACTGTGAAGCATCTTGAAAGAAGAAATACAGTGACCTGGGGCCGTTGTGCTGATCAAGAACAACAATGAGATTCCTGACCCACTATTAGTAAGGCAAGAATTTTTGAGTTCTTCATCCATCCACCTAGTCGCCCTTAGTGGCCAAGAAAATTTTAGATGGATAGCTGTTAGGTATGCTGGCTATGATGATGCTACCTTGTCCTCACAGGAATTCAAACTGCAACTGGGGCCTCGCCAATACCATGTGCTAATTACCTATTAATATAGCCATGAAAACAAAAGCCAACCAGGACACCGGGACTGACTAGATTATTCCCATCAGTGTAAAAACATAAACCACAGATTAAATGACCCAGACCCTGTCATAAACTACATCCCAGAACAGAGACGATCAAGGCAAAAGGGATGTGTGATTGTGTTACAAGTTGAACTACCCAAATTTTTCATGGGCAATATTTTTACTTAAAAGGATGACTGACAAGACAAACTATGATTATTCAACTTGGGTATTTGGCAGGCATTTTATTTAAAATTAGTGAAATAAGCCTGAAAATTCAAGGAAAAAAATCGATGTTATTTGTTAGCAATGATAAAATTGAGCTTTCAAGAGAAAATTAAAATTTTAAACTCATATCTGTCACCATGCACTTGACAGATTATAAATATTCAATATTTTTATGATGAAATTGATGGTGATATTAACAAATGATTTTTTGTGTGTGTGAGGAAGACTAGCCCTGAGCCAACATCCATTGCCAATCCTCCTCTTTTTTTTTTTTGCTGAGGAAGACTGGCCCTGGGCTAACATCCGTGCACATCTTCCTCTACTTTATATGGGACGCCATCACAGCATGGCTTGACAAGTGGTGCATCTGTCCGTGCTCAGGATCCAAACCTGCAAAACTCCGGGCTGCCGAAGTGGAGCGCATGAACTTAACCGCTATGCCATCGAGCCGGCCCCTACAAATGATATGTTCTTGATGTTGTATGATGAAATGTGTAAACATTTGGAAAGATCTACATACACAGCAAACCAATATTTTCCAACTGACCAATGCATGAAGATACAAAATCGTGCATGAGCAAAACATCTATTCATAGCACACAATAGACCAATGGATTTTAATATTACTGAATATACAAAATTTCACTGATATGGTTTTAGATTTCACTTCTTTAGTTTTGGTGTATTATCAAAGAATATCCGCAATTGTCTGAAAAAGCTACGAAAATTCTCCCTTTCCAACTACTTATATGTGAGAAGCCATCCTTTACTCATGTACTTCATCCTAAACAACATATGGCAAGAGATTGAATGCAGAAGCATACATGAGAATCCAGCTGTTTTCCATTAAGCAAGATGGAAAATAGTTATTTTTCATTAACAAATTCATAAATTTGTTTCTTATGCTAACATATAATAGCTTTATTACTTTTTAAATTAATATTTTAATTTTTTTGGTTTTAATTTCTAATACACTAAATATTGAATGACACAATCCACATAAACAAAAGTTTTTTTGGGTCTTCAATGTTTAAGACCATAAAAAGACCCTGGGACCAAAAAGTTTAAGAACCACTGCTCTAGGCACTTAATGTTACAGTAACTCATATTGAGAAACTTACCTCGTTTCCTTTAGGATTTGGAATGTATGGCTGCAATGGTTCTATTTGGACTTCAGCCTGAATCGAATGAAATACTTCATCATTCTCTGATGATTCATCTTCTTTGTCCTTTAAAACAAAAAGGAAAATAAATATTTTAATTGTTATTAAAAAGCAAATGATAGGAGCAACTCCATTATCCTAATGTACAATTTACAAGAATAATTTTCAAATATTAAAATTGATTTAAACCAGTAGTTTCTAATAGTTTTTGGTTCTGAAGCCCTTTCAGAATCTGAGGAATGCTACAGGTTCTCTGTAGAAAACTGCATATAGACACACATGTCTGCATTGACCACTCATCTATTAGACCCAGGTTAAAAATCTCTGGTCTAAAGCTTAATTCATAACCCCAAACTGTCATATATAGTAAGTGGTTATAAGTACAAAGTTTGGTCCTCCCGTGCAATGGAAGATCTGGAATACAGCAGTGCGAATATTTATCTCTAATTGAGCCCTAGGAGTTTAGGAAAGTTTCTGTTTTCTCATTTAAGCCAATCAATATTATTTCTTCAACTCAAAAAGAGTAATGAAAATGTGTTTTGTTTCTTTCTGGCAAGTTGAAGCACTCCCATATGTCTCTAAACTCTAATAAATTTTCAGATATTTCAAAAGACCTTGACCTCAGTATCAATAATTTTCTATTCCTTCATGTTTTCTTTAAGAGTCACACATAAAGATATGAATGCCTGTACAAGATCCTAGGGTTGTGGGATTTGTAACTATTATTTATTGACTTTTTCTTCCATTTTAGAATGGCTTTTCACATATATATTTATAATATTGAAAGACAAGAAGTATGTGCCATCCTACTAATACTGAGTCTTGCAGGGATGCATGAAAATCTTTTTCACAAATGCAAAACCCATTAGATCCAACTGTTACCAGGACTCATTGAGAATAGTCATTAGCATTTTACATGCCCTAATTTCAGGCAAATATCACCATTCTAGACTCATACCTCCCATTCTCTACCTGGTTTCTTTTTCTTCCTATCTTCCAACTTTTTTGGGGACTAGACATCCATTTCCCTTTTTGAGTCTTTCTTCTCTTGTGGTTTTTACCTTTTCTCATGTTAAACATGTCAAGGAAATAGCATTTGTTCAATTGGCTCAATGGGCACAAACCAAAAGACTCCCTTATCCAGACATTCAGACAAAGTTCATTTGTAATTACTACATTAATTAGTATTAGCTAAATGGATTATATAGGATCCTCGCAATGATTTCTTTTATGTAAATGGATGCTGTGGAATATTAGAAAACAAATACTCTCCTAAAATTATTGACTTCATTAACTCACTTATGAAGCCCACAAACTCTTCACTGTCAGATTGAATTCATCAAATTCAGCCAAATTATACCCACTTATGTTAGAGGATTTTTTAAAAATGTTTTATTGGCTATTCCAAAATAAGACAAAGAGATCAACATATTGCATCCCACAGTTGAAAGGAGTGCAGAGATGAATTTGTTACTTGTGTCATGTTCTATGCAGGCACTTCATTGATCAATTATGTAAAATGGGTGGAAAATTAGTAAGACAAGTCATACACGCGGTAACTATATACAAAATATTTTGGAAACTGTTTTTCCCTCTTATTTTAATCTTGATTTAAACATTCTGAAGTACAAAAGTCAGTGCAATTCACTTAAATAGTACAATTCAGCATTCTATGGGAAGAAAGAGCAAGTAAACTAACTTAGAAGTTAGAGGAACAAAACCAAATCTGTTTTTGTGTTTATTTTTAATGAGTTATATTTGAAATTTTGAACTATGAAAGCAATTTTTAAAGATCTAGAATAGTAATTTTAAATGTGTACATGGTGTCCCTTTATTGGTTAAGGAAATAATAGGTAGACAACTAATAAAGCTATATCTCTACAGATATTAAACAATTACTTAGATCATTCAAGCAAATTTTTCTTTCTCAAATTTAGACACAATTATCTGGAAATTTCAGGATAATTTATTTGAAGCACAAGTTATTTAGTTAATCTTCTCTGGGACACAAGGAGTATTTATTTCATTTGGTTTTACAGAACGAAAACATGAGTATAAACTAGCATATTTTCTCTGCATATTTGACTTGGTAAAAATATCAGAAACTCTTACATTTGCAACTTGTGTCAATTCTTCCTCATGCTGATTAAAGATATCCTCCCATCTGCGTTGGCGCCTTTGCCTGCGGGCTTCTAAATCTGAGAGCTCAAACTCTTCGGGTTTCTGTGATAACTTTGCCCGGAACCTCTTTGGTGATAGTCTTTTTGCCAATGCCTGCCTTAGACTAGAAACCTTTGATTTTTTCTTTCGTGCCTGTTCTGGTTGAGAGTAAAACATGTTTGATGAGAGGTTTTCCATCAGTGTTTGCAGTGGACCAAGTGGCTTTGAGTTATGTGAGTTTGGTGCTCGAAGTAAGTCTTTTGATAGTCCCTCTATCAGTGCCTGAACTGAGCCAACTGCCTGCAGGGGCTCTAGTGCCCAGGCCTGTGCCTGAGGTGACCCTTCCATTTGCCCCTCTACCGGAATGAGCACCTGAGTATCCAAATGTAGTGGCAACAGCACGTGGTGGTTCTGTGACAGTAGGGGCAGGAACACCTGGGCATGTACTCGTAATGACTCAGGTTCCCCTGCCTCAGTCTCTGCCTGTGTGGGCTCAGTAGCCTGTTCCTGTGCCTCTGGCTGTTCGGGTACCTGGTTCTGCTCCAGCTGTTGTTCAGGTACCTGGTTTTGCCTCTGCTGTTGTTCAGGGGCCTGGCCCTGCCTTTGTTGTCGGTCAGGTACCTGATCTTGCCCCTGAAATTCCTCTGGCACCTGGTCCAGATCTTGTGGCTCTTCTGATGCCTGGGGCTGGGCCTGAGCCTGCTGCTCGTTGGGTACCTGGGCCTGTACTTGTAGAGGCCTAGGTGCCTTAACCTGAGCCTGTAGTGGCATGAGCATCCAGGCTGCCCTCCGTAGTCGTGGAGGTGCCTTAATCTGCATCTGTAGGGACCTAGATGCTTTAGCCTTAACCTGAGCCGGTAGTGGCATGAACACTCGAGCTGCCCCTTGTAGTCGCTGAGGTGCCTGGGCTTGCCCCTGTAGAGGCCTGGGTGCATTGTCCTGAGCCTGTAGTGGCATGAACACCCTGGCTGCTCCCTGTAGATGCTGAAGTGCCTGGACCTGTGGCTCTTCTCGATCAGGTAACCACCTTGGCTGAGAGGGTTCTCCATGTAGGACTCTAAGTGGTCTGCATCTACTGCTGGTTGGCAGCCTCAGAAGCTCATGAGTACAAGAAGGTCCTCTAGAAATGAACATACAAACGATTGCCATACAATTAGAGTTGTCAGTGGAGTGAAGCTATTCAGGGGAAATGCTTTTATTTATGAACATTTTATTCAATAAAGATATTTTCAGTAAATCTTTCTTGAATCATTCCTGTAATGTCTGAAATATTCTTTGTATTACTAATATACTCAACATTAATGGTCTGATAATCTACTTGATCATTCTATTCCCAGAAATTAAGGAATCTTTGAGTAGTAATAAAAATTTTTCCTCAACATTTCCACTCAAATCTCTCTTGAAACTAGAGATCTGTTATTTGTTGTATCAGAAAAGATTAAGTTTTTCTGAGTCAAATGCAACAGTATGGAATCAACTGTCTTACATGAATTGCTAACAAACATCAAATTGTGTATGTAATTTGTTTAACGCACCTGAATCTTCTTACAGTGTACTGCTCCTTAATAGCTTCTTCTCTTTCAAAGATCAGAGGTATTCCTTTTTATGAAAGAGAAAAAAATAATGCATAACAATCAGCCAAGATTAATGTAGTCCACCTTAGTCAATTTGCGCCCTCTAATGTTCAGGACGTCGAGTGAATTTTACAAGGACAAAAAGAAGATAATTCCTCAAATCACACCTGGTTAGGGATGTAGATAATATTCTAGTTCCTAGTCCCACTTTTGCAGCATGCTGCAACTGTTCCACACAGACTAATTTCTCTGGGCATGGAAAGAAAATTTAGCAATCTGATTGCTGCAATTCTAAAGAGAAAGAATTGAGAAAGGCAAAGGGAGAAAGGGAAAAGAGAAACTTCAGATAGTTGGTGAGCATGGCTTATAGCTGTGTGGTCTAGATGTAAGAACTTCGTGGTTGGGCCCACGGTTATCTTTGGTCCTTTCAATGAAGATCTTTGGAAATAAGGATCAGGATCTTTGGTACTTTCAATTAAAGGTAAAAATTTAAATTCTGGGCTTTACACTTAACACATCGAAAATGTTCAGCTTTTCTGTCAGCTGTGCTGTGCTGAAATATAGACGTTTACACACCAAAGAGTTTTCTTTTGAATTTTCTGTGTTAAAGTGTTTAGGGCAACCATATTTACATCTGCCATGTAATCTCCATGTAAAAGTGACTTTTCTTGCAGGTAACATTCTGGAAATCTTGCAACTCTGGAAAGTAGCAAATTCTTGAGTAGATGTGAGGTTTTCCTGCACCCATTTGAGACTGGCTGGCTTCTGTGATACTGGTTCAATGAATCCCTCACCATGGTTAAATAAATTAATCTCCGCTGCTTCTCACTCCAAAACAGGATATATATAGTTATGCAGATGGAAGAAGTTCCACTGCAATCAATCTTGTAGCTAATCTGAGAATGCCTGGTATCTTTTTCAGGTTGCCCCTTTTCCATTTCATCACGACCCTCAACCCTGCCTATGGTGCCCCAAGTTAAATGCGGAATATACCATAGAACCCATAAAGATAGAACTCCCTAAGTAGTTTTCTCTGGATTTGATGAAAATTCATCCTGCCATTTTTGGCATTAATATATAGAAGCTTACTTTTACTTGTATAAATTAGTTCCTTTAATTACATCTTATAGTTGGAGATTAGTCATAAAACAAACTTCGTATGGTACACAGACATTACTTCAAAATTAACAGCCAATAAATGGTTAATTACAACTCTGTTTATCTCATCGGAGTTAATTAAAACATTAGCTGAAAAAGAACAGGATATAGATTTTGTTATCTTTTTATTTATTTAGTTATGAGTTTTCCTAAAGTAAATTTGGTAGCTCACAAAATTCTTCTTGAGGCTTTCAAGGTCTTTGCAAATATGAACACTTTCCAGTTGTAACTGGCAATGATTTATAATCTTATGTATGTAGATGATCAGGCAAGAGATAATAAATTAAGTGCACATGGCATATTAATGGAAAAACTAAATATCAAAAGCCTCAGAATTTTTACTGTCAACCTAATTCTGAAAACAAATATTATTTTTTCTGAAAAAAAATTAATGAATAAATTCTGCTTTCAGCTGAATATTCATTCCAGTAAATGAAAGTTCACATATTCTACCTTTTTTCTGTCTCTTTTTAATGATTCCAGTAAGATGCTTCTTTAATGACTCAACAACATGTCCTTCATTTTTAATATTCCAAACAAATGGGTGACGAAGCATGTTTGCAGAAGTAGGACGAAATAGGAAATTTTTTATCATGCACTTTTCCATGAAATTGTGGAACTTGCGGGACCTAAAAGAAATGAGTCAAAGAGATAAAAGAACATTCTCAGGCCTGCCACACCTCCTTCTGCACCCACATGCCACTCTGGAGGTCATATTTTTGGAAAGAGTTGTCTCTAG
The DNA here is from genome assembly GCA_031878705.1 of Tapirus indicus. Lineage (NCBI taxonomy): Eukaryota > Metazoa > Chordata > Mammalia > Perissodactyla > Tapiridae > Tapirus > Tapirus indicus. The sequence goes on along the minus strand of CM062942.1, from coordinate 88,946,893 downwards.
CTATAATTGTCTTTTCAATTGGAAAATGTTCTACAATTTGACAATATATATTGTACAGTAACACTATTAAAACCTCAGAAGAGGCCAGAGTCAATGGCATTTTCTACCCAAATAAGAGTAGAAACTTCAATGAGTTCAGAAGTATGTACATGGCAAAAAGTCAGAACGCAGGATGGCAATTAGATGGTTAATGGGATATATATATTATAGACCATGAGACTAGATTGGTCAGGCCACAGCAGTCATACTTTGAAGCCTGAATATTTCACTTGACCAAATGCACTTTGAGCTACAGAGATGTAGATGTAATGATCCAAAAAAGTGTGCTAGTAGCACCGGGACTAACTAATTAAATGGCCCATGAAAACATATGTGGCCAGAAAGCCTGAATCTGTGGGAAGGGTTAAAATGAATCACAAGGAATAATGTCAGCGACCAAATCATAGTCACCATTTATACTAGGGCAAGCAATAAATATTAAGGATAAGCAAGAGCTTCGGGTACTAGATCAAAAAGCTTCAAGGAGAAGGATCCCAAGTTTAGTTGGCCTGTAGCACCCTGGGAAAACAAGTCCTCTTCTCTAGGTCTGTGGATGTTTAGGTTAATGGGCCACACAACTGGGCTGTATGTCACCATCACTGACTGCCGATCTAGGAACAGTGAGAAACTTCACACGTGGTTTCAATTGGTCTGTCCCATTACTGGAGAAACAAGTGAATATGCCATTAATGCCAGGACACTAATGTCACCATAATATATTATGGAGGGCATTACTTATTTCTAGTTAGCTAGCTAGCTCTTAATTAAAACTAGTCATTTAGACCCCCCGTTTAAGGTGTTGGTTTTCAGGAAATATCCAACAAGGATATTGAGGCAGGACTGACCAAATTAATTAAAACTTCTTTGCTACATAAAAGTGTTAAGTTAATGTATTTAAGAGATTAAGTCATTCATCTTTACCATCCACTGGATTTGACTTTGGGAGCAGATTCTCGCAAAATGACGAAGAGGGCTTCCAAGGGCTGAAGGTTACACAGGGCTGAAAAAGCAAAATAGATAAGTTTAGAATTAGAACGAATAAGAAGGGTAATTTAATAGCACACTCCTCATTCCAGAGGAGATTCTCCGTGTTCTTTCACATATCATGTTGAATAGACACTAAAGAATACATAGATACAAAAGAATGCAGTTAAAGGAAAAGCTCATGTTAACACAGTCTATTATATAACTTCCTAAAGCCTCACTATTGCCAGGTGTGACAAATCAACAATAAATTACACTAGATAAAATTTTTGAAATGTGTGATTGATATCTACAGAAGTAAACCAAAAGTGGAGACAAGCACTCGTCTGTGTGTTTGTGTTTTTATTGCAGATACCTACAGTTGTAAAATTGGAATATGCAATTATAGGCTAAAAAAAGTAAACCAGACAAGTAGCTAAGCACAATAATATATAAAGAATGATTTAGCAGTCTAAAAAGACAAGAATAATCTGTTTTGAAAGCTGACAGCCCTAGGAAGAGGTTGATACAGTGTAATAATTGTTAAGAACACACCCTCTAGTGTAAGAGCACCTGAGTTCAAATCCTAGCTTTTCCTTTGTGACTTTGGGCAAATTACTTAACCTATCTGTGCCTCAGTTTCTTCATCCGAAAAACAGAAAATATATCAAGAATCCCTTCAAAGGGTTTCTGTGAGGATTAAATGGCAACGTATATGTAAAACTGTCTGGTACAGAGCAGGCACTTAATAAATATTTTCTATTGATATTATAATAGATTTTAACTATCTGGCACTTCAAGTCTGTGCCAAATTACTGGACTTTAATTCTCTTTTTCAGTTACACAGCCATACAAAGAAAAGTCTATTCCAATATGTGCTATATAAATTCATTACCTCATTGATTTAGGAATTCTGGGCTTTTCTATAAGCTTTTAAATATGTGTCTCATTTCATTTACTTATTTTTGTGTTTTTATTAAAGAAAGATGGCAGCACAAAATATCTCCAAAGGAGAGCCATAGTGTAAATTTCATCTAACACTTTGTGCGTCATTCACGTGAGGACAATTTGATATTAATGACTCTTTAGAGTCATCCTTCTTCTCCCATAATACATCTCCAGAAAAACTACAATGCCAAACTGGCCTCTTATAGTAGTAGAAAAAAACTTCCCAGGGTAATTTCATTAGAGTGATATAAAGGCAATTGTTCAAAGGTCAAGCTTTTGTTTCAATTACATGGGTATAAATTAATAGAAGGTGCAGGCTTATAATTGAGGGCAGAATTAGACCCAAGCTCAAAAGATCAGGATCATATTTGACTCACTTCATTCCTTTACTGTGTCCAATCAGTCACCAGATTCTGTCCTTTAAACATATTGTGTGCTTGTGCAATATTAAGCAGTTGTCATTTATTAACACCTGAGTGTCATTCAGTCAACAAACAACATCTTCAGCAGCCAAGAGTTAGGGCATTGATTAGGTAAGTTTTCATTAATAGAAAGGAGAAATCCACAAAGGAATGGAGGATAGGGTGGGTACAAGAACTATGTCAAACAGGAATTGTGGAGATTTCCTATATGGTCTAATTTTAGGAATGCTAGTAAATGCCCCCTTCACCCCATATCTCCAATATCGCCTAAACTTTCACCATTAGAGGTTCATTCCTTTGAAATAGCAAACTTCCTTTAAAAACACATCTTTTGATGGGTTGGAAACATTAAACTGGGGGTAGTTTGAATTCGTTTAAATAATGTGGTTTACTCCTACAATATGTTGAGATCTGGAGGAATCTTCCCAGTACTGAAGGAATGGGTCTGCTGATGAGACAGGGCTATATTTGAGTCACGAGACACTCACGTAAAGATTGATCTGGAGGTGTAAGTGAGGGACACTACAGGGAATAGAAGTAGGACTGTAAACAAGCATGGCTGACAATATTAAAAATAAGCTCTACAACACCAAAGAGAATGCTAAAATAGAGAAAGATATGGTTCAGATTAAGGTAAATTGGCTGGTGGAGATCCTTGACAAGGAGGGAGAGCCCGAGTAACCTGTCAACCCTATCCTGCTTCTCCACCAGGCAATAATTCACTTTTCCATAGAGTAGGGAAATTCAGAACCACACCTATTCAATATTATTTGGCCTATAATATTCTGATGTTTGAATAAGTACCAACAATGGTCTGTCCTTGGTGTAAAGTTCTCCACATTAAGTTTGAATTCCTACTCAAAACCCAAAGACTTCAGAAGCTCCTGGTGTGCAATGGTCCAGATCTTCTCTCCTGTGAGATCCCTTACAGCACCCTTCCAGTGAGAAGTTATTCTCTCTCCCTTTCTACCTCTCTGGGAGAGACTCACCAAAGAAAGAAGGGAATTTTGTTATCTGGACCTCAGAGGCAATTATCACATAACTGTCACTTTGGAAGACCATCCCCTCTGAGATGATAATTTTCATAACCTGGAGGATTTCTGCAGTTAAATTGATGATAATCATTTCCATCCAAAGTTAATACTCCAGGCAATAAAGGAGGCTGGTGAAAGACAAATGTTTGAGCAGTGTAGCTGTTTCAAGTAGCTCATGACCAAAGTTGCACCATTCCAATTACTTATCTGGGCATGCTGGTTCTATTTTCTCTCATTGTGAGTTAAGAACCTCCTGGTCCTCACCTGTCTTTTGCAAGAAGTTTGCCATTTGTGTACCCTGTGAAAAACTCCTTTTCTGCCCTTTTTCTGTGAGTTTCCTCATTACCCCTTTTTCATCCCATGATTTAATATTTTAGAATGAAAAAATGAAACAAAAAAGGTGAACCAAGAAGTACAAATCTGCAAAAGGTAGAAAGGTAGTTTTTTGAAAAGAAATTGTGAGGAACACTTGAACACAATAGAAAAAATATACTAATTAATGCAGTCATGCATTCTAACCAAATACATGCATCAATATGCATATGAAATACCATATCATGTATTTAAAGACTGCGAGACAGAGAGAGAGCAAGACAGCAAGAGAGAAGAAGCAGCAGCTGCTGCTACTCAATCTAACATGATCTAAGCATGTTACACAAAGAGAAATAATCAGGAGTTAATGAGGACTAATATTCACCTTCCTAGGCTTGCTTCAATTTTATACATGTGGCATATATATTTTTTTCCATCATTTATTTTTTACTCACTCAACATAGGTACTTTGTAGTTTTTTGGGCACTAGAGGAGAGGCAGCAGCAACCTGATCCCCACATCTGTCCCAGGTTTAATCCAAGGCTCTTCTGTGATATTCCAAGGGACACTAGGAATTCTTAACAGTTATGCTACCACTATTTCTACTCCTTGAAATTACTCTCATTGGCCTTGAAAAACAGTGCTAAGATAGTCCAAGCTTATAAAGCTTGGTGGGTGGGCATTGTGCAGACAGCACACAGGGATATGGGAACCTATATGATCTGCTTGGAGAGAGGGAAGCAAAGCAATTAGCCCCCCCACACACACACACTCCAGACATTTCTCTCACTTCTCATCCAACAATACCAGGGACATGTTTATCATTTATATCTGTGGATTTAGGTATTAAGGATAGCAAATATGCTCTGCTTATGGGGTGATACATTAGATGGTGATCGATCATTTATACCCAAGTTAACATTCCATTTTTACTTTCCTACCAGAAAGTAGTATCCTGAGAGAACAGGATGCTGACAAGTCATTTAAACGATGATGAGGAAGGAGAAACAAGAAGAAATGGAGCCTTCTGAGCAATCAAGGACACTGGAGTAGCTAAAAGGAACAAGGAAGGCACCAAAGGTGAGCTGGACGACTCCAAAGGAAAAAAAGAAGCATATTTCCCAATATTGCTGAGGATTGGCTCAATTTCAATGAACCACTGGAGGATTTTCTCAACTGTCACAGTCTAAAGTAGTAGCAGTGTGTGACTGTAAATATTCTAGAACCTAAATATTCCAACAGCCAATATGTATTGGAATGCCTTTAGATTCTGGTTGGTCAGGACTGTCAGGACCAAATACCATTGAGGCTAAATTGAAACAACACTCAATCATCCTAAAATAAGATATCATAAGAGAGAAAAGCACACTTTTTAAATAGACATATCTGGCCTTTCTGACTAGAGCATTTGGTAATCACTGAAAAGGCCACCATTTATAGTTTGGCACGTATTGTGGCACCTGTGTGACCAGTACAAGCTGACTGGTATAAGTGGTGGATTTGTACAGCATGTTTCCCTAACTTTTAACAAATATCAAACATTTTTACTCACGAGGAGCCCCTTCAGCCATTTCAATAGCAGTGATTCCCACAGACCACACATCACTCTGTAAAGGAAAAGATTACAAAAATTGTCACTTAAAAATGGGAAACTGATAGTATTTAGAATCTCAAAAGAATCTTTGGCTGAGGGGGGGAGTCAAAGCCCAAGACATTTTATGGATTTTCTATAATAAAGCTTCATTATAGACTGACATTATAGGAAGATTTTATTTGAGTTTGTGACAAGCCAGTATTGCATTACACAACAGGTTGATATGGGATGGGAGTCAGTGTAAGGAAAATTCATCTCGGATGTCCAATCATGCATTGCTTAATGACGGGGATACTTTTTGAGAAACGTGCCATTGGGCAATTTCTTTGTTGCGCAAACGTCATAGAGTGTACTTACACTGACCTAGATGGTATAGTCTACTACACTCATGGGCTATATGGTACTAATCTTATGGGACCACCATTGTATATGCAGTCCATCATGGACTGAAACATCGTTATGTGGCGCATGACTGTATTGCTATTTTTACCTTAACTGAAATACCAAAAGGAACATGCTGTAAAGAAGTCCTATTACATAAACCTACTATCTGTGCGATCTTAAGTAAATGCTTTAACTCTCTGTACCTCAATTTCATCCTATGTAAAATGGAGATAATAATGGTACCCACCTCATAGGACTGGTATGAGTATTAAAGGAAATAATACATATAAAAGCACTTTCAGCAGTTTCTTGAATATAGTAAATTGAAGATAGAATTATTGTAATTCCAGGAAATTGTAATCTAAAAGGCTCTAGGAAATTATCCTTGCTACTATTAACTGTACCTTGTTTTTTAGAATGTAGAAATGGCACAGGGCTAGAGGTACACTGACTGGCTGGATGACTTGTAAACAAGTTAATTGAATTCTTAGAACCCCAGTTTATAGATCTCTTGGCTTCAAAGAGTTGTTGCGATGGTCTAAATTTAAGCTTTCTTTCAGTTACATTAGGGGCTAAAAATTAAAAACAATTAATATGGGTGAAAGTCTTTGGAAGACTGCAAATACTATATGGCTTTAAAATATTATTTTTACAGCAAGTCACTAAAAGAACATTATGTTTCCATAGTCTCCATAGCTCCTAATAGTGCAGACTATAATAAGCTCTCAATAGATCTGCTTGCAGATCAAGCAGAGGGCATTTAAGGGAAAGGGAAAAGAGATGAAACTTGTATTAATCAACTTCAAGTATTGAGTCCTAGGTTCCACACAACGAAACCACAATGAATTGTTTGGATGACTTATGATGTGGAGAGGGAGTGTGGTTTTTCCAGTCTATAGCAAATGGAGAGTTTTCCTTTCACATCAGCTTTTTGAAATGTGTACGTAGATGTATATTGTCCAAATTGCAGCTTCAGTGGAAATTTTAATAAATAGCATGAATTGTTACTTAATTTGTCCATTCCACTGATTTTCTGTGGTTTGGAGGTGAACCATCCCAAGGATTTTCTCCATTACGCTGAGTAATCAAAGTATTTTTTTTCTTTTTGGAGCTAAGTTACCGTGGGGATTAATAACTGGCTTTACATTTATTTTTTTTTAAGTTTACAAAGCCCTCTGCCCCTGGAAGTTAGATTTCCATATAAAGCCACATAATATAATATTTTTACCAAGAAGTTGCAAACAACAAGAACTAGACATTCTTCCTCAAATATGTATAACTCCCAATGGTCTACGTTGTCTACATTTTTAGAAAATATTATTTTTATGCATATAATTGAACCACATATAGGAATAGCAGCTAGTATTTCCTATAAGAGTTTAATATGAAAGGAGGAGCTGCTTGCTTTTTATTCTTTTATTTTATCATTTCAAAATAAACATTAGTCACAAGTCCTTTCCAAATTTTGATTCCCACTATCAGAATCTTCACACTTACTCTGTAATCATAGGAGCGTCTTGGGTCTTCATCACAGTCAATCACCTCAGGTGCCATCCAGTATGGTGTCCCGATGAAGCTATTTCTTCTCCCATTAGTTCTGCTCACCTGGGCACTTACTCCAAAATCCACTGCAAAATTCGGCATATGTCAAAATAATTAATCAGTGACAAAAAGCTCAGTAAGTTATTGCTTTAACTTGGAAAGGCAATACAAAAGCCACAATGGATAACAGATTTTCATTCCAGCCCAGCAAACTTTACCATGAAGTCTACTCCAGGAATACTGGGAAGTAGACTTTTGCTGCTGTTTATGTTGGAAAGAGACTCAGCAGTGCTATTATAAATCTACAGTAGGTTTGGCTGAATGTTTACCATGAATATTAAAAATAAAGTTCCATCAGTACACTCTGAACTTCTGAAGTGATAACATATGTAGTGTTTGGACCTGCCACCAGACTGGAGGAAGACCAGCACTATAAACAACTTCTAAGAAATCTAAAACCTATTAGTAGTTTATTAGGAAACCTCACTCATGATATTAGAGAGTTCCATCACATTGATTTTAAAAAATGAGTTTTCTGCTAGAATTTAGTTTAACTTCTTCTACAGATCTTTTGAATCAGATGCAAATATTTTCTGTGGTATCTATATCTTAGCTTAGACTATAAACGTTCTGTCTCCTATTCATCTGTGGAATACATTATATGAAAATATTTAGTATGGTATCCTCAGAAACAGACAGAAAAAAGCCTAAAGTAGACTGGGGTTATTTAGTCCATAAAAAATAAGACAAGGATGAAAAATGAAGTAGATTTTCTAATTTAGAATGGTTTCCAGGAATTTAGAGGATGGAGAACAACATTGACTGAAAAGTAGTTTGAAGAACGTAGGAGAAGAAAAGAAAAATTAAAAAGTTAAAAGTTTAAGGCAGTCTTTAAGGAAGGATCTAACAAGAACAAAAACGATGTCCATAATATGTGAAAACCATCATTGGGTGTTGAACAATCTCATTACCTAGATTTTTTTTGGAGAATAGGTTAAATCAGAGGCCAGCATTCCTACTATCCCTGAAGGCCAACTTTAAGGACCAAGATAATACCTATGAAGGCCATAAGGTGACATATGACATTCAGGGAAGAAAATGAAAGGAGAAAAGAGTGGAAGAAAGAGTGGTGAATGGAAGAAAAGAAAAAAAAAAAAAGAAAAGCTGAAATTAAGATAAAAGAAGGGACCTCAACAGTGGCATAATTTAACTTTTTCTTTAGTGACTTAGGGACCAGACTATGAGGATTATTGATGAATTGCAATTGCAATGCAATCATTTCCATCTCTTTCCTTTCTGTCACTCCCTTTGGCTGTCATTGGGTTTGCCTTCTGCAACCTTTTCCTTATAATATGTTGCCTAGAAATATGCTGGGATCTGAGAAATCTAAAATCAAATGTATAAGAGTTATGTGTAAAATAAGCCTGATTAGATTCTAATCCACTGCTAAAAGGTCTCTCCTACAGAGTAAAGTACATGAGTTTTAGTGCATGGACTTTGTGACAGATTTTTCAGTGACTTTTCACTTACTTACAATTTCTCCTCTGGGTTGCAAACAGTAGGGTTGGCCAGCAACTTGACCCAAATATATGGGAGTGCTGCCACATGTGAACATAGTGTGTAGTCTTGTGACAGACTATTCTGCACATTTGAATGTGAGATCCAAATATCCTTCATGTATTTTAATACAGTGTCTTAAAATTGTATTTCTTTGTAGTTTTTAGATACAAAAGACATATTTTCTTGACTTATTTCAAGAACAATTATTACCTCATGCTTCTTCCACAAATATTCAGTGAAAAGCATTCTCAATGAATGAAAAAATCTTTACTCTGGTTGTATATGCTTAGCAGGAAAATGGGAACTATCTTAAGGTCATGCTAGAGACATGGTAGGCAAGAATTAATATAATTAAAAATTGATACAGAATTTGATACCAGTAATTTATGTTCTACACCAATGAGGTTATCTGCCATTACATAGTACTGACATTATTCATATGGTGTTATTTAAAAACCAACCAACAATATTATTTTAAACATTAAAGGATGCAGTATATTGTTTCCTGTGTGCCTGTGAGACGATATGTGTGGTTATTTTCAAATGAATTATGCCATTCTGAACCCTGGAATAGAAAGGCTGGGACTTTCTGATCTTTTGATTTCCAATTCTGAATTTGACTTAGATATTACTGGAGCATCATTTCTAATTGATATCAGCTCTTTAAATATTTGAGGGAAAACTCCAAAGAAGCAATTTGTGCTTAAGTAATTTAAAAGTTCTTTGATATTCTTCGGAAAATATGGCTCTGTGATGTGGAAGAATTGTCTTCTTGTTTAATCCCTGTCCATGGCACAGAAAGTTGCACACGGTAAATACTCAATTCAATTGTTGAAATAAATATAATAGCTATATCTAATAGAGGCTAAAGCAGTGGCCAAAATGTAAACATCCCATTATAGTTGAAAAGTTGCTTTTTTCTACATGATTTCAGAGAAACAGTTCGGGGCATCTTTCTCTTGCCCCACTTCCCATCCCAAACAAATTTTCAAATTCTGACTGGTTTTGCAGGCAGGGGAAACAGCCTAAATAAGTAGAGGATATTGTTAGTGACATGATAGAAACAACAGTTATCTTAAGGGATTTTTCTCCATTAAGATATTTTGGGCCTCACTTAAAGTATTGCAAAAATAAACTTACCTAGTTTTACTTCAGCATTATGAGTCAGTAGCACATTCTGACCTTTGATGTCCCGGTGAATTACACGGTGCGCATGAAGATGAGCCAAGCCCTGCATATATACATATATATTTATTTATTATTTTTAAAAATCCACATCAGTATATATTTTTTCTCTTTTTCTGGTACTTTTCTTAGTATTTTTGGAAAAACTTTTGGTAAGAAAAATAACCCAGATTTGCATTTTTCAGACAAAATTCTTTCTTTAGGCTGGAATTACTACAACCAGTTCCCAGAAATACTACTTTTGGCTATAAGGAAAGGAAAGTAAATCAGGACACTCATGAAAGAAAAAGAACACCAAAAAGTAATGTTTGTATACATTGGGCCATTTACTTTCCTTTTTAGCCTCCATATTTCCAACTAATCATAAGAGTAAAGACCTGGACATCTTAAATATCATACCTCAGCCATTGTTTTGCTGTATTCCTCATCCAACCATTTGTTTAGTCCAAAATATTTTCTAGTCAACCTTGTAGGCTGAGAATGTGGGGAATATGGAAATTCATTTTAAAGCATTTTCAATTTGTATTGGCTTACCACGTTGGCTCCAGCCCATTCACCACTAAAACTAACCCGTGACCTGGCTTCAGTGAGATCACTCCAGATACTAACTTGGGATTAATAATAGAAGTAACAGTAAAAACAGCTAATATTTATTGAGTCCTTATTCTTTGCCAAGAATTGTGCCAAGTGCTTTATATGGAGTAAATGATTAAATTCTCAAAGCAACCCTTAGAGGAGGGTGCTAATATCACCCTATATTACAGATGAGGAAAGTGAGATTTGGAGAAACCAAGTAACTGACTCAAGGACACACAGCTAATACCTGATGAACCAGAATTTAAAATCAGTCCAGAATTTGCAGTCTTAACTATTTACACTATTACCACAAATGAATCCAATTAGGATAGGAGGAAGGACATTCTAACATTGTATCAGTGGTGCTGTTCAGTTGTGTTAATATCCTTCTTGGGTGACCCTAAGCACTTAAGACACAAAGAAAAATTTGAGTTTGGTAGACCCACAAGATTGTCGCTCTCATCAAATTTGGTGTTCAAAATAAAGTTTTAAAAATAGGGCATTATTCAAAGAGGATAACTGTCTGTAAAATGGTTGTGGATGTTTTGGGGCCATTCTGTAAAACACTGACTTCTGCCTCACCTTTATCTTAGTCTCTAATGACAGTGCTATGCTTTTTTTTAAGGAACTCTAAAAATCATAATAAGATAATAAATACTCCAAGTGGTTATTTCCATGATTCATTCAACACAATAGTCCGACTTTGACAGAGCCGTTAAAGGTCTTGATTTGGAAAGACCTGGCTACCCATCTTGTGGACTATCTTAAAGTTTAAGGACATCACCTGAAAATCTACTTTCTCTAAAGCCTTTTGGTCCTTTTTCGGTATCCTGATCCAGAAGTTATATTTAGAATTCTTAAACCATCTTATATGAGCAGGTATAAGATACACTGTATATATTACGTCCAGCTTTTTTCAAGGCCGTGGAGAATGACTAAATGAAGACTCACCTGAAGGATTTCTCGGCAGATATAAGCAATCCAATCTTCTTTCAAACTCTGATTTCTGGTCATTCTCACTACATCAGTGACTGAGCCTGCTGCGCATAGCTCCATCACCATCTGCCGGAAAGCCAGCAAAGTATGAAGAATTAGAAAGTAATTCTCTAAAATTATCTGGAGAGTTTTAGTTCATATGGCTTATATTTATATGTAATGTTTAGAGATTGACACTATCAAAACTGGCTCAACTGTCTGGTGGAAGACGCCAAAGGCTAGTGGAATTAGAAAGAGTTGGAAAAAAATTCAAATGTCTGTGGGGGGAGGGAAGGCAGATACCGCACCTGGGATATTTAACCAGGTGGTGAGATTTGAGCTAAGCCTTGGAGGATAGGTAATGTTTGGATATGTTGAGAGTGAAGAACATTCAGTTTATTGAAAACAGAATGAGTACATGCCTTTAAAAAGAAGCTTGTGTGGGGGAGAAGCCTGAGTGACCACTGGAGTGGAATAGAAAAAACACTTGAGGGAATAGTTTGATTGCAGGTGGAGAAGCAGGATATAAAGGATCTCAAAAGAAGGTACACTTCAACATTAAGGCTAGATTTGCTTTTTTATTGTTGTTTTGTTATTTTCAAATTCTAGATTCTTTTTCCCCAAGACACTGGCAGACTACAACTCCAAAAGGGAAAACCATCAATTGCATTCCTGTAGGGCATTTGTTTCCCAAATGATTTTACTGCTGAGGAAAGTCTATTTTAAGACTAATATCTTAGACAGTATCTCATTCAGACTTTGCTTTATTAATAAAGTCAATTTCTTAGAAAATTTATTTTTGCCACCAATGAATCAGGTGTCCAACTAGTAAATTTCCTTTAGTATATTAGCTAACTAGAGGACTGACCCACGTGAAGGAGAATATTTCCATTATAATCAACCTAGCAAACTTTCATTAAGCACAGGTTTATGCATTAGTGTCCATGTCAAAACTGCTTTATCAAAAGAACAAAACGTGTCTTTTTTTAAACTGTAGGCAAGTTAATTATTGCCATAGATGAAAGGAAGCAAAAGGACAAACCCCAAATCATGAATATTCAAAAAGTCTACCTTATTTCCTTTCGGAATACTAAAATTTTCTTTTCAGAAAATTACTCCCTTAATTTATATTTGTTCACAACTGATATTAGTGTATGTCTTTCACTTGAGTGCACTCTCATGAAAAAGAAGAGAAGAAACAGCCTGCCAAAACCAATAATACAGATAAACCACAAAAGGTTAATTTTCATGTTAACTATATTGAATGGGCACAACATGTACGCTGTGGTAATGGAAGAAAAAGGGCACATTTTGAGCCATGACAAACCTGAATTAAAGCTACTCACTAAGATGCACCCTGGAAAATCTTGCTAATATGACTTGAGTCAGAACAGCTCTACTGTGAAAGGAATGTAAGGCATTCTCAATCATTTTCCCAGCTTTGTAAGCACAGTGCCTGGCACGTACGCTTTATAAATGGTAATTATTCAGTCATTTACTTACTTCCTATTCTGGTTTTCATGGGCAAGAAAGTGTGACTGGTCCCATGAAAACTCTTACCTCCACAAATAATTTATGCATGCAGTGCCTATTCATCCTTCTGACCTCGGTTCAAAGAAAATTTTCTCAAGAAGAGTTTCTCGTTCCCCAACTTAATTTAGATTCCTTTGTTATCTGTCCACATAGGAGCATGTCATTTCCCTTCTGACCAATTATACAATCATTTGTGTGATTATATGATTGATATTGGTCTTTGCATATAAACCGTAAGCCCCAATGGGCCAGGTCCATGTCTATTCAGCCTATCATTGTATCCCCAGCATTAAGCAGAAGGCCTGGCAAATAGATGGTTTTGAGTGAATATATGTTGAATGACTGAATGAATTTAGTATTAATAAATATATCCAATTAGAAGACTGCCATACGGTCAGGAGGAAAAAACTCGTAAGTAAAAATATATTAAAAAAACAAATGTTGTATGCCAAAAAATAAACAAACAAAAAACCAGTAGCCATTAAAACTGTGCAACAATATTTAATAAAATCTCAACTGAAATTTTCAGAGAAGAGAGGATTTAGTTAACTAGTCATTTGGGAGAAAATAGGATTAAGTTGAAGATCTCTAAATTTGGTGATTCTCAAATTGTGGTACCCATACTAGTATCATCAACATCATCTATAAACTTGTTAGAAAGGGCAAATTCATGGACCCACATCCCAGACCAACTGAATCAGTAATTCTGTGGGTGGAGTTCAGTAATATGTGTATTTGATCAGGCTCTCCAGGAGATTCTGATACATGCTAAAGTTTGAGAACCACTGTTTCAATTCAATACCTTGTTGAAAACCTTTCTATAGTGTCCACTGTCCTGCTTCCTGAAATCCATTATATAAAATGTAGCAGAATCTTTCCTTGGCACTTAAAGATCCTGAAAAGTTTCAGTCATTATTTTGGAAAAAAAAATACTATTCTTGACTTGGATTGGAAATGGAAATGTACCAACTGCACACCGACCCCAGCTTATGTTCTAAATATTCCTTTTTAAATAAAGATATCCTTGACCAAAGCTCATTTTTTTGTGATTTGACTACATCTCCTACAGTGGAAGGCAGCAACAATTCTAGTAACTGTGTCATGGGTTTCAGTTAGCCTCTAAAATTTATATCTCATTAATCTATAATTTGTGATATTATAAGCATGAAGACTAAGAAAAGGATAAGTAGACTAACCATTTAGAAAGGAGTTTCTAAGAGTTGTGTTTAAACATAAGTGCACATACTTAGCAAACACTTAAAATGCACCCATATGATCATGCCAAATGCTAATTAGAATTGATACCTATCCAGCTATTATTCGCAAGTCCATCAGGTAGTCTCCTTTGCCATACCTCTAATGTACCGGCAAATGTAGTAATTACATAAAGTTAAAAGCAGCAAAACTATATTTGAAAACAAATGTTACATATTTTTGGTGTTCATTTGAGTCCTCCCCATCCTATCCCCAAGACCCTTGCCAGGCACTTAAGTTATTTTTCCATATTTTATCACTCCCATCTCCAGGAATCAGAGTATATTTTATCATACTACTTTGAGCAGTTGAGTGCTTAAGTTTTCCTGTAGATGCACAAAAGTGACATCTCAGCTTATGAAAGTGTATGTCCTCAAGTGAGATTTAGTTTTAAGGAATAAGATCAAGGTAATTAAATACAGACCCAAAGTTGGTGCCTCTGGCCAGGGGGGCTCAGCTTGAAAAATGCACCATAGAAGGACACAATATTTTTGTGAAAAGAGTACTTCTTCAAAAGGTTGAGTTCAGTCCTGAGATCCTCTTCCTCATCCTGTAGAATAAGAGTAGACAGTAAATCTCCTAAGCTATGCCATTCAATGACTATGGGACCTTGAACTATAGGAGATCAAAGAAGGAGAATACTATGGCAACCTGTTATATTCTACAGCAATTTATAATAATCACAACTAGAATTGTCAGAAAATGGAGATCTCTGGCTACCTGGGAATTTAGGAGATAACAAAGGTTAATTGAAGATCTTTTAATTTAATGGTTCCCAAAGTGTGATCCCTGGACCAGCAGCAATGGCCACTATATAAAGTTTTCACTGAATAGAATCATTACATTGTTGTTTGTTTTCTAACAGTTTTATTGAGATATAATTTACATACCCTACAATTCACCCATTTAAAGTGTAAAATTCAATAGTTTTTAGTATATTTACAGGATTATGCAACCATCACCACAATCAATTTTAGAACATTTTTATCACCCCAATAGAAAACCCCATACCCTTCAGCTTTCACCCCCAAATTCTGCCATGCACACATTCCAGCTCTAAGCAACCACTAATATATTTTCTATCTCTATAGATTCTTCTATCCTGGACATTTTATATAAATGAAAATAATATAGTATGTGGACATTTGTGACTAGCTCTTTTTCCATGATTCATCCGTGTTGTAGCAAATATCAGTATTTCATTCCTTTTCATTTATCTTTCATCAATTGATGGACATTTGGGTTATTTCCACCTTTTGGTTATTATGAATAATGCTTCTATGAGCATTCATATCAAGTTTTTGTGTGGATATATGTTTTCATTTCTCTTTGGTATATACCTGAAAGTGAAATTGTTAGGTCAAATGGTATCTCCATGTTTAACATTTTGATAAAAACACCAAACTGTTTTCCACACCATTTTATATTCCCAACAGCAATGATGGTTCCAATTTCTGCATATCCTCACCAACACTTATTATTTTCTGTTTTATTATTATAACCATCCTAGTAGTTATAAAGTGGTATCTCATTGTGGTTTTGATTTGCAATTCCCAGATGACTAATTATGTTAAGACTCTTTTCATATGCTTATTGGCCATTTGTACATGATCTTCAGACGAATGTCCAATAGAAAGTCTTTGCCCCTGTTTTTTTTAAATTGGGTTATTTGTCTTTCTATTATTGAACTGTAAGATTTACATATTCTAGATACAAGTACATTATACAATTTGCAAGTATTTTCTCCCATTCTGTGGGTTGTCTTTTCACTTTCTTGATAGTATCTTCTGAGGCACAAAATTTTTAATCTTGATTAAGTCCTATTTATCAATTTTTTGTTTTGTTGTTTGTACTTTTTGGTGTCATACCTAAGGATCCATTGCCAGATAAGGTCACAAAGATTTACCCCAATGTTTTCTTCTAAGCATTTTATAGTTTTAACTCTTACATTTAGGTCTTTGATCCATTTTGAGTTTATTTTCATATAAAGTACAGGTCCAACTTCATTCTTTTACATGTGGACATCCAGTTGTCTCAGCATTATTTGGGAAAAAGACTATTCTTTCCCCATGAATTGTTTTTTCACCCTTGTCAAAAATCAGTTGACCAGAGATATATGGAAACAGTTCTATTCCATTGATCTGTTTGTCTATCCTTATGCCTGTACCACCTGCCTTGATTAGTTTGTGATTCATTGCATTTTAAAGGTACTGGTTTAATCTGTGCTGATCTTTTTAAAAGATATGCTTAAAGTCATTTATTTTCCTAATCACCACAGTGGTACATATGTGTGAAATGTATATGAAGTAAAATATGTAAGCGGTCTATTCTCACTGAACATTTCCTTGTACAAATGGTAACTGTTGAGTGTATATTCCTCCAGACATTTTTATATGCTAATGCAGGAGCTAGAGATAACAGATAGACATAAATGGGTAGAGACATGATCAACAGATTATATATATATATGTTAGGCATTTATTTTTTAATCTAAACAAGCTCATATTGTTCTCACTATTCTATCACTTGCATGTTTTATTGAATACCTGAAGAGTATCTTTCTATATCAATAAACATATTCCTTTTTATGGATGCATAGAATTGCATAGAATGGAAATATGGGTCTGCCACTAAGGGGACAGGTCAGGGATAGAGATATTGTTTTTGAGGATTATCTACATAGTGATAATTGAAGCTATCTTTGTTGATGGGATCACCAAGGTAGAGTACATAATTTCAAGAGATATTTCTAGCAGAAGACAGTATGCTGTTACCAGAAAAGAGCATCTACACTGGGGGTTAGGACACCTGGGTTTTAGCACTGATAGCTAAGAGTTGGAAGTTTACTTAATCTTCCCAAGGTTCAATTTGTCCTCAGAAATCTGATAGAAGATGGCAGCCATTATCTATCTTTATGGAATATTAGTGGAATCAAATGGGATAACATACTTAAAGTTCTTTGCAATCCTTGGAAGAACAATGCTATACATGCAAGGTATTATCATACAGTATTTCGTCACTTGACCTTCTCATTTGAATTAGTCAGTGTTATCAGAACTATACACCTCTCTTTACTTTTTATCTTAATGTACAAACATCAGCAACCTTTATTTCCAGCACATTTGTTATAGTGGAGTGAAATGGGAAGCAATTCTCTCTCCCTAAGATTCAGCTATGTCTGCTTGCACCATGACAACCAAGTAGTTTCCATAATCCCTCTGTAACTCTTCTTAGCCAATAAAAAATTTCTTCACTTCTTAATAATTTGAAAATCATCACACTTTTAATGTATATAGGTGCAATGCTCTGGAGAAAAATATCTTAAAATATTAACTTACAAAAAGGTAACTTAAATTGTTGGGAATTTCCAACGAACATACCATTGGTTTATGCATTTAGGTATCATAGCCTTAAGTTAAAGAATTCACATACAGGGAAATAAGATCCACATACATGAATGACACAACCATTGATAAATACAATATAGTGCATAATGAAGTTGAGAGTGATGTGAAATGACTCAGGAATTGATTCTGCACTTCACAAATGGATTCATCACCAGGGTACTTTGAATTCCTACTAGCTCTAAATTTCACTTGATTGTAAATAAAAAAAGCTCTCTTATTGCATCTATAAAAGTTCAATTTATATAACCTTTTCAGGAATACTCTTATTGTACAAAGTGAAATATATTTGTAATATGTGGAGGAAAGAAGACTTTTTAATTAAAGATACAGTTAAATTCCTTTTCTGAAATCCAGTGAAAAAGGATGCCTTTGACTTCTTTTGGGAAATAAATTAGGAAAGGGCCAATTGGCAAGAAAAGGAATTAAGGGGTTAATCTCTAACTATCTTTAGTTCTCCCCAGTATTTCCCTCAATTACCTTGACTTGATGACCTGGGGGTAGGGGAAAATACACCTTTCAGCTGAAATGAATCGGTAACTGAATATATCTAGTCAGTTATCATTTTCCTTCCTAGCTTATTCTCTAAGACCCAATAGGAAAGATGGGCAATTACTTTTTGTATTTAGCTATATTGTGTCTTGGCTTCACAAATAGTTATGAAATAAATATAAGTCAAGGTACTAGGCTCTGTAATGTCCCCAAGTATTCATAATATAACTTGTAAAATAAAGTTTGAAATCTTGAAGAAATGGCTGGCAGCTGCAGAAAATTCTTTAGCATTTCCATTTTCCAGTGGATTTACCCATAAACATTCAACTACTAGCAAATAAATCTAGACACCTATTTGTCTTTGGGGGACGGAGATAGAGCCTGATTTCTCTAGTGGGAAACCCCAATGATAGATTCTCTCTTTGTACTTATTGTGTAATAAAGGCATGAACGAATAAAACAATCAATTTGTAGCATGAGAATTATATGGAAGTTCAGGTTCCTGTCTCATCCCAGCATCCCAAGGAAGTTCAGTTAATAAGTTCCCTTCGAATTTCCTTAACCTGCTTTCCACAAACCTAAAAGTTGATCCTTGAAGCTTTCATTCTTGCCATGTAGGACCCTTAAACTTTATGCTTCCCCTGTGATATGAGTCTCCTTTGAAATGGTAACAATATCTACCATCACATAGAAATAAATCTCAGGAACTAGCAATTCTATATGTAGGCACTCTCAGTTCCTTGTAAGGCACCAAGGTTCTGCTGAGAGGAATACAAACTCATAAAGAGTGCAAGAAATAGGAATGAGATGATGGTGTGATAAGAACACAAGGAACAGGTTAAAGAAAAGTAGGGGCCAGACTGAGTCCTTTAACTTGTTCGGTAATTTGATATCAAGGAGCTTCCTTTTCTTTCTAGGTTAGAAAGCTCATGTCCCCAAGCAAGAATCGGAGAACGGCTGGGCTCTAGGCAGCTATATAGTTGCATTTGACCATACTTTTAACCCTGTTTGGAGGTAGGCCAAATATTCTGGTGCCATTATGCCTATGAGGAACCTGAGGCCTAAAGAGGTAAGACCCCTTTTCTAAGTACTTCTTGGCTATTTAGTGGTAGACTTGGGACTTGAACTCATGTTTCTGAACTTCCACATTATTGCTATTTCCATAAACTCCTAACTCAGAGATGTGCGTGTAAGTCACAAACTTCTGATCCCAAAAAATTCAAGATGATTTAGAGATGCTAACTGGCTGACCAGCCAGCAGGTATTTTTCTTACTAAAATATATAATCAGAGAATTCAAAGTTCCCAACTAGAAAAACTTTTAAGAGTGGGTTTCCCACATAAATGTAAACTCCCCCAAAACCAATAAACCAAAATCAGATATGTTTGGAAAGCATTAGTGTGTTTGCCATTCTCAATTAACAGGAAGTTGAGCTTGTGAGAAACACATAAGTACATTATACCCATCAGATCAAGTGGATAATTTAAAACTCGCATATATCCTAGTAATATGATGCTATAGCACTTCCTAGCTCCGGGTCAGTTGATCCCAGAGTGGCCTGAATATCTTGCTTTTTATCAAGAAGAGGTAGCTCAAGGATGCCAAAACTTTTTTGTAATTGCACCCCACTCTAGAATCAAAATCTTTTTCCCTACGGAAAGAATACCAGAGAGGATTTGGGGAAGACCTTTAAAGGGGTTTATTAACACAAATGTTTGATGAAACTAGAACTGGTCAAACAATTATATTTTTCATACCTTACATTTGTAGCTTCTTGATCTATCAAAGCATGTTATTAATCAGTACTATCTGTTTCATTTAGATACGCTTTGTCACTCGAGATACATTGTAACCAAAACAGGAGTCTAGTACTTACTAGAGGAATCTTAAAGCTGTTTACCAATACATTTCTAATATAACTAGGAAGTTTTTCTGAATATGATTCTATTAGTGGAAAATGTAATTTTTAATGTGCCTGAGAGTATATTTATTAAGACACAAAAGGTTGAAAATATCTGAATACCTGACAGTTGACTGCAGGGGAGAAAAGTACAAAAAAAAGGTATCAAAAAATTATATTGATAAGAGTAGGAATTCTGCGTTTAGGCCCACAGAATACTTTGATAGATCACCAACATCTAGATCATCAACATCTACTGAAGAAGAATTTTCTTTGTCAGATCTCATTCTAGAGCTAGAAAATTATTTCAGTCATAGAGACTGCTTTGTAAGGCAGTTAAAACGTTTCAAGTAGAAAGCATCTTCATGCTCCTTCATGCATTCAAGTACTGTGCCAGATGTCTGAAGACTTTTAAACTGGGTAGCCTGTTTGTTTTCTGTCCACTACTGTTCTTACAATAAAAAAATGATAGTTCTCATTTGGCTAATGTACAATGGCAATGTTTCTTAGAATGATAATGGGGGAAAAGCCAGTCAGTCCAGAATATCATGTAAAAGGTATAAAAAGGACCTTGCCAAAGCCAATTTTAGGCAAATTTTCTCTTGATCCCATCATCTCTTTTGTTGCTACTCAAGGGCACTATGCTCTTTGGATTTACTCAATCCTTAATCTGCTGTCAACACTTAGCTGTTTAGGAAACTATTTCTTCTAGGCCCTGCTTTCTGACAGATCCTAGTGTTCAAATATGATGATTGAATATATGTGAACATGTTAAAAGTTGTAAATATGTTATCACTTCCTGGCAAGAACATTTTAGTGGTGGCCTTCTAATGATAACAATACAATACAAAGGAATTAGTTTAAAGTTGAAAATTAAAGGAAAGACTACTTGGAAGTAATGAGGACTTTCGGTACTCACGCTGTATCTCCACCCGACAGACTTTTGATATTTATTTACTCTCACTCGCCTTCCTATTTCAGGTAAAGGGGTCTGCAAAACCAAGAACAAAATGTTATTAGATTCACTGATACACTCTAAAAATGATTTATTATTAAGTACCTTGTGCTCTTTTAACACTATATGGAAGATTAACATAATACTACTCCACTCTCAATTTTCACTAATAGTTTTAATAGAAAAATCAGTTTCTTATATATACAGAAACGGCACCAAATTCATAGTAACAGATTTAACTGCCATATTAATGGGAAAATTACAATTTGATGTTAGTAAAGTGCTATTTCTCATTACAAAACAGGGTAATTGACACTATCTATGAGTTGAACATGATTTTTAATATTTCAAAAGTTAGAGCATCTAAAATGAAGATCCTAGGCCCAAATGTGGGTCAAGGTCTCTCAAGTTAAATCAAGGAAATAAGTATTTTAGAGTATCGCTCAAGAAAGTACTAGGCTGATTATTTAGAAGCCATGGTTTGTAGGGCAAAATAAATCCACAAAACCTTAAAATCCCTTGAAACTCACATTGGTTTGCAACATTTGACATCTACTGACAAAACAAAAAGCATGCAACTCTTTAAATAGTTTCAGCAATTCACTCCCTGCACAAATTGGAAAAGAACAGTTTATGGCATTGATAACAGTTCAGTGAATATGTATAGCTATTCAAACATAATATTTGAGAATTTTCCTTTAGGGTATAGTGAAGTGAAAAATTTTTGAACTTTGCTATGTTCATGCTAATATTATCTTGAGAAAGTGAGACACTCACGCTAAAGAAAGAGAACAGAAATCAGTGCTTAGCAAATTCTACGACAGTATGTTATGAACCATGACACAACTATATGAATCTTAGCAGGAACAGTGCCAATTAAACTGTCTCTCTTGCTCATCTGTCAGAAAATACATGAAAAATGTGCATCTGTGCCAAGTTCTTTCCTTCTACCTGTCACTGACAATCTAGTGGCCTAAATTCTCAAAAGGAATGGTCAGAGAGGGAAAAGAATATGATGGAACACAGAAGGATTAGCACAATATTAGAGAAAATCTCTTTGCTATCCTTGGAAACAGATAATCAACTAGAAATAGACAGGAATACAGATATTTTCTTCATTCTTATAGAATATCACAATATGTGGTACTTTCACTGTAAGTGAAGCACTTTTTGCGTGTAAATGTAATAAATCCATAACAAAGATGATATACTAATGGATAGAAATAATATTAAATGATAAATATAATAAATCCAGATTAACATAATTATATTATATATAATAATGATCTAAGAAAACCAATACAATATTTTCTAATCTGTTTATCCCAAGGGCACAGTCCATTAAGGGAACAGAATACAGACAGGCTATAATATTACCTTACGAGCATTCATCACTTTAACAGCTGTAAATGCACCAGTCTTTTCATGGAGTCCCTGAAACACAGGATAGTAATAAACATCGAATACTGGCTATATAATCCAGCAATCAAGAGACAAACTAAAAATATTAAAAGTGAATAGCATCAAACAATGTAGTCTATTATGAAATATAAAATACTATACAGAGATGAAATATAAGGTATTATATACAGAACAGAAATATTAAATTATGAACATTTTAAAGAAACCCCGACCATTTCACTTGAAAAATCAAGCAAGTTTATGGGAGTAGTTTTGCTTTTTATGTTTGTATTAAATAGTGGACATAATTGGCCATTTGAAAGCACTGTTTTCTTAGTATCTTTTGTCTAGTTTTACATGGCACCAAAGCATCCAGATGAAAAATAAAAATTTCAGATTGGAGATGGGGATAAAGGAGATGTTGTACTGAACATTTTTTCACTGATTATGTGGTACTATGCAGGCATATCTTTCCATTAGACCCCTCTTCATACACTAAACAAGTTTTTCCATAATGATCACGGGTAAGAGTGACACATAATTAATTCAATGGCCTGTAAACCATTTAGTATGCCCTCAATCATATGAACCAAAGATATTTATGAGAGGAAGAAGCTCTGAAAGTTTATTTTTTTATTGAAAACACTATGAGTTCTAAGAACTTAGTCTTATCCTAAATTCAAGTACAAGTTGCAGATTTATAATTTTCAAAAACAAACATAGAGGTTTAGAATCAGAGTTCTTTGTGGCTGGTGCCTTTTAAAATATTTTAAGCTGTAGTCATAGAAAAATTTCAATCTGGTATTGGTATGCTTAAGGCTTCAACATAAAACAGAATGCCTTATCTGACAGTTCTCTAGCAGAAGATTTGATTCTTGGCCTCTACTAGGTTAGATAGTACCTCCCCAAAATTCAGGTTCGCCCGTAATCTCAGAATGTGACCTTCTTTGAAAATAGGGTCTTTGCAGGTGTAATCAAATTAAATGAGGCCATACTGGATTACAGTGGCCAATGACTGGTGTCTTTATAAGAGAAAGGGGAGATTTGGACACAGAGACACAGATACACACACAAACGTAAGATGGCCACGTGAAAACAGGAAGAAATTTCAGTGATGCAGCTACTAGCCCAGGGATGCCAAGGATTGCTGGCAACCACTAGAAGCTAGGAAGAGAGAAGGAAGGATTCTTCCCTAGAGCATTTGGAGGAAGAATGGCCCTGTAGACTTCTAGCCTCAAGAACTGTGAGAGAATAAATTTCTGCTCTTTTAACCCACCTAATTTGTGGATTTGTTACCACGGCTGTAGGAAAGAAATATGGGGGAATTCAAACCAAAGGACTGTCACTAGTCACAGCTTTCATGTGAAAGACAGCAACACCTTTTTGCTCACAGAATGATCAAATGAGGAGTGATGTGTCTGGATAGTGTTGTTATTATCTTGGGTAACCTGTCTGGTGAGTAAATATGCAAAAGATCAAGATTCCTTGATTTAAGAAAAGTGATCCTTAAATATATTGCTTGTTTGTTGTCAATTCCCTTTTATAAAGCATACACTTTGAAGTATATGAATATTGTTTTTAGATGATTCCTACAAGTTTTCTCATCAAAATAAAGCTAACTGATCAAAAAAGCTCAAAAGGAAAAGAACCCCACTCTACCATTACCATCAATGTTACCTGCTACATGTGAGTGTCAACATTTATCCAGTTTTCCTCATTGATAAATCCAATGGGATTTAATCCCACACATTTAAGGTTACTTCAATCCTATTGAGCAAGCCACTGTTTGTAAACGGAGCCATGTGTCAGAAATGGATCAGAAGACCTTCCAGGAAATACAGTAACTAGAAACACTGGTACCTTGAATTAACTCCAGTTCTTGCCAAAAAATTAAGCATTAAACAACTATACTGGTTAGATGGTTGTAGCACTGATGGGAGGTGGCATGGATTGCTGGTTTCAGTTTATGGAGTCAGGCCTGAATTAGGTTAAGGTATTTTGTGTTGAATTGTGTCCTCCAAATAGATATGCTGAAGTTCTAACAACTAGTACCTGTTAATGTGACCTTTTTTGGAAACAGGGTCTTTGAAAATGTAATCAAGTTAAGATGAAACCATACTGGATTAGGGTGGGCCCTAAAACCAATGACTAGTGTCCTTATAAGAAGAGGGAAATCGGGACACAGATACCCAGGGAGAATGCCATGTGATGACAGCGGCAGAGATTGGACTGATGTATCTACAAGTCAAGGAACAATAAGGATTGCCAGCAATCACCCAAAGCTAGAAGAGGCAAGGAAGGCTTCTGCCCTAGAGCCTTCAGAGGGAGAAGGATCCTGCAGCCACCTTGATTTTGGAATTCTAGCCTCCAGAATTGCGAGGGAATAAGTTTCTATTCTTCTAAACCATCCAGTTTGTGGTAATTTGTTAAGGCAACCCTAGGAAACTACCACACAAGGCCAGAAGGATAGAAATTAAGCAAGGGAATGGGCTGGACTTGGGATAGGGTTCAGAAACTACTGATCAAGGTACAAGGAGATGTCTAGAATCAGGTAGCAGTTTTCGGTGGAGCATGACAGCTACCAAAGACTAGAATTTTTAAAGGAAAGAGAAAGGTGTATTTTTGTGTTCTTTGATAAATACCCAGTGAAAACACCAATACGTAAAGATACATGCACCCGTCTGTTCATTGCAGCATTGTTCACAATAGTCAAGACTTGGAAACATCCTAAGTGACCATCAAGGGATGAATGGATAAAGAAGATGTGGTATATATACACAATGGAATACTACTCAGCCATAAGAAATGATGAAATCCAGCCATTTGTGACAACATGGATGGACCTTGAGGGTATTATGCTAAGCGAAATAAGTCAGAGGGGGAAGGTCAAAAACTGTATAATGTCGCTCATAAGCAGAAGACAAAAGAAACAACAAACACATAGAGAGAGAGATTTGATTGGTGGTTACCAGAGGGGAAGCGGGGAGGGAGGAAGGCAAAAGGGATGATTAGGCACATGTGTGTGGTGATGGATTGTAATTAGTATTTCGGTGCTGAACATGATGTTATCTATGCAGAAATAGAAGTATAACGATGTACACCTGAAATTTATACACTGTTATAAACCAATGTTACTGCAATAAAAATAAATATTGAAAAAAAAAAGAAAAAGGTGTAGGTTATTAACTAATCAGAGAAAAGTAGTTAATATTTTAGCTATTAACCCCTTATCAGGGGGCAAATATTTTCTCCCATTCCATAAGTTGCCTTTTATTTTGTTGTGCAGAAGATTTTAGTTTAATATAGTTCCACTTATTTATTTTTGCTTTGGTTGCTTGTGCTTTTGGTGTCACATCCAAAAAAACACTGCAAAGACCAATGTCAAGAAGTTTTTTCCCTTATGTTCTCTTATAGGAGTTTTACAGTTTCAGGTAACTTAAGTTTTTAATCCATTTTGAGTTAATTTTTGTGAGGAGTGTAAGACAGGGGTCCAATTTCATTCTATTGCAGGTGGATATATGAACAGTTGGAGACTCCCACATTTACTTACATCTCTGGGAGAAAATATTAATATTTTTATTTATTTAGCACTTATCATGACTTAAAAAGTATTGTTTTCCTAATTATTCATATAAACACTTTCTAGTCAAATTTTTTCACATCTGTATGCACAAATACAACGTGTTGGAAACTGGTTCTCACACACCCTTTAAAGGAGTTAAAATGTTTCCTTCCTTGATTCTAAGAGGTTATTTATGGGCCCAACTACTATTCTGTGCAACACAAATATTTGGCATGTTAGCAAAGATATCAGCCATATGTTGTCTTATTTGATTGGTGGTTACTAAGCCACAAAATGTTTAAAAGTCTGGAATACACAGCCTTCATACTCATGAAACACATTAGTAAGATAACTGAATGTCTTTAAAAGGTGCCACCAATGACCATAGAACAGAGAAAATCAACTTGACTCTACCCTCATCATCTGTGATTTATTCTCTCACTTGAAATTTTCACAAAATTATTTTGTCAGAAAGGTGTCCTAATATGGGTTTTGGAAAACTTGCTTATTGTGTCTATAAAGGACTTAAACAGCAGATCTTGGAACCATGTACTAAGTTAATATGCCTAACCATTATGCAAGCTTCCATAGAAGTCTGGTATATGCAGATAATAGATAAATGGAAAATTGTTGCCTGTTAACCTAATATTGCAGAGAGTTCCCTCTGTATCTTGACTTTTTAAAAATTTTATTTTGAAACAATTTTAGACTTAGAGAATAGTTTCAAAGATGATAGTACAGAGTGTTACTTTATATCCTTCACTCAGCTTGTTCTAATGTTAAATCTTATATGACCATGGTATAATTGTCAAACCTAAGAAATTAATATTGGTACAATACTTTTTAAACTACATTGTAGTCTTTATTCAGATTTCTCAATTTTTCCACTAATGTCCTTCTTGTAGGACCCAAACTAGGATCCCACATTTCATTTAGCTGTCATGTCTCTTCAGGCTCTTCCAATCTGTGACAGTTCTTTCATCTTCTTTCCTGTTTTTCATGACCTTGACACTTCTCAAGAATACTGGTCAAGTATTTTGTAGAATGTCCCTCACTTTGGGTTTGTCTGACATTTTCTGATTAGACTGAGATTATGGGTTTGGACAAAGAAACCACAGAGGTGAAGTGCCCTTCTTATCACATCATGTCAGGGGTACATGGTATGACCATGACTGATTACTGGCGATGTTAACCTTGATCACTTGGTTAAAGTGATGTCTACCATGTTTCTTCACTGTAAAGTTACTGTTTTTCCCTTTCACACTCTATTCATTAGAAGTGACTGATGTTGGTTTTGAAGAGGGATAACACTCTTCTTGAGCATTTATCTAGAGAACCTAGAAGTCATCTTGAGATAAACTAATTGTTCAGTGGTGCCATCTTGTGGTTCACTGAGTATATAGAAGCTGTTTTGTGAGCTTAGCTGAAGACCATGTTGTCATAAACAGATTGTCGCCCTAAATGAGATGTTGAACCAGGACCAGCAAATCCAATTTCTAAGATGTGCCTTTTTCCCTTTTTTACAATGTACATTTTACAAAAAATTACTTTAAAACTCCCTTTGTTGAAAACACACATAGAGAATGCTAAGAAAGAAATTTAGTTTTGGATTCCAGATTGAGTGTTAACCTCACAGTTCCCACTGGTCTTAGTGAATCTTATATACGAAAATCACAAGGAAAGTCTTAAGCTATAAATGTGGATTTTTTGTCTGTTTTTCCTACCATCAATAATATCACTAATATCATACAGGAGCCCCTAGCAGCACTGGATTAACAATGCTCCCTTAAATAGAGTTTGCATGCAAAGAATGACCTTTTAATTCTCAAGCATCACAGAACAAGAAGAAAATGCTCCTAGCTCTCTTTCTTATCATAAGAAAAGAAACTGCTGCTTAAATCCTTTGTATAAGTTCACAGGTTCACTCATACTTGAGTAACAGAAGATGATATGTATTAACAATGCTTTGGAGCCATTCCTGACTCTAGGCTCAAGCCTTCTGACATTTGGAATCAAGTAATCTATGTCTTCACTTCAGGCAACTCTTTGTCTTGTCATCAAGCTCATTCAACTTATTCAAGTTTAATTATTAATAGATGCAGCTCACATAATATGATGTTAGGGGCAACAGAAGGTCAACTATTCAAAAAATACCTACTTCCACCTGCTACCTGCTACAAAGTATAAAAATCGTTCATTACATCCTCAATTTTATTAAATTAACGAAACTCCCTGATTATGCAAATATTAGCTGAGAGAAAGACACATTGAGTTATTATTTGTCATTAACACTTTAGCATGAGTTAGATGATTATATTAAACAACTGCAAGAATATCATGGAATAGTTAAGTGTTGATGGAAACAGAAGGTGGAGGAAGGAAAGGGCTAGAGTCTGAGGAGTTCCACAAGAGGTCGTTCCTCAGCCATAATGAAGGTAGAAAGTGCCTGGAATGTGGAGCAAGGTAAAAGTGAGTGAGAAGGGGTTCTCAATATGCAAAAGGAGTAAAAAAATAAGGGGGAATGGAAAAGTGAAAAGACAAAATGTGCCAAGTCACAATTTTATTGAGGGAATTTACAGTTTTTCAGAAGTATACACCTGAAACAATTAACGAAGAAAACCAAAGCAAAGACTAGTTAACATGAATTCTTGGGTCTCAAATATAGTCTAAACACTGTTTAAGTGGGTCAACAGAATGAATACATAAAACCATGTGAAGATCTTAAACAAAGTCCTAAAAAACTACCCTAATTCATACTCTCACAACTATTTCCTAGGGTCCTATTCTAAAGTATGGTAATTAGGATGAAAGTGTATTCTTTTTCCAGGACCATTTGAAATTATCCAGGAGAGCACATAAATTCCTTAATGTGTTGATTTCAATTTGGCAAGGACTTTTATTCTTAATTAATTAATTTAGATACTCAAATAAGCAGCATTATTTAGCTTCTCCAAGGAAAAACAGAGTTTATTACTGTGCTATTGCTCTTCAATGGCCCCAAGCTGAATATTAGCATTCTGAATCTGTCTGATGAACAGAAAATATGACCTGTCCCTGAATTTAGGACACTGGTCACATATAAAACATTGTTAAAAGGTATATGTGATTGCTTTAAACAAAAGCCAATGCAGAAAAATCTTGATGTACATAACGAAAAAAAAATGAAGGGATGGTCATAAAATAACTCTAGTTTACAAATGGACATGTACTAGTTTTCATTAAACACAAAACTCCTCAAATTTATTTATTTATTATTTATTGGATGTTGGTTTTTCACCATTATTTTACTGAGGTCATAATGGTTTATAACATTGTGTAATTTCAAGTGTACATTATTATTTATCAGTTTCTGTATAGACTGCATCGTGCTCACCACCAATAGTCTAATTCTTAACTGTCACCATACATGTGCCCCCCTTTACACCTTTTGCCCAACCTCCAACCCCCTTCCTTTCTGGTAACCTCTAACCTGTTCTCTTTATCCATGTGTTTATTTATCTTCCACATATGAGTGAAATCATGCAGTGTTTGTCTTTCTCTATCTGGTTTACTTCACTTAATATCATACCTTTAAAGTCTACCCATGTTGTTGCAAATGGGACAGTTTTGCTATTTTTATGGCTGAGTAGTATTCCATTGTGTGTGTGTGTATATATATATATACACACACCACGTTTCTTTATCCATTCATCAGTTGAAGGGCACATGGGTTGTTTCCACCTCTTGGCTATTGTGAATAATGCGGCAATGAACATACGGGTGCATAAATCTCTTTGAATTGTTGATTTCAAGTTCTTTGGATAAATACCCAATATTGGGATAGCTGGATTGTATGGTATTTCTATCTTTAATTTTTTGAGATATCTCTATACTGTTTTCCATAGTGGCTGCATCAGCTTGCATTGCCACCAGCAGTGTATGAGGGTTCCCTTTTCTCCATATCATCTGCAACATTTGCCAGTTTTTGTCTTGTTAATTATAGCCATTCTGACAGATAAGGTGATACCTCATTGTAGTTTTGATTTGCATTTCCCTAATAATTAGTGATGTTGAACATCTTTTCATGTGCCTGTTGGCCATCTGTATATCTTCTTTGGAAAAATGTCTGTTCATTTCCTCTGGCCATTTTTTGATCAGGTTGTTTGTTTTTTTGTTGTTGAGTTGTATGAGTTCTTTATATATTTTGAAAATTAACCTCTTGTCTGATATATGATTTGCAAATATTTTCTCCCAGTAGGTGAGTTGTCTTTTTGTATTGTTCATGGTTTCCTTTGCCTTGGAGAAGCTTTGTGGTCTGATGTAGTCCCAACTGTTTATTTTTTCTTCTGTTTCCCTTGCCAGAGCAGACTGGTATTTGAAAAGATGCTGCTAAGATCAATGTCAAAGAGTGTAGTGCCTATATTTTCTTCTAGGAGATTTATGGTTTCAGATCTTACATTCAAGTATTTAATCCATTTGGAGTTAATTTTTGTGTATGGTGTAAGATAATGGTTTAATTTCATTCTTTTGCATGTGGCTATCCAGTTTTCCCAACACCATTTATTAGAGTTTCCTTTCTCCATTGTAAGTTCTTGACTCCTTTGTTGAAGATTAACTGTCCATAGATGTGTGGTTTTATTTCTGGGCTTTCAACTCTGTTCCATTGATCTGTGCTTTTGTTTTGCTAGTACCATGCTGTTTTGATTACTATAGCTTTGTAGCATATTTTGAAGTCAGGGATTGTGATGTTTCCAGTTTTTCTTTTTCCCTCAGGATTGCTTTGGCTATTCAAGATCTTGCGTTGTTCCAAGTTTAGGATTTTTGTTCTATTCCTGTGAAGAATGTCATTGGGATTCTGACTGGGATTGCATTGAATTTACAGATTGCTTTAGGCAACATGGACATTTTGGCTATGTTTATTCTTCCATTCCATGAGCATGGGATATGTTTCCATTTCTTTGTATCTTCTTCAAATTCTCTCAATAATGCCTTATAGTTTTCACTGTATAGGTCTTTCACTTCTTTGGTTAAATTTATTCCTAGGTATTTTATTCTTTTTGTTATGATTGTAAATGGGATTGTATTCTTGAGTTCTCTTTCTGTTAGTTCATTATTGGTGTATGGAAGTGCAACTGATTTTTGTAAGTTAATTTTGTACCCTGCAACTTTGCTGTAGTTGACTATTTATAATACTTTTCTGAAGGATTCTTTAGTGTTTTTGATATATAGAATCATGTCATCCACAAACAGTGAGAGTTTCACTTCTTCCTTTCCAATTTGAATACCTTTTATTTCTTTTTCTTGCCTAATTGCTCCGGCCAAAACCTCTTTTACTAGGTTGAATAGAAGTGGCAAGAGGAGGCACCCTTGTCTTGTTCCTGTTCTCAGAGGGATGGCTTTTTGTTTTTCACCATTAAATATGATGTTGGCTGTGGGTTTGTCATACATGGCCTTTATTATGTTGAGGTACTTTCCTTCTATACCCATTTTATTGAGAGTTTTTATCATAAATGGATGTTGGATCTTGTCAAATGCTTTTTCTGCATCTATTGAGATGATCATGTGACTTTTCTTCCTCATTTTGTTAATGTGGTGTATCACATTGATTGATTTGCAGGTGTTGAGCCATCCCTGCATCCCTGGTGTAAATCCCACTTGATCATGGTGTATGATCCTTTTAATGTGTTGCTGTATTCGGTTTGCCAATATTTTGTTGAAGATTTTTACATCTATGTTCATCAGCAATATTGACCTGTAATTTTCCTTCTTTGTATTGTCATTGTCTGGCTTTGGCATCAGGGTGATGTTGGCATCAGAGAATGTGTTAGGAAGCATTTCATCTTTCTCAAATTTTTTGGAATAGTTTGAGAAGGATAGGTATTAAATCTTTGAATGTTTGGTAGAATTCTCCAGAGAAGCCATCTGGTCCTGGACTTTTGTTTTTTGGGGAGTTTTTGATTACTGTTTCAATCTCTTTACTTGTGATTGGTCTATTCAGATTGTCTATTTCTTCTTGATTCAGTTTTGGGAGGTGGTATGAGTCTAAGAATTTATCCATTTCTTCTAGGTTATCCAATTTGTTGGCATATAGTTTTTCATAGTATTCTCTTATAATCCCTTGTATTTCTGTGGTATCCATTGTAATTTTTCTGCTTTCACTTCTAACTTTATTTATTTGAGCCTTATATCTTTTTTTCTTAGTGAGTCTGGCTAAGGGTTTGTCATTTTTGTTTATCTTCCCCAAGAACCAGCTCTTAGTTTCATTGATGCTTGCTACTGTTTGTTTGGTTTCCATTTCATTTATTTCCGCTCTAATTTTTATTATTTCCTTCCTTCTGCTCACTTGGGTTTTGTTTGTTCTTCTTTTTCTTGTTCTGTTAGGTGTAGTTTAAGATTAATTACTTGAGATTTTTCTTGTTTGTTGAGGTAGGCCTGTAGGCTATAAATTTCCCTCTTGTAACTGCTTTTGCTGCATCCCATAAGAGTTGGTATGTTGTATTTTCATTTTCATTTGTCTCCAGCTATTTTTAAATTTCCCCTTTGATATCTTAATTGATCCAATTGTTGTTTGATAGGATGTTGTTTAGTCTCCACATATTTGTGAATTTCCCAGCTTTTTCCGTGTAGTTGATTTCTAGTTTCAAAGCATTGTGATTGGAAAAGATGCTTGATATGATTTCAATCTTCTTAAATTTATTGAGGCTTGCCTTGTTTCCCAACATATGGTCTATCTTTGAGAATGCTCCATGTGCAATTGAGAAGAATGTTTATTCTGCTGTTTTTGGATGGGATGTTCTATACATATGTATTTAGTCCATCTGATCAGTGTTTCATTTAAATTCACTATTTCCTTGTTGACTTTCTGTCTGGATGATCTAGCCATTGATGTAAGTGGGGTGTTGAGGTCTCCTACTATTATTGTATTGCTGTTAATTTCTCCCTTTAGGTCTGTTAATAGTTGCTTTATATACTTTGGTGCTATTGTTAGGTGCATATATATTCATGTTATGTCCTCTTGCTAGAAAGTCCATTTTATCGTTATATACTTCCCCTCTTTGTCTCTCAATGGTTTTTTTTATCTTGAAGTCATCTTTGTCTAAGTATGGCAACACCTGCTTTCTTTTGTTTGCCATTTGTTTGGAGTATCGTCTTCCATCCCTTCACTCTGAGTCTATGTTTGTCTATAGAGCTATGTTTCCTGGAGGCAGCATATTGCTGGGTTTTGTTTTTTAATCCATCCAGCTACTGTGTATCTTTTGATAGGAGAATTCAACTGATTTACATTTAGAGTGATTATTGATGCATGAGGGCTTAATGCTGACATTTTAATATTTCCATTGTTTCTCTTCCCTTGTATTTCTCACTGCCATTTCCATTTTTGGTGGTTTTCTCTTTATTTATGAATTGTGGCTCTGCTCTGATTTTTTTGTTTAGTGGTTACCATGAGGTTTGTATAAATGATCTCATAGATGAGATAGTCCATTTTCTGATATCATCTTATCTCCATTAGCCTCAGCAGGTTCCATCCCTTTCCTCTTCCCCCTTTGAGTTATTGTTGTCACAAATTATTCTGTTTTGTATTTTGAGTTTGTGACTAAATTGAAGTGTTCCTAGTTATTTTTGATGCTTTCTCCCCTTTATCTTTGATGTTATAATTGTTTGCTGACCTGTTCTGATACAGAGCTGCAAATTTCTGATTTTGCTTGTCTATTTATCTCATTGCTCAAAGCTTTGCAGACCTTTGCCTTTTTGTTTCAGGTATGAGGGCTCCCTTCATCATTTCTTGTAAGGGAGGTCTAGTGGGGATGAAATCCCTCAGCTTTTGTTTATCTGGGGAACCTTTTATTTCTCTATTGTATCTGAAGGATAGTTTCACTGGCTAGAGTATTCTTGGCTGCAAGTTTTTGTATTTCAGTATTTTGAATGTATCATTCCAATCTTTCCTAGCCTGTAAGGTTTCTGCCAAGAAGTCCCCTGAAAGCCTGATAGGAGTTCCTTTTTAGGTTATTTTCTTCCTTGCTGCCCTAAATAATTTTTCTTTGTCATTGACGTTTGCCAGTTTTACTATTATATGCCTTGGATAAG
This sequence comes from Tapirus indicus, assembly GCA_031878705.1. Taxonomy (NCBI): domain Eukaryota; kingdom Metazoa; phylum Chordata; class Mammalia; order Perissodactyla; family Tapiridae; genus Tapirus; species Tapirus indicus. Next base: position 88,912,794 of record CM062942.1, on the reverse strand, counting down.
GTCTTTTTGCATTGATGCAATTAGGATTATTAGGAGTTCTGTTGGCTTCACATATTTGTAACCCCAGCTCCTTCCCCAGGTTTAGGAAGTTCTCAGCTATTGTTTCTTTGAACAAGCTCTCTGTTCCTTTCTCCCTCAGGAATACCTATAATCCTTATGTTGCTTTTCCTAATTGAGTCAGATATCTTTCAAAGAATCCCTTCATTTTTTAAGAATCTCAGTTCTCTCTCCTCCTCCACCTGAAGCATTTCCATATTTCTATACTCTAAATCACTAATTCTGTCCTCCATAACATCAGCTCTATTTTTTAAGAATTCTAGATTACTTTTTATTTCATTAATTGTGTTCTTCATATCCAGAGTTCTGGGTTTTTTTATAGTTTCAATCTCTTTAGTGAAGTATTCCTTCTGCTTATTAATTTTATTCCTGAGCTCATTGAACTCTTTCTTAGTTTTCTTGTAACTTGTTGAGTTTCTTTATGATAGTTTTTTTGTGTGTGTGAGGAAGATCAGCCCTGAGCTAAATTCCATTGCCCATCCTCCTCTTTTTTTGCTAAGGAAGATTGGCCCTGGGCTAACATCTGTGCCCATCTTACTTTACTTTATATGGGATGCCACCACAGCACGGCTTGACAAGTGGTGCATTGGTCTGTGCCTGGGATCTGAATCTGTGAACTGCAGGCCGCTGAAGTGGAGTGCATGAACATAACTGCTACACCACCTGCCTGGTCCCCTATGGCAGCTATTTTTAATTCTATGTAATTTCAATTTTAAATTTCTTTGACTTCAGGGTTGGTTTCTGGAGACATGTCATTTTCCTTCTGCTCTGAATCATTGCTGTGGTTTTTCATGGTGTTTGATAAACTAATCCTTTGTTGGCACGTTTGTGGTAGTATCAAGTTGCAGATTTCACCTGCTACTGCTGGGTGGAAGCAGGAGTTGTGTTTCTGATCCTACCCCATCTGCTGGATGTCGTGCGGGTGCAGGGCATGCTCCTGCAGACTGGCATAGTGTTTGTGCATGTGCCCGGCTACCATTACCTCCACTTTGGGTCACACCAGCTGCTGTGCTTGGTGGGTGGGAGTTCTTCACAGAGTTCGAGCTGGGGCCACTCACTAGGGCCAGGGCAGCATGGTGGGCACTCCCACAGGCGAGGATAGCATTTGCACGTGTGTGCAGGGCTGCCACCACCCCCTCTTACATTCACACTGGGATGTGTTCCCAATGGCAGGGCCGTGGTAACATGGTGGGCACTCCTGCAGGCTGGGAAAGCATTTGTGCCCATGCACAGGGCTGCTGCCACCTCTTCTCACAGTCATGCCAAGGTGCGTTCCCACTGGCAGGCTGTGATGGCATGGTGGGTGCTGCTGCAGGCCAGGATAGCATTCATGCATGTGCCCAGGGCTGCCACTGGCTCTTCTCACAGTTGTGTTAGGGTGCATTCCTACTTGTGGGGCCACCACATCATGATGTCCATTCCCATAGGCTGGGCTAGCATTCACCCATAGTCTGGGCTATGCCTGCCTCCTCTTAGAGTAGCGCCGGCCACCGTGATAGGACTCACGACCTGGCTTGCTGCTGCTGAGGAGGGGTAGGGGAGTGCTCACCTATCTCCACTGCTTCCCGGGGACCCAGTGTATCCACCTTCAGAGGTATAGCCACATGAGCCTGTTAGGCATCCTGTTGTGCTGTGTGGGTGTCTTCCATTGTTCAATGAATGTTCGTTTAGTTGTAATTCAGAGAGGGAGAGACAAAGGGAACAGCTCACTCTGCCATGTTGCTGACGTCACCTTCTCAAATTTATTTTTGGAAAGTCAAATTACCACATTTCAGATTATTTGGAATTTGGAGGAATATCTCAAGAGTGGTAAAGCAAAGTCAACTTGTACATTGGGGATCCAGAATCAAACTATATGTTACCTAATGATTGCAGAAGAAAATTACGAATTGTCCTTATCCTGGTCACTTGAGACTTAGCCTTGCTGACTTCTAACTGACCCACCAGTCTGCCATACTTCCTTTTGCCATACAGCATCTCAAGTCATCCACTTTTGTTTTATAGGTCTGTCCTCTGCCTTTGGATCTGTTCAGATGGAGATAAATGGCTGTTTCAGTTACTCATTATGATTTCTGTTAGCAAATCTGGGAGGTAGATGTAGATGTGAAAGGGAGAGTAGGGAGAGGAGTAGTGGTAGAGCAGGAAACTGGTGATGGCCCTAGGTGAGGCCCAGTCTTCTCAAATCCTTTACACATTAAGGCAAGAAAGTAGTTATCAAGCACATTGTTATATCAAGCACATTGTTATATCAAGGATTTAGTCACTACATCAATAAAATCAGGTGAAACATAAAGGTTCTTGAAGTCTGGGAATATATTTCTTTCATTTTGCTATCTCTAGTGCATAGCTGATACAATGGCTAGTACATAAGATCATTGTAATGAATATTAGTTGAGTGAATGACAAATAGAGTAACCAGGAAGGCTTCCTGGAAGAGGTAGAATGTCAACTGGGCCATGAAAATGACATAGCATTTGAACAGATTCTGAAGGGCAGGGTGGACCCAGTGAGTGAAACACCATGAGCAAAGGTTATGAGATAATGCCGTGTCTAAAGGCACAGCCACTGAAGAAGAAAAGAAAAGGAAAAAGTAGAAGTGGCCATAAAGAGAAGAGAGATGAAAAGGAGAGAATGTGAGAGTGCATCTGTTTTTGTCACGCCAGAAATTTCAGTGTAAAAATTTTTTAAATAAAATCTTGTTTAAAAGAGAAGTCATCATTGAGAAATTAGCCATTAGTAGTTTAGTACTTTATGACTGGCTTTTATTAGTTAATGGTCTGATACAAAGCTCAGGGTGGTTAAGGCACTGAAAAACCAGCACTGAACTGCAGTAATGATCAATTTCTTGGGGATTACACATTTTAAACCATAACAAATGATTTAAAATAGCAGTTGTGACAGCTGTGTTGGAAAAATCCATCATTCTGTGGCAGTTAATTACCACGGTTTTCCCCAGAAAGAATACAGTTAGTCTTTGATGGCCCTGTAATTTTGATTAGGCTAAAAACTTTATTTTTAATCATGCCGTTAAGGAAACTGTTGTGGAAAGACGGCCGACTGTTAGCAGTTCCTACATAGTCCTAGTTATTTGCTTTGCCTTCTGTTGGCAAATCTAAACCACATAATCCCCCTGGTCATTCTTTCTTTCCTTTCAATTGGTTTTGTGGTGGTGGAAGGCCACAAAGCACTCACTACACTCATGTCCGCTCTGTAACATTGTTTTTCATTCACACAGTTCTGTCCTTCTAGTCATTTGTTTGGGTGCCAGCTTTCTCCTAGCAAACAAACCAAGCGATGCTTCAAGGCCACCAAGGGTGCAGCTGTAAACAGCATCCAGGAATACTCTGTGCTGTGCTGTGGAGGGAGAAGACAACATGGCTCACAGGATAGTTTTTGTCAGCATTGTGTCTATGCAGAAAAACAAAGACATGCATCTGGAGAGAACTTTCAAAGGTTAGTACTTCCAAATCTTTGCTTCCAAGCAGGGCCTTTCCTTAACCAATGCTTAAGGTGGGAAGTAAGGGTGGTTTGATTCTTATTTGGAAGTCTTTTCATTTTGTTTCCCTTTTAAGTCTTCATTACCATTGACAAGTTCAAGAGCCCCAAAGGGACAGATGGATTCAGAGCAGTCAGGATTTGGAGGTGTGGCCAAGATTGGACAGAATCTAGCACAGACTGGTAGTAGTGGTGGGTGGGTAGAGTTGGAAACATACAAGGGAACATAATCACCCTCCACCTCACACCTTATCCATCAGGAATATTTACTTATTTCTAAAGATTGCCAAGGGAAGAAATGCAGCCTGTTTGGGGAGCTCCTTAAAGGAATTCTACAGACTTCAACTTTAGATTTGCTTTAAAAAGTTTAAAGGAACTCACAGATGTGTAGATATTTGATAAGTACTGTTTGATACTCGACAAGATTTTTAAGACCCACATTTTTTATAAGTCCCACAAAGCCCAATACAGAGCTAGGCCACAAAAACTGTGCTTATTACATTTGATTGAGGGGCAAAAGTCATTTAGCTGCCAAAAGGCACTAAAGAGAGTCTCTGGTTTGATATTTGCATAAGCACCCCATCATCACAAAGGTTTTCATACAGCCAAGTGTATCAAAGTTGGAAAATTCTTTTTGGGTGTGATTCTCCCCTTTTGGAGAGATTTCAGAATAAGCAGGAGCAGAAATTTCTGGCTTTGAGCAGATGGAGCCTGGAGTTGAATAAATACTACTTTAACCTTGACACCTTAGGATTGAAGGCTTCTATAATCAAGCTGCTACAACTTTCAGGGCAAGCACTGCAATTCAGGGGGGACCGGAGTTACTCTTCCTTCAAGAAAAGTAACAAAGAGATTGTTGCTGGACTTTATAAATATTGTTTATGACATAGTTGTCAGTTTTAGGTCACTATGAAGAAGAATCTTATCTTTATAAATATATAATGAGAGTAAATTTGCATTCAAGTTGTTTCAGCAACGTAAATGAAACTTACATTGTAAGTTGGTACTTTATATTCCTGAGGCCTCGTAAGTTCCTTTTACTTAGTCTATTTACCTATCCATCTCCACTACTTAGACTGGCAGCTCTCTAATGGCAAATTTACTCTCTGTATATCTTTAGAGTCTAGCACAATGGCTGGCACATCACCAGCACTCAGCAAATATGTGTTGAACTAAACCAAGTCAATCTCCATGGGAAGCTCTAAATAGATGAAGAGGCGCATGGGCAAAGATGTGTATGTATGTGTGTGAGATGATGGGTGGCACAAAGATAATTTTTATGCCAAGTTATGTGGGAGAAGAGTTAGACGGAGCTCAAAGTACAATGTGTCCCATGATACACTAGCGTTTCCTGAAAAAGACTGTGAAATGCTGCACTGCAGCAGAGTACTCCAGGAACTCAAAGGCCATTAATTGTCCATAGGTGAATTTCATTTTTTTGACCCTACAATCATCTTTGTGGTTTCACCGTGAAGCCACACAAAGTTTCTCACAACTCGCTTCAGTCAGAGAGCCTCAAAGGAGAAGATATGAGATAGTCAAGGTCAGAGGGCATGAGCTTACAAATGTAATAAAAGTGCCAAGGCTCTTGGTAAATTAATACAAGTTTGGCTTGTCAGGTGACATTATTTAATTCTTATCCATAGTTCTTCTAACCCGTGGCTACTACTCCCAAAACTTCCTCACCCAAAATCTGCTGTTTATACCCCTTGTGGTTATATCAACTATGAGTGAATAAGAGTTCCAAAGTTCCTCACCTCTTTTTTTCTTAGCAAACCCCCAAATTACCCAAACCCTGGCCAAATGGAGCTAAAGACTACTGAAACAGAAATTTTGTACCTAAAAAGCTACTCAACCACCAGCAAAATCCAACAGAATAATGTTTTTCCTCATCCAGAAATCTGGGACAGTCATGGTCATGCTTATAAGACCTGTGAAAGGAATCGGAAGAGGGCCTTCGTGGTTTCAGTGGCTTTGTAGCTTAGAAACTGCCCTGTAATTTGAGGCAGTTGTGTGTGCTTATACAGCAGCTTCAACTGAGTTTTATTACCCCTGTTATTACTCCTGCAGGGAAAAATAGGTCAAAATATGCAGTAACATCGTTTGCAAATGGAGCTGCTCTCTATTGGGCTACAGCATTAAAACAGCAAATTGCACAAAATGGACTATAAAGTTCAATGTTCTTGGCTGCAGGATACGTACAACATTTGCTGGAAATAAATGAATAGCTACTAGTAGGCAACTAAGGGAAGACCTCAATGCATTGATACGTGACAATCACATCACCATCTCCAGGGGACAAAAGTACAAAGCCATTGAGACTTGGTTCTACAAATGGGTGACACAATGAAACCTTCAATTCTGGTCACAAATTCAAGTTTAAAGTCAGTCTGTAACTATGCTTATGTTGAGGAAACTATATAGGAACTCTGTGAGACTAGGGCCCATACTATGTCAAACATTCTGAAAACACGTCCGAGCAGCTTTATCTATAAAGTATAGTGAAATCTTGATCACGTGAGAGATGACGATTTAGTTCTCCACGTGTGAACCTTCCCACAATGATATATATTTTTCCCTCTGACGGACGATACACTACAAAAATAAAGGGGAACTTAGCTGCCAGAAGTCACTTTTGTATCCAGATTTTTTTCCTCTCAGTTTTCATTTTCTCCCTTTGTCACAGATAATATAGTTCTTTTCTTTAAGGTTTGTCTGGGCTTGACCAGGGGGTAGTGAGTGAGGGCATGGGCAAGGGCAAAGAATCAAACCCTCTATAAGCAAACAGGTTTCAGCAATAGAAAATGCTTCATTGCAATGTCACAATGTTTTAACACAGACTGCTTTCTTTATGCAATGCATGAATCAGTTAACACTCATACAAAATGCATTCCATCTGCTCAGACAGATGTAAGCTGCAGTGTTTCCAATTCTATCAAACAGCACAACTAGTTGAAAGAAAACCACTGAGACAGATGGGTGATGGGTATGGAGAGGGATTTGACCAAAAGCAGTTTTGAGTCAAAATCTACCCAATCAAAACAGGATTCTCAGCTCTTCCAGGTCTGTTCACAGAGGTACAAACACAACAGCCCTTAGCAGGTAGCTAAGGTGGAGAGGATATTGATGCCTTAAAGAAAAAAACTTTTATGCCTTATAAACTGAATTGTCTCTACAATCTATAGCAGTGATTAGCGGTTCTCAAAGGCACCTTAGGAGCACCTAAATTTGATTGGGATGGACACTAAGATTTAGGGAAAGCTAAGGAGGAGGGGAAACAGAAAAGGAAGGCATAGTGGGGAAAGTGAGAGAAGAGGCAGGGAGTGATAAAGACTGAGGAAGGAGATGAGGAGAAAACAATGGCTTTCATTGAAGATAGGCCCTGAAACACCAACAGCTCTCAGGGTCTAGTCAATGCTCTAAAGCATAGACGTAAGGAAAGTAAAAGACATCTTCCATCAATATCAGTTTGGTAATTTACCACTAACTCCCAGCCCCTGCTAGCTTCAAAAAGTTTGGGAGTCCTCATTCTAGCCCCTAAATTGACGTAAAGCTACTTCTACTTGAATTGACTTTGAATTGACCTTTGTGGGTAATGCTCCACGCCCCAGATGTTACTCCCTTAACACTCCACTCTGCTGCCCCTATTCTTTCAGGATCCTGTTTTGGCCTTTTCAAAGTCAAAGCACTAGCTAACCTTCCCTTACTGATATATTGGGAAGGTCTTGACTAGTGACCTCCCTTCTCACCAAGGTAGTACATGTGCAGTCTTTATCATTCCCAGACTCTTCTCTCACTTTCCCCACTACGCCTTCCTTTTCCGTTTCCCCTCCTTCTTAGCTTTCCCTAAATCTTAGTGTCCATCCCAATCAAGTTTAGGTGCTCCTAAGGTGCCTTTGAGAACCGCTAATCACTGCTATGGATTGTAGAGACAATTCAGTTTATAAGCCATATAAGATTTTGTCTTTAAGGGATCATTTTAATTGGAGCTGTGAGCTTTTTGGAGGGCCTTTTTAACTCTAAGGAATCATCTAGGTGGTGGGAATTTCAGCACATTTTGGCTACTATAGTGCTGGATTTGCCAATAACAGGCTGTTTACATCAAGCCTACAGAAATTAAATCTGAAGAGTGCGAAATCAACTAAAAGACTCAAAGTTAAACCCCTCAGTGTATCCCTCACAGTTGTGTGGCAGACAGGGGGTGGAGGGGTGGGGGCAGGGAAGGATAGTGGGATATAGCTACCCAGAGAATGCCGAGCTGAAAACTGTAACATGATAAAAGGAGAATGATGCTAGTGCACAAGAAAATAAAATCCAAGTACAGGAAGATCTTAGTTAAGTCTACCCAAAAGAGGAAAGTCACTGAGGCAAGTCAAATCTAGCAAGGTAATATGGAAGACAAGGAGACTAAGGCAATAATAAGGCTAAATAATAAGGCTGAAAATAATAAGGCTGAAAACAAATTTATATCAAATATCTGGTTATATCAATAAAATCTGTGTCTGTGTCTGTGAGCACACACACACGTGGGAGGAGTGTTAATGGGGATCAGTGTGTGTGTGCAGCAATGACGATTCCCAGATTTGCAGGAAAGGAACAAAAGAGATCTAAAGAATCATGGGAGCATGCAGAAACCAACTTTGCCTTGTTTACAATTTTGACTTTTTTCTTTCCCCCTTCAAATAGTTTTGCCATTTTTCCCTGCTATATTCTCCACCACTAGTCCCCCAAATCAGTAGCACAGCCACAATTAAGTCCAAGACTCTCTTCCCACTCTGGTTCTCTTTTCACTCCTTCACACAACCTCCATATTTAAATAGACATCAGGCAAGACATTATAAAAATGAGTTACAGTTTCTACTTTTAAGGGACATTTAATACAGTAATAAAGATACACAAACTACCATAATGCAGGAGACAATGTAGCAATTTTCATAATAAGGGTGCAGATGAAAAGTTACAAGGTCCTTGAAAGCATTAGAATTATATTTAGGATTTTCCTATTGAAAATATTTCACAAATCCAGACCAGTATTCCCCCAAATCAGTGAGATTCTATATATTTGAGTATTTTCAAATTCCTAGTATATATTTGAATTCATACATAACAGCTACATTTTGTTAGGTCATAGGTTGTATATGGTCTCATATTGATTGCAATGCCATATATTACTGTTATAATCATAAGCTTCCGGGTGGATCCATAATTAAATTCAATGGAGCAAACTGCTAATGTTTGGAGGATATAAGGGAAACAACTGGTATAAGAGGATGATTGAATTTTTTTTATGTTTCATCTATAAAAAAGAAGAAAGAGTTTCATCTATAAAAAATGTCTGTGAATTCAAATGCAGGCACAAATGCGCTTTTTAAATATTACCTTAACCAGTTCAGTGCTTCTCTGACAAGCCTGCAACTTATTAAATAATAGAAATATGTTTGATGAGATTTATTGTCAGGGTAGGCTTGTATGTGTCAAGCACTGAGGCCTAATTCTTAGTCTGGAATTAGGCCATTAGGCTTGGGTGGCCTATCTATAAACTTAGCAAGCTCAGCTTGGTTAATCACCAGAACTTTCAAAAACCATGTATCCACACCTAGCTTAGGATCAGAGTATGGAGTCCAGAGAAAACACTTCACCCATACCTGACTTGGACAAGACAGCATCTGTAAGGTGTAGCTTTGAGAATCACTCTGCCTTTTCAAAAAGATTAAACAACTATAGTATGCTTCATTAATTTAGCAGAATTTTCAAGAAGTCAATATGAATTACTTCAAAATCTAAATTGAAGTAACTTCAATATATTGATTAAGATTGCCTAATAGACAACCTTAGGGAATCTACTTTAATGATTGGGTAAGAATGATTTTCAATTAGCTCATCAAGACTATACTTAGGGATAGTTTTTCACTATTTTCTACTGCATACAATCCACCAAAAATTAATTGAATGCCTGTTTGCAGAGCATTATGCTAGGAAGTATGTGATAGAAAATCTAGTGCTGCCAAGGGACTTAAAAAATTGTTATCCTACATAGATTAAATAATCTCCTTACAATTACCTATTATATTAATTTCCTTACACATTTTTCCCCAATCAACCAAGTATTTATGAATTATGATGCTATGGGTTTACTACTATTATTTGACATGCATGAGAAGTTCAGATACTCTTTTCCTATTTAATTGAAAGTATTATTGGATTGGATAAATATCTGATTGAATAAATAATTTTTGACTGTATATTAAAATATTAATTTCTCTATGAATTATTTACATATGCATGTGTTCAATTTCTAAATACATGAGGATTTCTGTTACCTTTTTGTTGTTGCTTTCTAAATTGTATTGAATTTTGGTCAGAGAGTATGTTCTGTAGTTCTGTAGTATGTTTAGTATTCAAAATTTTCTTTATAACCAAGCACATAATCAATTTTTCAAAATGTCTCATGTGCTGGGAAAGAATATTTAGTCTAATTGTCTATTGCATAATTCTACACATTTCTCAGAAAAAATCTTCCTAATTGTATTTTTATTAATTTTTTTGTCAACTTGACCAGTAAAATTCTGAGACAGGTGTCAAAGTCAAGTCTTCCACTGTGATTGTGGATGGATCAATATCTCCTTGTAATTCTATCGATTTAGCTTCACTTACTTTTAGGGTATACTTTTAGGTGCATATGCATAGAAGTTCTGATATTTCAATATTTTATCAATAGATTTTAATTTCATCATTATGCAATAAACTAATTTTATGACTAATAAAGATATATTTAAGCCAAGAAAAAATAGTCATTTAGGACTTCATAACACAAATTAAAACCTATCATGAAGAAATCCATTGACTTTCATTGCTTACTTTTTGTTTTGTTTTAAGTGCTTGGCTTACATTTTTTGAGAGTTATGCCACCTAGAGTACTCCCCAGGCTAAGCAGTGTTCCTTGGGCCAAACTTTGAAAATAAAATAACTGACTAAACTAGTTTTTCCCTGAATTCACCAACTAGTGGCTGGGTTGGCAAAAACAAAATGAGGAAAAGATTATCTTGCCATAGCAATGCGTACAAGGACATAAGACCAATATCTTTTTCCTTAATAAGTCTTGGGCAGATATGAAAATAGAGCTAGGGGCCTGCAAAGAAAGACGGCAAAGGTAGACGGTTTATCTTTTGCTTTATTCCAATTTTATTTATTAGTACACAAAATCCAATTTATTTCAGGCCCAAATTACAATATTTATATGAATAGTAGCTCAGCAGCCTTTGACACTTGTGTGGGTTTAAATGTTTGTTGCACCCCTTAACAACTGCTGAAACATATTGCAGGGTTTCTACTTCAGCAAGCCAATTATAGAAAAAAAAGAAAGATCTCACTATCTCTCTAAGCTCACAGCTAGGATTTCACAAAACCAAGGAACTCTAGTTCCAAGAGTCTTCACTGGTGTTAGGGTCATGAGTTACTGTCAGTAAGGTAATTTAGAAGTTGTTCTTACTTTTCATACACTATACCTTTATTCCATTGTAAACTATGTGAAGTGAGAAAATTTCTATATCTTTATGGGGCAGTACCTGAAAGAGTGTGAGCTCAAAGGCCTCCTTATGGAGCATACCACACCTGTGAAAAGTAAGCCTTCCCTCTAAGGAATGCACTGCTACCCTCCACTACCTCCTCTCCCATTCTCCCCAACCCGCCACTCCAGGTGTGGGCTTAGAGAGATAGTGGTATTGTTTTATAATTGTCTTGCTGAAATGAAACCCCTGTAATGTTTCAGCAGCTGTTAAGGAGTGCAACAAGTACTTAAATCCAGGGGAGATTCACAGATTAAAATAAACATCAAAGGCAATCTTTTTATCATTATATATTGCCCCTCTTTGTTTCTCATTACCTTTTTTATCTTGAAGTCTACATTGTCTGATATAAGTATGGAAACTCCTGCTTTCTTTCGTTTGCCGTTAGCTTGGAGTATTGTCTTCCATCCTTTTAATTTGAGTCTGTTTTTGTCTTTAGAGCTGAGATGTGAGGACAGGAACAAGAGTGCCCACTCTTGCCACTCTTATTCAACATAGTACTGGAGGTTTTGGCCAGAGCAATTAGGCCAGAAAACGGAATAAAAGGACTCCAAATAAGCAATGAAGAAGTGAAACTCTCACTATTTGCAGATGACGTGATCTTATACATAGAAACCCCTCCAAAATCCATTGGGATACTGCTAGAAATAATCAACAACTACAGCAAAGTGGCAGGGTATAAAATCAACTTTAAAAATCAGTTGGTAGGGGCCGGCCCGGTGGCGCAGCAGTGTAGTTCGCGTTTGGCAGCCCGGGGTACACGGGTTCGGATCCCGGGCACCTGCTGATGTACTGCTTGTCAGCCATGCTGTGGCGGCGTCCCATATAAAGTAGAGGAAGAAGGGCACCGATGTTAGCCCAAAGCCAGTCTTCCTCAGCAAAAAGAGGAGGATTAGCAATGGATGTTAGCTCAGGGCTGGTCTTCCTCACACAAAAAAATAATAATCAGTTGCATTTCTGTATGCTAATGATGAACTAACATAAAGAGAACTCAAAAAGACAATCCCATTTACAATTGCAACAAAAAGAATAAAATATCTGGGAATAAATGTAACCAAGAAGGTGAAAGACCTATACAATGAAAACTATAAGATACTATTGAATGAAATTGATGAAGATATAAAGAAATGGAAAAATATCCCATGCACATGGGTTGGAAGAATAAACATAATTAAAATGTCCATACTACCTAAAGCAATCTACAGGTTCAATGAAATCCCAATCAGAATCCCAATGTCATTCTTTACAGAAATAGAACAAAAAATTCTGAAATTCATATGGGCAACGAAAGACACTGAATAGCTAAAGCAATCCTGAAAAAAAGGAAAAAAGCTGGAGGCCTCACAATCCCTGATTTCAAAATAAACTTTAGAGCTATAGTAATCAAAATAGCACAGTACTGGTACAAAAATAGACACACAGATCAATGGAATAGAATTGAAAGCCCAGAAATAAAACCACACACCTATGGACAGCTAATCTTCGACAAAAGAGCAAAGAATATACAATGGAGAAGGGAAGTCTCTTCAATACATGGAGCTGGGAAAATTGGACAGTCACATGCAAAAGAATGAAAGTAGACCATCTTCTATCACTACACACAAAAATCAACTCAAATGGATTAAGGACCTGAAAGTGACACCTGAAACTATAAAACTTCTGGAAGAAAATATAGGCAGTACACTAACTGACATCAGTCATAAAGGGATCCTTTCAGATTCCATGTCTGCTCGGACAGGGGAAACAAAAGAAAAAATAAACAAGTGGGACTTCATCAGACTACAGAGCTTCTACAAGGCAAATGAAACCAGGATCAAAATGAATAAACAACCCCTAGGAGAAAATTATCACAAATCGTATATCAGACAAGGGATTAATCTCCATAATATATAAAGAACTCACATCACTGAACAACAACAACAAAAATACAAACAACCTGATCAAAAAAATGGGCAGAGGATATGAACAGACATTTTTCCAAGGAAGATATACAGATGGCCAACAGACACTGAAAAGATGTTCATCATCACTAATCATCAGGGAAATGCAAATCAAAACTACACTAAGATATCACCTTACACCCATTAGAATGGATATAATCAGCAAGACAAAAAACAACAAATGTTGGAGAGGTTGTGGAGAAACGGGAGCCCTAATACACTGCTGGTGGGAATGCAAACTGCTGCAGCCTCTGTGGAAAACAGTATGGAGATTCCTCAAAAAATTAAAAATAGAAATACCTTATGATCCAGCAATCCGACTCTTGGGCATCTACCCAACGGACATGAAATCAACCATCACAAGAGGCTTATGCACCCCATGTTCATTGCAGCATTATTCACTATAGCCAAGAAGTGGAAGCAACCCAAGTGTCCCTCGACTGATGATTGGATAAAGAAGATGTGGTGTATACATATACAATGGAATACTACTCAGCCATAAAAAAAGACAGAATTGTCCCATTTGCAACAACATGGATGAACCTAGAGAGTATTATGTTACGTGAAATTAGCCAGAGAGAGAAGGACAAACACTGCATGATCTCCCACATATGTGGAGTATAAACAAACACACGGACAGAGAGAACTGGTTGGTGGTTATCAGGGGGAAGAAGGGTGGGGGGTGGGCACAAGGGGTGAAGGGATGCATCCATATGGTGACGGACAAATAACCATGTACAACTAAAACCCCACAATGTTACAAACTATTAAGAAATCAATAAAATGAAAAAAAAAAGAATCTGGACCAGGAAATTCCTGACAAGAGTAGACAAGCAAATGAATAAAAGAAAAATGAATTTTAAAAAAGGCAATCTTGAAGGGGAAAAAAATCTCCCAAGAGGAGCCTGAAGGGGAGCTATACAGAAGAACGGAGGAGTAGACCCATCCACTTTGACTAGGTGACAAGGTGACAATGGGAGTCCTGATGGGATGATTAGCTTTGGGCTACCTTCCTGCCAAAATTCGGCAAGAGAGAGAGTGAGGCAGAGCGGGAGGAAAGAGAGAGAGAGAGAGAAGAAGGAAGAGGAGGAGGAAGAAGAGGAAGGGGGAGGAGGAGGAGGAGGAGGAGGTAGGAGAAGAAGAGGAAGGAGAAGGAGGAAGAGGAAGAGCAAGAGGAAGAGGAGAAAGACAAGGAGGAGGAAGGAGAAGAAGAGGAGGGGGGAGGAGGGGAGGGGAGAAGAAAGACTGACTCTCCTTAGAGAGTGGGCAAAGTGTGCAGCCAAAGCAATTCATCTGACCAGACCTTTTTGCCTAGCATCTGTGAAGTTTACTAGTCTCTCAGTAAAATTCAGACACCCTAAATAACTTAGTTTTATTCTCCCAAATTAACTCTGACCTGACCAAGTCTTGCCTTACAGAAAGCCAAATGAAAACTAGGTTTTCTACCCCGACGAATTTGATTACCAAATTACATCAATAAGATTATTCAAGTATTGAGAACGATATATATATTTGCATCTGCATGTGTGTGTTTCACTTAATAGGTAAGTATTGATTAACCTTTAGACAGCTTGATAAGTCTTTGCCACCAGCTAAAATACATGATGATTTTCTATAAAGATCTGATTTCTTCCTCTACTTAGTATATTTGATTGTTTCAGAGTTTTTTCATTAATACTTATTTTATTCCTTTGAATTTTAAAGGATTTAGAAACTTCCAGCTCAAACAATAGGGGGAGATTTTTCTGACAAATAGGGTGAGTAAATTTGCAGAATTCTCCATTTATAACTGGCCAGTGGTCCACAGATGTTTTAAGATATCCCTTATGTTTACAAGGTAACTAGATGTACTACACAGCATTACAGATTAAATATCTGTGTTTTGTCTGTGTCCCATTCAGATTTTTGAAATTAAGCAGCACCAAGAACTGTGGGATCCTTTATATAGGGATTTTTAATTCTATGCTCTGCCCCTTCAGATGTATAAATTAAACTCAGCATATCCCTGCAGTATATACTTTAAATAAAGTTATAGCAATAGGAGAAAAGTCTTTTTAATGCAACTTTTAAGTTTCCATCTGAATTACAACTTTATACTATTGTGCATGACATTGAATGGCCATGGATAAAGGAAAGTTTGGAAGATTGTCCTCTTGCAAAAAGTGACTATTAGGTTAAACAAGTTGTTCTCCTGGGTTATTGAGCAAATTGACTGCAAAGGCAAAAAGACTTTGAGAAATGCTTTGCCATAAGCTTTGCTTATATAGTTTTCAAATATGACCACATATGATGAGAAAATCAGTGTGAGAAGTGTCAAGGTGAGAAATGGAAGGCTCCTCAATATAATTCCGGGATTGTTAGGCTCCCTCTTTCACCTGAAAAAGTACAAAAAGCGCAGACTCTCCTTAAGAGAATCTACTTACGCCAATTTGAGCATTATTTTTTAAAGAGAGGAATAGTGTTTTACAAAGAAAAACAAATGATTGAAGTGATGGTAAGTAAATCTTTCTAGGAAAGTTTATAGGTATTAGGGTTGTTCACCTCAGAAAAGAGAAGGTTTGATGGTAACCTGGAAGACTGTCTTGAAATATACAGATCATGGATGCTGCATGACTACAGGAAACTGATAAAAAGGATATAGGCCTTAATTAAAGAAGGAAAGATTTTGAGTAAATATCAGCAAGAATTCTTTGACAATTAGAATGATAACACATGCAAGTGGGTTACTTTCTTTTCACAGAGACTTTTAAAAATTTGCGTGGGTGTGTGTGTGTAACTATCTAACCTGAAAGTTTGAAGTTCGGCTAGTCTAAAAAGAGGGTGTTGGAACAAAACTCTCTATTCCCTGATAGTAATAGTATTCAATAATACAACTACCTTCTTACCTTTTGTGACTTCAGTATCCTTAGAATCATCCCTAGTGTTTTCATAGTGATTTTCTTTCTTGCCTTGCAGGAAATGCAATCAATGTGGCACAAAAGCCTGGGCTGTTTCATAAACATCATATATCAGACCATCCCATAGCTTAACTACTATTCCTTGTCCATTATTTATACAATATTGCTTTTGTTTTTCCCAGGCCTATCCTGCAGTATAAATAAAATATAATCTCTCCTGCTACTTTCTAACTTTTTAAAGACTAAAATCCTAATTCTCAAACTAGCCACTCACCATTCAGAAGATTTAAGCGACAGCTACAGTATGAATTTGCTAAGTATTATGCAGGGCCTTTTTGCCCACTGGAAACAAATTTAATCAGCTTGTTGAGATGCATTAAGAACACAAAAAGCACTAGCCCCTCCACCCCGGTTTTAACATCTGCCACTAATTCTATCCATCGTAAATGTTGACTTAGGAAAGTTAAAGCCAGAAACACATTCATTTTAAAATCAACTTCTTCTCTGTATAGTTTGTTTGTACTTCAAATGATCCATAATTCAGTACCAAAATATTCTGTCACCCATTGCTATTCTTTGAAACAAATCTCTGGATAATCTCAGCCAAAGGAAAATCATGAGGAGGAAAGCACTTCAGAGACCAGAAAATGTATTTCTTCTTAATTTTGGAGATGAATGACAACTTTCCTTTTATTCTTATTTTTTAAATGTCTTATAATTAGATTTAATTTGTATATGATAATTATCTGTCCGGTTTTTCTTTTCCCCTTTGTAATTTTCGTAGCTAACCAGTAAGAAATTCTTTTTGCACTTAACAGAAGGTAGTCAATGATGACATTTATAGATTACCTTATTCAAAACTAGCTCTTGGGTAATCCATTTCACAGTTAAGATTAAACTATAGTAGAGACTAATTTACTGTAACAAAGACTCAATTATAATTATTTTCAAGGTTAGAAACCACTCATTTTTGCTTCCTTGATGACAAAATTCTTTCAATAACTATTTTACAGCAAGTAAGCACAGTTCATATCTTATCACTGTCTCATTTTGTGTGAAGGTCAAATATCTAAATCAAATTCATGGCAGGCATCATAAAAAAGCCTTGATAATTAGATGAAAATAAGTTAAATATACTCTTACATTTATATTTACAGGGAAGTGACTGTCGACATTGAGTGTTAATACAATTATGGAGAAGGAATAAGTGTTTAGCAAATGGTGTTGGGACAACCTGCAAAAGAATGAAGTTGTACCCCTCCCTTATACCATATACAAAAATTAACTTGAAATGGATCAGTTACCTAAATTTAAGAACTAAAACTATAAAACCCTTAGAAGAAAACATAGGAGTAAATCTTTGTGACATTGGATTAGGTAATGGCTTCTTAGAACAACTAAGAAAATATAGATAAATTGGACTTCATCAAAATTAAATGAAAAGAAAACACACAGAATGGGAGAAAATATTTGCAAGTCATATATCTCTCAAGTCCCTGATATATAATATCAGGGACTTGTATCAGCAAAGGATTTGAATGGACATTTACCTAAGGGAGATACATAAGTGATTAATAAGTACATGAGAATATACTCAACATAATTATTCATTAGGGAAATGCAAATCAAAACCACAATGAGATACTACTCCATATCCACAAAGATGGCTATAATAATTTTTTTAATAGAAAAGAGTTTTGGTGAGGATGGAAAGAAATCAGAACTTTCATACACTGTTAATGTGAATGTAAAATGGTGCAAGCACTGTGGAAAACAGTCTTGCAGTTTCTGAAAAAGTCACATACAGTTACCATATGACCCAGCAATTCCATCCCAAGGTGTATACCCAATAGGATTGAGGACATACATCCATGAAAAAACTAATACATGAATCATCATAGCAACATTATTCATAATAGCCAGAAAATTGAACCAACCCAAATGTTTATCAAAACTGATTAATGGATCAAAAAATGTGGTATATCCATACCATGGAATATTATTCAGCAATAAAAAAATGATGTGTTGATTCATACTACAACATGATGAACCTTGAAAATAGTATGCTAAGTGAAAGTTGCTAGTCGCAAAAGGTCACATATTGTGTGATTCCATTTATGTGAAATTTTCAGAATATGCAAATATTCTGAGACAGTACATTAGTGGTTGCCAGTGGCTGGGAAGGGGGGAATGGGCAATGATTGGTAATGGGTACAGCGTTTCTTTTGTGGGTGATGAAAATGTTGTGGAATCAAACAGTGGACATGGTCATAATTTGTAAATATACTAAAAACCACTGAATTATACACTTTTAAAGGGTGAATGTTATGTGAGCTTTATCTCAATAAAGCTGTTTATTAAAAATGAAAATAAGTTAAATAACGATTGTGGGAATGTTAAGTATGAATTTCCTCTAGTCTTAACAGAATAATTTAGCAAAAGAAACAGCTTAATAATAATTACTAATATTTTAGAGGGACACATTAACATATGGTTAATCTCTTTGGACAGTGAAGCAAGCTCTGGTGGTAGAAAGAGTACTTTGGTCTTTGAATTCCAGCTGTTTACCATTACCTAACTACATGACCAACTATTAGGCAAGTTACTTGACCACTCTGAGTCTCAGTTTCCTCATCTGTGAAATAGAAATGATGACACCTTTCTCACAGGAATGTTTTGGAAATTAAAAGAAACAATGTACATAAAAAGGAGTAGCACAATGCCTGACTCATGGTAAGCAGTGAAAAAAACATATAAAACCAAACAGAACTAATTCATTCAATGCAAGGTGCTGGGTTTGAGCTTCAAAAACAAATTAAGTCAAGGACTTCACCTTCAAGAGGTTCAGAGTCAACTAGGCTATTAAAAATTACCAACCAGTTTTATTATTCTTCCCAAGCTTTCTGTGTGGCAAGGATCCCCAACTACCCATTTGCCCCCTCAGAAGGTTTCTGCACCTCCCCGCAACTGTTAACACACATGGAAACACCAAATCAGGTAGTGCAAAGAATTCTACTTATGCATGTCACTGTTAAGTGAACACTATAAAGTAATTATCTCTCACTCAGGATATCTGTGATATATTTTTCAAAAGTATTTTACAATAGAAGCCTGGCTTCCATGCACTCTGTCGAGGAACACATTCCAGAGTGTTTCTGAGATATAAACACACTTCTCAGTTGCTGCTGTTCTCTAAGTTCAAGCCACATTTTATCTTAACCACACTCTTGTTGGGTTATGTGTCACTAAAATCATGCTGATACTGGCTATATACAATTATTTGACAAGTCATTGACATAAAAGTACTCTAATTTATCACTGGAAAATCTTATCTGGTAGGTTTCATTTATAGATGCTCTTTATAGGTTGAAGACAACCAAGTTCAACTAGAGAACATGGTTTGCTTTGGCTCCTATTTTTTTTTTTTTCAAAATCCTCATCTTATCAAGATTCCTACTTTATATAGGTTTATTTGTGCTTGGAATTGGAAATTCAAGTCTCCCAAACATAATCAGGTTATATTATAGCACATATCAATATTGATCAATGAATTACTCCTTCACATCCTATACGGATGCAATCATGACACAGGTTTTTCTCATTTCTCTAACTGAAAGAGAACTATTTGAGCAAGCAATTTCAGGAAAGCAAGACAGTAAAATATAAAATAATACCTACTCATCTTAGAGGCAATCTTTACTCTTTAAAGATGAGTATAATCCTCTTACACTGAGAATAACTGCTCATTAATTCATTTTTCCTCTTCCCCCGCTAGCTCCAAAAAAAAAAAATTCCCAGAAATTAGAGAAAGTGAAAACAATCCTAAAAACTATAAAACTGATAATAGCCTTTTTTAACACTGGCCAAAATGTCTTGGGTCAACTAGATTCTGATTTCAGCAACCTGATATATCACTTCAACCCAGGTGGCTCCATCTTGACCCAGACACTGCTATAGGCAAACAGATGTTTCTCAAATTTCACATGACATTATCCATTCCACCTGTTTTTGTGACAGATGATTTACTTTCTGACACTTAAACAAATCTCCTTAACCATGCTCCTCCTACCCTCCCCCCAAATCAGGTTACCTCAGTAGAGAATTGCCTTAGTTTAATGAGATTCTAGTCCAACCCCTTAAGTTTATAGAGGAATAAACAACCTCCAAAAAGGGAAAGTAACCTTACTGGTGTCACTTGGAGGAGGAGTGCAGCCAGTGATGTGGGTGAGCCTCAAATCATACCTCTGAGGTCTCAGTCTCAGTGCTTTTCTATAACTACATAATTTTATCTCTATAGAATTTTGGATATCTATCTGTTCATCCATTCACATATCTTTCAAATCCCTCCCTTTCTAATACCAAAAAGAACAAAAAATTGGAGATGGCACACAGTTTTGGGGGGGTCAGGTTTATTGAAGCATAATTTGCATTAGCAACATTAACCTGTTTTAGTGTATATTTCTATGAGTTTTGACAAACACGTGCAGTCATGTAACCATCACGATCAAGATGTAGAATAGTCTCATTATCCCCAGAAAATCCCCTTGGGTGGCATTTTATTCTTACTATATTGACAGTGCTGGTAATGGACTTAGCAGTTACTTAATGGAAAGTGCTGTTTGACTAAACGTTTAGGTTAACTCTGAAGTAACCAAAAATACTTTTTGTACCACTTTTGCTGAAAAGCTTTCTAAAATTCCAGAGTCCATTTGCTACTTTATTAAGTAGAGAAATGAAAAGCAAGAGATGTGGGCCAATTTACTTGATCAGGTAGGGTTCCTCAGGGGACAAGCCTGGGAGGGATTCTACCAAATCAAAGAAAAGGAGGAAGGAAGGAAGGAAGGAGGAAGGAGCAACAAAAGAGGGCGGGGAGATAGCAAAGAATATTTTGCTTATTCATATATTTTGCAGAGAATCAGTTTTGAAGGTTGATATAGACAGAAGATTTGTGAAACCCTGCTGAATGTGTGCCCACCTGCCAGCAAATGCCTGGAAATAGCTTTTTAAGTTTTTGCTATTTCCTCATTGTCCTAGAAGTTATTTATGTAACAAAGCCCCAGTAAATTAAGGCTCCTTTTGATTGGGCATAAGCAATCAAGATGATTGCAAAAAAAAAAAAAACAGGTTTTTTCCTTTTAAAAAATATAATTCTCTACAAGTTGATGTAAATGCCATCATAGCTTGGATGTGTTTTTTTTTTTTTTTTCTAGTTTTTGGCCTTGGATACCAGGAAATCCAGATCAATTGAATTCGTTTTCTTACCTTAGATTATTGGGATAATTATCTTTTTTCTTCTCCTAGTTGGTTTCTGATCTCTTACCTTGATCCTAACAATGCATATTAACCTTACAAATTACCTCAAATCCTCTGACAAAAGGCGAGTTTTAATTTATAAATTATTAACATCTGGTTGCTTGGTAACTGGCTAAAAAGAGTAATGTGGGAAGTGGATCTGTACCAACCTTTTGCTTCTTAACTGATAGCCCATATTTTAAGAGGAGTGTGATTCTAATCAAAGATTACACAGCAATACTATTTTCTTAATAGTAGATTAGAGCAATAAAAATGATTGCTTAAAAAAAAGAAAATGAATCAAACTTAATTTCTTCAATATGCTGAGCATTGTCTCACCATTATTCCAGGGCAAAGAGCCATTAGAGTCAAATAACTAATAACAACGATAAAAATAAACAATTTTTAAATGGCTTTCTATGTACCAGGTTCTGTTGTAAGAACTGATACATATATAAACTCAGTTAATCCTCACTACTACCCTATGGAGCAAGTAGCATTGTTATACCCACTGTGCAGATAAGAAAACTGAGAGGTCACATGCTCAAGATTACATAGGTACTTAAGTGAAAGAGCCAGGATACAAATCCAGAAAATTTAGATCACATATTTTTAATGATTATACAATACTGCCTTTCACTATATGTTGAGTCAAATAATTTTCTTAATCGACCCTAACAAGTCACTTACTGATCAAACTTATTTGATTTAACATCTATCTGTAATAGCCTCGTATACCTGGATAATTAAGTTCAGATATTTCTCTATCTAAGAAAATCAGGCCCCTTTATCTCTCTTACCTGAGGTCCCTATTTCTGTCCCTAAATAGTCAGTGGTCCTGTGGCACTGGTATCCCTAGCCTGGTATATTATTTTTTTCTACTTCACTGAAACTGAAACGGCCTAACCAGCATAATAAATATTGATGTTGTTCTCTACTGCTGTTGCAGCAATGAAGATTCTTAAATAACGAGCACACACATTGGCAATATCAATGTGATACTATAACATTCAAATGTTGTCAAATATCCAGATGTTTAACATCTTATGTACTTGAGCACTAACCCTATGACATAATGGACTAAAATGAGATTTTTCATGGCATTCCAGGGGCTTTAGTGTTACTTTATTACAGACTGTTTACATACCATTGAAGATCAGGTGGCAAAAGTGAAGACTAAAAACAGTCCGAGAATTTTGAATTCCTTTAAGAACAAGAATTCTAGTAAGAGTTGTTAGATACCTAGGCACTTCCTCAGTGGAGCTTTCTTATAAATTTCTTGGTTTTCAAATTTGTTGTAAGCAACTATTAATGTATCTAAATAACATATCTAGGTGTATTTTCATAAGGGATCAGTTCAAGGCTTTGACAAACTTTCCAAAATGATTTCTTTTTAATTAAAGAAGGAATGATTACAGTAAATAGATCAGTAGAAGCAATAAAAATGTTACTACCCCAAATTTTCCTTTTGAATGTGGTTGATAAACATAAAACTTGAAAAAAAAGGTAAAAAATACACAAAAGTTATTTTCATGGATCAAATGGCTTACAGGAAAACTATAACTATTGTTGATTGACTAATAGCTATAGAGTGACTATTCATCCTAATGATCCTTAGTTTATTTATTAAATTTGTTGTTCCCTTAATGTTAGGTACATTAGAGTGGTGTTAAAAAAGTGAGACATGAAAAAAAAAAGTGAGGCATGAGTTGGGACCTTAATTACATATTTTATTTTCCACAAAAAATATAGTACCTGCAGTGCTTTAGTGGATTTCATGTTATCTTCTTTCTGTCAGTCAGAGCACAATTAAAAAACATTACTGTCTCAAAACAAAGTGAGGCATAAATATCTATAGGTCCATACTGCCAATAATTTTCCGTCATTCTTTTGTTTTATAAATTAGATAAAGATCATCATTCAGGAGATAGTCACCTGAGGAGATAATCAATTATGTATGCTGCAAATGCAGACATCTCCCAGCTAGAGGAGGTAAGAGGGTGTGAGGAGAAAGCTTGCAGAAACTCTCCCATCGCCAATCTTCTCAATCAGAATAATTTCAACCTGTCTCTCCTACAACCTCCCACTGTCATTCGTAGCTCTTTTTATAGTACTTATTACAATATACACCATATTACAATTATTTCTGAATTCTCTACTAGTTCAATTATGAAGATACGTTTCCCCTCCTCCTCCCAATTCTAGTTTTTACTTCTTCCCTCAAAATTCTGCACTTCCATTTTACCATTTGGTATTGTTTCCTCCATTGAATCAAAACTCTTTTTATCGTTGTTATTAGATCAGAGCACAGAAATGCCAACCTCAGGCCCTTTCCCCTTCTCTTCCCCTCTGTTCAACAGCTTATATATTACCATATGCATAGTTCATGATTGATTCTATCTGGAAGACAAACAGTATACTCCCTCTAGGTCACTAGGACAGCTCAGTGATAGATTAGATTCTTAAGTGTAGATTCCTTTGTCCTGAAAGGAGGTAATTAACATTTACTGAGCAGTTCTTAAGTACCAGGCACTGTATCCTGTGAGGTAAGTATTATCATCCTTAATTTTACAGATGAGGAAACCTGAACCTCAGATAGGTTAAGTAATTTGCCTAAGGTCACACAGAAAGTTGCAGAGTTAGGGTTAAAACCCAGGGCTGAGTGACTCCAAAGCTCATGATTTCTGCAATGTACTATGTAGCTCCCCAAGGCAATCCAGGTTTTATTTATTAAAAAAAAAAATAAAGAGCACTAATACAGCTGAGGATTCCCTTGTAAATACTGAAATTCAACCTCAGAGAGAGCAGAAGTACATTTATCATCTGATATATGCATTTATAATGTTATGTACCAGACCATAGTGAACCTAGGTTTAGTCATCTTGGGTGCAGGTTAAAAGAAACATAGGTGAAGTGTACCAGACTAGAAAGGCTTGGTGGGGGCCCAGCCCATGGCACAAGCAGTTTAGTTTGCGCTTTGGCAGCCCTGAATTCGCGGGTTCGGATCCCGGGCGCCCGCCTACGCAGTGCCTGTCAGCCACGCCATGGTGGCTCCCATGTAAAGTAGAGGAAGATGGGCATGGATGTTAGCCCAGGGCCAGTCTTCCTCAGCAAAAAGAGGAGGATTGGCAATGGATGCTAGCTCAGGGCCAGTCTTCCTCACACACACACAAAAATAAATAGATAAAAATAAAAAGATTTGGTGGTTGCTGTGACTCAAATGATTAAGTTTCATCTGAAGTCCATTAACCACACATAAAATTATATTCATGTGGCTTGCAGATGTTGGTGTTTCCTCAGTTTCTTACTAGCAATATATCAAACATAGGCTGTGTCTTGAGGCTACATGTCTTGAATGAAATAACCAGCCATATAGTTAATCAAGAGTTAGTTTAGTCAAACAACTGATTTGACAAAGTTTCTTTTTTTGTTATTAAATTGATTGACCAAGTTGACTAGAATAGACCAATTTGCTTGGCAGCAGAACAACGAAAGTCTTCAAATCATCTGCAAAGTATTTCACCCTGTAAATCCTACCAGGAGAGGGGATCATACAGCTCTCTCCATTACCATACTCAACTTCTGCCCTTTCTGAGAAATCTTGCCCAGGTTTCCAGATCTGAAAGTTCTGCAGAAACATTTAGTGAATTCTAAGCCATCATCACGGGAAAATTTACTGCAGAATCCTGTTACAGTATTCCAAACCATGGCACTAAGCTGCCACCACTAACTTGCCAAGAAAGAACTTTGTAAAGACAGCTCCAAAATGCTACTCGACTGTGTATTAAGATGTAAGGAACAAATTGCTTAAGTTTCTAATTCACTAAGAGGATACATATGCAAAACAAGGAAAAGTAACTAATTCTATAATCAAAACCAGGGCTACATGTATTTCTAAACTTTTAGGGGTTTGTGGTATGGGAGTAGGGGAGTCAGGAGATTCGCTTTTATCAATGCCCAAGGACATGCTTTCATAGTATATAGTTTATTTTTATTGTGAAAGAGAGTGCTAAATACCTTCCTCAAGTCTATACCCTCTAAGAACTTAACCTGGAGGATAATCTATATAAACGTATATGCCTGACATGGGAACATGTAGTATGTGCAATAGAAGGACAAAACAGCACCTTCAAGGATGGGATATAACCAAGGAATATATTAAGGCAGTGGCTCTCCAGCTTGGTGCATGCATCAGAATTATCTAATCTGTTAAAACACAGATTGCCGGCCCCACAACCAGCACTTCTTCCCCAGAGTTTGAGTTTCTGATTTAGTAGTTCTGGGGTGGCAACCAAGAATTTGCACTTCTAACAAATTCCAGAGTGATACTGATGCTGCTGGTCTAGAGGCCAAACTTTGAGAACTAGTGTACTACAAGTATTAACATGTGGAAGTAGAATCTGTGAATCAACCACTGCAAAAGGTCATAAAATAAAGACTAAAGAGTCTTTCCAAGGATGACTGCCACACAGCATTGAACTTTACAAGAAGAAACAGAGGAGGAAACAAAACTAATTGCATTACTTGGTTGATAGATTTGAAGTTCACAAGGGTGTAATAGGGTATTCAAAAAAAAATTTTTTTAATCACTATATCCCACCTTCTTTTGCCACCAAGACTGTTAAGGTCTTGGGGGTTTGGGGGAAGTTTGAGCATATTTCCAGTAAATCCATATTGACTAGATTTTAATTCCACTATATTATCTGCCAAGACTTAAGTCCTGGCTTCTGGTCTTCCCTCAAGAAAGTGGTCCCCACTCATGCCACTTCAGCTGGCTTCCTTAACTGAAAACACTGGTGCTGATTTAGGAAATAGATGTTAACTTGGGGGTGGGTAAGAAAGAGAGTCCATGCACTTGGCTTGGTTTAAATCCTGCTGCTTAGATTTGATATGTGTTTTAGTCTTTGTTTTACATGGACAAATATAAAAAAGAAAAAATAATAAAAAGTCCAAGACTCAAGTCATCTGACCAAAGAGCAACTGGATGATCCAAAAGCAGATGAATCAAAACCACATTTTTAAGGGAAAATAGTCTCAATTATATGCTGCTCAGGACATCTGGACAAATGGGCTTTACTGATATCTGGAAAGAGAAATAAAAATCATAGTAGAATTCATCATTACCAACATCCCAAAACTTCTTTTACAACCAAGACCAGAACTTTCACCATTTCACTATTTTTCAGTTAATGTAAAACAGCCAAATCTACATAACCCTTTCCCCCATCTCCTCTATTCTGCCTTCAGCCTAGATCCCTGTGCTTGCATTTTCAGCATATTGAAAGGTTCCGACAATGTTTTTTCTTTCACCCAAGAGTCAGTTCCTCTGTCTGCCAGAGGACTTAGTAGGACCCACATCTTTTACTGAGGTTCAGGTGAGCAAAGGGAAAGTGGCATTTGAAAAAGATTGAGAAAGTTGTTTCTCCCTTGGTCTAACATAGTTTAACTGTTTTCCCTGAATTGACAAATAAACTTAAACAGTTTCTTTGAATTTATGTGTATGTGTTTGTTTTCTCTTCACTGAATAGGCTAAATCAATCAGCTGCTTAATACTGTGTAACCTAAATGGTAGAATTAAGTCCCTCCAGCCTTTCACCTTTTGTTTCTTTGCATTTAAATGAACCAGGGTCAGTGGAGGGTCATTCTAAGCCTTAGAGACTTGAGCCTGTAGGAGTGAGAGAAGCAGGCTCCCTCCATCAAGGGCAATTGGATAAACTCTGGCAAAGTGTATTCCGCCTTCCTCCCCTGCCCCCCTTCCACTGGCCCCTCCCATGCCACCCTTAAGGCCCTCTCCTCTTACAGAGGTGCTAAATCCGGCTTGCTTTTCTTGGGAACTACTCCCCATGTTATAAAACTCTCCCTGTGACCCCTCTCACAGCCATCAAAAATAATTTACCTGCCTTGTGCCTCATTTCCCTTGGGATTAAGGTGAAAACTAATCTCATCTGTGCTAAAGTGTTAATTAGTGGTTTAATGCATTACTTATTTTATGATATGCATGTGAACAGGTGATTTCTGGCAAGAAGTCCAAAGGAATGACTTTCCAATAATAGGGACTTCAAGGAATCAGCAGGTTTATCTGTGGGACATATTTTTGGTCTGGGATATCGCTCTGGTAAATGACACCATATTTAGCCAAATCTCTGCCCTCCCAGCACATGTGCTTAATTTTTTCCACTTCTGAAAAAAGTAATAAACCCTCTTTGAGATTTCTAGTTTACACACAGAATCTCAAGTTCAGCTAGGCAGTGATTTCCAATCAGAATTTCTCAGAGTGGGTCTTCAGCATTTGCTTTTTCAAATGATTCCTCCAGAGCATTTTTATATGCACTCCTGCTTGAGAATCATGGAAACACAGATAGGGGCATTCTGCTCCATCAGAAGGCAGCAAGTCCAGGCCTGATACTGCCTCTGCTCACAATGTTGCTTAAACACAGTTTTTCAGTTCATGTCAAATTATGGATTGCTCAGGAAAGAATGCAACATTGAGATACATGAGTATATATTCTTTCATTCATTCTCTCTCACTACCTCTCACCTCTTGTATATCTATTATCAGAATTTATTTGACCTGCTACAGGGCCATATAAGGAACAATACAGAGAAACATTTTAAGGTGAGGCAGGCCCTGTCTTCACTTGACTTCAGTGCTTTCAAATGTTCATCACCATCTAAGATACCTGGGACAACTTACTCAAAATTTTATATAATAATCCAAAGCATATGGACATAAGCAAGGTGGAAAGTGATTCTGGAAAGTCAACTAACAAGTTGCTTTTACATTTTTCCAGATTCTGTCCAAAAAAGTTAGAGACCCATAGCAGCCAAGGTCATTTACAACACTTAGAATTATTAGTATCTAAAGAAAAAAAAATAAGGACGGGGGGATGTAAAATAAAAAAAAAGAACTTATCAAGAGAAAGAGACATGAAATGGGGCTGATGTGAGCTGAAGATAGAGGATTCATTTTTCAGAGGCTGGAATAACTAAAGCCTGATTTATGAAATATTTTTCTCCTTGCATTTTGATGAACACCAATAAGCCTCCTTAACGTAAATTAAATAATATCCTTTACTCATAGCTGTCACTCATAAGAGTCTGGAGGTACATTTGAATCATTTCAAATTTCAAAAACATTATCCTTTCACTGGTATAATAAGACAGTAGTTATTACTATAAACTTGAATTATCACCATTTTATTTATTCACAATCTGGTATGAGGAGGGAAAATGAGATATTTCACCTTCAGCTCCCTAGGACGAAGTAGGATACTTAGGGAATGACAGTCTGGAAATTAGAGTAATTAGTTAATATCTGGGAAGCCTTGAATGATTGAACGTGAGTTAGCAAGGGATAGGAATATAGTATTTCTATAATAAAGTGAGGCTTTACATCTTTAGTTATTTGACCTTAAGCAAGTCACTTCCCCTCTCAGGGCTTGAGTTTTGTCATCTGTAAATAATATGATCTCCAGGGAGTCCTTCCAGCTCTGTCCTGCAGTAGAGTTTGATTCTTCTTCATTTGCCTCAGCTTTCTGAGCAGGGAATATTAAAATAAACTTTACATTAAAGAAAGGCATTCTTCCACCAATTCCCCCACTCTCAGTGGTAATAACATTTTTATAATGTTTTCAGTATTGATGAAAGGCTTTTTGCATGTTCTCTCACGGGAACAATAACAGCTATACTGCATAATAGGTTTTATTGTCCCCGTTATTTTTGTGAAACTGAGGCTTAGAGATGTTAAGTGACCTACCTCCTGGTTGTTCACCTCATGGAATTAAATTCAGATCTGTGTGGGACCAAAACACATGCCCCTACTGTGGCATGGCAGGGGACTAGGCAGACTTGATTATACAAGGATGGAAGCTGCATACTTCAAACTCATGTCAAAATAAGTCCCTACGTGAATTTTTAGCTGACTGCTTAGAATCTATTCCATGAACCTAAACTGATACCTTCCTGGCCAGGGCTCTCATCTAAGGGATTAGTCTTTCAAATAGTATGTGTCTACTGTCTAGTTTTCTGAGAGAAGAGCTTTCCCTCTTGAAATTGTATAGCACAATATCCATAGCATGTCTAATTTATTTCTCTTCTGGATGGTTCCCAAACCTATATTGTGCACCAGACACTTTGCTATTGAAACGTTTCACATAAAATCTATTCTTAAAAATAAATGCTATGTGTTTGTTCATCTGACAAGAACAGATCAGTGGTTACCAGAGGGGAAGGGGATGGGGGGAGGGTGAAAGGGATAAAGGGGCACATATGTATGGTGATGGATAAAAACTAGACTATTGGTGGTGAACATGATGCAGTCTATACAGAAACTGAAATATAATAATGTGCACCTGAAATTTACACAATGTTATCAGCCAATATGACTTCAATAAAATAATTTTAAAAAGTAAAAGCTAGCTCTCAGTGAGAAAATTTAATTGAATCCTTCTTATATATTTACTATTCAGTACAGGCACTTTATGAATGGCTAATTAATTTCTCATGTAGCTTCTAATGTACCCCATAAACTGTACCATGTAATTTGGTTTTATCAATTGACTGAAAAGATAACTCTCTAATTCTCTCTGTCTTCATCAGAAAGGCTCTCTGAGATTGACTGAAGGAAAACAATAATGCTACTGAAACTGGGAGAGTTGTATACACTGAAGCCTCATCATAAACACTCCTTGGGGGCCTGCTGGAACCACCTTCCAGGTTCTCACTGATCCAACTATATCATGTAGAAAGGTGTTCCTTTTTGTACTTAACAATCCTCTTGTAGTTTTATATAACATAGTTAAAAGTGAGGGCAGAAACCAGAGAGATCTGGTTTCAAACAGCATGACATTAGACAAGTTATTTAACTTCTCTATGTCTCAGTTTCATATACAAAATGAAAATAACATTTATAAAAGCTACCTAATGAGATTTCTATGAGGATTGAAAGAGTTAATGCCTATAAAGTATATAAAATAGTGCCTGGTTTATAATAAGCACTTAATGGTAACTTGAATTGTTATTGACTAGAATCCAAGACTGATTTCTTTTGTATCTATACATTACAGTGCATGGCCTTCCCCACTTCTTATTTAGGTACTACTTTTTCCTGAAGCACTAGAAAGAGTTGATGGTGTAGAAGGTCCAGCAAATGAAGTCCCTGAGAGAGCTGAGTGACTTTGTTTAAGGCTCTATATCTCTCTCTACTGGGATTCTTAGCAAATCCAGAGAGGGCCTAACTAACAATGCCACATCAACTGACGACCTCCAGGATACTGCTGCCCCTTTTGGAATCGTCTTAAAATCTACAGAAGCATTCTTCCTTTACAGATTATCAGTTGTCTTTGGGGAAACCTTGTTTACAAAAGAGAGAAAAGATAGTACATTCTCTGGGCCATGCTGAGGGAACTAGGAGCAGCATGATATGATGGTTGGATTTAACAGATCTTCTGGCAGTCTGCCTCTACTTTTCACTGTAGATCAGTTATGCTCTATGTATCCTTCCTTAAGGTAAACCTCTCAGTACTGCAGGCAAAACGAGTGATTTAACTCACAACTCACAAAGAAAATGGACCACATGCAATTGGTCTCTAAACAACACAAATGTTTTTTCTGTGAGCAATCTGTAGATTGAAGCCAGTGATAGCCTGGCCTGTGAAACAGAAAAACATAAGGTCTTTCACCAAAAAATTAAAAAAAATTAAAAAACCATAATAGATTGATATTGATTGCAATCACACTAGGTACTTGGATCCATATTAGGCCAATAAAACTGGAGAGTGACTAATCATGTCACCAGCCCAGAGCCCTTCCACTTTTGGAGTAAGAAAAAAAAGTGATTTTTATGCTCTCCTCCAGCCCAGGGGACTGAGCAGGCAAAATGCTCTCCTTGGCATGTCAAAGAAGAAACTGTCCTTCTTTCCCCTAAGCCTCTCAGTAAGGAGAAAATTACTCACTTGGACTCAGTGGCCCCTACAGCTAACAGCAAAGCAGCTTTGCTATGGAGCTCTGAAAGCAGCACCAAACAACATTTGCTAGAAGAAGCAGGGAGGAGTAGCAGCTGTTCTAGGACCAAAAGACCACCTCCTCCCCACCCTTTGGCAGCTTCTTAGATAGGCTGAATTGGCATTCTCTGCCATACTTCAGCAGGTGGGAGAGAGAATTTCCCTCTTATTTCCTAATATAGGGTTGGCAAGTGACAAATCTGTGATCCAGGTAAAGGTGGTTCTAGATAAGCTTGGCAGAAAAAGTACAGGACAAGGCCAGCTATTTTGAATTTCAAATAAATAAATTTTTAGTATAAGTACAGACTATTGGGACACACTAACACTAATATATATATTTGTTTTTTATCAGAATTCAAATTTAACTCTTCATCGTGTATTTTTATTTGTCAAATCTGGCAACTCTAGTTCTAACGTCTCTCTTACCCTTCTATTTCTCTCCTTTTTTTCTCTCCATTTCCCCTACTCCCCTACCTGATCATCAGGGCCCTGGAATATAAGAGTTGAATAAAGAAAAACCACAAAATATAGAATTAACCAACAAAATTTGATTCAGCACAGTGCTACCATAGGGGATATTAAAGAAACAATGTATATTATCTAGTCTCTGCCCTTACAGCATTTCTAGAATGAAAAGTTTGATTGGGGCCAAGTGAAGTTGCTTGGGTCCACATCCCATACCACAGATTTTAATGCAAGTAGAGAGCAAGTTGCATACTTAAAGACTCAAGTGGCTTTTGCTTCTATATAAACCTGAGACACATCCTCAGGCACTATATCTCTGTTACTGTAACTCATTCAACCTTCATTGTAATTCTTTACCAAGTGCAAACTAGTGTATAAAAGCTGAGTAAATGGCAAGATAATTCACAGCACCAACAGAACTCAAAAGAAATAAGCATTTATAGAGGAGTTAAGAGCACATTACTACATTTACCAGTTGCTATAGAGAGGCAGATCCTTTGCCTATTTAAAAAAAAATACGAATTTTCCTGATTTGTAGAGAGTGAGGAAGGCTTTACGACTCACCTTTAATGGAATCATGGAAATAGTTACTTTGCTATTTATTTCTTTAAACGAATTATCTTGTATAATTTAACTGACCATATTCTAATTAATTTCTGTAAATCCTCTCACAACTCACCTATCACTCACCCCACTGCCAGACCCAAAAAGGTGAAGGGAATGATGGGAATTTAATCTGGAAAGTTCTGGCCTCATACAAGAGCATAACATCTGAAGGGCCTCAGAGAGGGAGGTTGACAGTGAGTTATGCTTCTCTAATCACCCTCCCTTGAACTCCAAGCATTAAGATCTGCCTGAGAAGTCCCTTCTAAAAAGCATTTTGGATGCAATGTAAAACATCCATTTTCCATTTTAGTAAGGCTATGTATACTAGATGCCAACAAACATTCTGGTAATTTCTGTCAAATGACCAGTCAATTAATTCTGTCTGTATATTTTTGGAGGGGCGGTGGTGGTGGTGGTGGTGAAGAAATCAGTCAAACCAATTTTCATCTTGCACTGGCTGGGATAAACACAGACTCTGATCCCTACAAATATCACCACTCTGTTTTCCACTTCTCTTAAACTAGTTTGCACCTTTATATTCAAATCTGTTAGTTCTGCCCTGAGTGCAGTTGAGGAGAGGATACAACTACCTCTTAGTACAATATGTTGCTCAAGTATGAAAAGGCATAAATCAAGTATATATGTATGGTGTCCTGGACTGATGGAAGTTTCCCAGGACATGGGACTAGAAAAGTACCCAACAAATCAAGGCAAGTTCATCAAAGTACATATACATAAATGAATACACACACACACACACACACACACACACACACACATGACAGCATGGGACCTGCAAAATCCATATTACTAAACCTTTTAGAGTTTAACATTTTTAGGCATTTAATTTTTTGGAAAGTCACTAAAATTTAAAGTAGTTAAAAAACCCATTACAGCAACTGGCAAGCATGGATAGAAGGCTAAGAGAAGCAAGGACATTTGTAGGCTCTTATTTATGTGTTTTTCTTTCTAACGGCTGCCAATCTTCCAACTCAGGAAATATTTGCACATGTTCTAGACATCTTCCTGAAGGTATGAGGCTCTCTTGAAACCATCTTTACACTTGGTCGTGCCAACAACACTACAGCAAACTACAGTATCCCAAGAAAAAATATACTCTTTCAAGCTTCCTAAATGAGTCATTCAGCAGAAAGTAATAAAAAAAAAAAGTAAGGCTAATATTTCCATCCTTCGGAAATATTTATCTCTACACAGTGCCACCTTTTTTTTTATAGTCAGAGTAGAAAGTTACTTAGGTGGCATAATTTTGAAAGGCCAACCTGTCTCCAGCATTGGCTTAACAGGGTGTCATTAGTCAATACTTTCCATCAAGCACATCTGCAGAGAGTCCCTGTTAAAATATGTCATTTGGTAGGGGTCACTTTTGCAGACATCTTTTTAGTCCCACAGGAAATTGTGCCAAGCACCCATACGTGTAAGGTATTCTGCTAGTCCCAAAGAGATTAGCAAGGCGATTAAGATGGGTTTTCTGGACACAACTAATTTTTTCATAATATCTACTTGTAGAATGACAACACTGATAATAGAAAGAGAAAATGAGTGTGGGCAATAGAAAACACACTAAGACATCTACATTGAAATTTCTGCTTGTAATATATCCCTGATGCCTTTGTGCCTACTATGTGCAAGGCACTTTACTAGGTGGTCTAGAGGTATAGCCAAAATGAAAAAGTCCTGGTCCCTGCCCCTGAAGAAATTTGTGAACTGGTTTTAAAGACTAATGAATTCTTCGGTATTCACTCCAAGCCTTGTAGCTGGTTTTCTACTGTCATTGCAACACTTTATTCTGTGACAAGGTGGGAGGAATTTGGCTGCTTGCAAAATTCTTGTAGAGGTTAACCACCAGGAAAGCCTCAAGCTGTATGTTCTGTTGAAACCTGCACCCCCATCTAATGGGACAATATAGGAGAATTTTACTTAAGCAGCACATCTGGTATACACCTCCTTATCCTAATGCCAAACCTGCCCCCATCAACCTGCTCAACTCCCTTCCTCTCCCAGCCTCTAACCTTTTAAGCTATAGCCACTTAGCCCCTACATGTAATTTATTCCAGCCTACACTCTAGGAGAAGTTCTATTCTTAGGCAGGGAATAAACAAAGATACCCTACATTTTATATATACATATAATTTTATATATACATATGTATGTATGTATATGTATACGTATATACAAAATTCTCACCCATGTTCTTAGAAATGCCTCTATTAGAAAATACACAAATTATTTTATTAATTTTTTAAATTCCCACCAATCAGAAACCAATCATCCACAAAGGAAATGCTGAGATTCTGTTTCATCTTTTAGAGGCACTAACTTTCAATGACCCTTGTTGCCTCCTTCTTCCCTGGGGCTCCCAATAGGAGCAGTCACTGAGGCAAAATGTCTCTGGCCCTGGAAACAGGCTCACTAGAAGCAAGTAAAGGGGTAACAGCAAGCACTTCTCTGCCTTCCCAGGGCTTCCAGGAGTCTTAAGGAAGAATTTAGTCATGAGCTTCAGGTGTCCTATGAAGCCCATCTGCTTGTCCCTGTTCACTTCTGAAATTCTACTAAGTCCCAGAAAAAGTCTCTCAGACTAGAGTGCGCCTTAGTGCCTATCATGAAGGAAACAAATATCCTGGAGGGACTCATCACAAATGATCTTCATCACTGACCTCAGTTCACCAGTTTCCCCTAAACTTTTGCACTTAGGCAGATATTTTTTTCACCTGGCTGATCTAGTTGAATGCTTTTTGACTCTGGCTTGTACATGCTGAGCTGAATGCAATGTAGTAGAGTTAAGGGCACAGACCCAGGGGCCAGCCAAATTTTTAGTTTGACTCCTGATTTTACAACGTACTGGCTTTGTGAACTTGCTCAGTAACTCAAGTTCTTGGATCCTCAGTTTCCTCATTTATGAAATGAGAGGATGATGATAACAATGTAGCCACTTCACAACACTCTTATGAGATATGAAGGATATAATGTACAATATATGTGATATAATGCAAATTAAGCACTAGATACAATATAACCACTCAGTAAATGTTACCTATTTTTAGGATATTGAGCTTACTGTCTCTGAAGTGACTAACATGTAATTCTCCATCCTTTTTTTCTCACCCAATTTGTATACCAGATAATTTTATTTAATTTTAATTTTTTTTTCAGTCAAGAAAAGTTGTCCTTGTCTGAAGACTCTTAGACTTGTCCTTTTTGGTCAAGTTGGTATTTTGTTTTGTTTCTCTTCAGAGTTAATGATTTATACAAAATGTTACTGGCAGTGCTTAGAATATAATCAGTCTTCTTTTCCCTCAGGGAATAGAATAATTCAACCTCCTTTTCCCAGTCATAAAGAGACTCTGCCTATAAATGACATACCTAAAAGGAGCTTTCTTATTTTTCCAACACAAATTACACATAAACAACCTCCATATCATTATTTCTCCAACTGAAATGACATAGTTTATACCTCATTGTTCCTCTCTTTCTCCACGCTCTGGTAGAGGAGGTATTTGTCATAACCTGGGTGTAGCTGAGTAGGGAACAATAAGACTGCAGGTTAAAAAACTGCTTATATAATCTGATATTCTTTGATGTTTTAGCATAATTTTACTCATAGGCCTTTTTGTAAGAGCCTACCTTCATGGCAGCCCCAGCAACATAAAAGTGTAAGAGCTTCCACTTTTCCTTTGACACCTCCAGAGAGCTACAGTGGCACATTAATTTCTAAATGTAATTTTGGCATTGCCCACAAAACTACCTTAGACACAGATACAGAAATATGGTAGAATATTGGAAAGTCCTAAAACCAAGTTAGGATTCATTCTTATTTCAAGAGTTGGAACTGCCTAAATGCTATTTTCCAAAGTGTCTTTCATGAAGTGTGGTGAAGACCTAGCTAACTAGTTTTTAGTGGTCAACTACTAATGGATCAATGAAAGCAAGAATTCTTGATACTTTAACCACCTTCACTGAATTTACTGAAAATCTGACCATGATCATTCATATATACATATACATATATATAATTCATATTATATACAGTATAATTTATATATAGCATATGTGTATATACATATACATATATATAATTCATATTATATACAGTATAATTTATATATAGCATATATACACATATGCAAGTATTCTGTGTATATACATACATATATGTATATATATGCATACCTATACATATATACTATATATAAATATATATGCATATATATATATGCAACATAAAACAAAATTTGATTTTCAATATATTAGACAAAGAATACATTAGTGTTTCTAGCACTGCGTCCACCCACTCCCACAAGTCTTTAAAATGGCTTATAAAAGCTTGTCCATATAAATTTTCATAGGACTGATATATCAAAAACAGCTTTAAGTGTATAAGTTAAGCATTAATTAGGCAATTTGTATATCCATTTTTAAGTAACTGTATTATTACCTCACACACAGAGATTTATACTTATATTTTATTTTTAAAAACTTATAACGGGGATGCTTTTATCGGATTGACCAAAGCAACCATGCTACAGTTCACAGGTCTTGGCTTTTGTGTAGAAATATACATTTGTCTCCATTTATTTAAATTTGTCTTTTCTGCCCCTTGAACAACTTTATAAAATCAACTGGATTAAGTATCTGAAGATCTTAGATCATAATTTTTGCATTAACCCAATACACCAAATATAGAGTTTGAATTTCTCTCTATGTATATCTGTGAACTTATTAAACAGATTAGAGTAATTGTGAAAAAATGTAATTGTGGCCTCTTAAGAGCACAAATCCCACAAATGACTTTTACTTTCCCCTTCCATTCTTATCATGCTACTGCTTCTTCCTCCTTCAAGATTTATCAGGAGGCAGAAGTAAATTTCAGTATAACACAAAAAGAAAAAGACAAGCCTACATCTCAGAGCCTGGGTTATATTCCACAGTTGGAGAGATGTCATGGCCAAGATAGAAATATTCCATTTTCTCCAAGGCCTGTAAGCATCAACACTTTCCACTAATTTAGTCCCCCAAGCCTCAATTTATTTAGTCTATGTTGGTTCTTTTCACCCCCATTGCAAATATTCAACCTCTCTTCTCCTACTGAGGAAAATCTTGTTCCTGGAGTTTCAGTTAGAAGCTTCATTAGACTTCCTACATCCAGGAAAAAAAAAAAAGACATCCCTATATCTTCCCTCCTTTTGCCCAATCTCATCCTAGCTCTCTCTTTCCTTCCTGTTACCCATTACTCCCCCCCTCAAATGTAAAGGTCACAATCACAGGGAAAATAACTTCCTTCCTTATGTCTACTAAAATTAAATGAATAAAAATGACCACCTCCCCCAAAAATGTTTTCTGATCATTCTAACTAGCACCTAGTGCCTAACACAGTGCTTGGGACATAGTGAGCATTTGATAAATATTTAATTTTTTATTTTGGAAATTTTAAGCATTCAAAGCAGTGTTTTTGTTTAATGCATACATTTAATGTTTCTTGTGCTAGAGCAGCTTGACAGTTACTTAAGCAAGACCAATTCCCACCTCTGAGGCACATTATCACAAGGGGGCGATGTCACAGGAAGAAGGTGGAACCAACAGAGGACTCTGGACTTACAATACTACACTAGGAAGGCACAACAGCCTAGTAAGTTTGTGGCCTCAACTCAGCTTCAGCTTCAGTTCCTGCTTGTGAGGCTTGCAATGTATAATGAAATGCACAGTGTTATGCACTTTATGGGCCCAAGCAATATTTGTTGGCTGATTCAATTTAGCTATATTTGCAAAATGGCAAGGATGTGAGGAAACTTTCCTACCTAAAAAGAAAGCATTCACAGTACTAGACATTTGGTAGGTAAATAAACAGTATAATTTCAGCCTAAAAGGGAAAACACTCAAACCCTTATCCAATAAGCCTAGTGGCTAGGCAACCTTAATGTCAGCACCATGTTTCTGAAACTTAATTTAAAATATAATAAATTGTATGTCAACAACTTTGAGGACATTTCTTTCCTGTCTTTCTGTTCCCATTCACTGCCCCAACTTCAAACCCAGAAAATGTAACTAATAAACCTAAATCACACCTGTCCAAGTAAAAGCAATGTGTCAAGCAGTGATTTAAAAAAATCAAATTTAAGAGTGATGCACTGGACAGTGTTTTGAAATTTCTATATTCGACAGTGCACTTCCAGAGTGCAAGCAATTCAGGAATTTGTTACTCTTGATTGTAACGACACACCTTCACATGTATGACTTAATCTGCTGACTACCAAGGATGACTGCTCTAATATCTCTCAAGGACAGATGCTTACTTATGCCCAGGGTATGTTTTCAGGTTTTGGAACAATAAGATTTGGGGGGCAATCCCTTCTTTCCACCAGCATTAACTGGGTTCCAACTAGGCATCAGGTACCCATGACAATAAAGCTCTCGACCTAATCATAGAAGTTTACCCTATTTCAGGTGAATTTTTGCTTTGCTCGAAATGGTCGCCTTGAACCTTTTCCCACTCTTTTTTCTGCCCTTACCCCATGCAAATGGCAATGGTGATTGAAGTTAGGGGTAGAGTCAAGACTTTATGAAGGTGAAGGGAAACTGGTTCATTCTGGAGATTCAGTTCATTGTCTTACCCCACTAGTATTCTGCTTAACAAAATAGTGTTAAATAATGGTAACACATAATGAAGCATCCCGCATTTCCAGTATACTCGCTACCCAGTTTTACCTTTGCATTGGGTATCATAGTAATTACTGAGATAAATATCAGGTCTCGCTATCAAGTGGTAAAGTAGAGGAAAGAATAGAAAAACATGATGAAAATAATTTTATTTGGTGAAATGAGGAACCACTCCAACTAACAGCCAATAATGAACTTGTAGTTCACAAAGTGATGAAGGGAGTATAGATTATTATTATTATGCTGATTACAGTAAAAATAATAATAGCTTACATTTTATTGAGTTCCAGGCACTATGCTAGGTGTATTGTGGAAGAGCCAGAAGAAACTCTGGAGATTATCTAGCCTAACACATTTATTTATACTTGAGGAAACAAGCCCAGAAAAGTCAAATAACATGTATAGTGTCAGTTAGTGGGAGAGTCAAGCTGCCACTCACTGTGCCACCCTAAAGGGTCTTGGTCTTTTTCTTAATATCTCATAAAATAACTGTTGGTCTCTCTGTGTACATTGCTCTTTAGGAAATTATTTATTTTTTAATAGTACCATTAAAAAGCAAGTTCCTACCTATCTTCTTTTGCTAATATAGTCTCACATGGGCAGATTCTAAATATTCCTCCAATTCAAATGACAACTCTTAAGCTATGAGACTAGCAGGTAAAGGTGAAAAGAAAACTTTTATAACTCTACTAGGGGACAAAGAAAGGACGACTAGTACTTTCTCCTAAAAAAAGAAAGAAAAATAAAATACGTAATTTTCAGCGAGGTTTGTGCTGGCAGGAGGTGGGGAGGGTAGAAAGATAGGAATCTAACTAGAAGAAAAAGAAGGAAAGGAAAAGGGTTACGATGTGGAGTGTGCAACTCAGTCTTCATTTCAACGTGCACAGACCTCAGCAGACAGCTGGAAACCTGCCAGAGAACGAAGCCTTGGAAACAAGCTGGAAGACATTGGAGAGACTTTAACCAAAACAAACACCAGCAGGGGATGTGGTTGGCAGCACTGAAAAAGCAAAGGACTCTATGAGTCACCCTGACATTAATTTTGAATGGTATCATGCTTCCATTTTGTTGTAGAGGGTATTTATACAGTATTTGGTACTGTCTAATATAAATATAAATGTATATTTAATATATATGTTCTTTACCTAAATAATGTTACAAACATTGGAAATATAGAATAGAAAATTATACCCGATATCTCACTATTCTAATCATTTAATTCACCATTTTTCATGTGCATGTTTTAACATAGATGTAATCAGAGTGTACATATAATATGGAATATTTTACTTAACATCTTGAACAGTTCTATGCTGCTGGATAACTTCATAAACATTGCTAATCACAGCAATGATATATTGACTGGGTGTAAAGTAATTTACTTTATCTTATTTTCTACTACTTAGGATGTTGCTGAATTTGTCTTTTTACAAATAATAGCAACAGTAATAACAATATCAGTGGCTACCTTTAAAAGATATCTACCATGTGACAAGCATTTTATATGCACTATTTCTAAATTTTATAAAGTCTTGCAAGGTAGGTATTATTAGCTGCATTTTATAAATAAGAAAATTTATACTCAGAGGTTAAGTGACTTGCTCAAGGCCATAGCTAATCAATGGCCAAGTAGGCACTGAATCAGGTCTGCTTGGTTCCAAAGCAGGCTCTCTTTTCACCATAATATCTACCTTTCTGCTAAAATGAACATCTTTATGCTTTTTCTATATTTTTGATGTTTATCACAAATTTCCAAAAATGGGATTATTGGTTTACACATTTACACATGCACATTTTAAAAGCATTCACTACATACTCAAGATTGTTTTCCATGAAGGAGGTATTGATGTACAGTGACACAACCTCACAACGATTTACAGAAAGAAATTAATTTGAGGTAGAAAAAAAGAGGTCACATCAAAGAGTGACAAAGGAAAATCCGTCTAATGTAAATAAAGCATCCGTAATCATCTACCTTCTGTAACACAGAGGTTTCTACTTTGAAGATGTGATGGTAGAAGTTGCTCTCTATCTCTGACTCTGAATAGGTACATGTAAAATTCTTAGGAATTATAAATGTGTAAGGACCTAGCATATGGTAAATGCTTCATAAAGATTCAGTTAAAAGGAATTGACGTGGACTTCTGGCTCCTGATGAGGATGTGAAAAGCTGGAAAGAGCGCCACCTTCACCCCTAACAATGAGAAAAAAGATGAATAATCTACAAAATCATAACTTTTCTTGAACCCAGAGAGAAGTCTCAAGACAATCAACCAGCCTGAAGTCTAAAGAAAGACAAGCACCTACAAGGAGAGATGGGATATGAGCACTGGCTCACCTGCTGCTACAGGGGAAAGACAGGGTCAACATAGAAGCTGGTATAAAGAATTCAGCTAAATTTTTAATAAACTGCTAAAGGCCAAGTATGGGCTAGCATGAGAGTACAGTACCCTTGGTAGCCACAGATACAAGAGGAATGTATACACACTTGAAAGCTTTTCTCTACACATTTATGGCACTGACCTGGTGGAGAGGAGAAGCAATTGCAATAGGAAAAGCACGAAACCATGTCCAATTCCTTTCCCCCTAAGGAATAAAAGCTTTAAGCCCTAGGGAAATGACAGCAAACCCTGTTCCCCCTCAGGGTACAAATGAAGACCTAGTGCAGCTTGGGGAAATGCAAAACAATAAAGTTCTCTACTTCTGGGAGAAAGGCAGGAATTAGTCCTTGACCCACACCATTTAGATGTGTCCTACCTCTACCAGAGGGGCAGGATAACTAAGAAAGTCGCACTCCCATGACCCAGAGGCACAGGATCTGGCTAAGACTGAAGCTGACACACAAAAACAGAGAAATACTCCCTGCCGTGTATCACCAGGCTAACAAGCACTTAGTTAGAAGCAATAGCAGTATACCACTAGGAGAGGCATAAGGGCATGGAGAGAGACTCTCTTTAAGGCACAGATGCACAGGGAAGGTCTAAAGCAGAGGGTAGAGCAGGGATACTGAGAAAAACATTCAGCAAACCAACCCCCATTGTGAGCACAAGGTAACAGAGGAATTTGAAGCTGGTGGCGAACTGAGGGTAACCATAGCAACAACATAACCCAAACATGGCTCATTTTATTAGATTGACTCAACCTTCCATATTAACAACTTAGCAGAACAAGTGTGCCCATTTCAAAGCATAAATACTATTTCCTTCAATCTCTACTGTTCTATATACTATATCTGTCCTGCAAACAAAAATTTTGAGAAACAAAAAAGCAAGGAAAAAAAGCCCACTCTCAATAGACAAAGCAATCAATATAACCAGCCTCAGAGATGATTTGGATATTCAAACTGAGACAGAAAATTTAACATAACTATGATTAATATGTGAAAGGCTTTAGTGAAACATGAAAACATGCATGAACAAATGGAAAGTTCAACAAAGATATTAACTATCAAAAAAAGTCAAGTGGAAATGTTAGAACTGAAGACAGTAAAAGAGCTAAAGAATGCCTTTGACAGTCTCAGCAGTAGACTCAAAACAGCTGAGAAAGGAATCAGTGAAACTAAAAATAGGGAAAAAATCAATCCAAACTGAAACAGAAAGAGAACAGAGAATGGAAACAAATAAACACACACACACAAAACAGAACAGAGCATCCAAGAGCTGTGGGTTAATATCCAATGGTCTAACACATATGAAATTAGATTCCCACAGGAGAAGAATGAGAACAAGGCAGAACAAACATTTGAAGAGATAAAAGTCAAGAATTTCCCCCAAATAATACAATTTTCAAATCACACATCTAAAAAGCTCAGAGAACCCCAAGGATGATAAATACCTCACCAAACACACACACACCAAAAACAAAAAACCCTAGACATTTCATATTTAAAAGGCTGGAAAATAAAGATAAAGAGAAAAATCTTAAAGGTAGCCAGAAGAAAAATACAAAGGGACAAAGGTAGGAATGACAGCAGATTTCAGAAACTACGCAAGCCAGAAGACAGTAGAGAGGTATCTTTAAAGTACTGAAAAAAAAAACAAAAACCTGTCAAACCCCAATTCTATATTCAGTGTAAATATCTTTCAAAAATGAAGAAGAAATGAGGACTTTTTACACAAAGGCAGAGAACTCACTACCAGAAGCCCTACACCATAAGTAACATTAGAGGAAGTTCTTCAGGCTTAAGGAGCATCATATCGGACAGAAACTTGCATTTATCCAAAGAAATGAAGATTCCAGAAATGGCTCAAATGAATATAAATATAATTTTTTCTTCTTTTTAATTACTTTAAAAGATAATCAACTAAATAAAAAGTAGTAATATTGAGTATAGGGAACGAAGTAGTAGTCTTGTGGGTTTATATCATACATAAAAGCAAAATGTATAACAACCACAACCAAAATATGCAAGCTGGGACACCAGACAGTGAAGTAGTAGAATATTACTTAAAGGTAGACTGTGTAATTTAAGATGTATATTGAAAGTTGTAGATTCTGGTGGTAGTTACATGACTGACTGTGTTTGTCCAAACTCATAAAATTGTACACTTAAAAGGGCAAATTTTATAGAATATAAACTATACCTCAATAAAACCTAGTTTAAAAAAGAGAGAATCATCATGTACAACTCACCATTTTACCCTCTTGGCTCTTCTTCTTTTTATGGCATCACAGTTCTGATGGCTGATGACTAGAAACCATTTTTTTGTGTTATCTAACCTTACCTTTGCTTTTTACCTCATACAACTCTGAGGTTTTTATTCCTAAGATCTGGTGGTGGAGAGAGCTCTATACCTTCAAATCAAAACAAGTATACATAGACAGACACACACTTAAACACACACCCCTCAGGAATTAAAATGTGTATAGAGTCATGGAGATTGTAAATGTGGCATAAAGAAAAGGAACTTCTATGTATAAGGTGTAGGTATCTACGCATAAGGTGGGAAAATTCACCTAGATCACACAAATGTGTGATCTAATCATTCAGTCTGGGATGCAATTGAGATAATATAAGCACTATATTTGTGTCTGTATCACATCACTGTCTACAGTGTATTGGTTCTAT
The DNA here is from genome assembly GCA_031878705.1 of Tapirus indicus. Taxonomy (NCBI): domain Eukaryota; kingdom Metazoa; phylum Chordata; class Mammalia; order Perissodactyla; family Tapiridae; genus Tapirus; species Tapirus indicus. The sequence continues at coordinate 88,868,736 of CM062942.1, read as the reverse complement.
TAAATGGTTTGAAAAAAACTTTTGTCATGAATATTGGCATTCTCTCTGTTCTCTAAACTCATCAAGATTGTTTCTGCTTTTAGGATCCTTCCACAATGCTATTTCTAGTACTCAACCTCTATGCTAAAGGTACTTTTGTGCAAATTTTAAAGATCTCCTCCATCCCAACCTGGATAGTGAATTTAAAAAGAAGCCCCTTCTGGAGCCAGCCCTGATGGCCTAGTGGTTAATGTTCGGTGCTCACCATTTCGGCGGCCTGGGTTCGTTTCCCTGTCACAGAACCACACCACTTGTCTGTCAGTTGCCATGCTGTGGTGGTGGCTCACATAGAAGAACTAGAAGGACTTATAACTAGGATATACAACCATGCACTGGGGCTTTGGGGAGGATAAAAACAGAAGAGGAAGACTGACAACTGATGTTAGCTCACGGCGAATCTTTCCCAGCAAAAAAAAAAAAAGAAGAAGAAGAAGCCCCTTCTGGGCAGATGCAGCTCTAAAGGTGCAAGGCTTGGCAAGCAGAAGGCACCCTTGTCTGAATTTAGAAAGAAGCCCCTTCCACTGGACCTATACCAGGAGACCTCTACACAACTCTCATGTAGAGGACCTGTGGTCAGTCTACAGTAAGGATCAGCCTAGGGACCATGATCTGGTTTTTGAGCGACAGGCCTGGGAAAGAAGAACACTGCATTTGTACAGAACCTTATACGAGATTGAGAAAATGTCTATTCCCATATTAGAGAGTGGGGGTAGGGCAACTGATCAAGGTGGTAGGGCTACTAAAGCACCCCATCTCCAAGCCAGCCCTTAACACTGCCCCTGCCTCTACCTAGAATGTATCCACATCATCCTCCACAACCACACCTTCACTTGGTTATCTCATATTTGTCCTCCTAGTATCAGTTTACCAGTCACTTCCCCAGGGAGGTCAATGCTGACCCTTCAGTCTAAGTTAAGCCCCCCTGTTCTATGGTTTTATATCACTAGGAATTTTCCTACAGGGAATATATCACAATTGCAATTATACAGTTATTTGTGTGCCTACATATACATGTGCCTCCCCCTCTCCCCCCCGCCCGCCACACACACATTTAGTCACTTACACATTTTTAGATCATAAGCCCCAGAAGAGCAGGGACCGTCTGTTTTGCTCATCACTTTATCCTCAGAGACTATCACAGTGCCTCGCAGATACCTTGTGTTTAACAAATAATCATGAAATAAATGTAGAGTTTTTCTTGTTAGATTCTTTGGCAAACTCTATCACACATATGTGCACACTCACGTGCACAGTATGATATAGAATGTTATGGAAACTTTCCTTTTTGTAACATTCAGTTTAAAAGTTGAATGTGAGCAATCAGAATGGTATGGATGTATAACATAAAACAAGGGATTTTTTTTTATTTTGGTACATTTTATTTGAATTAGTTCCCCTTTCCACTGGTGATTCTACTAATGTTATGCTAAATTTTTAGATCTTACGTTTGTTGGTTGGTTCATTACAGATTTCCAATCCATTCCTTTTATAATAATTCTCACAGATGTCACTAAGCTATCTTAATTTGATTCATCTCTCGAAGCAAAATATTGTGTTTTCACATTATTTGATTGCAGTGTAGGGTTTTGACTAGCAATTGTTGTTATTAGAAAACAAGGAATGAATACATAATCTAACTCCACTTACCAAATAGATTCTGCCATAAGTACCAAGGCCAATGGTTTTATCCAGTGAGAATATTCCAGTTGGATCCTGTAAAAAGGTAGAACAAAAATTGTCAATGTTCTTGGAAAAACAGGCAAGCATTCAACTATCTAGAACTGTATTTCTGATCTGTCTTGCTCCCTTAGCATTTCCATGGGAAGAACCTAAGTGTCACTTACAAAAGAATAGACATGTCACAATCTCCCTGGACTGAGTGTAGTCATTTCTACAAAGGAAAAAATGGTATGGACATTAATTAGTCGTATAATTAATTTTCATAAAACTGTAAAATGCATACAATTACGTCCAGTTGAGGAATAGTCATAATGTAATTAGAAAGATTATTAAAATAGAAATAAGTTAATTTACTTGCAATTGAAATACTCTTTTAGTATCTTTCTTTTGAGTGTTAACCAGACAGGTCGAAAGTTTAGCATACAGCAATGATGAGTAGGTATTGGATACAAAGTCTAGATAGCTTATTTCTATAATAGTAATTCTTAAGAAAGAATATGGCCTCTAAATATGAAGAAAAAAGAAAGATTGTGGCATTAAAAGACCACTGTTTTTTTACAAAAAATTAGACAGAGTTATTTTTGTTTGTTTTTAAGTTAATCTTTACATCAGCTGAATACCTTTTCATGGCACAAATCCACTGATGGTATTGTCTGTGTCTTAAGCCTAAATGTGACATCACAGGAGACAAAATGTAACATGTTTGTGGACAGATACCTAAGGCTTCCATATTCATCCTTAAATATTGTTTCCTTACCTTAAAACATGAATATTCCTTTCTTGTTCTCCACAAAAAATTCTTTCTTGAGTTTTATCATTATCTGAACTTTTAGTCTAGCAGCTTATTTTGCTCTTTTAGCAAAACTTACATGAGGTATGAGTAGATGTCAGTTTATACACAAAGTGGTAGGAACGTTGGCAAATTCTTGGAAATTCACATGCTTTATAGAAAGCATATTTTATTTACACAAACTCTGTTTAACCTTTTTGGAAAACATTTTTTATCACTGTAACAAATGAGAACAGAAAAACTATTGAGCATATGCAACGTATGTAACTGAAATTATAGACTTCTTAAAACTGGCGTGATATTTGTGTAACCTAGCAAAACTGTCATAGGAAAATGACACAGCTCTGGCATTACTTCAGTCAACAAGTATTAGATTGGACAGAGTCAGGAGACTGGAGTTTTAGCCCCATCTCTGCCATTAATTAACTATATGACTCTGTGTAAGTTATTTACTCTCTCTGGGACTCAGTTTTTACATATGTTAAGTGATTTCTTAGGTCTAAAATTTTATATGAAAAAATCGGGGTCCAATATTCTAAAATCCAGAGGTTTCCACTGAATTGATATGACCATTATTAGAGAAAACAGCAGCCTACTTTCTTAAAATCATCAAAATCAATGTCACAATATGCACAGTATTATTATAAGCAAACAGTTTGGGAAACATATTCCCAATGAAAATATAAAAGTTATTTATAATGATAATTTTGAGGATTTAAGAGAAATCAAAATAGACTGTTATAGTGGACTTGATATTAAGCATAGCATTGTTGTTACAACTCTGAAAAATTTATGGGAAAAAATTATCCAACAAAGGTGCTGCTAAGGTTTGGCTTGAAGACATTATCATTTTAGTATATTTGTTTGAAGAATATTATTAAGGGATTTATATTTGACATTGTTAATTCTGGGGAAACAGCCTCTGGCCATCTGTCGAAAGAATCGAATATGTTAGCTGATTCCTATTGGTAAGCCATTCTTTGTTATAGTTAGGCTACATTTTAGCTGAAAAAGATACTATATATTGGAGAATTACTGTATTATCTGAACAACTTCATTTCTGAATCTTTGAGCACAGACTTAAATTTCTTTAATCCTTTTTCTAGCCCTCAATAACATAAGTACCTTACTCAGATTTTAACTCAGATATCTAATTACTCAAAAGAGACACCAAGGAAATGGATGGGGACAATAAAATGCCTGTGGAATTCTTGGAGGCCTTATTTTATCTATATTAACATTGTTTGAAAAATCTTTACTGCTCACCAATGACCAAAACATCTAAATTCTCCTCAGGCTCACATTTAATAAAAGAAGGTTTTAAAAACATTTCTTCCGTTTTTAAAGGCAGCTCAACTTAGTATTCATCTATTCTAAGAGTATTTTGTTCATTAGTTTTATCCAATATTTCTCATTCCCCATCTCCACACTAATATCTTTCAAGACGAAATGATTGCCAAACTGGGAAAAAGAGAAGAGAAACTATGCTAATTACTAGGGTAACATTACTCAATTTCTTATATAAGATTTTCCACTGAATTATAGTCAGAGAAAGTTTCTTCTGGGCTCCTAAGGAAGGAAGCCTTGAAAAGGAACCCCCCCCCCCTTTTTTTTGGTCACTGTGAAATTAAAAGGTTCACATCAGAGAGGTCACCATGATTACTTGGTCTTTTCCTCTGCCCTGCCACTCCAAGATAAGAAAACCAGAAGAGGAAAGGTCTTTATATCTATGACTGCTGTATCAATTTGGAGATTATTTGGTGGCTTGGTATGCTTTGGCATTCCATTTGGGTAAAAAACAAATGATCAGTAAACAATAAACCCTAATTTGTAAAAGCTTTTCTCAAAAGAAATTACTAAAATTCTAAGTCTTTTGAACCATAAAATGTTGGGCAAATACTTTATATTTTCTTATATTTTTCTATTATCTAAATTATCTCCTGTAATTTAAACGCCCCAGTCTGGTTGCCCCCTGAAACCCAGAATTCTGAGGAGTTGTTTCCGTCTTCTGAATTCAAAGAGAAGAGGAAAGAATGAGCACCTTGGTGGATAATTTTATTAAGAGCAGTGGGTGGGGGTAACAGGAGGGAAAAGAACCACTAGAAGGCAGTATTTACTGGTCATGCAAGAGACTCAAAAGTAGAGGCTGATCAATAAAACCAAAATAGCAGAAATTGAGAACAAACGGGAACCGATAAATGGCCAATATTGGTAGCAATAAATTTCAGATTTAGGGCAGTAAAGGAGAACTGGGGAATACATTCAAGTAGTCAGACAGCAAAAGGAAGGAAAGAGATTGCACAGTACATAGAAAGAGTAGCAGAAGCTTTTCTTCCTTTGTTTTAAATATTTGAAATAGTGATTTTTATGAAAAAAGTTTATGGAGAGAGAACCTGAAAATGGTGGATATAACACACTAAGTGCCAGAGTGAGTTTCAGAGAGAGTTGGGTGAATGGGCTTCACCATTCAAGCAGAAAATTTAGAAACGAAAATCTCTTCCTCTGGATCAGTGTTTCTTAAATTGTGGACTGCATAGACTCTCCCTACGTGAGAATTATCTAGGGAATCTTGTTTAAAATACAGATTCCTTGTCCCTACCATGGAATTAGGAAATCAGAATTTCTTGGGATGGGTCCCAAGATCCCCAGGTGATTCTTGTGCACTATTCTTGTGCACTAACATAAAACCCACTGCTCTAGAAACTGGGAAGAAAAGACTGAGAAAATAGGTTGAAGTACAGTATTATGCTGAGGTGATGCTCTAGAGGTACATAATGGGAGATATGCTGAATGTTTCAATCCTTGTGGACTACAAGATAAAACTGCCTCAAGACAGGGGGCTAAGGGACTCGGCAAAGTGGGGAGGTTCTCGTGACTGAGTGTGGAAAGCAGGCTTGGTCTGGGTGGTGGAAGACTAGGAAAGCTGGCAGTTACATTTAAATATAAACCTAATGTAATTCAAATATAGTTTTTGGATCATGCGCTATTTCAGATCACCTCTGCTACTACTGTCCTCCAGGCTTGTCTAATCCTGACCCCAATATAGATTAGGACTACACATGGCAGTGTCAAATACCAAGGCCACAACCGTGAGGAATGTCATTACCATACTGGGCACAGAAGGCAAAGGGGACTATCATAGTGAAAGACATGCCAGATTTGGAGATGAAGAAATAGTTTCCAGTCCTAAGGATTGAGTGACATAGGCACACTAGGTAAAAAAAAAAATGTATATATATATAGAGAGAGACAGAGACAGAGACAGAGCCACAGAGACTGAGAGAGAGAGTAAGCCCAAGATCACCCAGGTATTGCTGGCAAGCAAGGTGAAAACACACACACACAGATACATATAAAGACGCAAGGCTTTGTAATTCTCCGTTCAAAAAGGAAGCACAAACCACAAATCTCTGTACTTTCTTTTTTATTTTGTCACCAACAGGAAATATTTATTCAATAGTAAATCAGGAAGAATAACAGCAACCCATAAACTAACAAACAAAATACAGTTGACCTGTCGTTCTCTGGTTATTAGGTTGGCTCTCTTATTATATGCCTTTAACTTTAGGGCATTGTACAAAAAAAAAGTTACATAAATACCTCCCACCTCCTGCTTCCCCAGCTTTCACTCTTGCTTACTATTTTAGGTTTAAAAACAATATCCATCTGATAACAGAAATACTAAATAATCTTCCACTACTTTCTTTAAATCCCAATTTGCACAGCAAGCCTGACCTCTCTCAAGAGTTCTTGTCTTGTGGTCATTTAGCTGGTCAGTCCTACAAAGGACATAATATATCAATCTTAAATTAGACCCATATTTAATTATTCTATGCTCTGCAAGATTCTTTTTTGCTCAATGTGAAACTCCAAGGCTTGAATCTCCCCTTATTATCTGGCTGTTGCCAAATTGGCATACTTGGTATCGACAGATGCCAACTTTCTGACCTTCATATATATCCTATTGAGGATAATCATCTCAAGGGATTCTCACCATATGCAGGTTTCTTTGCTTGCTTTATCATCTCTATTTTGCATCAAAATGCAAGCTTCCACACAGCTAACTTAGATGTCTCTTGACTTCTTCATTTACTTTTACCTTTTCAGAGACTCAGGAAACAAGTCAAATGCAAAGAAATCCCAAATCACTAAAATATACCTCAGTGACCAAAGCAACAGTGACCTTTTTGTATCTCTAAAAATTTAACATTAAGGAAATTCTAAAAGGGGTGCTACTCTTCTGCTAGATGTCTTAAGATTTAGACCTGGATGTTTGGGGAGAGGGGAGAGTTATGCATAATTTGCTCAGACGGTGAAGACTTCCACAATGAGATAAAATGGTTCTTGTATAATTGAGATTTAGAAATTGTTAAAAGCTGAGGACTTTATGAGACTTTCATGAATTCTGTAAAATGAGGCCAAACATCAGTGCCCTGAGGTTTTATGTCTTCTCCCTACGCCTACATTAAAAACCAACCTCATCTTTCTCCCCTCCACACCCCCACCAACCCCCAGAAAACTAATATTCCACTGAACTTAAATGTAAAGATTGCAGCCTTTCCCCTTATCTCCTCCACTTCTCGTCAAGTTCTTATGTCCCAGGGCCATGACCGGGTCAGTTAGTCTGGGCCATTTCCCCCCATTTTTTGTGGCAATAAAACCTTTCCTTCTTTTGCTCCTTGGGTTTGGAATTCCCTGCCCTATCATTTCTATGAGGTCCTTCCCATTCCTCTCTTTAGTCAATTTTAGAAAAGAGTTTATTTCAGTTTTCCCATATGTGGTTTCACATATTTGCCCTAGTTTCCTATTTTTCTCTTTCTCCCCCCATAGACAGAGGATGTTGGAGGAGGGTAACATTTCATTCACTGGTTTTACACTTTTACTTGGGAGCAAATCTAGTTGGAATATGAAAGCTCTGCTCAGAAAGGAAACCACCAATTGAGGCCTCCATATTCCAGAAATCTCATGTATACACCGCGTGCATGCAGGGTGGAAAAAGATTTAACTTTTAAAAATGCTATGACTTTATTTTATGAAACTGCATCAATAATCACAATGCTAATATTTGTAATTCAACATATTTATATTGAGTTTCCTTTTTTTTAAAGGCTGAAGACAATTTGCTAAAATGTTATGCACTTGCGTCACCTCCTCTGCACCATTCTAGTGTAAAATTATATAGGTGAGGCTTGGGGAATGCCCCATTTTGAGAGGGACAGGGGTCTGGCATCATCAAGAAGACAATCTTTAAATGCCGAATACATATAAAATTAAGGCACTGCGACTTTGAATAGTCCTATAACCTCAAGGTTAATATTTAGCTTTTCTCAAAGCAAGCAGGCCACTGCCCTGAACTACAGTTGCCTGGCGATCATTCCAGTATGGTGCATGCTTATTCCCTTTCAGAGAGTCCTGGGGCCCTTTGCATTCAAGAGAGGGTGCGAGTGAAATGCCAATCTAAAAAGGGAACTTGAAAAACGGATTTGGGTGGGATCCAGTATCTGCCAGAAACCAGATGCCAATGAAATAAACGGCGCTGCTAAAATAATGTCTACTAATAACGACGGCGATAATAGCTCACCAATCAATTACAACTCTGGAGGAAAGCTGGGCATCCAGAAAAAGGAGAATCCACAAACGAAAACCACGAGAAAAAGCTAAATCTGGTTAGCTAGTGAGAGCAATACTTTTTTTTTTTAATTGGGGTGTGCAGAATTTACTTCTTCCCCAAGCGGCGTCGAGTTCTTTCGCTCCTGCATTACTAAATCGGGAACAGTGCCCTGGCAGAATAAGGTTTCAGAAAGTGCTATTAGAAAGTGAGAGAAGTGAGACTCCAACGCTTTAATTTTCTAGCCCGCTGTCACCCAGAAGTAAAGGTCACTCCTCAAGTGGGCATCTCCGCTGGCAAAAGACGCAGTAAACGACGGGGCGGCAGGGAACCCGGGAGGAGTGCTCTCAGGAAGCCACGCGTCGTGGCGCTCTTTGGCCTCTCCTCGAGCCCCGCTAGGACAGGTACCTGAGCGCCGCTAGACAAAACGGGCCACATTTAGAAAATATCCCGCTGTTTGGGGCCCAAGTACCACTCCAATGCTACCCAATTCTCCCTCCCCTCCACCCTCCCCCATCCCTGACTCTTTGCCTTTCGGCGAGGCGCGTCCCGGTGCTCAGGGGTGCCTTTTCTGAAAGCCCTCTCCAAGGGTCCCCTCCTGCACCCGCGATCCCGTCGAAGTCCTGGCCTAGCCAGGCTTGCGAACGTTCGTCCCCTCCCTCAGTGCTCAGAACCTGCAAAAGAGAGCACTTCGGGGGCAAGGGGCGTTCTCTACTCACCGGCAAGTGGCCCAGATCCGTGACCTCCTTGTCCCTCCAACCCCCAGGTCCCGCCATGGCTTCAAGCGGAACGAGAGTGGGCTACTGAGTTAGGCACGCTCAGGAAGTCTGAGGTGAAAGGGGACAAGAAGTTGAAGAGAGGAGAGGAGAAGGGAGAGGGCCAGGGAAAGGAAAGGGGAACCGGGTTTGTGGCGTGGGAGATAGAGGAGGGGAGAGTGGAGGGAAAGGAGCTAGGAGTGGAGGGAAGCCAGAGTTTGAGAGGCGGGAAAGCAAGTTTGGCGAGAGAAGAGCCTGAGCGTCCGTCCCAGAGACCAAGAAGCTAGAGGGGTGCTCCGCGGACGAGAGCGCAGTGTCTGCCCCGGCAGGGTGCGCCTCTTTCAGGGTGGGGAGGGGGCGGTCCAAGGAGGGGGGCCCCCCCGGGAGCAGCTCGAAGGGGATTGGTGCAGCGTCACGTCGCCAGGTGGGCAGTGGCGCCGCGGGGAGGCGGGCTAGGGGGGCCACTGGCCGCGGGAGGTACTGAAGGACTATAACGGTTTGAGAGCCGGCCCCTCAAGGCCTCCCCCCGCGCTCCCGCCCCCTCCCACGTCCACCGCTGCACCCGCCGCCCCCGCCCCCGCTGGCGAGTGTTCCACAGGAAACTTTTTCGAGGCAGCTGCCAGCCCCGGAAAACCGGTCCCGCTCCGCGCCGCTCCCAGTCTGGGCCCCACAGCTCTGCCACAGTCCAAACAACGCACCCTCATCTCCCCACGAAACACTTGTGACTTTTCTAGTTGTCTATTTTCTCTTTCTGTTCCTCTGATTATATTGCTTCATTTGTTACAAAAACGCATCAAGTTAGATAAAGAAATGACTTGCCACTGTGGTAGGAATGAGACCTAGGCGAGCCTCTGTAAGGGACAGGAAAGAGCACCAACTGCGTCGCAGGGCTACCACAGCTTGGCCTTCGAAGCTACTAGCCGAGGACGACGCAGCGGGGACAGGAGCGCTGCGAAGTCCCCTCGAGGCGGGCCCCGTCTCTTCCGACCTCTGGCTAGTTGGGTCGCTCAGTCGGAACCGCACCTGTTCACAGGTGCTGGGAGTTAAGAGAGACTGAATGAGTCTCTGAAGCCCTAGGTACCCCGGGTCCTAAGATTGCAGTTCGCCCTGCACAGAGAAAGTTCCTGCGTCCCTCCCAGTCTCCAGCGCTCGGGCCAGGTTTCATTCATTCGCTCGTTCATTGCAAAACGTTTCCGGGCGCCCAGTCTATTCGCCTCCGTTTCCCCACAAAGCGCAGGGGTTCTGACACATGGTTTAAAAGAATCTGACAAACGCGATTTAGCCTTGAGAAGTAAAGCGCCTCTTCAAGAGTTTATGGGAAAGGGAGTCGGTGTGTAAAAGTAACCGCATTCTAAGCTCTTGCACTGCAAAGAGCACTTTAGAAAATGTCCCGAAGCTGCTTACTTCCCCTGGAGCTCACAGGCTGCGTTCGCGCACCCGCACTCTGGGGTTGGAACGCAATGTGGGGGGTTGTTTCCTGTTGCTTTCTTTTTCATTAAGAAATTTTTACCTCCTCCAAGAAGATTTTCACGAATAATTCTTCCCACCGACCTGTAGCTCACAATTTCTGACCCACGCTTCTAACTTTTGTAATTATTCTCTTTATGTATTAGTGGATTTTGTTTATTTCGTGTCTGTTTCAACTTCCGAGTTTGACCTCTTTACATTCCTTAACCTGCGAGCCTCATTGAGCTCTGTAATGGTCACAGCCTGTCTGAGGAACCAGGTCTCGCTAAATCAAGAAAATTCTCTGTTAACGGGTGCGGAGAAAACCAGCCACCACCTCCTCCCAGAAGGAAACCCGGGTGTTCTGGATCGAATTTTCGTGTTAATTCAAATATGATGTAAACCATAAACAAACTACAGTTTCCAAGAATTCAAATCTTGACAACACGGCACGAAATCTCATCCTTTCGAAACACAGTTTAAGAATTCCTGGATGATCAGGAAAATTCACTGGATCTTGCTAAATATGAGTCTGAAAACAACATTTCACAACTAGAGATGGGCAGGTGAGCTAGTTAATAGAAAGTTACACTTTTGTATAAATATCTAGTTTTTAGAAATCAAGACACGGCGTCAAGAAATACATTTAAAAGAACTCCAAAGAGAATCTTTGCTGAAGGGAAGAAGCCTTCAAAGTTGACTTTTTCTTTTCTGACAATGCGGTTTGCTGAAGGTAGGGTGTGGGGAAATGCCCCGTGGCCCCGATGGCAGAGACTGTTTTAGCCTGTCTAAGGGGACAAGTCCAGACCAGGCAAAAGAATCCAGACTAGATCATTGGGCTCTCTAGTTGCAAGGCTCAGTGGGAGGCTAGCGGCTTCATGGCTCCATAGGGATTAGCCACATTGCCCGGTGGAACCCCCGTGGGGGGGGTGGGAAGCTAGGTGTTTGACCAGAAGTTGACAGAGAACCTACAGATTTTGTAAGTTATTATTTTCAAGGAAAAAGGAGGGGTGGAAGACCATGGAAACTTCGCCTTGTAAGCTGGCATTATGGGGATTTTTGTGGCCAGCCTGGGGAAGGTCAGCCCGGCTAGCAGACCAGAAGGCAAATAGATAGCTTCCAAGCATGAGGCTCAGCCCTGAGAGAAACCTTGAAATACGGCACTTGTTTTTCATCTTCACGACTTTTTCCCTCACCCTACAACCATCACTTCCCCTCCTTCCTTCCAAAGTGTTCTTTTTCTCTCTTTCTTTCCTGACCTCAAACTGCATAAAAATAACCCTAGCCCATTCAGGATCTAGGAACTTGTCGCATTGTATTTTACCCAGAAATAATTTCTCTGCCAGCACTACATGTCTCGTATTTATTCAGTCTCTCTCTTCTCAAGTCTATTCTGTTATCTTTTGTAACTTTTGATTTTCGGGTTTTTTTAATAGCTAAAATTTATTGAGTGCTTAGTATATGTTCTGGACTAAGAGTTTTGTATATATTATCTCATTTAATTTTGTCAAAAATCTTTTCAGGTTTTTAATTTTCTCCATTTCATAGGCAAGGAAATTGAAGCACAGAGAGATGAAGTAACCTTCCTAAAGCCTCACAGCTAGTACTTGGAGGAGCCTGGCTTCCAACTCAGGCAGTCTGACTCCAGAGCCCACTTGTCAATGACTGTTGAAGGGACCAGCCTGTGAATATTTTGAGACTGTGTGAAGAGGAGCCAAATTCAAAAATGCCTCAGGGTAAGAGAGATCAGATAACACTGGCTAGGCCCTTTAGCTATCCAGTTCCCCTTTCCCCCTTTCAGCCTTCAAGCCCTCCTAACAGAAATAACAGGGGCTTTATAAAAAGAAATGGAACCCAGACATAGTCCAAGAGTGGCCAGTAACCTGCCTGAGCAGAGATTACCAAGTGGATCACCTCACAGGGAAAATTCATGGATTTCAAGCTTTAGTACTTACAAAGTACTAAAACCCATTCCTATTCCTTCCAGAGAGTTTTTTGGCTGAGAACAAACCTTATTAAGTGAAGACTTGAAGGAGGCTGTGTTTGTCAGCAATCGTGCTTAGCAGAGGTGAGATGCTAAATAGCAAGGTTACAGCCAGTTAGCTCAGTTGGTAGGAGCACTGCAGACGTGGTGCTGAGGGTATGGGTTTGATCCCCCGGAGGGCCAGTGTGCATCTCTCCACTCTTTGGCCCTTGATAGCCCCTCCCCTCTGGCCAGTCAGCAATGCTTTTTTGGAAAAATAACTCCAAAATTAGTACTTTCATCTTTGTATACAAAGAACTGCATATTCATTTGTTTCATATAAATTGCTAATCACCATAATCGGGAGAAATTTTACTGCAAGAGCATGTGTGTGTTATCAAAAATATAGATTCAAAAGGTTCTAGGCTGCTTTTTCTTCTTTCTTTTCATTTACATATTTATGTTTGACAATATATATCTTAATAGACAATTATTAAAAATTAATCATAAAATTCTCTATTAAGCATTTAAACACACAAAAGATCTGTCATTTGTTGTTTTTCCTCTACTCTGACACCTCTCATATGAAAATTAGTATCTTCAAACTTCTGTTAGGACAAGTTTGCTGTCTATATTTCTGGTCCTGGGTGGGAATAGTGAAATAAAGTCATATAGCAATCTTCTTGAAAAGATACTTTCACATATTTGTGATTGCAAACACTCATGGTCCAATATCTCTCAGTATACCTCTGAGAGGCTGAGGCAGCCTATCTGAAAGAGTCTTAAAAAGTTCTTGTTGAAGGAGGAACCTCCTTTGGGTACCACTGGCCTAAAAAACCTTCAAGTTTTCTTTCTTCTCTGTGGAAACACCCTTGCAACTGGTTCCCAACAATGTTGCCAACACTCTTTTTGATTTTTCCTATGTGCCACTCCTCTGGGGACAAAGCAACAAGCCACCTGATGTTTCTCAGGCTAAAGGTCATGAAATGTGCCTTCTGACCATAGTTTGCAAAGCTTCTGTCACTTGTCGTGGAATGCTCTTAAGCTCGGCATGATTTGAGCTATGCCTGTTGCTAAATGGGGCCCTGGAAATGTGATCCTAGCTGAACATGCGTCTTGCTGCTGTTGAAAACTGAAATGCTACTCTAAAAAAAGACAATTGTTTTATAAAAAGACCTAAATTGGAGAAATTAAAACCAAAAGTCAGATAAATTTCTGAAGTTGGTCATAGGGCTACCCTTTTTTCTGTCTTTTCCCTCTTTGGAGGCCATACCATTCTAGTCCAGGAATTCCTAACTCAGCAACTTCAGGCTAGCCATCCTCCTTCGCCCAGAACAAATGCACACAGGAACACATTTACCTTGGTGCTAATGAAGCTTATACTTCAAGATACCTCACTTGCACTGCCAAGGGCCTGGGAGTGGCCCCGGTAAATCTGTATTGACAATTTTATATTCCTTTTTGAAGTGGACTCCCCAAATTATAAAAATTTCAGATACAACAAAACTTAGATTTGGCCCTGAATGCATAATGTATAGAGAACATAGTAAAGTTGAAATATGTGTTTGGGTGTGTATGTGTGTGTGATCTCCATGACATCAGTGAGGCTTGACAAAATAAGAGTTGCAACTAGCAATCCACAACTAGAGAATGTGTATTTTGGATAGAGAGAAAACTCAAAGAAGGAAACGAGGAATAGCACTGAACTTTAAGAAATTATCCATCTATGTAGAAAGGAATACATCACATAAGCAGGATAGATATTCTTTTGATTGAGGATAAAAAAGAAAGAGGAAGCAGAAGTGATATCATTATGGGAGTATACTACAGACTGATGACAGAAACTATATGAGCAATACTCTCCTAAATCTAGGTCATAACACTGCCACAGTGGGGGGGGGGAGTAATAATTACAGAGAGCATATTTTTAATGTCTTATATTATCACAATAGAAAAATTTATAAAATTAGTATCCATTCATTGTAATAAGTAAAAAAAAAAAAAATTCAAAGGTGAATGCAGAAAAAGGGAACAGTCTCTACCTTCTCCATCCAATCACACACCACCACTACCACCACCACCAGGATGTTAACAATTTGGTGTATATCCTTCTACATCATTCTCTGTGACCATAAACTTTATGGAAACACACACACACACACACACAGTTCTTTCTCCTTATTTTTTTGCTTTTATTTTTTTAACAAAAATGGGACCATACCATATGTACTACCTTGCAACTTAACAACCTGTATCAATGATATTTCTCCAGGGAAACATATAGATATAACTCATTCTAAAATTATTCCCTTAGATTTTTTCAGAAGGAAAACCAGGACCAGCCAGATGGCTTAATGGTTAGGTTCACGCACTCTGCTTCAGTGGCCCAGGGTTTTCAGGTTCAAATCCTGGGTGCGGACCTACACACTGCTCATCAAGCCATGTGTGGTAGCATCTCATATATAAAATAGAGGAAGATGGGCACAGACATTAGCTCAGGGGTAATCTTCCTCAGTAAAAAGAGGAGGATTGGCAATGGATGTTAGCTCAGAGCCAATCTTCCTCACCAATAAATAAATAAATAAATAAATAAATAAATAAATAAATAAATAAATAAATAAATAAAAATAAAGGAAAAAACAGAATATGATAAGTTCTTGAATTACCAAGCTGACAATTTCATTCATAAGAAGATGAAGAAACAATGAGAAAAGCTGCTACTCTTGATTTAATTCTGAGCAATGAGAAAAAGCTAGTTGATCTAGAAATTACAGGAGATATATAGAGAGAGATAGAGACACATACACAGATATCTGTGTTTGTGTATATATATATATATACACACACAGATATATATATATATATATACATATATCTCCCAAGAGGGGTGGTTCTTGTTTATGGCTCTGGTTTGTAGAGAACAACACATATGTGCACACACATACACACAGAATCAAGAATGTTCTGAGAGAACATTAGCTTAACAAAAAAAATTCTTGTGACACACTACACAAAATTTGGAGAGGAGAGAAGCTGTTGTGCTTAGGGGCAAATCTCCAGGCTCAGAAAAATGACAGACTTAAAATTAACAAAACAAAACAAAACCCTGCAGATATGATTGTGATGATCTTTGGAATATAGTGGAAGTTCCACATGTTTGAAAATAGGCAAAATTCCAATTTTCAAAACAGAATAAAAAGATAGATTCCAGAAACTATTGACCAGTAAACTTGATATTAGTTTTTAGGGAATTCTCACAGATTATTGTACAGATGGCTCCTAGGAGATGCTTCCCAGGAGCAAGCAGGGATACACTAATAATGAGCCATAACAAACCAACTCCTTTTCTATTTTGCATGGTGTGATATTAAGTCTTCAAGGTACCTTCCAATGAACCAGCCATCTTGTTATTCATGACATGACCTTGTGTGGTCTCCTTCCACAATGAATCAGGGCTGGTCCTGTGTGGCCAATAGAATACGGAGGAAGTGATAATGTATGACTTATAAATCTATGTCATAAAGGACATTGAAGCTTCTAGCTAGGTCTCTTAGACTGCTTCATCTGGGGGAAGCCATTTGCCAAGCTTTGAGGATACTGAAGCAGCCTTTTGCCGAGAACTTCATGGAGAAGAACTAAGGCCCATGGCCAACAGCCAATACCATCTTGCCAATCATGTGATAAGTCACTTTGGAAATGGATTTCCCAGCCCTGTTCAAGCTGTAAGATGATAGCAGTCACAGGCAACATCTGACTGCAACTTCATGACAGACCCTGAGCTAAACCACTCCCAAATTCCTAACCCACAGAAAACATGAGACATAAGATGATTATTGTTTTAAGCCACTAAATTTTGGGATGTGGTGTTAGAAAGCAATAAATAACTAATCAAATGAGTTGCTTGCCAAGTAGACCAGGATACTACTATAGTCAATGCATTTTTATTTCAGCAAAGAATCTTATAATATCCTCTTAGACAAGATAGACAAATGTGGGCTGGATAAAGCACAGGCAGGCATATTCCTGCCTAGCTGAACAAAACAGTTAACTAATGAATCAATAGCAAATTGAAGAGAACTTGTAATATTGTTATAAAATTATGCTGAGCATAATCAAATATACACTCTGGAGTAGCGCTGTCCAATAGAAATTTCTGTGGTGGTGAAAATGTTCTGTATCTGTGCTGTCCAATATGACAGCCACTAGAAACATTTGGCTGAGTACTTGAAACATGGCTAGTACAACTTAGAAATTGAATTTTTAATTTTATTTAAGATAAATTTAGGGACTGGCCTGGTGGCACAGTGGTTAAGTTCACACGCTCCACTTCAGCAGCCTGGGGTTCGCAGGTTCAGATCCCTGGCGCAGACTGATGCACCACTTGTCAAGCCATGCTGTGGCGCCGTCCCATATAAAGTAGAGGAAGATGGACACAGATGTTAGCCCAGGGTCAGTCTTCCTCAGCGAAAAAAAAAAAAAAAAGGAGGATAGGCAATGGATGTTAGCTCAGGGCTAGTCTTCCTCACACACAGACACACAAAGATAAATTTAAATTTATATGTACATGTGGCTAGTGGCCACTGTATTGGACAGTGCAACTCTCTATGATTTAAGAAATCAGGTTTGTTAAAATTTAGAGGAATAAATAAATAGAATCATGAGGACAGAAACTTGAAAAGGAATGTGGTACATATTTTCTGTCCTTGGCCCAGTGTTCAAATTATTTATCAATGTTTTAGGTGACAACATGAAAGATATGCATATAACTTTAGTCGATGAACCCAAACTGGGAAGAATTATTAATATATAGGTTGACAGCATTTTTTTCTGGGTCTGGCACGCCAAGGTCAGAGCAAGAAGGGAGTTGAGATAGGGAGGTGATTGGGCTGAGACATAAGGTAGTCTTTAGGGTTAGTTCAAAGGAAAGAATCTCAAGGCCAGAACTGGGTAGATGAGAAAAGCAATAAATTGGGCATGGGTTTGGGAGGCAGTGAAGCAGACAAGCTGAGAAGATAAAACTAAAGATGAGACTGGAGTTGACAGGAAGCTAGAATGATGAATGAGCAGGGAGTTAGGAAAGGGAGTCTGGGGGCAGACTGAAATGGAGCAAAGAATAAGCACAAATGAAGGCCATTTCTTGCTGGATTTTGGCTGCCTTGTTCTTCCTGTTGTTTTTGCTTTGGGCATTTTGCATTTCTGCTGGTCATGGGCTGGAGTATTAAAGTAGTAGGGCCATTCTATAGAGAATCAGACTGTGCAAGTGCCTGGAATTATTGGCCTAAACCAACCAGATGACATTTTACAGATATAAGTGTGAAACTTTGCACCTAAGTTTAAAAAACAATCAATTCTAAAAGCACAATAGGTGAGAAACTTAACTTTAAAAGGTAGTGTTAATTTAGTATTGCAGTGATACCAGAAAGACCAGTAAAATATCCAAATCAAGGACAATTTTCTTTTCTCCCTAATTTAAAATTTTTTAACTGTGATAAAATACACATAACACAGAATTTACCAATTTAACCATTTTTAAATCTATAGTTCAGTAGTATTAAGTATACTCACATTGTTGTGCAACCAATCTCCAGAACTCTTTTCATCTTGCAAAACTGAAACCCTGTACCCATTAAACAACAACTCCACATTCCCTCCTCCCACAGCCTCTGGCAACTCCCATTTTAAATTTCTGTTTCTGTGAATTTGACTATGATAAGTACTTCATATAAGTGGAATCATACAGTATTTATCTTTTTGTGACTGGCTTATTTTACTTACCATAATGAAAGACAATTTTCTTAATTGCACCCTATACCAGGTAAAGACGTCTGAAGAGGTGTGATTATTTCAGAATATTACATTGTAAACAAATTAAATAGTTTCCAAACTAGGGAAAGTAGAATGGTGAATAATTTAGAAATCACATCATTTGGAAAAGTTGAGGTACTGGTAATGTATAGCCTTTCGAGGAGAAGGCTTAGGGAGACTGAGTAGGTGTCTTCACGTGTTTTTAACAGGAAGTTATAAGGAAGAAATATCAATGGATAGAGGTTCCAAAAAGGTAAAACACATAGCAGTTTAAGGAAGAACATTCTAATAATTATCACTGTAAAGAATTTGCTGCTTTATAAAGGAGAGAGCTCTAACTGGAAATATTTCAAGTGGAGACTAGTTGATCATCTGCCCTGGATTTGTATAAAGAACACATGGATTAGAAGGTGGATTGAACTAAAACAACTCTAAATCCTTTCCAATTCTGAGAAACTGTGCAACTACTATTCTTTTCCTCTATGTACTGTGGTCTCTGGCTATTCACCCAGAAGATATTGTTATTCTGTTTCCAACTTAGGTACATGTACTATCCTTAAGTCACACACATGAAACTACATTTTATACATCACAGAAATGCTACACTTGGTTAGAATGCAAAGACATACTGGCTATTTTTATATGTGGAACAAGCTCCAAGCAATGCAAACATTGCCACCACTCTTTCCTCCCTTTAACCTCCTCCTGACCCTAAGAGTTACCATGCAAAGTGCACTCTCATCACAATCTGCAAATATCTACTTCCATCTCTTGTTTTTCTCTTTGTGGTATTGGAACAGTAAAGAGGGTCATTAAGGTCAGATAGTGTGTGTGTGTTGGGGCGTAGTTTGTCACCTCTGGGAATGTGTCTGAGTGACTGTGCTATTCACCCAACCATAAGTTATAGAACAAATCCAATCAACTATTCCTCTTACAGTGCTTCCAAAGGGAATCTGTGAAACAGAGTGGTGCTTGCCCTACATCATATATATTCTCCTCCAAGGAGGATGCTGAAAGCTAAGTGATGGTATTCTTTAAGATTTTTTTCACTTATTGGATGTTTAAAAAATTACAATAATCATGCATAATTGCTGTAACAAGTCAAATCATATACAGATTTGTAAAGAAAAAATTAATAATTGCCTCTCCCCCATCTCACACCATTGAGATAATCAGTGTTAACAGTCTGCGTTTTATATTTCCATGTCTTTATCTTTGCTCATACAAATGTATGCAAACATAGACAAACATAATCTATTTCCTCTATGTTTTAAAATAAGAAGATAGGATCATACTACACATATTACTCAGCTACTTGCTCTGTTTCACTTAATATGTTTTAGATGTCAAAGCATATAGATCTAACTTACTGTTTTAAGAGCTGAAGGAAAAGTCTGATAGGTTTGATCACATATAAACTTAAAAAAATGCAATAGGCCAGGAAAATATTGGCAACACATATGACCAACAGTTAACATCACTAATAGATAAGGAGCTCCTACAAATTGATAGAAAAAAAGAAACTCTCCAATGGAAAAATGGGCAAAAGCTATGAATAGGCAATTCACAGAAGAAGATTTACAAACAACTAATAAATATATAAAAACTTGCTCAACTTCATAGTAGTCAGGGAAATGCAAATCCAAAGAAAAAGCATATTTCATTAAAATTATGAAAGTAATAAAATCTCATTGTAGAAACAGGGTAACAGTAAAACTATATAGAGGGTGTATACAGAAAAACGTAATAGTCACACCTTCACTCTTGCAGTCTCACTTTCCATGAGTTAACCATATTTACTATTTACCACACAATTCTCCATGCTCTAACAAACATAAACAAACCCATAACAAAGGCTATTTTAAGTAAAGTCAAGATCTCCTAAATGTATTACTTTGCAACCTGCTTTTTTCTTTTAACAATTTTCAGGGACATCTTCCTGATCAATGTGCAAAAATCCAGCCCATTGTTTTAAATAGCTACCTAATATTTCATAAGAAAGATCTATCACAATTTATTCAACCTGTTGGTGGACTTTCAAGTGGTTTCCAGATTTTATTTCTTTATAAATAATCCTTCAATAAATATCCTTATAGATATAGCCTATGTACTGATGCTTATATTATCTAGAACAGATTTCCAAAACTGAAATTTCTGTTTCAAAGGGTATTTGCATTTTAAATTTTTAATAGCTATTGCTATTAGTTTCTAAATCTTTAGTAGCAAACACATTCCCACCAGCAGTTTGGAAGAGTTCTCATGTTTTCACACCTTTGCTTCAATAGAGGATGTCAATATTTTTTCTTTCTTTTCTTTTCTTTGTTCTTTAAAATAGCAATGACATTTCCACGCTGCTTGGTTGATGAAAAACTATAAGCTTACCAACATTCATGCATATCAATAATCTTTGGATTTTAAAACAAACACAATATATACACATATACCTCATATACAATAAGAGGTATATGTTATTAAACTCTATGGGCCTAAATTATTTTTGGGGATTTTGAATCTTTTTTTATATAAAGACTTTACGTGTTTAAAGAAGTTTTAAGTTCACAAAAAATGAGGGGAAGGTACAGAAATTTCCCAGATACCTCCTACCCCCATACATGCCTAGTCTCCCCCATTATCCACGTCCCCCACCAGAGTGGTACATTTTTCACAATTGATGAGCCTACGTTGACACATAATCACCCAAAGTCCATCATTTACATGAGGGCTCACTCTTGGTACATTCTATGGATTTGGACAAATGTATAATAACATGTATTCATCATTGTGGTATCATACAGAGTATTTTCACTGCCCTAAAAATCCTCTGTGCTCCATCTATCCATCCCTCCCCCTGAACCCCTGGCAACCACTGATCTTTTTAATGTCTATAAAATTTTACCTTTTCCAGCATATGATATAGTTGGAATCATGCACTATGTAGCCTTTTCAGATTGGCTTTTTTTCACTTAGTAATATGCATTTAAGGTTCCTCTATGTCTTTTCATGGCTTGATAGCTCATTTACTTTTAGTGCTCGATAATATTTCATTGACTGGATGTATCACAGTTTATTTATCCATTCAGCTATTGAAGGAAATCTTGGTTGCTTCCAAGTTTTAGCAATTATGAATAAAGCTGCATCTGTGTGCAGGTTTTTGTGTGAACATAAGATTTCAATTCCTTTGGGTAAATACCAAGGAATGTGATTGCTTGATCATTTGGTAAGAGTATGTTTAGTTTTGTAAGAAACCTCCAAACTGTCTTCCAAAATATCTGTGCCATTTTGCATTCTTACCAGCAAGGAACAAGAGTTCCTGTTGCTCTTTATCCTTGTCAGCATTTGGTGGTATCAGTGTTACGCATTTTGGCCATTCTAATAGGTGTGAAATGGCTTCTCGTTGTTTTGTTTTGCATTTCCCTGATGACATATGATGTGGATCATCTTTTCATAAGCTTATTTGCCATCAGTATATCTTCCTTGGTGAAATGTCCATTAAAGTCTTTGTTCCCATATTTTAATTGGGTTGTTTGTTTTCTTATAGTTGAGTTTTAAGGGTTCTTTGTATATTTTGGATAACAGTTCCTTAACAGAAGTGTCTTTTGCAAATATTTTCTCCCATTCTGTGATTTGTCTTCTCAGTCTTTTGACATTGTCTTTCACAGAGCAGAAGTTTTTAATTTTAATGGAGTCCAACTTATCAATTATTTCTTTCATGGATTGTATCTTTCATGTTGCATCTAAAAGGTCATCACCATACCCAAGGTCTTCTGGATACTCTCCTATGTTATCTTCTAGGAGTTTTATAGTTTTGCATTTTAAATTTAGGTCTGGCCTATTTTGAGTTAATTTTTGTGAAGGTGTAAATTTTGTGTCCAGATTCATTTTTTTTTTCACATATGGAGGTCCAGTTGTTCCAGCATCATTTGTTGAAAAGACTATCTTTGCTCCATTGTATTGCCTCTGCTCCTTTGTCAAAGATCAGTTGACTTTATTTATGTGGATCTATTTTTCAGTTTTGTATTCTGTTCCCTTGATTTATTTGTCTCTTCTTTCACTAATATCACAGTGTCTTGATTACTATAGCTTTATATTAAGTCTTAAAGTCTAGTAGTATCAGTCCTCCAACTTCCTTCTTCTCCGTCAATATTGTGTTGGTTATTATCAGTCTTTTGCCTCTCCATATAAACTTTAGTTAGTTTGTCTATATCCACAAAATAACTTGCTGAGATTTGATTTGGATTGCATTGAATCTATAGATCAAGTTGAGAAGAACTGACATCTTCACAATATTGAGTCTTCCAATCCATGAACATGAGATATATCTCCATTTATTTAGTTCTTTTTTGATTTCATTCATCAGATTAGTGTAGTTTTACTCATATAAATCTTGTACATATTTTGCTGGCTTTATACCAAATATTTCATTTTGGGGGTCCTAATGTAAAGGATTTTGTGTTTTAAATTTCAAATTCCACTTGTTCCTTGTTCATATATAAGAAAACAATCAACTTTTATATATTAATCTTGTGTCCTGCATCTTGACTATTGCTTATTAGTTCCACGAGTTTTTCTGTTTATTCTTTCGGATTTTCTACTTACACAATCACATCATCTGCAAACAAAGACAGTTTTATTTATTCCTTCTCAATCTGTATACTTTTTATTTCCTTTTCTGGTCTT
This sequence comes from Tapirus indicus, assembly GCA_031878705.1. Classification (NCBI taxonomy): domain Eukaryota; kingdom Metazoa; phylum Chordata; class Mammalia; order Perissodactyla; family Tapiridae; genus Tapirus; species Tapirus indicus. Next base: position 88,845,973 of record CM062942.1, on the reverse strand, counting down.
ATTGCATTAGCTAGGACTTCCAGTATGATGTTGAAAAGAAGTAGTAAGAAGGGACATTCTTGCCTTGTTTCTGATCTTAGTGGGAAAGCTTCTAGTTTCTCACCATTAGGTATGATGTTAGCTGTAGGTTTTTTGTAGATATTCTTTATCAAGTTGAGGAAGTTCCCATCTATTTCTAGTTTCCTGAAAGTTGTTACCACGAATGAATGTTGAGTTTTGTCAATTATGGTGATGACTTTTTAGATACAATGCTTTTTCTGCATCTATTAATATTTTCATGTGACTTTTTTTTTGGTTCTTTTTTTCTTCCCCTCCTTAGTTGGGACAGGATGGTTAGAGTGGGCTGGAGTTGGACATTTCACTTCCCCCAGGTCAGTTAAGCTTTGATTATACCCTGGCACGTTAGGCTCTGGTTAACTAGTTACCCATGAAGGTGGGTGGTACTCTGGTGTATTTCAGAATGGTTCCTTTACCCTTCCTTCTGCTGGAAGCACAAGGGGATTTTTCTCCAATATTTATTATGAAAACCTGTTCAAGCTCCTGGAGGTAAATTTCACAATATCATGCCCCTCCCCCAGACTAGGTACCCTGGGAAATTTTTGCTTTTGTTTTTTACTGAGGAAGATTTGCCCTGAGCTAACATTTGTGCCAATCTTCCTCTATTTTGTATGTGGGTCGCTGCCACAGCATGGCTGCTGGCAAATGGTGTAGGTCTGTGCCTAGGTATTGAACCCAGGCCGCCAAAGCAGAGCATGCCAAACTTAACCACTAGGCCACACCCCTGAAGTTTTTAACTCTCAGACTTGTCCACACTGAGCCTCCAGCAATTCCTCATTTGTAGTTCAGGTTGTCCTACCCCGGCACTGGTTCCCATGGCAATTTCTGCTCGTGAGTCTGTTCCTATAAGCTGCAACTTTCTGTATTTGTCTGTCTGTCTCTCCAATCTTGGGGGCAGTGGTTGGACCTGTGTCCTCCCCTCTTTTACAGATCCGAGAAGAGTTTCTGACTTTTCAGTCTGTTCAGCTTTTTACTTGTTGCTAAGATAGAGTGGTAATTTCCAAGCTCCTTACATATGGAACCAGGTCTTAAATCTATTGATCTCTTACTTAGGAGTGTAGATTTGTGGAACCGGGTGATAATAGTGGGAAAAAGTGTTTAAATATAGCAAAATATTGTTATGTTAAGGCCTCTCACTCATTTCATTTTATCTTACTCTGAAGAATTCTTGGTTTCAGCTTGTTCCTTGGTGTCTGATGACCTTAGCCCCTCTGGTAGACTTATGAGAAGACTTTCAACTAACATTGCCAATGTGCCAACTAAAATTTAGAGTCAATATTTTTGCACACCACCTGGCCAGACTAGCAATGGTAATCATCATTTCACTGAGGAATTAAGATATCATTGTAGTAGTATGCTTTTATGGAAACCATTGTGGAAATAAGAAACCTTCTAAAAAGACAGTCCTGATACTTAATTTGGGGTAAGAGAAAGAATAGCAAATATTGAATGGTTTTCCAGATTTCAGCTTACAGCTTCTTAGATATCTCAGTAAAAACATCAGAACTGCCACCTAGGATTCTTTCATAGCCCATATAACTCAGCATTTTATCTCAGACCCAGAGTAAATTATTCATAATAGCTTTGATTTATTGAATGCTTAAAACATGATAGACACTGTGCTAATGCTAATGTTTTGCATTCATTATCTCATATGAATTCTATGAGGATACTATTAATACCTCTGCTTTTTGCATAAGAAAATTGAGGCTCACATAGGTTAAATAATTTGCTCAAGGCAGAGTGGGGACTTGAACCCAACTCTGTGAAACTTTAAAGCTACCATGGTCTATGGCAAGTGTCAGCAAATTTTTTCTACAAACGGTCATATAGTAAATATTTTTGGCTTTGTAGACTATACAGTCTCTGTTGCAACTATCTCACTCTGCCATTGTAGAATGAAAGCAGCCATAGATAATATGTAAACAAATGAGCATGGCTGTGTTCCACTGAAACTTTATTTGCAGACACTGAAATTTGAATGCCACATAATTTTAACTTGTCATGAAATATTGTTTTCCTTTTGATTTTTTCAACCATTTAAAAGTGTAAAAACCGTTTTTAGCTCATGGGTCACATAAAAACAGGTGGTGGTCCAGATTTGGCTTGTGGAGCCATAGTTTGCTGACTCCTAATCTATCATATCTCAAAGGTTGCAGAGCCTTTCAACCACATAATTGAAGGACTTCATCAACCACCCTACTTTCCCTTAATAGCTCAATATGGGTCAGTCGTTCATGCACACGTCTCAGCCTTATTTGGAGATATTTGCCAGTTTAGTACCATATATGTACTGATTTTACCTAGAACAAAGTTATTCTTTTCTAAGAATCTATTCAAATATTTTAGCATTCACTGAACAAGCCTGTATTTATTGGATTCCTTTTAACCTGGCTCTTCTTTATTTCACATACCATGCCAAAAGTTTGCCCACCGTGCCAACATTTGTTCTATAACATATTTATCCTCCAACAGCTTAGGGGCATCTTCTACACAACAATTAATGATTCTTATAAAAATAACAAATACGTAACTTTTTAAGTATTAAGAGTGGTTGAAGGATTATACTATTGTCAATGATTTCAAAAATAGACAGCCTTACTAAAAAGCTCTTAGACATTGCAGTACATTCCAAGAAATGTCCTTTTTTTCTTTCTTGATCTCTTTAAACATTACTCTTTTGAACTGTATCCTTCAATACTGAGATAATGAGATGCATGCCAACAAATGTCTTATTCACCAGTGCCTAGCACAGTGCCTGTCACATAGTAGGCACTCACTTGTTCAATGACTGAATGATTAAGCTTCCCAGGTTAGCTGGAAAAGGCCCACATCCATCAGATCATGGACCCTGATGATTTTGATGAGTCACAGCTTAAGGTAGTCTCTTCAAAAGGATTTACAGGTCCCCCAAATGCTATAAGATCAGAGATTTTATGAAGCTTTGGAGGGGAGAAAAACAGGAAATGTTTTCAAGGCTTTTTATCTGTTAGAGGAATCCCTGGTAGTCAGAAAACTCCTCAAGAGGGGTAATGCCTCATCCTCCATCCTTCTGGTGAGTGATGTGGTGGAGGATTCCCTCAAGCTATTCTATACATTGAAGATCAGCATTTGGCCCAGAGTTACTGTCTGGCAAGGGGAATTGCAAAGATATTTCCTAGTGCTGTGGCCTTGACCTTTTGCTTTCTATGTTCTGTTTTCTGGATAAATGTGGAGGAAAATGGTTAATAAGATAAAAATTATGGGCATAGTTTCCATGTGGGCCTTTTAGCTTTTGCTGTGTCACAGAACTGCAGACTCCAACACTAACCGCTGCCAACTCTGTGGTATAACTATGGCTTTCATAACAAGATGGGCAGAGAGAGTTTGTGTGACTAGCTCAATACAAACCTCTCTCCACTACCTTAAAATAAGCTCAAAGCCTATGTCTTACCAGTGGTGGTGGGTCAGAAGTATCTGTCGCCCTGAAAAAGATTTTCAAAGGGAAATAATAGTAAGTGGGGAGTGAGGCAAGATTATTATTTCAGTGTGCAAAATAAGGAAGCTATCTGTCATATCTCTAGGCACTGATGGACCAAGGCAAGTAGAAAAAGCTCATGGAATGATATTTGACCTTCTTGGAAAGAACTAGGATTCATTTGTTTAAGGAATATTGATAGAGTATGTATTATGTGTCAAATAGACAAACAAAATAATTGTGTCTTTTGACAAGTGCTAGGAAAATAATAAAAAGGATAGGAGAAAGAGAATAATGATAAGGGGGCTGTCCTTTTATAAGATAGTCAGATAAAACCTCAATGAAGAGGTGATACTTTGCTGAGAATGCTACTTGCTAGTTATGCTTCATGCCTCATTTTGCCTAAGTTGAACTGTTTGTTTTATTAGGGTGGGGAGAGACTTTTCTAAAGAACTTTTTCCCAGTAAAGGAATGATCTTCTCTAGACATTAAAGAGCAATTTCTTAGTTTCTGTGCAGAAAGGAAGGGAACTGATATTTATGGAGCATTTGCCCCGAACCAGATTCCTTAATATATTATTTCCTTTTATTTATTGCCCATACTAGCTCCAAGAGGTCTGTGTTATTATTTTCGTTTTGTGGATGAATAGACTGAGACTCAAGAAGGTTAAATAACTTGTCCAAGGTAACATAGGAGTTTGGGATTCAAAATTAAGATTTTTTTGCCTCTGAAATTTATGTTCTTGTCATTATATCATGATGCTACTCATCAGTGTGAGTTAATTCACCAAGCATGCTAATTGCCATCAGTTTTGAGGAGTTACTGCACTAATGTTTAGGAACATTATTTCACTAAATCTGCAATTAGTTCCTGCAGGAACTACAGACCCATTCTATACATGAAGAAATCAAGTCCTAGGGAGCTTAAGCAACTTGCTCAAGTCACATGGCTAGTCAATTATGGATACCCACTTTTACCATGTGATAATTTTCAGGAGTTGATCTGCTTTTCAAGCTTTAGGCTTATGACTGGACCGGTTTGATGCTCCCAAAGTGACTCTGTCTTGAATCAGGTTAAAGGAAATGCTAACCATTCAGTGGGGTCCTCACATTTCTTCAGTCCAGGTCCAGCTTCTCTGGGATCCAAGAGAGGCAGTAAAACAAGATCATTCTTCAAATGCAAAACAAATGGAATGAGACAGAGGACAGTACTTGTATTTCCCTTTGTCAAAGACAATACCATCTTTCCTAAGAAATACAACAAGCCAGAAGTCACATAGGAGTCTCATCAAGAGAGTAAATTCGACCTACTGCTGCAAGTGAAATACTCACCTGTGAGCTTCTCTTACTTTAAAATATAGCTTTCAATACATTACTTCTCTTTTAGGATGTGTTTTTAAACACTTTTGTCCTGAGGACAGATGTCTTGCAGTTTCACCCAAAAAACAGATTCTCACAAACCTGATTTGCCTAAGCAGCTGGAGAATATCAGAAACAGAAGGGAGAGGGGCTGGACCCTGGACAAATTGTGAGGGTGAGGGTATATATTAGGTTCTGCTTTGCTCTTCATGTATCCCGTCCCCTTACCTAGACTGGTGGTGCTCTCTCCGTTACACAAAGCTTCTTCAATAACATGTGTTCTCTGCGTTTTCACCTCCTCGTGACCTGCTCTGAGGAGGAGAACTGCTAAATTTATCAGAAAATGATGGATAAAGCTAAATATGGTACGTTATCTCTCCCTGGCGGGGGGTTGAATTTTAATAATACTAATAGCTAACATGTACTGCAAACTTACTCTATTCCAGGCAATGGGCTAAATATGTTACCTCATTTAATCTATATAACAATCCGAAAAGGTAGGAATTATTATTATTAGCATCATTCTCATTTTATAAATTTGGGAAAATGGGCTCAGAGAGATTGAATAATTTCCCCAAGGCCACCCAGCTAATAAGTGGTATAGATGTGATTGAAATATAAGTCTGACTGAATAGCAAACCTGTGTTCTTAACCACTACTACAGTGCCTTAAGCCAAAAGGATAAAGCAATGACTGAAATTCAAGTATGAGCAAGCTAGTTGAGGGAGGTATTTATGGGGTAATGAGGAAGAGGAAAGGAGACAGAGTTTGTCTTCATGATATCCCCATAATCACACCATAACTTAGGTGGCCTATTCCACTCGCTACTCATAATGAAGAACAAATCTTCTAAGCCCAGTATCTCTCAGTTTATATCATTACTGAGTTGATGAAAATATGATTTTTTTATCCTATTCATGAACGGTCCAAGCTGGTTCTATAGCTAAATCATACTTTTTTGGAGAAAAGGAAAAAAAAAAGAAATTTTTCTCTAGAGAGTTGCTAGCATATATCCCAAGGTGTTTAAATCTGTGTTCTACTTGATACTAACCCTTAATTTGTCAGCACCCTGTGAAAGTGAATAAACATTGCTCAGTGGTGCAACAGAATCCAAAAGTGCACTATAGTCTACTTTTCTGGATTTGTGAGTTCTATCCACTTTGACCATTGTGCCATGAGCAGTTTGCGAGTGAAGAAAAGAGTCCCAGTTCCCAGAAGAATATATTAAATTCTGAATTGTGTGGTACAGCCATGAATTTTGGGATTTAAATTACATTGGTCTTGCATCAGTAAGGGGAGAAGACATTGGCTTTTTCTCCTCCCGGATTTACTGACAGAAATAATATTGCTAATATACTTGCCATTTATATCCTTGCTTTAGGAGATGGTAATTTTAACAACTCTTTTGTTTCTCTCAAACTTCTGAGTTTATTTCAATGGATTTCTCCGAAAAGAAATTTCACAACAAGGTCTCTGTTTCTCTCTTTTCCCAAGTATTCCCGATTGGACGAGGCAAGTTGGAAGATGAGGGCCTTAATACGTTATTCACGTTGTACCCTTTGTCGCCTTAATCCCCTTAGACAAACTTGAGCTCCAAGTCTCACTCACCCCATTCGTTAGTCACTCGGAAAGGGACTCCTTGATGCTTTATTCAAAAATATCACCTATTTAATTTGTGCAAAGTAGCATTTCTCAGCAATGTTTCTGGGTTTCTCAGGATGGCCATATATATCTTTTCCTCCCCAGATTAGCCTCCATGCTCAAAGTTTGTCCCTCATCATCGTGACATTATTTCTCAAGTAACACTGGTCGTTGGAGCTTTTCTGCTTACCTTTATAAACACACACTCACACAGTGAATTTTCCTTTAGGGAAATTTTCAACAATATTTACACAGGCTTGTCTGGCTACCAAATTCCTTTTTCAATTTTTTTGCTTTCTGGGCTAGGATTTGGCTTCCTTTGGTCTATGCCCTTGGCTTGGAATGCAATTTCATTCATGCAAATAAGAACTCCAACTAATGAGAGTTTTTTTGTTTATTTGTTTTGGGTGAATATTCTTCAAATATTAAGTGTTTTACATTTATAGATTAAAATAAAATTTTGGGTAATATTATTTAAATATTTTTAAAGTGTCTTTAAAACAAACTACTTTGCCATAAGAAGAAATTCTCAAGCTCATCAACACAAATACTACATGTTGTTGATTTCGAAAGGACAAAAAAGTACTTTCAGGTTAATTTAATGCAGTTTCACTCTGACATATAACTGTTTTTTATCATCCATGTTATGAACTTTCCTTGTCATTGAAAAGCCAAGTGTGTTATTATGTAATGTATGCATTGTTATAGGTCCAGGATACACTAAGTTGCAGTGAAAGAAAAGTGCTCCCTAATTATGTCTTTGATTTTCTCTAAACATAAGTTTGGAATATGTCACCCTGGTGTCTAAATGTTTTCTACAGAAATTTTGATGGAAAAAAAATGTCATTCCATTTTGTTTTTACATTCAACTTGAATTGAGGGTGTTTTAACATTTTTTTCCATTTTATTTGGCTGTTTTTGTTTTGCTGTTTTGTTTTCATATCACCTCTATATGAACTATTTGGTAACTTGGCTGTCAGCAGTGTGATGGCAGTAATTTCATGAGGAAATGAAAGGACCCCATCATATCTGGGTTCTTACATGTGGTTAGCTAGCTGGCCTTGGAAGGTGAAATGAGAGGCTTAGCTTTGTATTAGATGTCATTGCGGGCATTCATTTAAGGAAAAGCAGCCTTAAGTAAACGGATATTATGTGTTTGCTACATTCTGGTTAATACCCTGCTCCTCTTGGGCAGAGGAGTTGCCTTAATTTTCATAGCTCCTTGATTGATTCATATTTGATTCAATATCTTGCCCTCTTATGAAGAAACATTATTATTTCTGTATTTTTTAAACTAGAAACTCATACTATATTTTTGCAAGTTAGCTAAGCCCAATGATAGGGAGATAGTACTTGAAGGGGTTGGAATGGGTATAGGTTGACAAAAGTAGAGTGAGAAGAATATTGCTCCTGTGTTTGGTGACATTTGGCCTGGTCTCTGACCCAGAGCTACCCACACATAGTTCCCTTCTCCCAGACACTATTTTTGCTCTTCTTTCTCTGCAAGTGCCAAAAAGTGTGTTGCTTATGTGTGATATTGGGGATAGGAGGTGGGAAATGTGTATTATTGGGCGATATATTCTGTCCCTCTTTCTCTCTCAAGCCCTGATTAGTACTGCATTATGCCTATTGTGACGCTTTTAACCCTATTATATTATTGCATTTTTTATAGTATAGTTTACCAACTTTAAAATGTCCATGTTTCTCTGCAATTTGTACATTCACTATATGTAAGCTTCCAATGGCATGACCTGAAAGATGCTGAAATCCCTCCTTGCTCCCCAATGCCTCTCTAATCAGCCTGCGCCAGTGCCTGATTCCCACCATAGAGTATACTTTCATCCTTTGGGGTAAGTCTTTGTTGAAGTCTCCTGCTAAAATGTGTATATACCTGGGGGTTAATAAATCATCTTAAGCCTTTAATTCCTTAGCTTAAAGGAATTTATCAGATTCTGTCTAGTAGAAAAAGGGCTATTAAAGGAATAAGACACAAGATAAGGCAGTTTAAATAGGAAGATATAACTTGAATATTTCTGGAGATTGGGGAGCAAACTGGAAAGCCAGGTTGGATAAACCCAACAATTTTGCCTATTGATCCCAATTAAAATTACACCCACATGGCCAAACTCTACTTGCATGGCAGCATGATGCTTTAAACATTGCCTATACCAATGGTTTCCACACTGTTGTTGTTGCTGTTGTTATTTGTTCTTATTTTACCTTGTTTTTTTTTCCAACCTTGCAAACCATGTTGAAGGTCTTTCTTTCTTTTTCAGTCTCTCTCTTTTTTAAATAGATCATTTGGATTCTCTTTTGAAGGCCACGTAAATTTGTTAAATTCCTCTTGTCCCCAGATGGTTTCTAACTGTGAATAGAGAGATGAGGTTGGACCTTGTTTAGGTTAAGCCACTCAGATAAAAGCTGAGAAAATTACTTTACTCTGTTTTAAAAAGCTATCTTTTTGCAATTTTTAAAGCATTCAAGGGCAGCAGTGAATTTTCTTAATTTTCTCTTCTCCTCTCAAACAAGGGAAATTCTATCTGTCTGCTATCCTTTTAACTCACTGAAGTGAAAAGCTACAGGAGACTTTAACTATCTCTGCTCAAAGGTTAACATCTTTCCTCCAATCAATAGAACTTAGAATAATCAGGCTTACATTTTAGTTTCCAATTTCTCATATTTCAGGTCACGGTGGTCTCCTTCCCAAGCTTCTTGGGTGGCACTTTTAATAATAGTTCAGAGTATGGTCAAAAGAGAAAGGAAGAAGCAAGTTGAAATAAGGAGCATTAGCTGGGAGGGGTACTTTTCACAAGTAATAGAAGGTCGTATAACAGAAAGAGGCAAGGATATGGGCTTTCTAGAAATATCTTCTAAAGGATTTTATATTTAGATTTGAATTTATTGTTGGGAATGCTAACACCTGCCTCATGGGGTTATTGTGGAAATTAAAAGAGGTAATGTATGTGAAAGCATTTTGTAATAAAGAGTCGCATAAATGTAACTCTGAAAATCAATCTGCCAGGCTTCCCACCACCTCCCTATTGCAAAAGAAGCCAGAAAAAAACCTTTATGGTTCTTTCTTCTTTGGCTGAGAATCTCTCAGAGTGAGTATCGGTCCTGGAGTCAGGCTATCTTGAGTCTGACTCTGAATTCTGTCACTTTCTAGCTGTGTAATATCATTGGACCATTCACTTAACTTCTATGGGCCTTGATTTCTTCTCCTATAAAACAAAAATAGCATATCTACCTAACACAAGTATTGAGAGGATTAAATAAGATGATATATGAAAAGCACATGCACAGTGCTTGGAACACAGTAAATACTTAATAAATTGGAGATCCCTCTCCACTGGTTCCATTGTAGGTGACCATTAAAAGCATGAAGAAAGCTTTGTCCAAGTTGAACCTCTATTTTTCTTATTTTATTGAATCCCACCTTTTCAAAATGACAAGATCTCCTAAGTACATCTTCCTGATTTTGCAGTTTGGTTAAGATGATGATTACAAAGTCAGGTAAATTTACACTGGAATCTGGAATGATCAGGCTGCATTGTTCAGTCCTCCTTGTGGGTCTTTTATGGAACTACTCACTTGTTGGAAGAAGCCGACCTTCACAGAGAGAGGCCCATGTTCTTTGGTTAAGGTTACTGGAACAGCTGTGCACTCCTGTGAAAAGCCTCCAAATAAATGCATTGGCACTTCTGATAACCTTTTCTCAGTGTGTTGACATTTCTGTTGGCTTTGAATAGCGCTTGATATTTTAATACGTTTAGGCAAAGTTGATAGGCTATTTCCTGGCAAAGGAGTACTTAGCTACAACAGAGCCTGGTAGTTTCCATATTTGGACCTTAATATATGAATTATCTTTCAAGGTTTGCTTTTCGAATGCTTGACAGGCACATAATTTACTGATGTCAACCTCATCTGTACTTATAATTCACAAATGAGGTTTTCGTGTCTCAGTGATATTCTTGCCTTTCGAACTAGGCGTTATCTTCCAAGTATCCCATATGCTTTAGATTTCTTTTGTCTTTTAGGACACTCACGGAAGCCCTGCCAGAATTAAGAGGCTGTCAAAGTTCTATTACAAGCATAGTTTTATTACTGATGTAGGGCAGAGGGTAAAGAACATATTATAGCCAAAGCTGAGCCTTCCTACATTGTAGCCCCAGTTATAAACATTTTTCTGTGATGCTTATAAACATTAGTGACTTACATGTACACCCAACTTTTAAACATAAATTTGAGGGCTTCTGCAAAGCAATTAAATGGAGGTGGTGAACTTAACATGCAGGAGTATATAGACAGATTGATTATGGGGGCTTTTGAATGTTTTCTCTTTAAAATATCCCAAGGAATTCACAGAGACCCTTATTCCCTAAAAAAGATTCTGTCAAGTTTAACCAAACCCAAAGAATCATTTGGGCCCTAGCTTATGCTCAGTGGGCACAACAATGGACATATTTCAGGTTGAGACTGGAATTGATATGGGGGTAAAAGGAATGTAAGTTTTGTCCATTTTACTTTCTTTCTATCACACAGACACTATCTGTTCTCTACTTTCAAAGAAGGGTCCTGCAGAGGAAGAAAGGAGTGGGGGGTAGATAAGGCAAGGGAAAGGTGGAAAGAAAAACAAGACGGCAGAGAATAGAGAAAATATCAAGATAAAACTATACATGTTGTCACAGTGGGATTTGGGCAGCAAACACAAATGGAAGTTAGAACCAGGAACTCCAAGAGACCAGAGTGGTCTTAAGGGTCTAGGTGGCAAGGGGTTAGTTATCTTAGGAAAGGTTCTGGGAATGTGAGCTCACTAGAGAACTAGAATTCTACTTTCTTTGTGCAAACCAATTTTAAGTCCTAGTTTGCAGTCTTTGCTTATGAAATTGTCTCCAACTTTATATAGGACAAGACTCACCTATTAAAATCATTTTCTTTTCTCATCCCAGGTATCCACTCAACCGAGTTTATTGAAGTAGCCGTTTGGATAATCAAGGTCATAGTTATTTCACTGTTAGACATTTATTTCCTTTTGTATTGCACTTATCTGTACAAATTATCAATGTGTCAATTAAAGTATCTTGATCAGCGAAAAGAGAATAAACTCCATGGAACCCCAAGAAAATTGGGGTGATTACCATCACTGTACCTTTGAAAAAAAATAATGTATGCTACCCTCAGGAATTTACGATCAAGCTGGTTTTCTCCCAGTAGTTTAGCAGCTTGTAGAATCCCATTGGTTTCTCAGTTCTTATTGGCTAGGTTATACCATAACAATATGCCAAAACCACAATGCTTAAAAATGGCTGACATTTGAGCAAGAATACACACTCATCTGCAAGAAACCTTGATTCCTATTGAATAAGAGGGTGTGGAATATGTGGAAAACAGGGGGTGCTTGCCCTCATATGGACCAGAAGATTAGGGTAATTGACACTCTTCGAGCAGAGTTCTTCCATCTATTATTCTCCTTTCTTTTCTCCACCCAATCTAATAGGTTTTGTAACTCGGGAAATGTTAATAAAGACTGAGCCTTAAAGTCCTCATCTGTATAGCAGGAGTAATATTGTTTACCTTACAGGGTAATTATGAGAATCAATGGGATGAAATGTATAAAATGCCTGTGGCAGAAACCACGAATTTCCCCCCAACATTCTGTACTACCTTTCTTCCTTAATAATAGAATGATTAATTTTACTTTGCCACATGGCCACCTAGAATAAATACCTCATTTCCCAGGCTCTTTTGAATCTTGATTTGGCCATGTAACTAAGTTCCAATTAAAGGGATCAGATTGGAGGAGAAGGAACTGGCAAGGAATAGGGGCAACCTCCAGCCAACTGCCAGCAAAGAACTGAATACTGCCAACTGCCATATGAATAAGCTTGGAAGTACATTTGTCCCCAGTTGAGCCTTCACATTAAACGCCACCTCAGCAAACACATTGATGGTATCCTTGTAAGAGACTGTGAGACAGAGAATGCAGCTAAGCCATGCCAAGATTCCTAACCCAGAGAAGTGCAAGTTGTTTTAAGCTGCCGAATGTTGGAATAATTTATTATGCAGCAATAGATAATTGATCCAGGGATAAATGTGGGAGTGGAACATGGGAATTCTAAAAGTTCCCTAAAAAGAGAGAGCATGCCCTTCTGCGCCTTTCTCTTGATAGCTGGAATAAGGATAAAATAGCTGGAACTCTAGCAGCTATTTTGAACCACAAAGCAACAACAGAACAGAGCAATAGGTAAAAAGGAACCTGGACTCCTGAGATTATTATATATAATACTACTCTGAATCACCTATGCCCACCTATACAAGAGAGAGAGCAATGTCAACTTTTTGGTTTTTATTTTGGGTTTTCTCTCACTTGAAGACAAATCTAGTTCTAACTAGTAATGGTATCTGACACTATTCTTAACATCTGAAAAATATTTAAGAAACACTAATTTTCTTTCTATGCATCAAAAAGAATAAAATACCTAGGAATAAATTTAACCAAGAAGATGAAAGATGTGTACACTAAAACTATAAGATATTAATGAAAGAAATTGAAGAAGACACAAATAAATGGGAATATATTCTGTGTCCATTGATTGGAAGACTTAATATTGTTAAATTGTGCATACTACCAAAACAATCTACTGATTCCAATGGCATTTTTAACGAAATAGAAAAAAAATCTTAAAATTGGTGTGGAACCACAGAAGACCCTGAATAGCTAATGCAATCTTGAGAAAGAAGACTAAAGCTGGAGGCATCACACTTCCTGATTTCAAACTATACTACAAAGCTACAGTAATCAAAAGAGTATGGTATTAGCATGAAAACCAGACACATAGATCAGTGGAACAGAGTAGAGGGCCCAGAAATAAATCCACACATACACATTCAATTAATTTATGACAAAGTAGGGAGGAATATACAATGGGAAAATACATTCTTTTCAATAAATGGTGTTGGGAAAACTAGACAGCCACATGGAAAAAGATGAAACTGGACCACTATCTTACACCATACACAAAAATTAACTCAAATGGATTAAAGACTTGAATGTAAGACCTGAAACTATAAAACTCCTAGAAGAAAACATAGGCAGTAAATTCCTTGACATTGGTCTTGACATTGATTCTTTGGATCTGAAACCAAAAGCAAAGGCAACAAGAGGAAAAATAAACAAGTGGGACTATATAAAATTAAAAAGCTTCTGCACAGCAAAGAAAACCATCAAGATAATTAAAAGGGAACCTACTAAATGGGAGAAAGTATTTTAAAATCATATAGCTGATAAGAGGTTAATATCTAAAATATATGAAGAACACATACAACTCAGCAAAAAACTAAACAATCTAATTAAAAAATGGGCACAAGATCTGAATAGACATTCTACTTAAGAAAACTTTCAGATGGCCAAGAGGTACATAAAAATATGCTCACCATCACTATCAGGGAAACTGAAATCAAAACCACAGTGGAATATCACCTCACACCTGTTAGAATGGCTATTATCGAAAAGACAAGAAATAGCAAGCATTGGTGAGGATGTGGAGAAAAGTGAACGCTTGTGCACTGATGGTGAGAATGTACATTGGTGCAGCCACTATGGAAAACAGTGTGGATGTTCCTCAAAAAGTTAAAAATAGAACTACCATATGATCCAACAATTCTATTTTTGGATATTTGGGGAAAATGAAAACACTAACTCAAAAAAATATATATATCCCATGTTCATTGCAGCATTATTTACAATAGCCAAGATATGGAAACAACCTAAATGGCCAGTAGTAGAGGAATGGATAAAGAAAATGTGGTATACATATACAATGGAATATCACTCAGCCATAAAAAAATAATGAAATCTTGCCATTTGCAACAACACGGATGAAACTTGAGGGCATTATGCTAAGTGAAATAAATCACAGAGTAAGACAAATACTGCATGATTTCACTTATATGTGGAATCTAAGGAAAAAAACAAGCTCATAGATACAGAGAACAGATTGGTAGTTGCCAAAGGTGAGGGTGGATGGTGGGTGAAATGGGTAAAGGGGGTCAAAAGGTACGAACTTCTAGTTATAAAATAAATAAGTCATGGGGATGTAATGTACAGCATGGTGACTATAGTTAATAATACTGTATTGCATATTTGAAAGTTACTAAGAGAATAGATCCTAAAGGTTTTCATCACACACACAAAATTGTGTAACTATGTATGGTGACAGATGTTAACTAGACTTATTGTGGTGATTATTTTGCAATATATACAAATATTGAATCATTATGTTGTATACCTAGAATGAATTTAATGCTATATGTCAATTATACCTCAATAAAAAAAAGAAATAATAGTTTTCTTTCTATCCCAAGTGTCATGAAAAAACGAATACAAAATACCTTGTGGCAAAGTTCTTGTCTTTCAGGAGTATACAGTCTAATTTCAAAATGGTTAGCTAAATTTTTCTCACTAAACTGCATTCTCGGTTAACATTTAATATACCAGTCTCTCTACAAAATGCCGAATCCTTTTTTTAAAGAGAAAAATTCATTTTGTGATGGCAAATTTCATCCTTAATTTCATCCATTGCTTAAAAAAATGGAGCTTTATGTATTTTTTCTTCTTATTTAAGTAAGAATCTTTACATATATAATGAGTTTCAGTTTTGTCACTGGCAAATTGTATGAACTTGCCCAAGTCCCTTACAACCTCAGACCCTCAGTCTCCCCATTGGCAAGAGAGAAATAATATTACCTACCTCATAGTATAGATTAAATGAGATAATACGTTTATTTAGCATAGTGCTCCACACCAGTAAACACTATATAAATTCAAGTATCATTTATTTGGAATGTTATTATTAATATATTTCTCCAGTGCAAAGATTTTGTGTTGATCCTATTTTTATGTTGGCTCTGAGCTCCTCTGGAGATAATGCCTAAATCTGAAAGAATGAGTCTAATGTTGAAATTCTCAGGCTCTAAGGCAGACTAATAGGGTAGATATTTCTTTGTCACAAGGTGGGCCTTCCCAAGCATCCTGACGGGAATTCCTCTCCATACAGGAATGCACCATCTATTCTTATGCCTATGGCAAGCCCAGTAATGACAACAGATGATTATCTTTTTTTTCTTGAAGAACTTTACAGGTGAAGCCTTTCTCCACCCTACCTCACCATTTTTCAGTCTTTCATTACAGTTTCTTGTCTCTTAGATGTTCAAGAAGCTCTTCCTTCAGTCTTGATTTGTATATCTGGACTCGTGGAAAGCCCTAGAGACCTAGAAGTTTTCTTTACTAGCAGACCATTGACATCATTTACAACTTATGCAATGCATATATTTAAGGACAAAATGGTTTTCAAAGTTTGGTCTGTCTTGTGGATTTTATGCTGCTTTTGGCTGTTGGGCTCAACTGTGGGATAATTAATTTTGGCAAATATTTGCTGGCCTAGTTTTCTGGAAGTAAGAGATTGTCATATAATCTGGTCCCAGATTCAGATGAATTTCTCTATGCTGCTCATCCAGCTGCTTTGGCTTGCCAGAGACTGTTCAATACTAGAATTTTCATACAAAGCATTTTGCTCTCCACCCCACCCAAGCAGCTTAGTTCCCTCAGGGGTGTGATCAGAATTGAAATCACTGGAAAATTATTGTAGCTCTAATTGATGATAAAGAAATCTTGAGCTGGCCCCAGGGTTTAGCAAGCTCAGATATTTTATAAAAATGAGCTTTTGACAGGGCAAATAGCATCTATAGGCTTTAATGTTAATGAAGAAAAATATTTTTCATAGAAAATATAGATGTTCTAACTTATCATGAGCATTGAGTGTGTTTTTCTTTCTTTTTCTAGTTGTGTGACTAGATCTGGTATACATTGTATCTACTCTCCTTTTGAATATTTGGGTTAAGGATATACATATATCTCTCTCCAGAATGAAGTTAACAGATTTTTTTTTTAAAGCATGATAATTGTGACTTATTGATGATCATGGTTTTAACCAATGGTGCTAACTGTTCATAGATTTTAATCCTCTAGCCAGAGACCAACTAAAGTTCCCACTACTTGATGTAATAACCTGCCAAAGTGGACTTGAGGTAGATTTTCTCTCCCTGTCTTATGTTGTGGCAAATTCTATTCATCTCCACTAGGATGGCCATAATTTTGAAAAACTGAAAAATAGCAAATGTTGGTGAGGATGTGGAGAAATTGGAACCCTCAAACATTGCTGGTAGGAATGTAAAATGGTACAGCTGCTGTGGAAAATAATTTAGCAGCTCCTCAAAAAGTCAAGCATGGCATTACTATATGACCCAGCAATTCTACTTCTAGGTATTTACCCCAAATAATTTAAAACAGGTGTTCAAAAATGCCTGTACATTAATGTGCATAGCAGCATTATTCACAATAATGAAAAGATGGAAACAACCCAGAAGTCTATCAACTGATGAGCAGATAAACAAAATGTGGTATATCCATATAATGGAATATTATTCATCCACAAAAAGAAGTGAAGTACTGATACAGTCATGTGCCACATAATGACATTTCTGACAATGACAGACCACATATACAATTATGGCCCCATAAGATCAGCACCATACAGCCTAGGTGTGCAGTAGGCTATACCACTTAGGTTTGTGTAAGTACTGTAGGGGAGGAAGAAATTTTCCTCTATTCTTCTAGGTTTTTCAGGCTGGCCTAAGAATTAAATTTACATGAGACAGATTAATAGGAGAAAACCCAACAGAAGTTTAGTAACATGTATACATGGCAGAAACTCAGGAAAACCAAGTAATCACCAAAATGGCTGAAGCCCTCACCTTAAATGCCATCCTCAGCTAATAACAAAAGAAGATATTGGGGATGGGGAGAGCCAGGGACTTCAAAGGGAAGGAAGGCAATTCACAGGTAGGTGAAAAGGAGTAGACATTTGGAAAACAAGTGTTTGGCCACACAGAAACAGAAGAACACAGAGGGAAGCCCAATGAACAGGGTTGTCTTGGTTCCTCCCTGTCTACGACCTAGTTCACCTTATGCTAAGGTGATAGCTTGCTTCCTGAGACAGGTATTTTTATCTGGATTCTTTTAGGCAGTTAAGGGGGAGGTAACAAAAAAACTTTATGAGTCTTTGTTTCTTAAAAATAATCAGCCTAAAATAATCCTCATGTCAAAAGAAACACATTTTGGGGTGACAAATTTTGTTCCCCTTCAGTACACCATATGATGTTTGCACAACGACAAAATCTCCTAATAATGCATTTCTCAGAACATAGCCCTGTTGTTAAGCAACACATGACTGTACATGCTACAACATTGATGAATCCAGAAAACATGATGCTAAGTGGAATATGCCAAATACAAAAGGTCACATATTGAATTATTCCACTTATATAAAGTATGCAGAATAGGCAAATACAGACTGGAAGCAGATTGGTTGTTGCCAAGGGCTAGGGGGAGGAAGGAAGAAGGAGTGACTGCTTAATGGATGCAGGGTTTTCTCTTGGTGTGATAAAAGCACTTTGGAACTAGATAGAGGTTTTGGTCACACAACATTCTAAATGTACTAGATGTCACTGAATTGTCCACTATAAATGGTTAATTTTATATTACACGAATTTTACCTCAAAAAACTTTTTTTTTAAAGTTCTATCTTGTTGGTTTGGCAAGCAACTCAACTGATTTCTTTAAAACTCAGTAGGCAGTCACCATTCATGTCGCTTTTGTAGAAATGTGTTTCAGCAGTGAGGTTCACACTTTGTTCTCTGAAATGAATTGGGTTTAGGGGGTAGAAGATACAGAAAAAGACCTCCTTGAGGTAAAATTTTTAAAAAGCAGTGTTATCCATTTGACAGCCCCAATATCAAGTTAAAAGGCTTCTTAAGGTCATCTGGGTCAACCTAATCCCTAACTATAACTCTCTTGGGTGTCATGGAGCATGGCTATTGAAAATCAATAGGTCTAACTGAAACACTAACTTTCTTCTGTCTAACTTGTCACATGTTATGCTCCAGTAACAATATTCTGTTTGCACTTTTCCGGACATGCATGTTATTTCTTGATCTCTTTGTATTTTCTGTACTTTTTGCTTGGAATGCCCTTCTCCTTGGTCACCTAGCAAACTTCTACTCTTCTTTCAAGACCTAAGTCAAAATGTAACCTCTTCAAGGAGACTTAGTTTCTCCTTCCTCTGTTTTACCTGATGTCTAATACATAATTCTATTGACGCATTTAGGGCATTTAATCATAATTACATGCTTGCATTTCCATTTTCCCCTCTAGACTGTGAGGTCCTTGAGAAAAGGAACCATATCCCTTATGCTCTCTGCTGTGTTCTTTCTGCATAGAAAAGTGCAGGGCCTATAAGAGGAACTCATAAAAGTATGTTGAGACACTTAATTATACAAAAGACAGTATGATGTTGTCTTTCTTGGAGGCAGCAGAACAATGAAAAGATCCTTGGAAATCGGATGATATCTGAGGGTGATTTCAGTTGCCATGGAATTATTTTTGAGAATTTTAGCTCCAAAGAATCCTGTCTCAAAGCCTCAATCATCTATCTCCTCCCAAGATATAATGTATCTGCTCTTTTTCCCCAGTTTCTCCAATTGAGAAAGGTTCTTGATTATTTATGCTGGCAAGAGTATTTCCTGTAGATGCTCTTAATGTAAAATGCAGCATTCTGAGATCATGGGATCTACACTGAAGATCTTTTTTTCTGCTTGTATCTGCTGCCATGGCTCAATTGTTCTGAAGACTTGGACACATTTTATGTGACCTGATTTTCTTTAAAAAAGACAACTCCCTCATCCCTAGAGCCCTTGAAGGTCTCTAGAAGCTTTAGCAAGGCAGATGAGTCCGCCAACCTCAGCACTCTGCCAGTTTCCATCCTGTACATGTTTTTAACCCTCAGGGTAGAGTGAATGCCTGGAGATATTCTTTTATAACATTTGTTTGGCAAGAAAAATAGAAAAAAAAATGATAGCAGCCAAGGGTCACAGTTTCTACATTCTGCAAGAATATCTTTAAGCATATTCTGCTTTTATTTTTGCAAAGTAAAAAGCTCATAGTTTTGTGACAACTCCTTGCATTATCTTTTTTGTTTTGTTTTGTTTTGTTCCTAGGATGGGGCTATCACAGCTATAACTCTAGATTGCTTATATTCTTTGCACTTTTGTTTTACTTAAAAGTGTTAAGCCATAGACCCTACCTTTTCTCTTCCTATGCATCCTTCTTCCTGTGCTCAGTTTACAACTTCTAGAGGAGGCACTCGATTTAGGGACCACTGATCCTTAATGGCACCCATAGGTGGGCTTCTGGAAATACATGAACCCTCTCAGATTGTGAGCTGAGGAAAATTATGTATATTTGTGTATGTGTACATTTTTTCCTGAGGTATAAGTTCCACACATTTCACCAGATTCCCAACATGGTCCATGAGCCAAAAATGTGTTCAGAAACATCGTTGTATATAAACCTACACAAATATGCTTTAAGAGACCTCTTCAGAAAATAAAATAAGGGTCTCTGGCACAAAAAGAAGTTTCTTCTCAAGAGGAGTTTTCTCTTTCTTTGGAGAATTTTCATGACATGGGACTAGAACTTTCTGGATTATAAAAACTGGTTTTGAGATTGCACCCTCACACCTTGAGATTGAGTCTCCTTATTCAAGCTGCTGGAACTTACAGACTACTAGCTGAGCTGTTGGAAGTCACATAAAAATCACCAGTTGCAGCTCCTAAAGGAGAAACAGCAAAGGAACTGTTGCTGGACTTATAAATCTTTTTCAAATATTTGAGGTCCAGTTGTTATTTGTAGGTTGCTGCAGAAAATGTTCCAGCATATTAATATCTGTGAATTTATATGTATAAACCTGTGTACATTTCTTTATCAATCTGCATTTATTCTGCACTCTAAGATGATTTACACCCTCCCAGTCCTTGAAAACCCCGAGGACAGAGTGTTACACATACTCCCAATTATTTATGCATAAAAATATGAGGTTTGGCCATTGGACCCACTGACATAGCTAAACATTTTTGGCCTTCTCACAAGGTAAAGAGTGGAGATGTGGCGGTTTGTGGACTTACATTCCGTAGTCTGCATTGGTCTGTGGGGGAAGTGAAGAGTGGGGAGAAAAAGAGCTCCTTTAACTTCTTAAGCTAATCTCTCAGAAACAGGGTTTCATCCATTGAGGCACAATATCAGAATTCGGACATTTTCAGGTTTTGTCAACTTGGAACTCTCATTTCTGCTCTTAAGTCATTCCATTCCCCTATACTATTCCCTATGCATATACTTAGTTTGGCGAGGTTGGGGGTGGGGTTACATACAAAGTGCTAATATTTTGCACTTGGTACATTTTATCCCTTGCCAGCATCATGAAAGCAGGGTTCGTGATTTATACTTTATATGCACAATGCTCAGCATATAATAGACACTCAAATATCTACTGATTGATTTCAACTTTCATGTGGACTAGCAATTTATGACCTTTAGTGACTTAAAATAATATCTCTAACTCGTAGAGATGGGGTGGTTGGATTTTCATTTAAAGGTACAAAGCCAAAGAACAGAGCTCACTGGGCAAATGTGGCTTTGGACAGCCAAACTCAGTCATTCTGTTCTTAGTGATGGTCAACTTGGTTTGGATCTAGTTAGACTGGACAGGAAGCTTCCAGGACTTACTTTTATTCACATGAGCACAGCAGATGACCCTTCTAATAAGTATATTAAAACATAGGGAAAAGAATCCAGTTTCCAAAATTGTTCCACAGGGTAAAGTCAGTGTTGTTTATTTCAAGTCAGTTTGGTGGTTTGCACGGGAGTTTTATAGAAGGGCATGTTAGATGAACTATTCTTTCAACAAGTCCTTCTTTTCTAGGAGTTTATTGGCCATCCATTAAAATGTAAGCTCTATGGGGGCATGCATTTGTATTTGTTTTGTTCATTTCTGTAACCTAGTGATTAGTATAGTGACTGGCAGAGAGGGCACCCAACAAAACGTTCCAAGTAGCCTCAATCAATCAACAAGAGCTTAGTGAACAGGAACTCTATGCCTAACAAAGGGCTAAGTTGTCTGAAGACACAAACAAAAATTTTAAAGTAGAGCAGTCCTTATCCTCCATGAATTTAGAATCCACCTGAGAAGATAAAATAAACAGATATACAAAACAATTATACACTGAAGCACCCAGACCAAGAAAAGAAAGGTTTGAGGTCTCTTTCTGGCTCTGATACTTATTTGCTGGGTTACCTTGGACAAGTCACTTTATTTGGGGGTATTATCATTTTCTGATTTGGAAAACTGTGGGTTACATAAATTTAGAGATTGAAAATATGATAGTTCTATATTTACAAATCAGAGAAACAAGAGACACGGTGGGGTATAATAGCCAAAGAAAGTGTCAGGTAAAAGACAGCCTTGAAGGATGAGTACCAGTTAACTTTGTAGAGGGAAGGATTGAGAGAATTTCAGGAATAAGTACAGTACATACAAAGGCATAGAGTAAAATGTGAGTTTAACATAGCTAGGATGTCTTCAATAGTGGAGAACATATTTTGGCAAAGAGGGAGAAATAAGATTGCCGAGAGAGAAGTTCAGGTAGTAGGAGGTGCAAAATGTTGGAAAAGAGATTTGGACCCAATTCAGGAGAGAAGAAGCAGTCATATATAAAGTGTGTGTGTGTGTGTGTGTGTGTGTGTGTGTGTGTGTGTGTGTTTACATATAGTGCTTAGAACAGTTCCTTGTACACAGTGAACTCCATATATTCCTCAGCAATTATATATATATATATATATATATATATATAGAGAGAGAGAGAGAGAGAGAGAGAGAGAGAGAGAGAGAGAGAGAAGAGAGGAGAGAGAGAGAGAGGAATGGCAAATCAAAATTAAGTAGAAAGATTAGTCTGACAATAGTGTAGTAGTGTTCAGGGTGGATTAGAGGACAAATCAGCTAGACGGATATTTCAGCTATCTAAGCATATACTTATGAGGCTATAAGCATAGATCCCAGTTGGAGATATTCTTAGATATCAACTATTTTAACCTCACACTTAAAGTAAAGTAGAAATCCTTTCTGCATTTTCCCAATCTCTGACAGTTTGCAGTGACAGTTTACTGTTTTGAAGGCAGCCCATTCTGTTTATGGGGATTTTGTATCCTTAGACAGATCTTCCTGATCCTGAGCCTAAATTTGCCTCCTCATGAGTTCTACTCATTACCCAGGTTCTCCCACTGGGGCTTCACTGAATATATCTAATTTTGCTTCCATGTCACGTTCTGGATAAATTTTCTCTTCTCTAAGAAAAACACTTCCAGTTTCTTCAGTCGCCCCTCCACGGCATGATTTCAGAAACTTCGCCATCTGAACATTTTCTGAAATCTCTCTAGACTGGTAAACTTCCTATTAGAATGTGGGTGCCCAGAAATGAACACAGCCTACCAGACGTGGTCTGACTAGTGGCGAGTTCCTCCTTTGAACTGGGCATTCTATTTGTATTGCTCTATTCTAACACTGCATTTGCTTTCTAAGCAGCTACATCACACTATTGACTCATTTCAACTTGTGATTGCTTAAAAGCCACAACTACGTAATGGCTTGTTGACCTGGTGAACTTCCTCTTTATTATTTTGGCCTTTCAAATCTATTGAGATTTTTGTGAGTGAAAAATCCAGGGAACTTGGCAGGTTGAAAAACTACTTCTTTCTAAAAACTGTCTAGGTTTGTTATTATATTGGGGGAGAGGGGAGTGTTGAAATACAGTCAGTCACAACTCACTAATTCAAGAGTAGTTGGAGGATCTATTTACTGAATTAGTGAAAATTCTGAATCACTTTCTAATCTGAAAAAGAATGATATTTGAAATAAAAATAGTAATTGAAATAAAGACTATGAGGGTATGTTCAAGGAAAGGATGTGCTCAGCCAGCTTTAATGAATAGACGTGACCAGTAGTAGTTAACAGCACCCATCCTTACATACATTTCATGGTTAAAATTCTTTTAAAACAGTTCCTGTAATGCCCAATTTTGGGCATTAGTTTGCTGAGCCAGCTTTTTTCCCCCTATACAGCAGGAAGGAAAATACAAGTAACAGGTAACCGTTTTATAGCACCTATGATATGCAAGGCTCTCTTCTAAGCACTTTACATGCTCATTTAAACTTCTCAACAGTCTTATGAAGTGGACACTATTATTATCATCACCTCCTCATCTCTAATTTACAGCTGAGGAAACTGAGGTACTGAGAATTTAAGTAACTTCCCCAAAGTGAAATAACCAGTAAATTCAATAATGGAATTTGGATCCAGATGGTCTGCCTCCAGAGTTGGTGATCATAGTGCTTCTCATATCCAAACACTCATCTTAATCAAAATAGTAGAATCCAAATAATGTCTTACAGTATTTAGAAAATTTTCCCAACTTGTTTGGGCTAAGAAGACCAAATTTAAGGGGAAGGTAAGCTTTCCTAGTCCAGACAAATATGTCTTCTCTCCTGCTAGTAGTGATGGTGGTTGTGAGGGAGGAAGTTTCACAATTGATTCCAGTCCCTTTTCGTATGTAGTATGTTTGATTAAATGTTTTAGGTTCTCACAGATGAATCCATGTAACATAAAGATGTTTGAAAAGACTTAAAGTTATATGAATTGGCAAGACATTGGCTGCCCTCCACCCGAAAAGGTAGATCAATGGATAAATATCTTAAGAATCCAGTCTATGAATTGCTGACGGCATGATTGGAATAGTGGAAAGAGAGATAGAGATAAGTAAAGAGGGAGATCAATGACCCTCATCCTTTGCAATGTGTCTCAGATCTGGGTTTGCCCACATTAAAGGAAAGGAAAAGAAAGGGAAGGAAGGGGAAGGGAAGAGAACAGAAGGGGAGGGGAGGGAAAGGGAGGGAACGGGAGGAAGGGGAGAAAAGGGAAGGAGAAAACAAAATCTTTGCACCCAATAAAGCTAATTTCACGTGAATTGGCATCAGTGCAAAATAAATTAGATGAGTAGTTTACAGTATATCTCCCATAATAATCTGGCTTGTCTTGAGACATTGAGCTTTTTAAACAAATTTTACTGCCTACTCTATGGCTTTGTGGTTCTATCGTGCTCAAGGAAAAATGCTGACAACTTGTTTTCTGTTTCCACTGGCAGCATTACCGTTTTTAAATTGAAATGATAAATGGTCGGGCCTAGTGCAATGGTTGAACTCTGAATTCTATACTGATATTCTATATTTCTCTTTAATGCATACATTTTTATTCCCAGATAGATTTCCACCGTGTTAAACAAAATGGCCATCATGTGATAATTATAATCAGTGAACAGTTGTATGGATTTTTGTCCTAATACTTGAAAAAAGATATGTCCTAATTTGGGGTTTTCTTCAATGATATGGGAGCACTTTTGGGAAGACCAGGGGACTCTGAGGAGAAAAATCTTTGTTTTTTCTACCTGGGGAAACCAGGTGTATAGAATATTTTCCTAATTTATTTTATCCATTCCTTTCAAAGAATTTGAGAACAGTTGATTTGTATTTTCTCCTTACACGTTGTCAAAGACAGTGCTAGAAACCTACAAAGACTCACTTTGATCTGAAGGTAGTTTTGCTTGCCATGTGCTTATGCAATTGAGCACTACCTGACAATCAAAACCAACTCCCCAAACCTGAGCTTAGTCATTTGACGCCTTATTTGAGTCTTTGGGGGAAAACTTAAACCTTTATATCTTCATCTGTCAAATGAGCTGATCCACGTTCCAAACAACATTACACCCAATGATTTTCAACCACTATGGAAGATGGAGCAATCACAAAAGGCTGGTATTGTATTAGGTGGTGGTGTGTATATTAACAAAATTATTCATAGGTGAAGTTTACTCATGTTGGGTCCTCTGCTTGGTGTTCACCTAACTTCCACTCCTATCTTCAGCATATTCCCAGCATTCCCCGTGTACTCAGTGCCTTCACGAATTCCAGAATCCTTCCTACTTTCTGTTTCTGTCATCTTCCACCTTTATCAAAACTCACCCATCAATTATCTCTCTTTCCACTATTCCAATCATGCCGTCAGCAATTCATAGACTGGATTCTTAAGATATTTATCCATTGATCTACCTTTTCAGGTGGAGGGCAGCCAATGTCTTGCCAATTCATATAACTTTAAGTCTTTTCAAACATCTTTATGTTACATGGATTCATCTGTGAGATCCTAAAACATTTAATCAAACATACTACATACGAAAAGGGACTGGAATCAATTGTGAAACTTCCTCCCTCACAACCACCATCACTACTTGCAGGAGAGAAGACATGTAGGCTTCTGTATTCCATGTCACTTGAGCAACTCACAATTTCTGGGCCTCTGTTTTCCCATAAGTAAAACAAAGGGATTAAAATAGATGACCTTGAAGGCCCCATCCAGTTTTAAAATTGCATGAGGCAATACTTGTCTTAATGTGGAGTATAGTAAATGTGCTTTACTTCCTGATAGAGGAGTTTGGTGGAATCACAAAGGCCAGATTGTGGCAACTCCCTGGGAACATCATGATTTAACCTAGCTAAAATTATTTTCGAACACTAATGGTAGGCATTTCAGGGACTTCTTCATGAATTTTGATTTCCTTCAAATCACACTCCGTAAATGGCTACCTATTTTATTTATGCCTATAGTCAACTCTCTCCTTTGGTTTCCAGGTAGCAAATATCCAGTCATTTTGTAAACAGAAGAAGAGATTTTTATGTATTCTTTTGGACTTAACTCCTTACTCATTTAGTTGAATTCAGATCCTCCTAGGAAATAAACAAATTTCTGAGGAGTTTCTGTAGCAAATTCTCCTTTACTGTTGGTATCATCCCAGCCATACTTTCCCAGATAGTTCATTATGATCAACCCTTCCAAAATAATGTCTCAGTCTAAAAGCAATCGCTTCTCACAAACGCTATTCATGGATCAGATGTCTTCGTTAAAAAAAAAAAAAATCTCCTCTTGAAGCACAGCTTATCCAGTGATGTTATCAACAAGTGTCCTAATTAGCTTTTGGGCATTTTAAATTTCTATGACAAGAAACTAGTTTGATTTAACCCAGGTTAAGGGAAAAGACAAACCATGGAGGAATTTTTTTCTTTTGGCTTCTCTTTCTTTTAAAACAAAGAACAAAATGACATATCCAAATTTGAGACATCTGGACATTTCCCATCATGTGGCTTAAACATCTGCATTTTTTCACTTCTCATCCAGATGTTTTGGTCTTATGTAAACCTAGCTAAAGTGAAGGAGAATATCAAGCAATCATCTGGGGACTTTGATTAACATGGACAGCAAATCTGAAGAATCCGTGTTCTGAGAGTCCTGTTTTTTGTCTAGCTCAGAACACATTACTAATGAGGTCAAAGTTACTGTAGGTTTGTTCCTTGTATGGGCCAGTTAGCTCTGATCTGTTCCATGACCACAGAATGCACCTCTAGCCTCAGCCAGCTGTCTGGAAAATGATTGTCCTTGGTCCTACAGGCAGACATGCAAGAAACTGAATATCCAATCTCTACCACTTGGAAAATAGTAAAGATGCATTTTTCATGGATGGTTGGCCAATGGTGCTATTTTTGTATTAAAATAATAACTATAATAGTAATTCTTATATGGTGCTTACTTTGCGTTAAATACTGTTCTAAGCACTTTATATACCTTAATTTACAATGTTCACAACAACCCTATGTATATTATTATTATCCCCATTTTACAGGTGAGGAAGTAAAGACATGAAAGGTTAAGTAATTTGCCCAAGATGAAAATGGATGTCATTCTCATTTTTTCTGTTCATTGTTCCACATTCCCTTTGTCAAGATGGTTGGGGGGGACACACAATGTATTGGCTATCTCAAAAATATGTCAAAGGAGGATATTTGGATAGGAGAAACCTGGATATGTCTGCATACTGAATTCACTGACAGAACTGCTACTGTGGCACAGCCTGTGCCCAGTAAAGGAGGTTAATCTAATCCCTATTCTTCCACCCAATACGATAATTATAGGCATAAAAGTACCCCCTGCCAAAAAGAAAGGCAATGTTTTTGTTGGCAATAAGTCAGTATATAAAGTATATATTTGGGAAAAAGGATTATGTGGTTAGGAGCAACTAACTACATTGGGTGGCCTCGTAGAACTAAATTGTCTGAATGCTCAGAGGAAGAATGATTTGTTTGACTGGCAAACTGCTTAAGAAACTTTGATCTCTAACCACAAATTGACTTAGAATCCTAAAATCCTAGACCTAGACAGGACGTAAGGAGATAATCCAATCCATTTTTTCTATTTTTTCAAAATTGGAAACAATAAAAAGAATTGCTTGTTGACAAAAGCAAATGAAAAAATATCCCTCTTATATTTTTGAGGACTCCAGGATTTGAAACTTCACAGATGCTCCCAAATTCAATTGTCCATTTAATCAAGAAATGTGAGCACCTACTCTGTGACCAGTACTGCTCTGACTGCTTGGACTATAGCAAGGAGTAAGACATGGCCATTGATGTTCAGAAATTCTTTATCTGTTCTGGTGTTTTCTGCTTCAGAAAGTAAATGCTCTCCTTCCTATAACTTTCTTGCCTTTTGTTTCATCTTCTGGCATTATGGAAGAATTGCTCAACATCTTACTAATGGGGACTATATTCACTAAACTTCATTTCCTTGTCCTTCTGGGCAAACAGCTAGACTACATTTCCTACCTCCTCCCCACTCCCCATCTCCACTCCCCTCCTTGGAATGTGAATGGTTTTTATAGGCCATCTTGTGCCAACCTCCATGCTCTCTCTCTTTACTCAGCTACAGGCTGAATGGAGAGGACTCCTTGGACCTAGAGGAGATCAAAGAAACAAAACAGAAAGAGCCTATCTCTGAATGACTGGAGCAGAGCCTCTCGCCATAACTCTGTCCAATCCTCATTAGACTGTGATGTGCTCAAGCAATACATTTTTATTGTGTTAAGCTGCAGGATTTGGGTCGTTGTCCTTAAAAGTTATCTACTCTTACTGATACAATGTCCTTTATAAAATTTTCTTCATAATTTTAAATATGGTAACCATTCCACTTTCAATTTTGGGGAAAATTTGGTTCCTTGGGTTTAAGCCTTATATGGTTATCAATTTTTTATTGTTCTTCACAGGACCACTCTCTGCACCTCCTCCCATAACTTCAACACACTTCAACATAGTCCTTTTTGCTCTTTGTGAATCTTGTCCAGTTTCTCTATTTTAAAACTGGTGAGAAACACCCCCAATCTCCACTTCCTGAAATTCCCTCTGATTGAGTAACTTCAATGCCTTTATTTCAAGATTATAATTCTTTACTCCAAAGTGAGGTGAGAAATTTAAACAGAACCAGAAGATGAGACCTAACGGACCAAGCTCCATCAATTCTTTCTTTGAGAATTTGAGGTTATACTCAGTGGAGTGAATGTAATTATTTGTTTCTAAAGAAGATTTGCAGAAGCACTTTGCCTTTCCTGAACCTTATTCTCCTACAAACACTTTACAGGTTGCTCCAGTAGTAAATACATCTATTATTGTGTTGTCTCTATTCTTGTCCTTACATTGTCAGGATGCTCAGTTAAGAAGGTAAGTTAAATACTCTAAAGCATTCCTTTGATGCAACTAACTTTTTGATCCTTGAAGTCTTTATTGACTCTTTTTGTTCTTCATTTTCCAGTTATCACATCACCACATGCTGTCTATTCCCCTTCCTCTCAGATTTGCCTTTTTCTGAGAGTATTCAGGTCATCAGCCTCCATCTCTTATCACCTCACATGTGGACTCTGACAACAGCCTTCCAACTGGTCTCCCTGCCACCATTCTCTCCCCCTATCTAATTCTTCCTGCATCTGCTACCAGTTGAGTGTTCCAACACCTCTCCCAGCTTTATTTCTTGTGATGCCCACACACAGATTTATGCTCTTGCTAGCCAAATATGCTTATTATCAGCTAAACAGGACTTGCTTATTTTCCCCTCAATCTTCACATGTGCTATTCTTTGCACTTGGGCAAATTACCTTTCCTCACCACTATTCTATTTCAAACTTACATCATGCCAAATTTGGGACTGAATGACCTTACCTCACTTATTTACTCTTCATATACAAGATTAATTTTCCTACACTGGAATGTGTTCGCAAATGCCCCTTTCTTCATGCATATGATGTGTAAACTATTTGAAAACAGGGACTATTTCTATATACTTTATGCAGTGGACAGTACACGATGGGCACTCTATACATATTCATAACTGACTTTAGTACCATATGGAGAAAATGTGGTTGATCAAACAGCAGTGAACATTTGGGAAGACAAGTTTAGATGGGTGTAGGTGATTTTACAAGTTCTGATCTCACAGTAATTAATTAGAGTGCTGGATAACCTTCTTAAATTGCCTGTGCCTGATTTCAGTTATAAAAAAGGCAAGTTTGAAAGAATTTGAAGAGAATGATTATTGTTTATCAAACAGCCCCATACATTCATCAGGGAGCCTTAATGTTCAACACTGTGACCTCCTATCAAACATCTCAGAACAAAAATGCATGAGTAACAGAGAAATAGAGCCAAACAATTTTCAACATTAAATTCTCTCCCAGAAAAGAGCAACAACAATTTCAAGTGTTCAGACTTAACTGGTCACTATGGAACTATTTTCTGTATTAACTTCACTCTGGTTTTATCAGTTCACTACCTCACCTTGGGAAATGAACACAAGAGGTATAAAGATTTATATGTGCAATTTTCAGGATATTTCCCTCGGTCATTACTTAATTTTCTAGAAAACACTTGGTGAAAACCAACCAATATACTTAAAAATGAAATGCCAAAGGGCAGTAAATGCTTGAAACCAACGGTTCCGTTCTCTTGCAAGCCCTTCAATCACCAAGTGGGTCAGGAAATCTCCTTTTCTTGCCAGAATTTCCTTTTTTCCCACACAAGCTATCTTCCAGTTTGTTACAGAAGTAATCTATAGGATACTACTCATTTCTATGTCCTCTTGAAACTCCTCTATAAACTTCTCTTTCATAACTGAACTGTTTCTCCTCTCAATGCAGCCTGTTTCCTACTTTTAAGCCCTGCAATGTTAGCCATCAATCCTAAAACAAAATATCAACTTTTCACATGATGCTACCTTGGGTTCAAGCCTTAGCAGAAGCTCTCAAGTGTATTTGTACCCATTTTCTTTAATGAGAGTGATTGAAAGCAGAACAGATTTGGATCTAATTCAATTAAGGCTTAGAGGGGGTGAAGAGAGGTACCTTTTTACTTCTTTCCAGGAATCATCCAGCTACTTTTCAGAGTCTCTATAGTTAGATTGGAGCCCATAGATTACCAAACCTGCTAGATTTCATATTTTGCCAAATTAAAACCATGTGCAGGTTGTCCGTCTCCTTGAGCATTGTCGATTCGTAATGCAGTTTTCATTTCCTGTATATCTATTGCTTTTGTGAATTTCTCATTTGTCTAATAATTTCTGACATTTTCAGAATTTTTCACCTTAAAATAGCCTCAGTTTTAAAAAGTATGTATACTGTTGATGGCTGAGCTACATAAATTTGCTATGAATGTATGGGAACTAGTTGCACTAGTGTTTTTCTAAATTTCCAAAACCCATTTCAGTGAAAAATTGAGAAGAAAAACTTTTCCCACAGTGAAAGCAACTGGAAGAATACATCATGTTCTAGACTAAATTCTTATTATACCTTTATGGGCTATATCTTTTAAAAATCTCAGATAAAAATCAAATTTTGAATTGCCATCTAGAAATAAATTTTTATAGATAGTGTACACATTGGTTCCTGAAAATGGTAGAAAAGGTTTCTTGTCAAGTTCCCCAGCACAAGTGTGAATGCTCTGTTTTTGAGTACCTCCTAGTAGTGAAAGGACACATTGTGGCCAGCCAACTCAAATTGCTACCCACGTTTAATCATTGTAAATAAAGGAAGCAGAGAGACCCATGTTATATTTTCAGAACTGGCATGCTCAATACAGAACTATTAGTTTAAAAATACCACTGAACATTCTATTTGAATTAATCTAGACTTCTGTGAAAACAAAATAATAAAAAGTACAATTGGTCACTTAAACATATACAACTCATTTCATGCAGATTATTAACTTATTAATTACACATATCATTAAAGAACAATGAGAATAAATACAACTTTATAACACTTGGAAAACAGTTCAGAATTGATAAATTTCTATTCTGAAATACCTATAGTTTTTACAGAAGCAAAATCACCTTTCTCAGTGGAAAAACACATCTACGAAACACCTATATGTGTCGAATAGCACTTTTCAAAGGAGCAACTAATTGTCCCCACTGTGAAATGAACATGTATCACTGCTAACCTTTCACATACTGTTGGTGCATAATGCATTTTCTGAGCAGCTGGATATAGGAAAGCAACAGAAAAACAAGTACTTTGAACAAAACCCATGGATCACAGGGAATCAATAATGTAAAGAGGTTAAAAAAACAATCAAAACACATTTGAGTTTCACAATTTCACAAGGGCTGGGCAAATTCTTAATTTTTACACACTGTGTACATTTGTCCCTTTATATTTGTCCAAAAACATGATTTAAGAACCATTTTCAAAATGCCAGAATCAACCTTGATTAGCAGTTGACCCTCACAGGCATCTTGGTGGAGAGCACACCAAAATTGATTAATTGGAAAGAACATGGAGTCGTAACCCATAATAAGTACTAGAATAGGGGCACATTCCTTACAGCAAATTTATAATATTTTAGATTTTTCACAGAGATTTTCTGGTATGGTACAGTCACAGTCACAATGTGAGGGTGTCAAAGTTTAATCTATAAAATATACTCTTTGAAGCACCAGGAATAGAGATACTTCTGCAGAAGCCTTGCACACATGGCCAAGCAGATACTGTGTATGTACAGAATAGTCCACTTCACAATTACATTTCAGTTGAGAATCACTGCAATTGCTGCTCTACCACTAGTAAACTTGAATGACTCAGCACTTCATCTGTGAATATTGTAGTTTTACTTCTTTTCTACTGCTGACACTTGCAGTCAATATTTATTTAAATTCAAACTCCAATGATGCTGAAAAAGGTAGAAAGATGCTCACATCTTCATATAAAGCTTATAGCAGGTCAAGAGATCATTTGGAAAAAATCCAAATGCGAATTTGTTAGCAAACAATAAAATGCACACCTTAAAATGTGTTTTCAAACTTGTAACACTTTTGAAATAGGCTAGAAAGCCATAAGAGTTGTTCAAAATCATCCCAAAAGAACTAACAGCCTGTCTATTCATTTGCTTAAGAAATGCACATTGTTTACCTACCTACCAGTTTGCCTACAGAAGATGTGCTTGCCTAATAAAACTAAAAGCTGTCATTATGAGCTGTTGATTTAGTCTACAGAAGTTGTCCATTCAGTTGAAGAAGTTCTAAACATTTCAATCACATTTTTTCTTTACTGATCTTCCTTTATAAATAGTCTTCAAATGGGGTACCTCAACACTTTTTTCTTGATAATTCCTGATTTTTCAATTATTCTATAGAAGTTCTCTTTTCCCTTTACACTTAGTTCAAATTTTTTAAATTTAATTGAAGTCTTTAAGTTTTCCTTATTTCAAATACCATATAAATACTGAAATATTCATAAATATGGGGAAGATAGCTCACTTACTAAGCTTGCAGTCCAAGTGGTATCATAAAACCTACTCTAAAACAATAGGATTTTAAAATTTTTCTTTTCAGGAAGAAATCAAAACTGTACATTGGAACAAGGTACTATACTACAAAAGCAGATCCTCTTTCCCCCCACTATTCTGGAAATGTAAACAAAAACATTTAAGTACAAAAGTGATTTCTGTGCCTTTTTCTTTGAACACTTTTTCAGCACCTCAATGTTATTAGGTGTACTTTATGCTTGGTATAGCAGAAATTTTGTATGCTCACATAGCTGTTCAGAGGACTTTAGATTTTTCACTACCAAATATCACTGGTGAAGCTAAGCTCTTTGGATGATAAAGGTAGCAGTGAACTGTTCCTATGAAATTCCTGGGTATCTTTCAGGGCATTATTAAGGGGTAGCTGTCCATTGAGTAGCGTCAGAGGCAGGTTACAATAAGTGTGGTGGTTGCCTAAGGAAGGTACTGGCAAGGTGGTGGTGGGCATCTCGTGTTTATAGCCTCTGCAACAGTGCCTCATTTGCATCGAATCTGAATGCTGGAAATCAGGGAGATCAGCTTGAGATGACACCAGAGAGGCCGAGGTACTGGTCATGGCAATAGAAGGTATAGGCTGGAGTTCTCCAAAAAGTCCTTGTTCTGCAGAGTCCAGAACATGGCACCGAGAAAGCATTTCATTTTTCTTGATGGGCATTTCATATACTAAGTGCTTCCAAAACTTAGAATTTAATTTGCTGCTTTTGGGTCCCTTCCACTTGATCAGGGATAGAAGTTTGATGCTGCGCTTTAGCGATTCCACTTCCTGGCAATTCACCTTCCCTTTTAATTCTGTACACTCAATCAAAATCACTTTGATTTCTCCACTGACTAGCATGTTATGTAGTCTGCTTTCCAATTCGAAAATACTCCATCCTCGTCTGAGAACATAGTCTGGAGTTAGCACGATAATAAGTCTTCTGCTTTGCTCAACACATCTTGTGAGATCTTCAATGTATGCTACAAATCACAGAAAGAGAGAAAGGGTAAAACAAAGACATTTCCAGCCTTTAAAGCATTAGGTTGGCACTCTAGTATAGAAAAGATCCAGTCTTTCACTAAGGTACATCACGTTTTCTTTTCTTGTATTGCACATTCAGAAATCCCATTTCCTTAAAAATAATTTTAAAAAACTGCTTATAATACTTATTTTCTTTTCCCTCATCATTACTTACAGTGCTCTGTTGGTTAATATAAACTCTGACTTCTTTGGAGCTTAAGGGTATTCGTTATTTGTATTTACTTAATCATTTAATTAAGGCAGGCATCCAGGCTAGTCCTCTAACTGAACAAGCAATCAACACATTGAGGAAAAGAGAAATGGAGCCTTTTAACGAATGAAGGATCACTGTATTCATGGATTTGCTTTGCTTTCCCCCCTAGTTTTCACCTACTAAATAAGTAGGGGGTCTACGTACATGAACTACCTCAAAGATAATGGTGATAGAGATGGTGGAAAATCTCTTCTAGAATCACAGCTTGTTTTTCAGAATACCGTCTGTTATTTGCAACCTTCAGTTCTCCATTTTGTCCTTCAAACCCGGAGACAGGGAAGTGGTGTGTGTGTGCCCATGACTTTAATTTGAACCAGCTGCTCTTTGTTCAGAGGAAGCGTGAGGGGTGGAATTGGAGGTGGGGGATGGTGTGCAATGAACAGTAAAGGAGGAGGAGTTTATCAACTGAGAAGTAAGTCTTTGCCCTACTTTGTGGAGCAATTCTGAGAGTGAGGTGAATATGTTATGTCCTTTTCATGGTAGAAAAACACTCAATTAACTCTAGATTTATTTATCTTATGGAATAATTCTTTTGCATTCATGCTTCCCAAAGTCTTATCAGCCAAAAAGGGAAACACACACATGTTAACAAATGGAGACTTGGACACAGGTGCTGCAACAGAGAGCTGTCTTTACTAAGCAGAGCGCAAGGCCTTGTCTAATGTACACTGCCCTCTAGCAGAAGCAGTGCTTACAGAAGCATAGCAACATTTGTCACTACAAATCTGCTCAAGGTTACAGACTGCTTTCAAGGAGTCACGTCCAGTACATAGCGGGGGGCCACCAAACAGCCCAGTACAAGCCATTTGAAAAGAGAAACTTATTTTACAGATGCATATTTTACAGATGATCTCTCTTTTCCAGGGTTTAATTTCTACCACTTGGCAGCAAGAACACTTTCACAAGTGAAAATGAGCAAAGTTTCTACACACCCTACAGATAAACAAAAAAACTTTTTAAGAGATAGACATAGAATTGCTCATTTAACAATTCATTGCTACTACTGTTTTAGTTTTAATACATGTCAGTACTTTCTCATGCAGGAGTTACAATGACTGTATCTGAGGGAATGAGGCAACTTCTAAGTGGCGAGGGAAACTCTTAAGAATTTTAAGCATTTTATTTTAGAGATTATGTATTCAGGGGGAAAAGCAGCATTGAAATCTGCTAAAAAAATAAAAACAAAAACACCACACAAGTAGTAATTGGGAAATTATCACTCTGTAATTATCATTTAGAGAACTGGTGAAACAGAATGGAAGGAAAGGCAGAAAGTTTCAATAGAGTGGAAAAATATTATCCCAATGTATCAACAGCTCTGACTCTTCATTTTCTTCCTTTCTTTCTGCTCCCAAAAAGAAAGAAGTTATGTGGGAAGCTTCATCACTAGAAGTTGGATCTGTAAGATACAGTAAAATAAACTATCATGCATCTTTCCCATTATTCTTTTCACCTCTCCTCCAAACAAAACAAAACAAAACCCAAGCCCCAAATCACGGTATAAGTGCAGGAGTCCATAAAATTGCAGTTTTACCAGGTAAACTATGAGTTAATGGTTAATTTTATAGAAGAATTCTTTACAAAATAATTTACCAAGGGGTTATTCCAAGTAGTATTCTTCTCTTATTAATTGCAGCTTTTCATTTAATTTTTAAAAATTGATCTGTACAAACCTTGTGAGGAGCACATCTGTCACCTAAACTTCTATGAACAACACTATTCCTATGTGTTGAGATGTAGTTTAATTTACCTTTTAACTCTACTGTACTTTTAAAAACAAAAGATATATTTATACATATCTCTATTACTTAACTGAAAAAAAATACAACCCAGGTGTCCACAGTCGTAATAGAAACTATACACATACATACTAGTGAATTTGATTGGGATCTTGCGGGCTTGGGCTTTGCTATCCTCGTTCTCAAATGGAGAAGGGAACAGGATACCATTTTTTTCCCATTAATATGGTTCTCCCCGTTCACCTCTCTATTATATTTTGCCATTTGACAGCTAAACAGAACGTAACATTTAGGGTTTGGGGGGCTTCTTAGAGATTCATCAGACAGAATTTTCATTTGCCCCCAGAAGGAATGGCTGTGAGGACAGATCCCATTACACTCAACTGCACAGGGTGTGGGTGTTGAAGGGAACCTTGGAGAGAGGGAGTGGTCTCTGTCTCCTGCATACTACACTGGCTGTGCTTATCCTGGCAAAGCCTAGTGGAGAGTTGAGGCAACCATCCAGATAATTCCAGCTGAAAACCTGCTGTGGAAGAAAAAAGGTCTGAATTATCCTGGTTTGCCCTATATATACATTAATCATATGCACTGGAGTCAGTCAGTCAGTACATCAAAATTTTCCCTGGGTAGACAGAGTCCAACTGTCCCAAAGAAAACACGAGCCATTTGCTTGGGCCCTGAATTTCGTGTTCCATTTCACTTGGTGAACAACCAAGTGGATGTTTTCAGATGTGAAGCCCACATTTCACTTTTTGGGATGGTGACCAGTGGCTGGGCAGCAACCTCAATGTTTGAAAGCAGCTGGGGAGGTGCCTCTAAGAGCTGCTTGGCTCTAAGGAAAAGAAGGAGAGACTGTGCCCTAACTTCCATATTCTGGCGCTCTCTCTGTTTTTCTTCTTTTCTCCTCTCTACCTTTCTTTTTTCTTTTTCTGTCCCATCTCCCTCTTGTCCTTTTACGTCCCTCTTTGTTTTCTTTCTCACTCTTTCTTTCTGCCTTTCTCTCTGTTATTCTCTCTTCCTTTCTTACTTATCTCCCTTTGCCCCCTTCCTCCCGCCTTCTTAAGTCTGTTTTTTTCTTTCTCTTTATCACTGGGAAAAAACAACGACCTCGCCATCATGGAAAATATAAGTAAATTAGCAAGAGACCAAACAGGTAGAGTTAATATTTCTCACTTGCTAATCTTTAGCCAGGGAGTTGTTGCTGGTTTCTATGTAGCAAGTGCTCAAAATAATTTCCTCCTTACCCCAGGGTTGCGTGTCTGCATCCAATGACTGTGCATTGGAGCCTGATCCATTAGGACCGTGTCCTGTTTTCGTATGGCCTGTGAGCTAAGAATAATGTTTTTTTTTTTTAACATTTTTAAAGGGTTGTAAAGAAAAAAGAAGAATATGATGCAACAGAGATCATATATGACCCACAAATCCTAAAATATTTACTATCTGGACCTTTACAGAGAAAGTTTGCTGCCTCTGAATTAAAGACAAATCAAGGTGTTTAGGTTTGGAAAAGTTCCAAATAAACTAAGTAGAAAGAGGTATCAAGTTAAGACATTGCTGGTCCATAGCTAGTATAGTCTCTGACAGGCCATGGTGTTTACTATGGCAGGGCTGTGGCTTTTTGGGAGACATTTTAGAAAACTTCAGAAACCGTGTTATAAAGCTTGTTACCATGAAGAGATAATAAAGAAATGTTTTTCAAAAAAATCCCTAAATCCACAGCACATATGAATACTCGTTAAAACTTGCCTTGACTTGTTAAGGCAAATTTAGCAACTGAGTAGCAGGAATCCCTTAAAAGACTGTCTTTTCCACATACAAATATAAAATATCGCTTATATGAAAGGTTATTAAGTTATTTCTTTGCAAATTTTGTTTTAAAGTAACTTATGATGACAGAAAAGACTAAAGGAGATTTTGTCTGATAGCCTTCTTCTCTAGACGAGGCTGTGAAACCACACCAGATTATCAGACATAAAACAAAGCTCATTACATTTAACCTACTTGTGATCTTCACAATTTGATAAAGAAAAAATTCCCTTGAACATAATTTTGATAGGGGTGCCTAAGTTGGTATAAATTCATTTTTCACATTATAAGCACAACTGCAAAGGACCTTTTTATCCTTTTGTCTATACTGGGAGTTGACAGAGAGTTAGGAAAATATCCTAGAAGAAAATGCGTTGTCACAAGGCCCTCCTTGGGATGTGTACCTATTAAAGAAATGAATAAAGGTCATGCCAGTAGCACCAGTATGTGTAGGAAACTAGGAAAGTGACTACCTAAAACCATATTAAAAGCAAAGCAAATTCAATTTTCAAATCCCTTTCAGGAGCAGTTGTATAAACCAGAATTCCAGTGCATTTAGAAAAGTAGGATTAGATCTACAAAAGTGACTTGAAAATAGGACACTTATTAACAAAGCAAAAAAGTAAACAGAAGAAAGAAATAAAGCAACAAAATAGAAGCAGGAAGAACGGCAGCCCCAAGAAATTGCTTCTAATGGATGTATATCCTTTTTAAAAAGAACTTGGTACTCTCCTAAATCTCAGGCTCTGAATATGCTACAGATGTAGGCAGAAGGGCAAGGGGGAAAAAAACCTCTATATCATGACTTTCCATGTGGTCTTTCTACTGCCCAGTAACCATCTGATTTATCCAACTAATCAATTAGCTACTTGTAAATTATTTTTTGCATTGACACTTCCACTTATGTCAGGGTTATTATTAGGGGTAGTTGGCA
Organism: Tapirus indicus; assembly: GCA_031878705.1. Taxonomy (NCBI): domain Eukaryota; kingdom Metazoa; phylum Chordata; class Mammalia; order Perissodactyla; family Tapiridae; genus Tapirus; species Tapirus indicus. The sequence goes on along the minus strand of CM062942.1, from coordinate 88,806,982 downwards.
TATTAAAAAAGTTGAAAGACAAATACTTAACCTGTAGACAAAGGTATAATTTATTACTTTGCCAGGTTCAAATAATAGTATTTTGATATGCTTATACCTACAGCTATGTACACCCACTATCAGTTAAACAAACAAATCATTAGGGTGGGAGAGAGTGCATCAAAACAGATAATACTCCATTAATTTTTAGAGTACATTAGCTAATTGATAGCTATCAACAATGATATTTATAAAGCCTATGGGATATTATATCAAGAATTAAAATTAAGACAATCTCTGACAGTGATTGAGATGGATCTCCTCCTATGACTGGTGTGGAGAAACCAGCAAAAATAATATATTTTTCCCATATATCAAAAAAAAGTATTATTCAGCACTGTATATTTGGGAAAAAATATTAGACCTCCGGTATAACTAGAGGCTTACAGTGTGGTACTTCATAATGTAGTCTTACTGAAAACACTATCTGCATTTTAAATAATGATGCTTAATACTAACCTATCGAAAGAGTTATACAGCTTGACAACCTGACTCTTTATCTTGGCTGATGTTGCTAAAGATTTTGGGTCTTGATTCTGCCTCTGGCAGATGCAAGATTCTGTCTGGGTTGTCTGCCACTGAGATTGAGGCTACAAAATTTTTATTTAGCCAGGTGTGTGTGAGGTGGGTGGGTGGGGCTTTCTAAACAGTGTGTGATATTATTTGACCTACAAAAAACTTCCCTGCCCCCTCCACCTCCAAGTCCTTGGCTTGATAACTCACAGATAGTTTGCTAGGCTAAATATTTTGGCGAGAGTTTTGTTCTTTATTGACTAACGTTAAGTCCTAATTCATTCTGATTAATAGGTCAGTCAACAGTTAACATGGATTTACTGAGACCTTGTGAGTGTAGGGAATTATGTTTATTTACAGCTTTGACTTTGAAGGCTATATTTCTGGTAGTGAATCTTTTACTTTTCCTATTGCATTTCACCTGTGGGTAGGAAGAAAAGCATGATAGTGGGCAGAATCTACTCTGGAATGTTGTCTACATGTCTAAATTATTTCTCTTCTCTCTTCACCTCTTCACCAAGAGTAGAGGTAGGTAATGGAATACATTTGGAGAATACTGAAAGAAAGGTTATGTGGAGAGTAGCAAACAGAGTGTGCAAAATATCCTTCCCTTCCTCTTTCTCCCTTAAGCTGATGCCCTAGAAACTTATAGATATAACTAATTCCAATCAGTGCTATCTTAGTAAATGTGGAAAAAGACTACTTGCTCCTTATATGGTCTTTTCTGTGGTTCCATTGGTACTTAAGACAATTTTATCCTGGTCCTCTACTCTTTTTTTTTTTTTAAGTTACCTGTTCTTTGTGCCACCCAAACAGAAGCATTCATGATTGAAATTCTACACAACGGATTCTTCCTTTACCTCAAACTCTGATGAGAAACCTCAGTCCATTGACCTCAGTACATTTGTGGGCATAATGGAATATGGTTCCCTCTCTCTTGACTCTAACATGAAGAGGATGGTGGGCAAATCTAATTTTATTCCATGTGAGTAAATTGCACATAATGTGTTAAATTTACATGCTTGTGCATGTCACCCCTGCCTCACACTTTTTAGGTCACAGACGTCAGATTGCCTTGAAAAGGATTTTATTACTCCCCAAGGACAATTTACTTGAATGGTGTCCAATATGTCCTGTTATTAGAGGAACTATTGGCAATGAGTACTTACAGATCCATGCACAAAAACGTTTTTTGCATGCTTCACTTCAGAAGTGACTAGGGATCATCTGACACCAGATGTATTCTCCAGTCATTTGTCATTTCATTTTCAGCAGAATCTAGTTCTAAGCATTGAAGAACCGAAGATTAGACTAGTAAGGAAAGTCTAGCAAATGCAAGAATGTAATCAGACCTTATAATTTTTCCTCTAAATTACTGAAGGAGTCCTAGAATTCCTAAGTGAGAGAAACTCACAGAAAATTGAGCATGAAAACAAATGGAAGGACAATTTGATACTTGAGGCCAAATTCATAGATATAATTTCAACAGACATGGCTGAACAACCATATGCATGATAATATTTTCAGTTCACTAGTGTATTTCTCTAGTGCAATAATGCATGAATAACTTATATAGAGATCCCCATAGTATTCCTATGAATAGAAGGGGAAATTGAGATAAAAGCCTTTGAAGGATTTTTCTCTTTCAAGTCCACTTAGACATCTATAAATTTTTCTAAAGCTTCAGCCAGAACTGGCTCAATTTATAATTGTTAATAAATATTGTAAATGTACTCTTAAGTACCTTGCTTGTTTTCTTTAAGAGGCAAACAGAAAGCTACAGGATTGGGTTGTTGCTACTTTCAGTCTTAGAATGCTGTTTTTTCAATCTGATCAGTGGCCCTCAGCCCAATTCAATAACTTTTTATGTTTTTTTTAAATCTCTGCAGAAACACTGAGATAAGATGGGCTCAAGAGCCTAAATGGTACTCATCCAAAAATGTCCCTAGTCTCAGGATCTCAACTGCACAGCTGGGTTCTGTTGGTCACATGTCAGCTTCAGAGCACATCTGTTCATTCCTCAAGGATCCACTAGGCCCCATGTACACAATGTGCTCTGTGTAGAGTACTTTACACCACAAAACCCAGCAGCTGCAGGGGTGAGAAAATCTCTACTTCTCAAGTTTGTGTCTCTAGGCAGTTTGAGTAGGGTGTTTTCTATCTGGCTTTCTTTTGGTTGCCTGTCACTTCTAACATTCAGACTCTTCTTGGCAACAAAGTTGCTTTTGCTATTCTCAGGACAGATGTTTCTAGCCTGGGAAGAGACGGACTAAACTTTTACTGGAAAGTAGGAATTCTTGCCACATTCAGGCATCAAACCTGAGAAAACATAAGAAAGATCCTGGCCACAGGCTCAAGAATGGAACGGTAGATCACTGCCAGGAAAATAATGTCCAGATCTGAAGACTTTTAGTTTTAGCATTTAGGAAAAATATTTGTGTCAAATCTCCCCATCTCTGCTGGTTCACAATGCGCAAAGGACACTTCCCTAGTAGGGCGTGTGAGAAGGGTACAGACACCTCCAGCTCACCTTGGAAAGTGACATCTTTGAATTGAAGCTTTTTGAGAACTTGTGGTCATATGAAAGAGGGAGGGGGAGAGAGAGAGAGAGGGAGGAGGTGAGGGGAGACTCATTCATGTAGTTTTGAAACTGTATGCATTGGAAAGGTTTGTATGTTAATGAAGTTAAGTTGGAATACCATGAGAGTGGGGCAAAAAAAAATGAATATACATCAAAAGTGAAGACATTAAACATGAATGGGTTTATGTCATAGACGTCATCAATTTGATTCATAGAAAATTATTGTTGTAGATCAAGAATGATATTATGAAGTCTGCTTTTACAATCCTCAAAGGCCTCATTGCTAGTTTTTGGAGGAAGGAGTAGTCTTGGGTCAACATGTTTAAATGAGATGTGAGGGACAAACATAGCTTATAATATTGTAACTAGGTTTTTTCCCCCGCAGGAATGTGTCTATATTTATATAGCATAACCTGTTAAATCTGTACCAATGGCTGCAAATACAGACCACAGAAGCTTCTTTAATAACACACATACACCAAGTCCAAAATGTTCTACTCTGTCATTCATGTGTAAATCAAGTATATTATTCATATACTTCATCGACTTCCTGAATGCGTGCTAAAAATGCCAAGGAAAAACTCGTTAATCGTGACATGGTGACTGCTCAGCCAGCTCTGAAATGTTGATGGAAAAGAAAAATTGTCAAAGGGCCTTTTTAAAAACTTCTGCAGGTTATACTCGCAAATCGAAATTCAGAGAACGTGAATTTCCTCGTTCAGGAAGGAAGGATTAAAATCAAACACCCTCCAGTGGTTGCATCTAAAAACTGCATAGTTTCCCCAAATGGCTTACTTGTAAAAGGAGTCTTCCTGTGCCCCCTTGGATACTCAGGATCCAAGTTCCTGCTTAGTCTGATGGTTGTATAATCTCAAAAAAATTAAAATGATCTTCTATGGACTATAAAATCTCTGCCCATCCTGATGACATCTTCTTGGGTGTTTTTACAGTAAGTTCTTCGAACTCCAGAGTATACTAGGTGACAACTTCCTACCCTCTCTTATGCAGAATGTTATAGTCTTCAACTAAAATCTTGTAGTTTTGAGCTAGGAAATATGGCTTGTGTAATCCTCACAGCCCATGGTCAAGAAAGATGTTCAGACCTGTCCATGATACACTAAAAAAACTAATCAATTTCAATCAGTTTTGCCAAATAACTAGCTGGCTCAATAGGGTGTAAAATATTCTATCACCTGTTTGGCTAAATTGACACAGCAGGTTGATTTGATTGACCTGTTAAGTCATCAAAATGGACTGTCATCTGGAAGCACTAACAGGACACAATTTTGGGATGCATTTCTCTTGCCCTCATGCTCTCTTGGTCTCTCACCCATGCACAATAGCTGCTTCTTTACACAATAAGCAAATGTCATCTACAGAGTCTCAGGTAAAGTGGATCTCCTGTGTTCCATGTTGTTACCATTTCCCTTTCTGATGTGCACAATAGTGAAGCACTGTTTCCCAGTACAGAAGAAAGATAATGTTGAAATATTCAGACATGAAAACTGACATTTTTCAGTCACTTAGTGGAGTTGATAAAGAATGCATATTGTGGTGCTAACAATTTTGGAATGCAGAAAGGCGGAAAGGCCGGCACCACATTGAGTCCTACTGAAGATGACTTCACATAGAATATAAATTCCATGTTGGTAATAATATTACTTTAATACAATTTAGGATATTATCACTCTAAAAATTGATTTTGCAAAATTTCTATGTTTAACAAGATGCTCTTGGCAAAAATATAAAAAATACATATTAATCTAATGAATTAAGTCAAAAAATAGTAGAGAAGTGTTTTTAATTTTTTGTCAATGATTGATCAACCCCTCGTAGGTATTCTTTCCAATATTTGAAAAAATAAAAGCAATATACTCATTAGCCTATTTTGAGGACTGAGATTATTCCTACGAATTACTCACATTTTTTTCTTTCAGTAGGAAGCTCCTTTTTAGTTTTCACATTCACCTTGTTAAAGAAAAATGCCTTTCAGATACTATCATGCAAAAATTTAAATCCTTACTTATTTCACTCTCATGATTTTCTCCTGTCTTAAACCAACACTGTTCAAACAAAATCAACAAGTATATATGAAGCATCTAATGAGCTCAAGTATTTTGCTAGATGATGACAGGGGTATGAGGATAAATGAGATATAGTCCCTGCTCTCGTGGAGCATACAATCTTACTGACTAGATAAGACATAAATCGATGGAAAACTACATAAAACAATAAAATAATACAAAATATTAGAGGAGTACAACATTTATAGTCAAACAAGTGATTAAGCACCATGAACTCTAGGGCTGGAGAAATTATTGTGACTTTTCACAGAGGCAGAGACATGGAGAAAGATAAATAGGATTTGTAAAGGTATAAAAGACTAACATGAACAAAAGCACTGCAGGGACACACAATGTATATCAAAGGCACAATTTGGTCTAGAGTGGAAGGTATGAGTAGGGGAAATGGTAGGAGACAAATTTAGGAGATAAATCTGGGCTTGCACCAGACTGTAGAAGTGTTTAGCTAAGGGTTATGGATTTTATCCTATAAGAAATGGTGAACAATTTAAGGTTGTTGAATAGGGGAGTGACATAATCGAGGAGGTATAACATATTAGTGGGATTAGATGGATGAGAGGAAAAATAGGGAAAGCAGAGAGTAATCAACTTTGCAGGAATGCGGCAATTGGGGCCTATACTAGAATGGTAGAAGTGAGAATGGAAAAGATGCAATGGACACTGGTTTTGAGAGAGAGATAGAGAAGAATCAAAAATGACTCTGAGGTATCAGCATGTTCCTTGGGGCTCGATTAATGTAGAAACGGTATTTCAAGTCATGAAAATTAAGGAAATTACAGAAAGAAAAGAGCAGAGGACCATGGGAAGAAGTTTGGGGAATTCTTACGTTTCTGGTGCAGGAAAGCAATGGACCAGGAAATATTATCTTCTTTGTTCCTTTCTAGGCACATATAAGTGTGCATACTCACATGCACACACAAACATACATAGACACATATGCACTCTGAGAAAAGAGATGAATAACCAAAACTCAGTTGTTTCAATTTGTCTTCTGTTTAGTGACCACAGTGAACTGCTGATAATCTGAATAAATGTTATTGAGGAATAGTGTGATAGCCAAGTGAGAACCAGTGTCAAACAGATCTAGGTTCTAATCCCAGCTCTACCATTTGCCAGCTGTCTGATCTTGGACTTCTTTGAGGCCTTATTTCCTCATCTGCAAATGTCTCCACTGCTTTCTCTCCTCATAGGATTATTGTAAAGATGAAATGAAATATTGTATGTGAAAATATTTTATATACTGTGAAGTACTGAAAATACAAGCTTTCTAATTTTGTTATCACATGTGTATAAATTACCATATTCTAATTTGTGGTCACAGTTTAATCTCCCCCCGCCCAGGATATTAACACAGACACATATGCAAATGAATTCTAGCACTTTTACTTTCCCTCAATGCCATTTTAAGCTCTTTGAGGGCAGGGACTATATCTTAGGTTTTCTGTATTCCCCTTACACTTTACTGTGTGCAGCACTGTGAACATTTACAGGAACAAAGTATACATTTTTACTTGAATCTGAACTTATTCTGAAAGCTCAAATATAGCTTTCAATATGTAGCATAATTTAAAAGTAGTATTCAAGCCCACATAGCCCAAAACCTCTTAAAAATAATTTAAATACACAGTAAAAGTGCTATACCCAATGGCCTCACATACTTTTTTAAGTGGATTTTTTTCTATAAATCTGGAAATGCGTAACAAGGCATAAATTCAGAGTCATTAGTGACAATGATTGTAGGTATAAGCAGAAGCACAATGACAGAAGACCTGCTTTTGAACTGAAATGCATCGAAAAGACTTGAACTGACTTATACAGATTATTTTTTTAAGGTTCATCATTTTCTCAGAACACTAAGGCAATATATTTAAAAAATACCTTTAAGGCACAACTTTAAAACCATAAGTAAATTTTAAGTGAAAGTGCCTTTTAAAAATTTGGATGTTAGAAAGTCAGAACACAGATATTCAGGAGAAATTTGAATTTAATAAAATCTCCTATGAGAAACAACTATTTAAATACTTGGCTCTGACGTTTGAAGCCTTCATATAACTTCCAAAAAGAAACCAAACTTTTTAAATAGAAAACTTGAAAGTACTTACTTCCACTTGGAATCAAGTCCCTTTCTGGGATGAAGAGTTTATAGCCATAGTGTTTTTCCAGGACATCTGGCAGTATTTCAAGAGCAAACTGCTCTTCTTCAGGATTGTCACAGTCTAAAGTATCTTGGTCCACTTTTGTGTAAGAGAGATAGGCATCATATTCCTTGTTGTCTTAAATATAAAAAACAGCAAAAGGGTTGTACATATTAGCAAGTTCTCTTTAAGAGCTAGAAGTCTAGAACCACTAACAGGCTGGAATAAGCACTATGATTAGTGACTATTGTTAATAACTGGAAAAAATGTCACATGCCATGTTATAAGAAATCTAGTACATTTCAACATAACCTAGTCATATAATATGAACTGAAACTTTTATGCAATGAGCAATCTATAGTGAAGACAGAATAAAAGAGAGAATTGTTATTTGTGACTTTTGGTGACTATACATATTTGTGATATTCAATGATGTGTGAATGATTAGCTCAGTGTGTTTGAATGCAGGACTAAATAGACCAAAGTCATGGATTTGAACTCTTTCTGTGCCAGTTGGCTTGGCTCTGTAACTTGGCCACAGACTATACCTTGTTTGCACAAATATGTACAGAGATCCAACAGGGGCTGGGCCCTAGAGTGTGGAAGATCGAAATAATCCAGACTCACTCCTGGAGACACTACTCATAGCACATGCCATACTTCCAGTTGGTTAGTGTCATCATCTTCATATACAAAAAGCAGTTCATTACCAAATATTAGAGATAGCAGCTGGGTTTCATACAAGTGCATTGCCTGTTATTCTTGTTCAATCCATGGCCAACTAATTTGACACAAGCTTCCAAAAGAAGCCTTTGTTTCGAAATATACATTTTTCCAGTATTGCCAAATTAGGGTTTCCCTTCACACATGTAGTCAGAGAGTTAACTGTGCTTTGAGAATGTATTTTTTCCTCCTTTGCTGTATTGGCTCAGCACCAGCATCTCCAAAGAGAAAAATGTGCACATATATGCATTTTTTCCTGAAAAATATTAATGAATACAGCTACTCAAGGTACTAGTCCCCATTGGTTTTAGACGGGCCACATTGGAAAAGTTACAGTGGTTTTCAAAATTCCCTTATTTATAGAAAAATTATTTTTAAAAGTTAATGTAGTGAGCATAGACTCACATGGGACTATTAGTATTTATTAAACCTAGTTACTTGCAAATAATAATTTTAAAAGGCAGGTAAACATTTCAGGATTTGTTTCTAAAACACATCAATATTTTCCATTAAAATAGACCTGATTAGAATATACCTAAAACCTGATCAAAACATAATTTACAGAATGAAGCAGCCACACACTTACTTACACCATTAATTATTTGGTTCTCCCTGCTGAAGGAGTAATAAACGATAGGCATATAAAGAGATATAAATACCCTATGGTAGGAGTAGGCGGGACCCCTGACAGTCTAAAGATACCTGAAGCAGGATTATGTTGTTCTAATTCTAGTCAGATTCTAGCCTTCACCACCCCCACATGAAAGAAACCCTGGTTGCTTTTGTTTGTTTGTTTGTTTTTTGGTGAGGGAAATTGTCCCTGAGCGAACATCTGTGCCCATCTTCCTCTATTTTGTATATGGGAGGCTGCCACAGCATGGTCTGATGAGCTGTGCATACGTCCACACCCAGGATCTGAACCTGCGAACCTCTGGCTGCTGAAGCAGAGCACACAAACTTAACCACTATACTACCGGGGCCAGCCCCAAGAAACTCTGATTTTTATATTAAGATGGTGCCTGAAGCCAGGAGGCTTCCCTTTAGCATGTTCTCTGGCTGGAAAAGGCTTCTGTAAACTGTGCTTGGGTTAGTTGATCGCCTAGAAGCAGATGCGCATGAAGGACTGCCCTTGATAGTTGAGATCATTTGGCTTACAAATGGGGCACATTCCACTGTTATGCATAAAACGCCTCTTGGAAGTGAGGATGTTCATAACAATGCTCATGTAAGAACCTCCTGGTAATCTTAGCACCTCTGCCCCTGTTCCAATCAAGCTCAGGATGCACCTGCAGGTCCTTGACTTTCTCCAGCTATGACTACTCACTTGGGACTAAGAGCTGCCGATAATACACAGCTGGAAGAAAAAAAGAGGCCAAAGGACAAACAGCTCCATTCCTATGAGCAGAATGTATTTCATTGTTCTTGGTGGATGGTGTTGCAGCCTCAAACTCCATAATGTCAGACTAGACCCTTGTTTCCTCTGACTTTGATGAGTTTTATACCTTACAAACCTCCCTACATTCAACGACTTATTAATTCATTCAGCAATGATTGGTTGAGCATCTACTATGAGCTAGCCATCTGCAATGACTACTTCACCCATCTGACCTGGGCTTCTGGACTCTTGCCCCATTGCTTGTCCTGACTATGACTATTTATCCTCCAATCATGCCTAAACTCACACATTCCTGGTCCTATCCTTACCTGCTTCACCTATATCCTAATACAGGTGATGCTACAAAGACCTTCCTCTAGAAAAATATTGCTATATTTATTTGCATATCTCAAATCAGATTATGACAAAGAACATGGATGTGTTTGATATGAGTTAACATCCAACACGTCTGGATAATAAATTTTACGTAACATTCTAGAAACACATCATTTTTTGGAAAATGGTTGCTTCTGGTTTCAGTCATGTCCCTTTAAGATGAACTAAAGGTAAAGAGCTTATGGTGGCTGGCCGGAGCAGGAAGAGCGCTTTCAAAGACACCATGTCAGATGTCCAAAAAGCTCTAGGATGCCAGCTAGTGAGCAAGCAGTGACGCAGATGCCACAGTTTAAAAAATGCACTTCAGCCTTATGTAGACAGCCAAGAAAACCTTATGAATAGCCACAGCTGCTGCTCACAAAGAGGAGCAAGACAGATAGAGCAAAATCAACAACATGATGCAAATGAGGTTAACAGCAAGGCCTGAAAATTGTTTTAACACCAAATGGCAATTCAGCAACACCACTTTTCTAGGCAAGGCTAATGAGCCTTCCTCTGTGTTAAATCATGCTGACTAAGCTCATCTGATGAAGTAGAAAATAGAGCACAACACAGACAGAGCATTACAAGGAAGACTTGCACAGGGGTTACCATAGCTATGCTGTTCCAAATGAAGAGGTAGTTATGAGAAGTGGAACCAAACTGTCTGTGGAAGAATTTTCCTGTTGTCACACCTGTCCTTCCCCATTTTTAAATCTCATTTTAATCCTGCTCACTATCAGGAAGCCATTCCTGTTTACAAGCCAGTTCTTCTGGGGCTATGTTAAACACAGGGCTAAATCCTTAGCTTCTAAAGGCAAAAACTGTGTAACCTTGTTGATTATTACACCCCTAGTGTCTACTATAGTACCTGTGTTTATGTGTGTGTGTGTAGTGTTGATCCAGATGAATATAAGTAAATACATCATGCCTGGTACCTGCCACATAGCAGACATTTAATAAATATTTAATGACTGAATAACTCAAATGTCAAATAAATGAAACAATTATTGTTTGGTGGATTGAAATGAAATGAATTATATCATAAAATGGCTAAGAAGTCAAATTTGTTGGATAGATTTCATTTTATAAAGAATAAGGCATTTTTATAAGAACTTTCAGGAAATGCTACAATAGACATGAATGAAAGAAAAAACATGAACAAAATGTGCATAGGTAAAACTAAGTGGTGTCTATGAGATGCCAAAATATTTAAATGAAGAAATGAAAAATTTGGTAGGTTATCTAGTTGACATTTGGCATCATGAAATTGGATATTTCTAAAAGGGCTTTAATATTCATTTATTCATCCTCACTATGTGCCTGTTGACTTTTTAGTATTTCATTCATCTAGTACAGAGATTGTGCATTTAAGGTTCAAGGTTCCACGTAGAAATATGAAATATTTTAACTTTCCTTCCTAATGAAAACGCTTGAACTCCACTACATTGCATTTTTCCCCCCAAAACAACTGCTTTGAAATCAAAACATACAATTCCTTAATCAAAAGGCTCTAGATTACTTGTCATCTTTGACCACACGGGCCACATTGGAGATACAGATACAAAATGGACTATTTGATCCCTGAACTATCCTATGATATTAGCATGAATTTAATCTTACAAACATGTACTACAACTGATCAGTTAGTCTGGATTATTGGTTATGGGTGATGAAAGTAATTAATTATTGCAGATTAACATAAATTGTATCATCTCTTACAGAGAGCATTAACAAATCGCTTATAATCATGACTCAAAACAAATGAATCACAGGAGCCTCCCTTTCATGTTCCTTCATATAGACAATGCATCTTTTACATTCTCATTTGGATACTTTAGCCACTTGTTGGCACCTTGGGAACCAGTGACATTTTCCTCAACACTATATTTCATTTAGTTATTTTATGTGTACAGGTAAGAAGTTATATTTTTCGATATTATTTGTTGTATATAGAAACTGGGGATAATTGACCACATGTTCATATATATTGTTGGAGCATATAAGTATGTCCGGAAAAGGCCCTAATTTCTCATTTTGAAGATATGTCTGAATAAGAGTCTTTAATACTTTTAAATGGGCTGCTATAATAGTTGGGTAAATATACTACTTTGATAATGAGAATGCATATGCACTCATCAAACAGCATTTCTCTAATTTACTGTAAAAACATAAAAGTCAATTAAAACACACTCATATCTATGCTTATAGAATAGTAACAATAAGACCAAAATCAAAGATTTCTGAAAAATTTTGATCTTACAATCACCATTCTGCCTTTCTACTATCACTATAAGAAGAAAACAAAATCATGAACCCCTCTTCTTTGAGGAAAGATCATGATTTCAAAAGAAAACCAAACAAAAGCTCTAACCTTCATTATTTCGATACAATGAAAACTAAGATTTATCTTTTTTTTTTTACTTTCTGACTCCTTTTTTCTTTACCTTTTTTTTTTTTTTACCTTTTGACCCCCTTCACCCGTTTCTCCCACCGTAAATCTGCCTTTTTAAAGTAATGACTTACAATTGGACTTTTTTTTTTTATCTTGGCTTATCTAAGGCATTCCACACACACGTTTCCAAGGCTTACAGTAGTTTCTGGGTGAGGACTTTATGCCTAAGGAATGACAAGTCATGATTTTTTATTTGTATTGATTGGAAATATGGTAATTTGTTCTCTTGAAAAAATTAAATCATTTTTGGATGTTCAAAGAAATAAGGCTCAATACAATGCTTTATTGATATTTCATTCATAAGATTTCCAAGGGCCATAAATGGCTAACATAGGAAAATTATAAGCTATACTCTTAATTTCTATCCTCTGAGGTCACTTTTGAGAATGATGCTACAATCATCCAAAATATGTGGGTCCAGATGTACTGTGAGCTTTAAAAAGACTATTGCCATAGTTTTAATATGTTTCTTGCATGATTTGTCTATTTTTTGATGCCTGGAATGGCTAAAAATGATCTGTACCTAAATTTGAAATTTCTGGAGGAAAGAAATGGAATTGATCCTTAATTTGTTTCTTAGTAAGAGAAAGGACTTTGACAGCAATCATTTTATCTCCTGATCAACTAATGTCTCCTTGTTAAACAACTTTTTATTTGGAAGTAATTTCAAACATACAGGAACATTACAAAAACAAAACTGCTTCAAAGAACACCCATATATCCTTTACCCAGATTCACCTATTGTTAATATTTTCTCCCCTTTGCTCTCTTTCTTAATAAATAAAATTTTTCTGAACTATTTAAGGGTAAGTTGCATTAGTCATAGCCCTTTAACTCTAAATATTTTAGCATGTATCTCCTAATAACAGGGATACTCTCTTATATAATCACAAATTCATGCCTTTTAATTGAATTTGAACAATGGGAGACAGCTTACCATCAGCAGTTTCATCACCTCCAAAATGTTGTCGGTAGAAGAGCATCAGTTCAATGTTGTAGCATTTGTAGATAACCACGAGCAGTACAATGAGGAGCAATATTGCTCCCAGGCCTCCTGCAAGCTCAATTTTATAGATTAAATCTGGAACAAACAGAATAAACAGGAAAAGGCAATTAAGTCAGTAACACTTGGGATTTTCCCATATTTCCAGTCTGTAAGATGTACAACTCATTTTGCTTCTCTGTCCAGAAGATTCTTGCTTAATGCAGTAAGTAGCTTTGTTCTTGATACATTTGTGTAAATCAAATTTTTGTAAAATTAACTCATTTCTAAAGATCTGAGTAATTTTACTATTGAAAGTGGTAAGTCTATCTGAGAAAAAATAGTCACTCCCAATTTGTTTTTAACATGGCTAGATCTCACATATGTACTTTTGCTTTAAATGTATTTCAGGGAAATATTAGAGCTGCCTTTTTCTAGTCCAGGGCCAATATTTTGTTGTTTCTCTTAAATTATCTTATTGGTTTTGCAAAATTACCATCTAGTACTTCTCAGGCCACAGGCCCTATTCTTCTATAGAAGAACAGCATCATAAAATTATTCTCAGAATCAAATAAAATCTAATGAGCTTGCAGGATTTAACTGTTTCATTTAACCTCAGTAAAACATAATCCAATAGAAGGCAAGCAGGGAAAATTAGCTTATCCATCTCCCCTACTTATTTGAATAAATGACTATAATATGTATGTAATATAATATACCCAGTGGGGCTAAAAGAGAATGAGAAATACAGGCTAATCACCTGGCCTATTCAGCCAACATCAGGCTACCTGATAGCAGCCTTAGGCTGCTCTGATGGGGCACTCCTGGAACTCTGAGAGTTGGAACAATTAAATCAACACATAATAGAAGGAGACATAATGTAGGCCAGGCTCAGGTAATAGTGAATTACCTGTAGCTTAATTAGTGATATTAACAAATCTAGGGTGTATCATCAAAATAGCAGATAGTATCACGGAATTTAGAGAAATAGGAAGTCAGAGAAGAATTTAGACTGTAAATTCAGCAATGTCCAGAGGAGAAAGGCTGAATCTGAAAGACACATACCTGAGACATATTTTCCACTGGGGGACAGGAACATTCATTGCTCTCAACATAGTATAGATAAAATTGCCTAAAAGATTAGCTAACCTCCCCTTAATCTAAATCCATAATTACCAAGTGACTCTTTTATTGCTAATTCAGCTTACCATGTAACTAAAAACTGGAAAAGAGACTGGCACTCTAGTTTGTACATCAGTTGCTTGTGAGTTTGGTTGGCATCAATCAGCCTCTCTGGATGGATCAGCTCTGGGATACTGTCAAAATCAAATTTCTGACCATGACAGACTGCCACTCTTGAACGTCTCTTGACAATCAGATCATTAACTTTTCCCTGGGAGTGTCCCTTGTTTCTATATAGGCTTATTGCTTAAGAGAAATTAGTCAGACTCAATATAACAATTAACATTAAGATTAAGAAAAAAGATAAACATATATACTATATACTACATGTAATATATATTAAAGATTAAGTGTTCAACCAGTCTACTATCTACTTTCTAAGTAATCCTTTAGGGCAAGAATTGTTGGTCCAAATTTATAGATGAAGAATCTGAGACACAGTAGCTTAATTCAATTACCCAAGGTCATACACCTAAGAAGTAGCCAAGATGGGACTTGAGCCCAGATATCCTAACTTCAAATTCAAGGCTCTTTTTATTATACCATAGCTTTATAAGCTCCAACCTGGAAAGTGACAAGGGAAAGCCTTCTCCTTGTTCCTCCATAGAACTGTTGGTGATTCTTCTTGAGAACATGTGACTTGCAATGAATTTTGGCTCCTTCTGCCCTTTCAATTCCAAGGAAAGAAGCTGAACTACAATTCACCAGGCAGAATGAAAGGACTTAGCAGATCTCAGGCACTTCACTGGAGGGTACTGAAGAATCCTACAGCTGTACCAGGGAGGAAGGAGGGGCTCCCTGGAATCTAGCATATGAAGAAAAATGTTAGGTTTCATGGGGAGAAAGGGAATTTGGTCTTGGAAAGGAGGTAAAGTGAGAGAGGAGATGGTGGTGGCCAGAGACAGCATAGCCAATCAGGAGTGTCACTGAGTGGAAATGTAAGAAACATAAATAAATGACACTCCTTTTGAATAAGGAAAGAGGGGGAAAGATGGAAAAAGGAAGGGAGTGGAGCTACTGTGAGAGACAAAATGTATTAATGAGGAACATTATGAGGGGACACAATTATGTTCCCTACTAATTAGTATGGATAGGAAATTGGAATCTATCTCTGTCCTGCCTGCTGCAAAAGATGCTTATTTTGAAAATTTAGCCTCAAAGTTTCAGGTAAAAATAAAAGTTCCACTACACATTAGCTTTGCCTCCTTCCCTCTATGCAGAAAGTGGCTCCCCAGGAACCACTGCCTGCCTCTATGTGAGAGGTAAGGCAGGCTTGCTTATGAGACCTCTGTGGGACTGCAATGTCACAATCTTTGCTTATTTTCGCACCATCTTATATCAGTAATGTATTCTTAACAGCCATTGTTAAATTGACAGAGCAATATGATTTTTTGTTACTCTAGAAAACTGAACTCTCTTTGATCTTAGGGCATTGGTTGACTTGATTCAACATGTTTGTCCTGCTGTAAAATGTTCATTTTATGTTGTAAATTTTTTTGGACTCTCTCTCTTTCTGTCTGTCTCTTTTCTTTTTTCTCTCTCTCTGGTCAGAACAACTTTCAACTGTTTTCAAAGTCACCGAATGGGAATTTTTACAGCAATTTCTATGTTATTCACAGAGTAGAGTTGCTTGAGGTAGATGGAAAACTTCAGCAGCAGGAACAATTTGTGCTCCCAAGTAGCAGACACCTTTTTCAGCAGTAAATTTATGGAAGAAAACCGTGGTGTGAGCAGTACCTTTATGGTTTTGGGGTCCATTTTATAAAAGCGTCTTTGAAAGATATTACCTAATGATGGCTGTTTACATTGAAAACTGTGGACCTAGTTCCTGAGATTCAACCAGTATTCTTTGATTTAGCCCAGGCAGTCACATTAAAAGGGAAACAAGTATCCTATAATCAGAGTGCAGAATTGCTATCACCCAGATGACACCTGGCTTTTCTTTTGTCTTGTTCTCAACTGCCATTTTCCATCTCAGCAGGATCTATACTTCTAGGGACATTTCCTGGCTGAGAAGGTGAAAGTCATTTTATTTGGTCTGTGTTTTGTGTATACTTCACAAGGATAGCTATAGCCAGAACAGCAAATATTTATGGGATTGTAACTTTTTCTAGACACCCAAAGTACAAGTGTATTTCTTTTTAACCTTCTTGGTTTGAACCCGACTACTTCTTCATTTTGAACACAAAGATCAGACATTGTAGAATGGGACAAATAGCAGTTAAAGCCAAGGAACTAGAAAGAGGGAAGGCTAGAAATGTTTTGAGCTTGCGCATAAGTTAGGAAGCAGGTTAGGAGATCCCACCGGAGGGTTTCCTGTAGACATTGGGGGTTCAGGGTGGGGCAATAGCACCGGGAATGAAGAGAAAGAGAGATTCAGTGATATGCTTTTGTTTGTGAGAAAGAGAGTATGCACAGAGAAGAAATCATTATCAAAATTTCTTTAGTATATGTTCAGAGTCTTGGTTTACCGCCCCCCCCCAAAATTAGGATGGACTTCTTACTGAAATCTTAGTTGTACTTACTGACAAATAGTTCATCAGAGAGTGTGGAAGTGGTAGGGGCACATAAAAGATGCATAGGTATGGGATGACTTCTTTTAAGAAAGTCTGACCCTGTTAATTGGATATATTAGACATGAGTTTTCATTTACAAGAGGCCTTTTCACTTTATGAAAGGATTCATCAAATGTTTCTTCTCCATAATAACCACTTAGGGTGTTTTCAATATTGGACCTACAGTCCATCATGAAGTTATTGTTCTATGAAACAAGGCATACTCATATTCCAAGTGGAAATGCCATAGCCACTGAGGCCAGGCTGTGATATGATAAAATCTGTAAGGTTTAACTCCAAAGGAAATATCTGAAGTTTTGAAAAACAAGCCAGAGCTCAGTCTGATTAAAAATGTTGGAGCAGAGCCACAAGGCTTCTTACTCTTTTCTGGAGCTCCACCATATTGTCAAGAGCTCCTAAGGAGACTGAGTGAGGGAAGATGAACAGCATTGTTTTCCAAAGCACAGTGAAGAAATTTAGCTGCTACCTAAAACAGAGTGCAAACTGGTATACTCTGGGCCAAAAAAAGGTTTTGTTGGTCTATATGATGCTTCAAAAAAAAGTGGATACTAATATTTAAAATCAAAAGATTTCATATCCAGTCTTTCAACTTCACTTGAAAACTGTGATGCTCCTATATCCCTGGGTTCACCTTCCAGCAAGCATGGCAATAATCTTCTAGAAAAGAGTAGTGACAGCCCCCTTTAAAGCAATGCACATTTTCTGTAGTCTGTGTTTTGCTTTTCTAATAGACAAACCTCTTTTTTAAAAATTTCAATATCTGCCTGGCTCCTGAGGTCTTTGAGTTTTCAATTCCCAATCTGGAAAGTGAATGTCTTTGAAAAGAGAAATACATGTAGATAACTCAGAGAAGACACTAATCAAGACGAGATCACAGATAAATCCTCTCTTTACCAATATTTGTTATCCATCCCCTACCCTATTGCACCGGTCTTCAAGAAGGAGCATTTTCATCCAAAAAATATTTTTGAGCACTCACTGTGTTCTATGCACTAGGGATACAGCAGTAAATAAGGCAGAAAAGGTCCCTGTTCTCACGGAGTTTACATTCTAGTGGGGGAAAAAAGAAGAAAACAAATATGTAATGTGATATCAAATAGTAATAAATACAATAAACAGAAATAGAGCCAAGTTAGAGGAAAAAGAAAGAGATGGGTAGGCCATCAACAGATGAATGGATCAAGAAAATGTAGCATATATATATACATAATGGACTATTTTTCAGCCTTAAAAAGAAGGAAATCCTGTCATTTGCTACTACACGGATGAACCTGCAGGGCATTATGATAAGTGAAATAAGCCCTTAGATCAATGCTATACTGCATGGTATCACTTATATGTGGAATTAAAAAAAAAAGTTGGTCACAGAAACAGAGAGTAGAAAAGTGGTTGTCAGGGCCTGGGGGCAGTGAGGGAGGAAAGAGGGAGAGATTGGTAAGAGGGTACAAATTTTCAGCTATAAAGATGAATAAAGTTTGAGGATCTAATGTATAACATGGTGACTATAGTTGATAACACTGTATTGTACAATTGAAATTTGCTAATAGGGTAAAATTAAATGTCCTCAACAACAACAAAAAAAAGGTAAATATGTGAGGTGATGGATGTGTTAATTAACTCAGTGGGGGGAATCCTTTCACGATGTATACATATATCAAATCATCACATTGTACACTTTAAATATCTTACCATTTTATTTGTCAATTTTATCTCAATAAATTTAAAAAAAGAAAGTGATGGGTAGTACTATTTTATATAGGGTAGCCAAGGAAGGCCTATCCAGTAGGTAATATTTAAGCAGAGACATGTATGAACAAAGTGAGTGAATCATGAGAACAGCTGGGGGAAGAAAGTTCTAGGCAGAGGAAATAGCAAGTGCAAAGACCATGAGCCAGGATTGTGCTTGGTGAGCATGAGAAATAGAAAGGAGGCTAATGTGTGTGATGTTTGAGGCAGACTGTGGTAGAAAATGAGATCAGAGAAATGACAACAGATTGCGTCATGCTTTGTAGGCCATGGTAAGAATTTGGGATTTCATTCTAAGTACAATAGTGAGGATTCTGAAATTGGAGGGTTCTGATTAGAGGATTAATATGATCTGACTTACATATTAAAAGAATCATTCTGTCTGCTGTGATAATAGACTGTAAGAGGATAAAGGGGAAGCAAGGAGACCAGTTAGGAGGCTATTCCAGTGAGCCAAGCAATTGATGCTGGTGGCTCAAACTAGGGTTGTTAACAGTGAAGTGGGGAAAATGTTCAGAGTCCGGATGTGTTTTGAAAGTAGAGCCATGGTATTTGCTGTTGAAATAGATATAGTACGTGAGTAAAGAAAATAAGAAGTCAAGGACGACTCCAAGGATTTTGGTCTGAGCAATTAGAAGGATGGTAATGGAGATGGAGCAGGCAACTGGAGGATCAGCTTTATAGGGATAAGAAATCAGGAATCCTGTTTGGGACAAGTGAAGCTTGATATGCCTACTAGATATGTCTGCTAGTGGAGTTTTTGAATACATTGGTATACAACTCTGGAGTTTAGGCTAGAAGTCCAGGCTAGAGATATAAACTTGGGAGTTGTCAGCATGTAAATGGTAAGCAAAACCACGAGATGGAGATGGAATGAAATCATCTAGGGAGTGAGTGAGAAGAGTGGACCTGAACACTGGGGAAATCTAATATTTAGATATCAGGAAGATGAGAATCAATCTTCTCAGTTATTCATGATTTAGACATGTTTCCTTGCAGAAGCCATGGGAGGTGGCAGTTTTACAGTGTGCCTTGGTTTCTAGTGTCAGATTATTAGAAATTTTAAGGGTTGCTAGTGGTTGCTTTATTTATTTAAGAGAAATAGATTTATTTTTAAAACTCAAATAAGGCTATTTCTACCCACTGACTGACTAATAGGACCCCGCCCCCCATTATTTTTCTTCATAGCAAGCTTTTGATTGTCTTTTGTGCAATTTTTTTAATGTTTAATGTTTGTCTTTCTTTGCATCCTCACTTCCCTGAAGACTATAAGTCCCTCACAGACTTGAGGATGTCTATCTTATTCAGCACTCTATTCCCTAGTACCTAGCACAATGCTTGCTATACAAGACCCTCAATAGCAAAAGAGAACTTTATTCATTTATTAACCAGAATGGGTTCTAAGTGCCTATCGGTGGCCAGACACTGACCAAGCTGTTGAGGATATAGAGGTACAGCAGACCCTGGCTTGAAGGATCTCTGAGCCTAAAATAAGACTGAGATGGACAGGAACAAAATGATCCTTGCTGTAAAGTATCTGGACATGATCAATGTCTGCCCTTCATGTAGGTGGACTAAGTGCTCGCCTAGTGAATAGGAGAAGTTATCCAAGTTCTATATAATAATGAACACTGATTGAGCATGGTATTTCACACCATATTATTATCATTTGAACCTCAAAGTGACTCTACAAGGTAAATATTATTATCTTTATTTTACAGACGAGGACACTGAGGTTCAGGATGTTTAATCAGACAAGCTAATCCTACTGAACCAGGTAGCTGAATCAGTGGCTGAACCAGGATATCCTGAGCCAGGGTCTCCTGACTTCACTTTCTGTATTAGACCCCTTTATACTTAAAGACTTTATTATTTTAAGGCATAATCAAGTCCAACAGAGTAAGAAGTGGTGCTAGAGAGATAAAAGCATTATTCTCATAATAATGACATTTCTCTGCTTCTCCTAGAGCTGCTGGTCAAGGTCAAGTATTAGGGCTGGCTGGAAAACAGAAATTCCATCTTGGCTAAGAGGTACAACTACTGACCTTGCTGACTGAATCTGTTCGATCGCTCTATAGCCTAGACAACAAGAACACTGATTGAGAACATTTGTTCTGTTACATTTACAAAACCTTTGCCAGATGCACACATATAGAAAGTATTTAGCCTCTTGCAGTAATCAAGAGCTGTGGCAGGATAGGAGCCAATCTCAGAAACTGCTCCAGCTGCTGGGATTGTTGTTCCTATGTCTCCTTATATCTCCTTTATCTGTAAATTTAGAGTTTCTTTTCTTTGCTCATTATATACAATTTCTACCCCATCTGGAACCAACTCTAGAGAGAGATCTCCATAAATGCCAAATTATTTAAAAATATATACACCTGCTAAAGACCTCTTAACACCAGGTCATATCATGAAATATTGTGTATAATCTTTATTATGGCAATTGTAAGAATATTATATGATACTATACATTATGTTTATTTATATTTTAGTCAGGGAATAAAACACTTACTGCTTCTCATCCACTAATAAAACCCCTAGTATTTCATTTAACCAGTATAAGATTAAGGTAAAATATAGAGAAAATTTTGACTGTCAATGCCTATCGGATTTTATGTAACATTTATAACCAAGGTACATTTTATCTCACTGAACTTAACGCATAACAATATTTCATTTCATTTATCCACTTCCTAATGGTATGGAAGATCATGGGCATTTTATGCTAACGTCCACAGCAAGAGAGATTTTTTTTAAAGACAAAATGTTTGATAGACATTTATACTAAATGATAAAATAAGGCCAGGAAACATATCTAACTTCAATAGTTACTTGGTAGCCAAACAAACCATAATAATAATTATAAAAATAAATACCCCTTTTTCGCAGCAGAACGCTGGCATGTTTCCGTCCATTTCGGTTTTCCACATGGCAGGTATAATTTGCCAGGTCAGCCTCCACCACTGAATCAAAGATGAGTGCCAACTCAACTTCTTTTTCTCCAAGATGCTCTTTGAGGAGCCTGAAATAAAGACAGTATTCTTGTCTGAATTGGTTTGATTTGGGGAAAGAGCAGCCATGCAAAGACTGCAGATGGTTACGTAGCTCACACAGGTCTCCAGTGGGCATGGAGAGTCCTGACTGGGTGTATGTGCAGAACCTTCTACCAGAAAATACAAAAAGTAGCTCTTGATGTGAAGATCAGATGGGAAATGAAAGAGGGAAGGAATTCACTCAGCAAAAAGAAATATTAACATGCCACTAGGCTTTGATAAACAAAGCGAACATCACTTGTGTGGCAGAAAGGAGGAAACATTGGGCTCCAGATTCTATGCTAAGCTTATGAAAAACAAACTAGATTTTTGCACCATGGCATGTAGGGAAAAATCTGTAGGAGTGTAGGTTTTGTGTTAGAGGTTAGAGTTTTGACAACAGGGGGGTAAGAAGGTGAAGAAAGGAACCTTGAAAATTGTTGCCTTATGAGAAGTAAACTGAGGGTGGTTAGTGGCCTTCTATCCCCAAATATCAGTGAGAAGCCTGTTCTCTACTTTTCTCCTGCCTTTTGTCCAATGCAGGCATGTGCCCTGTGACCTAATGCCCCAATGGTGCTAGCCCTGCACCCATGGCCTTGCTTTCTCCAGACACTGCTCCCCATTTGTCTTTCTCCTTGTCCCCCTCACAGGAGAGGTCCTGCATTTTGTGACATTTTCTCATAGTCCTGCTTTTTGCTTTCCCAAGTGACGTTGCAAAGGGCCTTGAATGGCCAGGAACAAATGTTCTTCACAGAGGAGCTGAGTTGCCAGGAACCTTTCCTGACTCCTGTTTCTTTGAAGAGTTAATAGTCTCACCAATGGCCAGCGGCCTCCTGGGTGAAGTGAAAGTGAATACCCTGCTGACTTTTCTTTTCTGTCTCCTCCTGCTTTTTGACCAAAGAAACAGCAAATCGTGAGTCTACATCATGGCAATTCTGCTGTTAAGTTCTGGGGTGACGTTCTTAAATACATGTATTTGCAAGCATGAAACATTTCAGATGGCAAATTGGGGCACTAGAAGAAATTCTCATCTCCTTTTCGGATACCTGGTTATGAATGCAGAGAAGGACCCTCTAATTTCCTGGCATTTAACATAAAGTTGGAAAAGACAACTATGCTTAGAGAAAACTGTGTTTTAAGTATAGGCATCCCACTTATAAACTCAAGCTGGATCCTTACAAAGTCATTAACTCAATGGCACCTTAATTTAACTCATCTTTAAGTTGGGAAAAATATCTACCATACTTACCTTAACTTTGTTGTGAGTATAAAACGGGTTAAGTGATTTAAAAAGTAAATAGCACTATGCACATGCAAAGGAATGTTATTAAACATCAACATTTCATTATCCACAGGTAGATTGTTTACATTTTGGCTCCTCCAAAAATATTTGTATTTACATTTATTGATATTTAAAGTTGGCTTGGCTTGATGTCTTCTGGCTCCCCTTTGAGAGAAGGAAGGGCTTAAAATTGGGTTAGTGGAAGAGAGTTCCTAGAATCTGAGAGTCTCCCATACTGAAATCTGAAGCCCAGATAATATTCCAAATAGACATACTTTTAAAATTAACCCTGTTTCTGTTCCTTTCCAACAATAATCACATCTGAGTTGATAATACTGGCATTTGTAACTTGAGTAACTCTCCTTTTCCTGCCTTTTACATTTATGTACCATCACTGAACCGATAAGAATAAGAATTTTTTTAACTATGTTTTACTGGTACTCTTTCTATTATTTTTTTTCTTCCTGGATAAAGTTGTACTTTTCCTCTCTTTCTCCTCTCTCAACATACCTAACCAAGGAAAAAATGGGAATTTACTGTCTTCACGGTTTATGTTGAATTTTACTCTCTCCATTTTCTCCCTGCTTTGGGTAAATCCAGCTACACTCAATTCTTTCAGTTCTGTGTCACCCGCTACGGAAGAACCCCTTTAGTGCCAGAAGCTGCTTAGGCACCACAAATTAAGTCTGATTTAAAGCTTCATGGATAGGGCAGCCACAGCCTCTGCCAGGCATGAGGCAGAAAGCTTATCCTGTCCCTCCAGACCAAGCCCTTCCTTCTTCATTTCCAATACAGCTTCTAAAAGCAGGCTTCTTCACAGGCTGCAGAAAGAATCTAGAGAGAGAATTTGAAAAATGATCCTTCATCTGTCTATTAATATATATGAGATGTCTTAATTATCAGCTCCTGAAAATCTAGAGGTGACTTGCTTTTTTGGAATTGAAGAGGAAGTTGGTGTTTATGTCTACAAATCAATCTGTAGAGCAGTCACAATTTCCTAGCAAATATTGATATATACCAATCTATCAATGATCTTTGTCAATCTCCTAATAAGTGCCTAGCTCTGGGTTAGATATTTGGTATAAGAGAAATGTAAGTGTTGAAAGACCTGGTCCCTACTTCCAGTAGGCATTAAAATTTAAACAAGGAGACAAGAGCTACACAGATGAAAAAAATAGAAAGAATGAGGTAAAGCAGGGCGGTACAGTCATGCTTACGATGGGATTTCAAAGAAGGGAGAGACTATTATTGACTAAATTAGCTGGAAAAACCTTGAGAAGACTGCCCAGACAAAAGGAAGAAAGGAGAGTTTTCTAGGGGGGAAGATAAGAGATAGTCTTTGCAGAATGTGTGAAACAGAGAAACTAGAGACTGGTTTTGGAATGAAGGATACAAATGAGAGGATCCTGGGATATACTTCAAATAACTTCAGAAATATCTCATTCCAAGGATTAACACTGAAGGCAAATTCTATGTAACAGTGAACACTGGCAAAACAAAAATAATAAATTCTGGTGACAGAAATCACTACCTTCAAAAGTTTTACTTAGTTAAGATTAATAAAAAGTAATACTAGACAAAGTTTGGAAGTTTTCACTTTCACCCTTACAACAAGAAAAAAGCTGAAAGAAATAAAAATCAACACATCTTCTTAGATTCATCAGAAAATTGAGGTCACAGGGCAAATTCCTGCCCACAAAACTTGAGATAGAAGCAAATACTGAGAATCACAGTGTACTGGAAGCAGAAACCTAGGAGCAGGAGCCAGGACCAGTAGAAACACTTAAACTGTCATTGACAAGTCACTGCAGGCCCAGTATGAACAAGCTTGATAATTAAAACTCCATGGGATCTAATATTAGGGGTGCCCCACACTTTTGTGAGTTTTCCTTCCAGGAGCCCAACCAAGGTCTCAGGGTGAAGGTTAGAGAAAGGTTCTCTTATGCTTCTGGCAAAGGAAAAGGAAAAGCAACTATCTTGAAATGAGTCCAGAGTACTCTGTTCTCTTTAACAAAGGCCTGCCCTCAAGCTAAACTCTTTTACCAGAGTCTAAACTACTTGGGTTTTACGGAACCTAGCTGAGGGAGGAGAAATACTGAACTCTAACCCCCTCAAGCTCTCCTGTCTCACCTAAAAAGGAGAGGAAAGCTGAGAAGCACTTGTGAAGGTCACATCCCAGAGGTACAGGCTCACTAAAAGACTAAGACTTCATCATAAAATTATAGACTTCTATACCACATCAATCAGGATCATGTATGATAATGAGGACTTTCACCTAAAAGAACTGCAAAGCTCAGACCCTATTTAAGAAGCAGTTTCCAGGAAAACCCAAAGAAAACAGTGGAGACATAAACAAGTACACTATAGAAAATTTTAGCCTCTTACACCTACAAAAACAGCAAACAATAAACACAGCCTAACTCCTAGCCATATAAAAATAAAATCTCACAGTAAAGGCCAACTTACATCAGTTCCTTTCACCTGATACATCATACGTTGCTTTCAACAACAACAACATTACAAGATATGTTAAAAAGCAAAAAACCAGAAAAACAAAAACACAGTCTAAAGAGACAAAGCAAGCATCAGAAACAGAGTTGGATATGGCACAAATTTTGGAATTATCAGATTGGGAATATAAAATAACTATGATCAATATGTTAAGAGATCTAATGGAAAAAGTGAAGAACAAACATCAACAGATGGGACATGTAACCAGAGAGATTCTGAAAAAGAAATCAAAAGGTAATGCTGAAAGTCAAAACACTGTAACAGAAATAAAGAATCCCTTTCATGAGCTCATTAGTAGACTGGACATGGCTGAAGAAAAATCTTGAAGATACGTCAACAGAAACCTCCTAAACTGAAATGTGAAGAGAAAAAGCATGAAAAAAATGGAATAAAATGTCAAACATCTGAGGGATAATTACAAAAGGTGTAACATACATGTAATGGAAATACCAAAAGAAGAAGAGAGAAAGGAACAATAGAAATATTTGAAGTGTTAATAGTTGACAATTTTCTAAAGTTAATGTAGACACCAAACCACAGAAGCAGGAAGCTCAGAAAATACCAAACAGAATGAATACTAAAAAATCTACATCCTGATATATCATATTTTAACTGCAGAAAATCAAAGACAAAGAGAAAATCTTGAAAGAATCCAGAGGAAAAAAATCTCACCTATAGAGGAACAAAAAGAAGAAGCACATTAGACTTTTCTTGGAAACCATGCAAGCAAGAAGAGAGTGGAGTAAAATATTTAAAGTATTAAGACAACCACTGGGGCTGGCCTGGTGGTGTAGTGGTTAAGTTCACGTGCTCTGCTTTGGCAGCCTGGGGTTCAAAGGTTTGGATCCCGGGTGTGGATGTATGCACCACTTATCAAGCCATGCTGTGGCAGCGTCCCACATATAAAGTAGAGTAAGATGGGCACAGATGTTAGCCCAGGGCCAATCTTCCTCAGCAAAAAGAGGAGGATTGGTAACAGATGTTAGCTCAGGGCTAATCTTCCTCACCAAAAAAACCCCCAAAAACCCACCACTAACCTAGAATACTGTATCCATCTAAATTATCCATCAAAAGTGAAGGAGAAATAAAGACTTTCTCAGATAAATAAAAACTGAGGGAATTTGCTGCCAGTAGATCTGTCTTGTAAGAAATTTTAAAAGAAGTTCTTCAGAGAAAATAAAAATGACAGAGGTCAGAAATTTGGATCTATATAATGAAAGGAAGAGTGTTAAGAGAAGGAATAAATGAAGATAAAATATTTATTTTTCCTGTTCATAATTGATCTAAGAGGTAACAGTTTGTTTAAAATAATAATAGCAATAATAGTAATTAGAGGAAGAATAAATTCTGAGGATCTAATGTACAGCATGGTGAATATACTTAATAATACAGTATTGTAGACTTGAAAATTGCTGAAAGTAGATCTTAAGTATTCTCACCACATTAAAAAAAAGAGTTAACTAGGTTAACTATGTGAGATGATGGATGTGTTAATTATCTTGATCTTGGTAATCATTCTACAATGTATATTTATATTAAATCATCATGCTGTATACTTTAAATATATACAACTACATTTGTCAATTATTTTCAATAAAGTTAAAAATGTGAAAAAATAATAGCATTAATGTATTTGGTGATTATAGCTTATGGATAAGTGAAATTAATGACAACAAAGTTATAAGGGACAGAATGGAGGAATTGAGAATACTCTGTTATAAGGTGCCTGTACTACCCGTGAAGCAGCATAGTATTATTTTAAAGTGAATTTAGATTAGATGTAAATGTATATTGCAAACTTTAGGGCCACTGCTAAAATTTTTTAAGTACAATAGACATGCTTAAAGAGAAGATAAAATCATATAAAATGCTCAATTAAAACCAGAGGTGGCATGAAAAGGAAATTAAGAAAACAATCCCATTCACAATAGCAACAAAATAATAAAATACTTAGGAATAAACTTAACCAAAGAGGTAAAATATGTGTACAGTGAAAACTATAAAACACTGATGAAGGAAATTAAAGAAGATGCAGATAAATGGAAAGACATCCTGTATTCATAGATTGAAAGAATTAATATTGGTAAAATGTCCATACTATCCAAAGTGATCTACAGATTCAATGTAATCCTACAAAAATCCCAATGGCATTCTTCACAGAAATAGAAAAAACAATCTTAAAGTTCATATGGAACCACAAAAGGCCCCAAATAGCCAAAGAGATCTTGAGCAAGAAAAACAAAGCTGGAGGTATCACACTTCCTGATTTCAAATTACATTAGAAAGCTATAGTAATCAAAACGGTTTGGTACTAGTATAAAAATAGACATATAGACCAATAGAACAGAATAGAGAGCTCCAAAATAAATCCACACATCTATGGTCAACATATCTTCAAAAAGCATGACAAGAATACACAATGGGGAAAGGATATTCTCTTCAATAAGTGGTATTGGAAAAACTGTATATCCACATGCAAAACAATGAAATTGGATCCGTATCTCACACCATATAAAAAAATCAACTCAAAAAGGATTAAAGACTCAAACATATGGCCTGAAACCACAAAACTACTGGAAGAAAACATAGAGAAAAACTTCTTTACAATGGTCCAAGCAATGAGTTTTTTATATACGACACCAAAAGCACAGGCAACAAAGGCAAAAAAAAGGACAAGTGGGATTGCATCAAACTAAAAATTTCTAAATGGCAAAGGAAACAATCAAGAGAGTGAAAAAGTAACCAAGAGAACGTGAGAAAATATTTGCAAACCATATATCTGATAAGGAGTTAACACCCAAAATTTATAAGGAACTCTTTTAACTCAATATAAAAACAAAACAAATAGTCTGATTTAAAAATTAGCAAAGGACCTGCACAGACATTTCTCCAAAGAAGATATACAAATGGCCAACAGATATACAAAAATGTGCTCAACTTCACTATCATCAGGGACACGCAAATCAAAACCACAATAAGATATCATCTCACACCTGTTAGAATGGCTATTACCAAAAAGACAAACGATAAGAATCGGCCAGGATGCGGAGAAAATGGAACCCTTGTACACTGTTGGTGGGAATGTAAATTGGTGCAGCCACTATGGAAAACAGTACAGAGATTCCTCAAAAAATTCAAAACAGAACTACCCTATGATCCAGCAATCCCACTTCTGGGATATCCAAAGGAAATGAAATCAGGATCTTGAAGAGATTTCTGGAGTCTCATGTTCATTTCATCATTATTCACAATAGCCAACATATGGAAACAACCTAAGTGTCCATCAATGGATGAATGGATTAAAAAAACATGGTTTATATATACAATGGAATATTAGCCTTAAAAAAGAAATATTGCCATTTGTGACAACATAGAGAAACCTGAAAAATATTACACTAAGTGAAATAAGTTTGACAGAGAATGAAAAATACTATATGATATCACTTATATGTGGAATCTAATAAAGCCGAACTCATAGTAACAGAGAGTAGAATGGTGGTTACCATTAGCTGGAGGGTGGAAGAAATGAGGATATGCTAGTCAAAGGGTACAAACTTTCAGTTATCAGATGAATAAATTCAGAATAAGATGAATAATTAGGAGACCCAATATACAGCATAGTGACTACAGTTAATAATACTGTATTTTATACTTGAAATTTGCTAGGAGAGTAGATCTCAAGTGTTCTCACCACACACACACACACACACACACACACACACACAAATGGTAACTATGTGTGGATGGATAAGTTAATTAGCTTGATTTTGGTAATCATTTCACAATGTATACATATACCAAAACATCACGTTGTACAGCTTAAATATATACAATTTGTCAACCATACCTCAATAAAGTTGGTAAACATTTTTTAAAAATCCAGCATGAGGGGCCAGCCAGGTGACGTAGTGGTTAAGTTCGCATACTCTGCTTTGGGGGCCCAGGGTTCACAGGTTCGAATCCCAGGCGTGGACCTACGTACCACTCAAGGCATGCCATGGTGGCATCCCATACACAAAATAGAGGAAGATGGGCACAGATGTTACCTCAGGGCTAATCTTCCTCAGCAAAAAGAGGAAGATTGGCAACAGATGTTAGCTCAGCGCCGATCTTCTTCACAAAAAAAAAAAATCCACCATGAAATAGAGGAAAGAGATTTGATTCCCGCCAAAATAAAATAAAATAAAACATCTAATTCCAAATTCCATTCATCATAAATGGTCCCTTAAACCAAATTGAGTCCTTCTTTGATGTCTAGGTATCTTGCACAGACTCTGGGTCATTATTCTGAGTATGAGTAATCATTGTCCAGAAATGATGATTGAGAATATCAAGAAAAGGAGGTATGTTAAAAAAAATAAACCCTTGATTAAATAAAACCTTTCTTTTAGTGTCATTGGCTTTCATTTTTTGGCCTTTTAAAGCTTTATTAGTCAAATACCAGAATCAAGCCCGTAGTCTGACAAAATCAGATTTATTGACTGAATGCATTGAGGATGGGGCACTCCAGAGGAACTGTGGATTGCTCCTTGATTGAAGGGAGGAAGAAAGCATCTATTGTGATGTTTGAGTTTTCACTGAAAGACTCTGAGGAGAGTCTAGGGAAGCCCTGATAAGTTCTGGATAGGTTGGAATTTTCAAGGCAAGATCAGGAGAAGAGGGGATTGACTAGGGGTTGAGAACTGTCATGAGGCGAGGGTGGCTTAGCAACTGGGTATTCCCAGTAATATATGAAAATAGCAAAGCAGATCTGGGGCATCACTAGTAAGAAAGCAGTAGTCACTCAGTGGAGGTGGGGGTCGTTATGGCATTTTACAACTGCTGCATGACCTTGGGAGAAACAGTGTTTTCTGTTAACTTTGCAGCTGGCTTTATCTGTCTGTCCTCCCAGTCTGATTAATAGCATGGCTGCTTATTCTCAGTCCAAACTAATTTTCACTCTTTCAGTCCCGGGCAGGTTTTCACTCTTTACAGCCAAACTGGAGTACAGAAAAGCATTCTGGGCAATTGAGGATCCTTGCTAGTTGTGTTTTGATGAATTCAATCTAGCTCCACTGAAACTGTGAACCATCTGCCCAAGAACAACTCTTCCTCGGTCTCTAAACCTCAGTTTTTTTTATCTGTAAAATAAACTGAAACTATCTTAGATGGTTACTCATCAAAATCCAATGTAATTTAGGATGCCAAAAGGTCTTTGCAATCTACTGTGTAGTATAAAAACATGAAGAGGGGGGCTGCCCAGTGGCGCAGCGGTTTAGTCCGCGCTTGGCAGCCCGGGGTTTGCGGGTTTGGATCCTGGGCGCCCGCCGACGCACTGCTTGTCAGCCAGGCTGTGGCGGCGTCCCATATAAAGTAGAGGAAGATGGGCACGGATGTTAGCCCAGGGCCAGTCTTCCTCAGCAAAAAGAGGAGGATTAGCAACGGATGTTAGCTCAGGGCTGGTCTTCCTCACAAAAAAAAAAAAAAAAAAAAAAAAACATGAAGAGGAATTATTATTATCAATATTATTATTTTCTTGTCTAGAACAGCTTACAATATAAAATGCCATATTTGAGACTGGGCATCTAGAATCTACTCAGTAATTGAGAAGAGATAACAAATATGCCTTAAGTAGGCTTTAAATATGTTATGCATAGGTCAAGGCTAAGACCAACCATGGAAGTGGAACTGTAAATAGTAGTCACCAATCCTCTAAAACTCATCCTTTAGATAAATGGCAATTAAGGCTGCCCCTAGGTAAAACCATGCTGCTTATGAAGTTTACTTGTCCATTGAAGCCTCCTCATTACTTACAAAATCTACATTCACATATAGATATGATGAGATTTGAAACTGATTTAAATCAAAAGCAAAGCGATTGATCAGTGTTCCTTCTTCCAGTGGGATAAGCTGCGAGTGGGAGAAAAGAAGAGATGGTGTGTGTGTGTGTGTGTGTGTGTGTGAAGGTGTGTGTGTGCATGTTTTGTTTTCAGCTCAATTTTGGGAAGACCGATGCAGGTGGGGTACTTCAAGGCACTAAAAATGTGTGGCAGGAAGTTGCCAAAACAGAGCCCATCATTTCGCATTGGGCTACCTGGGACTTCAATAGTTTCCTCTACACTTTAGGGATAAACTACAGAGTCACAGTTCCATTTTTTTAAATTGGTGAGTTATTAACAGGTTATTTTGGGTCTTTAATATAGATTTACCTTATTACAAGAATAAAATCTTTTCATACCTGTGTCACTTTTCCTCCTTTACTAAGAGCATTTCACTCATTTAAGAAGAGTATGTTAAGGTAAAGGGATTGAAACAGAAGGCCAGAAAGTGGGAAGCAGGATTAAAAAAAACAAAGCCCATGTTCAGCTTGTAGCCGTTCAGGAATTGAAAGTAAATGAAATAATTTGCATTTTAAGAAGCTTGTCTGAAAAACCTCAAGATTAATTGAATATGTTTTTCAGGTCAAGAATTATAAAAGATTTGGTAAACTGTTTTATGGTATTGCCTGAGGGAGGAAAAACACTAGATACTGATTGGGAGATTTGTAAGTGGGATTTATAATTGAAAATTACTCTCCATTGGGGTAAAGCAATTGCATTGAAATTCATGCAGTCTCCTTCAACAATCAGATGCAATTCACGATCTTGCAGGCAAGCTTAAAGACTATTATTTCTTGTTTAATAGGATGGGTTCAATTTCTGTGGCATTTTTTATTAGCACTGTGGAATATATACCTCATTAGCAAATTATTATTTTTTTTTAATTCACAAGCCTCTGGTAAGATTAATTAAAACAAAGTTCTGTAAAGGTGTGGAACTGGGTTGGCCTTCCTTGAATGCTCACACCCAAAGACTACTCCTTTTTATGAAGTCTCTTATCCCACTTTGCAAGCCATTCCTATTAACCTTTAACAAAGGGACAGAAATTAGGAAGTCCTCTCCTGATGATGGTTTATGCTGGGTCTCCTCCAAATAATTGACTTCTCTGAATAGACATGGTAGAGCTTATAGAGAGCAGCTTGTTGTAATGACTTTAAAATGGTAAATAAAAATAACTAAATTTGCACAATTGCAGCTTATGCTACTATACACACCAAATTCCCTTAACATCCCTACAAATGACATCTTCTGAGGTCAGTGGAAAGGCTGTGATGCAGTTCTATGGGATAGGTTGGCAGTTGCAAACCCACATTTGAGTTCAGATTTCCTTAGAGCTAAATCTCTTAGTAACATCAGAGACTTGGGAGGGCTATGCCAATTTCTGCCTAAAGGGAGATAAAGGGGAATCTCTATGCCCAGACTGGAGTCTGAGTGCTTTGGGAAAAGACTGCAAGTCAGGAAATGCAAGGAACCATGGTGGTCAAAGTAACCCAGAGACCAAATGAATGAGAACTCCAAAACCCTGGTCAGGATTTTACCAAATACACTAATGAAGTTGCAGGAGAACTGCTGAATACAGAGGTTGCACTTACTGTAATCTGAGTGACATAATTTCATCAAGTGTTTGGTAAATATCCAAGCTTTTTCCCTAGGTAGATTTTTTTTTCAAAGTCCTCTATTCCTCTGGGACAATATTAAGAGACAAAAGTTGCAACACATATTTCTAGGATCAAGCTGCTGCCCAGGAAATGGAGAACCTAGGCAGCACAGCCAGTCCTCCTTCTAGATCCAGTGCCTCTGTGGCAGCTTCTCCACAAATCAACTGTTTGAGAACAATTTACATCCTCATTTCTTAGATCTACTGGGCAGTGAACTTCTGACATGTGTGCACAACACAAGAGCTAGATTCAATTAAAATATGAAGCAAATACAATACCCTGAGGGACAGCCATGCATCCAGAAGGAAATTTTGTTTCCAGAAATGCTTTTGAGAGGAATCCTCTACTTAACATTTTCAGTGTTCTGCTGTCAGAACTGTTCCCTTTGGAGAAAATGTGTGGGCTATGAAAGAATGCAGATATTCTCTTGGTTTAACTAATGGTATGATTAGCAATTTTTTTCAATGAAACTACTGGATTTGTTCCAATCTGCCATGCCGTGTAAAAATCTTGTGTGCTTTGTTTCAAGGACATTGGTTTGGGAGGTTAGAAGACAGCATCTAGTAATTAACTACTGTGTTAGCATAAATAGCCATAGCCTGAAGGAATTCTCACACCCACGCAAACTCCCAAATAGATCACAGATCACACAATTAACATTACAAAATGGCCGACTGTGTGTTGATTTTGGCCAGGGATTCCTGCCTCTTAGCTTGCACTTCTCTGAAGGTGTCTCTAGTTAGCTAGTAGGATTTTATGAAATTTTCAAAACAAATTCCACATTACTTTCCTCCACTGCAAATATAGGTATGTACCCTTTTTTACTGGGAGGACTGGGGAGGGTGGAGAAAGAGGATGTAACAAAATCAAATAAACAATGGTGTTTTGCTAGTTCTGAAAGTTGACATCCTATAGCACTTACTATCTGGTTGACTCATTTGGCACCAAATATAGTGGCTTGGACTGGATTGAACTGTTTCACATATGTACGCTTTGTCTCTCACCACTCCAATTATTTGCTGCTGAAAGCAGCAGCAGTGCCTAACTTTTATTTTGTAAAATGGTATAACCACTTTGGAATACAGTTTGGCAGATTCTTAAAAAGTTAAATAATCCTGGACAAGAAAAAACGGCAGTAGGTAAAAACTAAGGAAATTCAAATAAAGTATGGACTTTAGTTAATAATAATGTATCAATTTTGGTTTGTTAATTGTAACAAATGTACTGTAGTAACTTAGGATGTTAATAACAGAGAAAACTGGATATGGGGTATATAGCAACTCTATACTATCTGCCATGGACTGAATGTTTATCTCCCCCCCACCAATTCATATGTGAAATCCTAATCCCTAATGCGATGGTAATAGGAGATGGGGCTTTGGGGAGATGATTAGGTCATGAGAAAGGAACCCTAATAAATGGGATTAGTGCCCTTATAAAAGAGACTCCAGAGAGCCCTATCGCCTCTTCAGCCATGTGAGGACATGTGAGAGTACAGTGAAAAGGTGGCTGTCTATGAACCAGGAAGTGGGCCCTCATCAGACATTGACTCTGCTTGTGTTTTGATCTTGGACTTTCCAGTCTCCAGAACCATGAGAAATAAACATTTGTTGTTTAAGACACCCATTCTATGGAATTTTTGCTATAGCAGCCCGAGCAAACTAAGACACCATCTTCACAATTTTTCTGTAAATCTAAAATTATTCTAAAAAATAAAGTTTGTTTTTAAAAAAAGAGCTAAAAAAAAGAACTAAAAAAGTTAAATGTATACCTACTATATTATTCAGCCACTCCATGTCTAGGTATTTACCCAAGAAAAAAGGAAATATATGTACATACAAAGACGTGTACATAAAGCTGTTCATAGCAGCTTTATCTGTAATAGCCCCCAAACTGGAAACAACCCAAATGTCCATCAACAAGTGAATAGATAACCAAACCAAACTATTTATATCCATATAATGGAATACTACTCAGCAATAAAAAAAGAATGAACTATTGATACATAGAACAAGATGGATGAATCTCAAAATAATTGTAAGTGAAATAATCCAGACAAAAAAGAGTACATACTACAGTATTCCATTTACATGAAACTCTAGAAAATGCAAACTGATTTACGGTGACAGAAAGATCAGTATTTGTGTGAAAGAAGGGCAGGAGGAAGGGATTATAAAGGGGTACCAAGAAACTTGTGGGTGATTGATATGTTCATTATCTTGATTATGGTGACGATTTCATAGGTGTATACACATATAAACCAGCTCTCACAGACTGCACACTTTCAATTGTGTGCTGTTTATTGTATGTCAGTTATACCCCCCAAAATCTGCTTATTTAAAAAAAAATCCAGTCAGTCATGTAAGGAAAAAGGAAGATAACTATATTAGGCTCATATAACTACTATCCTTGATCATCAAACATAGCTCTGAGCATTTTCATAGTGGAAATTTTGCTACTATATAACATTGTACCTACCATTTGCCCTTTGAGGACCAGTTTCTTTCTCTGAAAAATGAACAGTGACTCTTAAAGTCTTTTATAGGCAGATACATTGAGAATAATTCTAAACATGTATCTTCTAAAATAATTTAAAAGAAATTTTGTTGCATTAATTTCATAAACCTTAACTTGAAATTGGCTAATGAAGTGTTACTAATTCAGAACCTTAAAGTTTAAATGGGAATTAATAGTTAAGAATTATTTGTAAGCAACGTATTGATTATTTTTTTTGTTCTATGCCATCTGTTCTATGCCAGGCAATCAATTCAAAGGGTTTTTTAAAACAGCTTTATTGAGATGTAATTTATATACCATACTATTATTTATCCGTTTAAAATGTACAATTTGCTGTTTTTTAGTATATTTACAGTATGTGCAACCATCACCACTGTCAATTTTGTAACATTTTTGTCACCTCAAAAAGACTCAGATTGCTTAATGGGTACAGGGTTTCCTTTTGGGCTGATGAAAGTTTTCTGGAACTGGATAGTGGTGGTGGTTGCACAACATTGTGAATGTACCAAATGTCATTGAATTGTACATTTTAAAATAGTGCCTTTTATGTTATAGTATATCCACCATACCAAAAAAAAACCCCACCCATACTCTTTAGGTATTTTCCCTCTCTCTCCATCCCCCCAGCCCTAACCAACCACTAGTTTACTTTCTGTCTCTATAGATTTGCCTATTCTAGACATTTCATATAAATGAAATCATATAATATGTGGTCTTTTGTCACTGACTTCTTTCACTGAGGATATTTTCAAGGTTCATCCATGTTGTAGTGTGTATCAGTACTTCATTCCTTTTCACAGCTGAATAATATTCCATTTATGAATATATCACATTTTATTCATCCACTCATCAGTTGATAGACATTTTGGTTGTTTCTACCTTTTGTCTATTCTGAATAATGCTGCTGTGAACGTTTGTGTGCAAACTTTTGTGTGAATGTTTGTTTTGAATTCTCTTGCTTATATACCTAGGAGGGGAATTGCTGAATTAACCATTTGAGGAACTGCCAGACTGTTTTTCAAAGTGGTTGCACCATTTTACACTCTCACCAACAGTGTATGAGGGTTCCAATTTCTCCACATCCTCTCCAACACTTGTTATAATCTGACTTTTTGATTATAGCCATCCTAGTGCATATGAAACGTTATCACTAGATTTTGATTTCCATTTTCCTGATGACTAATGATGTCAGACACCTTTTCATATACTTTTTTCCAAGAAATATGATCATATAGTCAATATTTTACATAGGCTCTCAGGGGGTTCATGGAATCTCAAAGTTATGAACCCCTAGAGTGGAGTTATTGGATGTACATATGAAGAGAAACTGTCATGGTAGTTATTATAAAATATATTTAATCATAATAAATAGTATAAAGTGTACTTGCTTCTTTTACAATGGTATATATTCAATAAGAAAAGTGAAATAATACATTTTAACATTAGTTGCAACTGAAATATTGAGTTGGTTTCCACTACATGATTCTTAATGGAGGTGAAGGGGGAAGAGTCCCAATTGCTATTGGAATGAGAAACATACATTATATATTACCATCTCTGAAATCAAAGGGCAACCCCACAGACTGAGTGAAGTAGGAAAAATTACCAACCCCTTATTTGTACAAATGAGATCATACTAAATAGGATTAGAAAACTAATAGAATAGATGTCTATATACCACGGAGGTATCTGTGTAACAGGAGAGTAAAAAGAGGTCTGGGGATGCTAACCTGAAAGTTATTTTCTGGATGAGCAGTGGGTACTGGGAAAAATAAACACCATTCAACAACAGTCAATAGTTATTTTGGCGAGTACTAGCTTACTACTGCCACCACAGCTTTACATCTATGACAGTGGTCTGAGGAGTCACCTACAAAGTTTGGATCTTTGCTGTGACTGGATGGAGTAACAGTGGCCTAAACTTTGGAAACTCAAAGGAATTTGCTTAGGCAGCTTTGAGGGGGTCATTACACCCTATGGTATATTCTTAGAACCTGAGAAAACTTCCTTATATTGGAAGCTTAAACATTTGCATTTCTTAAGGCAGCTAGCAGCTAGCCTCACTCTACACCAGATCAGCTTTTAGAAAATGAATCACGTGGAGTTGCAATTAAAGTCCCAGGCAGAAGCTCTTCTAGGATGTTCCATTGCTTAATTACAAAGGCAGCAAAGGAAAATAAGCAAGTCAAGTTCTGTACCTTATTTCACCTTCTCTAATGTGACCTGCCAGTTCTTCAATAAACTTCTCCCCTTTCATCCAGTAGATCATTGGTCCGGACTCTCCACTGAATCCAAAGAATGCTTTGCAAGGGATGTTCAGAGGCTTACCTGAGAATGACAGAAAAAGAAATAAGCACATGGCTCCTAGTTATCAGTGGGAGACAGAAAAGAACCATTTAACATCCAAAGGAAAACTTAGAGGTGACCCATTTTCAACTCTTCTTCCAATCATCTTATCACTGTACATGAGAAAAATTTTAAATAGTTACAAGGGTTTCTGGGAAATTTTAAAATTCAAAATATTATCAAAAATGAGAAAGTAAAGAGAGTTACACAGTTTTTACAACTCCTTACTTTTACTGGCCCCTTCCTAGGAACTAATATAAAAGAATCAAATGAAAAGAACCCTCTCTCATTTTTCTTTTTTGAGAGTGTCAATTACTGCTTACTTGGACTTGCTTTTGAAGTTAACATTAATCAAAAGTATAAGTTAATTTTTGATTGGTGGGAAAACATATAATAGATTATCCACTATTATGAAGACTGCATAGGGAAATTTTGTTTATTCTGATGATTGTCTAGTCCAAGAAAAATTGGATGATACAAATCAAAGGAAGAATTTTTTAATTACAAAAATATCTATAAAAAGTACATGCAGGGAAAACTCAGTCTAACCATATCTTCTATATTCTTTTTGTCACCCACAGTACTTAAATAATTCTAGGAACTACTACAGTGCTTTTTATTATGCATCTTTGTGATTATAGCTAAAAACTTTGTTTTAATTGTAAATTTATCATTAAATATATAAGCAATATTTTTTTGCTGGCATCATTGATTTTATTTTCTTCTGGCAAAGTAGATCAGTAAGGGAAGAATGGTATAGAGAGCACAATCTTGACAATATTGACAAAGACATCCCCCAATTCACAAATTATAATATAGCATATCATTTTCTCTATAACATGCAATTTTTGCCCTGGTTGTAGCACTAGACAAAGCAATTTCAAAAATATTTTTCCTTATAGAGTACATGGTGGACTTATTCCCGTGATCACTCTGAGCCATGGACAAATTCTCCATTCTATTCTTAAACTGATCCAAAACTTCATGTTCTAAGAACCATTACTTTCTGGGACCCTTTCTATATAATCACCATAACTATCAGATGGCTTTCCTTGGGGACCATTTTCACAAAGAAACAGTTTTCATGGGAGTTAGGGTCTACATTAAGACAAAGCAGAAATTAAGAAAACCTCATAGACATGTCAATGCAAGGTGATAGGCTAGGCTTAACCATAATAAGTGACTTGTTGTCAAATATTGGTCTTTGTATAGTGTGAATTTATCTCAGCAAAATGACATGCCATGGATCTTTGAGATTATTCGATTACTGTCCAAACCTTTGGTTCAAGAGTCTGTCATATATTTCTAATGCAAATCTGAAACAAGTTATTCATTGTTGCTTTGAACGTGTGCTCTGTGATATAAGCTTGTGTTAAAATGAAAAATGGCCTTGTATAGTGGAAACTGCACTGGACTAAGTGTTAGCAGATTTGGGTCCTAGTTTGGGATCTATCATGAAAAAGCAGATTAGCTGATCCTGGGAGGATTACCTAACCTTTTATAAACTGATTTTTTCATGTATGTAACAAGAATGGTAATACTACTCGGGAAGTTCAGATAAGACAATGTCTACAAAAGTGCTTGGTGAACTCAAAAGTCCCATACAAATTTAGCATGGTGGTGTTTCTCCTTCTGAAGCTTAGTCTTTCAAGAAGCAAAATTTGAAGCATAATCTGATGTGGATAATGAGATAGACAAATGTTCATTTTGACCCTGCCAATCTCATGTCCTTCTTTGATTTATGAGCTCCTATGGGTTAATATCTTCTCTTACCAATGGTCTATAAATATTTCCTAGATTCTAGAGTAGGTGTGATTCATCCAAGCAGCCCCCATGTTCTCTAAACCTGAACACAGGGTCTTTTCTACGCCTTACTACTCTTCATTCCCATGAAGTTGAAGGTAATAAGGAATGTCAAACCAGATGGCAGAACATCCAGAAATTGTGATAAACATTATTACAAGGAATCCCAGTTGCTAAAACTACTGTTATATACATTTATACACATAAATTCTGATTGTCATTCCTTTGGGCTATGTTGAAAGAATATATCAAATAAAATAACTTTTAGTAATTACTAGCATGTGAGTGCTCAAGGCTGGTTTGATTTTAATGGAGGAAGACAATTATAGCAATGTGCAAAAAGGGACCTCCTTGAAGTGGTCTATCAAGAATGACAGCGTCTGCCCTTTCCTTGGCACTACACAATGGGTACTAACTATTGCAGCAATTTCTCCTGGGAATGTTTCTACTCTCCCATCAGACAGGTTCTTGTTAAATAAACTCGAGAGGCAGATATTTCAGTAGTCTAGTTTCTACAAATGCTGAACAAATATCCTGAAGCCTTTTGTCAACAGCCAAAACAGGAAAACCATCCAACCATCATATGTAATACTCTGAGGAGAGTCCCAAAATGATCAACTCTTGTGTCAGATAATGAGACTCAATCAGGGTGTGGGCAACTCCTCTTCCAAAAGGCATGGGAGGGGGGTGGAATCTCTGTATTGATTGGGCAAATAACCTGAAACAGAATCTCTCCAGGCATTTCTAAAATCTGGCTTATGTGCATGTGTAAACTCTAATCTACCATTTGCATCTGTTTGCTACTGTATTGTTTTGCCTCTGAACATTTTCAAAGTCATTCCTATGGTACTGTCTACTCTACTAGTAGGGATGACCAACTCACATTTATATCTAAAGGGGAGAGTACAGTAGGTTGAAGAGTATCAAAACAAAAAGAACTTTGTGAGTGCCTCAGTGTTTTGTGCTGTTCACAGGTAATGGCTTTAGACATGATTCTCTTTTAGGTTCAACCTGTATTACTAACTATCACTTTCTTAAGTCTAGACAGTCAACAAAACTTGTATGTTCATACAAAGATTTGTACATGACTGTTTATAGCAGATTTATTTGTAATAGCCAAAACCTAGGAACAATCCATATGTCCATCAACAGGTGAAGGGATAAACTTTGGTACATTCATACAACAAAATATTAATCAGGTATGAAAAGGAATGAAGTGTCGACACACACCACAACACAAAGTTTTTTGAGATTTCAAAACAAACAGTGAAAGAAGTCAGATAAGAGAGTACATGCTTTATGATTCTACTTATATAAAATTCTAGAAAGTTAAATTAATCTATAGTTTATTAAAAAGCTATACATACATCCACCATGTGATCCAGATATTCCCTATGAAAGCTTATGTCCATAAAAGACTTGTGTACAAATGTTCATATCAGCTTAATTTTTTAAAATTGAGGTATAATTGACATACAATATTACATTAGTTTCAGGTATACAACATAATGATTCAATATTTGTATATATTGCAAAATAATCACCATAATATCTAATTAACATCTGTCACCATACATAGTTATAATTTTTTTCCTTTGATGAGAAGTTTTAAGATCTACTGTTTTAGTAACTTTCAAAATGCAATACAGTATTATTAACTATAGTCACCATGCTATACATTATATCCCCATGACTTATTTATTTTATAACTGAAGTTTGTACCCTTTTACCCCCTTCATTCATTTTACCCACTTCCCACACCCCACCTCTGGCAACCATCAATCTGTTCTCTATATCTATGAGCTTGTTTTTTTTTTTCTTAGATTCCACATATAGGTGAGCTCATTTAGTATTTGTCTTCCTCTGTATGATTTATTTCACTTAGCATAATGTCCTCAAGGTCCATCCATGTTGTTGCAAATGGCAGGATTTCATTATTTTTTATGGCTGAATAATATTCCAGTGCATATATATACACACCACATTTTCTTTATCCATTCATCCGTCAAAGAACACTTAGGTTGTTTCCATATCTTGGTTATTGTAAATAATGCTGCAATGAACATGGGGGTGCAGATACCTTTTTGAGTTAGTATTTTCATTTTCCCTGGATAATACCCCAAAGTGGAATTACTGGATCATATGATAGTTCTATTTTTATTTTTTTTTTTGAGAAACCTCCATACTGTTTTCCATAGTGGCTGTACCAATTTACATTACCACCAGCAATGCACAGGTTTCCCTTTTCTACACATCCTCTCCAACACTTGTTATTTCTTATCTTTTTGATAATAGCCATTCTAACAGGTGTGAGGTGATATCTCATTATGGTTTTGATTTGCATTTCCCTGATGATGAGTGATGTTGAGTACCTTTTCATGTACCTGAAGGCCATCTGTATGTCTTGGAAAAATGTCTATTCAGATCTTCTGCCTATGTTTTAATTGGATTTTTTTTTGTTATTGAGTTGTACGAGTTCTTTATATATTTTGGATATTAACCCCTTATCAGATATATGATTTGCAAATATTTTCTCCCATTCAGTACGTTGCCTTTTTGTTTTCTTGATGGCTTCCTTTGCTGTGATTTTTTGTTTTATGTAGTCCCAAATGTTTATTTTGCGTTTGTTGCCCTTGCCTTTGGAGTCAGATCCAAAAATTCATCACCAAGACTGACATCAAGGAGGTTACTATCTACATTTTCTTCCAGGAGTTTTATGGTTTCAGATCTTACATTCAAGTATTTAATTCATTTTGAATTAATTTTCGTGTATGGTGTAAGGTAGTGATCTAATTTCATTCTTTTGAATGTGGCTGTCCAGTTTCCCCAACACCATTTACTGAA
The DNA here is from genome assembly GCA_031878705.1 of Tapirus indicus. NCBI lineage: Eukaryota > Metazoa > Chordata > Mammalia > Perissodactyla > Tapiridae > Tapirus > Tapirus indicus. The sequence continues at coordinate 88,764,362 of CM062942.1, read as the reverse complement.
GAGACTGCCCTTTCCCCATTGTATATTCTTGGTTCCTTTATCATAAATTAATTAACCACATATGTGTGGATTTATTTCTGGGATCCCTATTCTGTTCCATTGATCTATATGTCTGTTTTTATGCCCATTTCATACTGTTTGGATGACTGTGGCTTTGTGAAATATTTTTATATTAGGGGGCTTGATGCCTCCAGCTTTGTTCTTTCTCAAGATTGCGTAGGCTATTCAGAGTCTTTTGTGCTTCCATACAAATTTTAGAATTGTTTGTTCTATTCCTGTGAAAAATGCCATTGGAACTGTCATAGGGATTGTACTGAATTTTTAGATTGCTTTAGGTAGTATGCACATTTTAACAATATTTTTCTCATCCATAAGCATGGAATATCTTTCCATTTTTTTGTGTCTTGTTCCATTTTTTTTATCAATGTCTTATAGTGTTCAGTGTACATCTCTTTCACCTCCTTGGTTAAATTTATACTAAGGTATTTTATTATTTTTGATGCAATTGTACATGGGATTATTTTCTGAATTTCCCTTGCTGACAGTTTGTTATTAGAGCATAGAAACACCACAGATTTCTTTATATTGATTTTGTATCCTGCAACATAATGAATTCATTTATCAGTTCTAACAGTTTTTTGGTGGAGTCTTTAGGGTTTTCTAAATATAGTATCATGTTTTCTGCAAATAGTGACAGTTTTACTTCTTCCTTTCCAATTTGGATGCCTTTTATTTCTTTTTCTTGCTTAATTGCTCTGGCTAGGACTTCCAATACTATGTTGAATAAACATGGCAAGAGTGGGCATCCTTGTCTTGTTCCTGATCTTTAAAAAAAGCTCTCATCTTTCCCCATTGAATGTTAGCTGTGGACTTGTCATATATGGCCTTTGTTATGTTGAGGTATGTTTCATCTACACCCATTTTGTTGAGTTTTTATCATAAATGGAAGTTGAATTTTCTTGAATGCATTTTCTGCATCTATTGAGATGATCATATGATTTTTATCCCTCATTTTGTTAATGTCATGTATCACATTGATTGATTTGTGAATGTTGAACCATACATGCATTCCTGGAATAAATCACACTTGATCGCAGTGTATGATCCTTCTAATGTCTTGTTTAATTCTAGTTTGTTAATGTTTTGTTGAGCATTTTTGCATGTATGTTCATCAGGGATATTGGCCTATAATTTTCTTTTCTTGTGGTATCTTTGGTTTTAGTATCAGGTTACTGCTGGCCTCATAAAATAAGTTTGGAAGCCTTCCTTCCTCTTCTAATTTTTAGATGAGTTTGAGAAGAATTGTTATTAATTCTTCTTTGAATGTTTGGTAAAATTCACCAGTGAAGCTGTCTGAATCTGGACTTTTGTTTGTAGGGATGTCTTTGATTACTGAGTCAATCTCCTTACTAGCAATCAGTCTATTCAGATGTCTTATTTCTTCATGATTCTGCCTTGAAAAGTTTTACATTTCTAGGCATTTATCCATTTCTTCTATTTTGTCCAATTTGTTGGCATAAAATGGTTCATAGCGGTCTCTTATGATCCTTTGTATTTCTGTGGTATTGGTTGTAATGTCTCCTGTTTCACTTCTGATTTTATTTATTAAAACCCTCTCTGTTTTTTTCTTGGTGAGTCTAGCTAAATGTTTTTCAATTTTGCTTATCTTTTCAAAGAAGCAGCTCTTAGTTTCATTGATCTTTTCTGCTGTCTTTTTAGTCTCTATTTCATTTATTTCAGCTCTGATCTTTGTTATTTTCTTCCCTCTACTAACTTTGGACTTCATTTGTTATTGTTTTCTTTAGTTCTTTGAGGTGTAAAGTTAGGTTGCTCATTTGAGATTTTTCTTGTTTCATGAGGGAGGCATTTATCACTATGAACATACCTTTTAGAACTGCTTTTGTGGCATCCCATAAATATTGGTATGTTGCATTTTCCTTTTCATTTGTCTCAAGGTATTTTTTGATTTCTCTCTTTATTTCTTCATTGACCCATTTGTTGTTCAGCACCATGCAGTTTAATCTCCACATAATTGTGTATTTTCCAGTTTTCTTCTTGTAATTGATTTGTAGTTTCATACTATTGTGGTCAGAAAAGATGCTAGATATGATTTCAATCTTCTTAAATTTATTAAGACTTGTTTTGTTGCCTAACTTATGATCTATTCTGGAGACTGTTCCATGTGCACATGAGAAGAATGTGTTATTTGATTTTTTAGGATGGAATGTTCTATACATAACTGTAAAGTCCATCTGGTCTAATGTGTCATTTAAAGCTAATGTTTCTTATTGATTTCTGTCTGAATGATCTATCCATTGATGTAAGTGGGATATTAAAATCCCCTACTATTATTGTATTGCTATTTCTCATTTTAGGTCTGTAAATATTTACTTTATATATTTAGGTGTTCCTATGTTGGGTGTATAAATATTTACAAATGATATATCCTCTTGTTGGATTGATCTCTTTGTCATTATGTAATGGTCTTTCTTTGTCTCTTATTACAGTCCTTGTTTTTTCTTTTCTTTTCTATTTTTTTTTGCTGAGGAAGATTTTCCCTGAGCTAACATCTGTGTCAATCTTCCTCTATTTTGTATGTGGGTCACTGCCACAGCATGGCTGCCAGCAAGTTTGTAGGTCTGTGCTCAGGAATGAAACCTAGGCCATCAAAATGGAGCACACCAAACTTAACCACTAGGCCACAGGGCCAGTCGCCAGACTTTGTTTTAAAGTCTATTTTGTCTGATATAAGTATAGCTACATCAGCTTTCTTTTCATTTTCATTTGCATGGAATATTTTTTTCCATCTCTTCACTTTCAGTCTGTGTGAGTCCTTACGTTTGAAGTGAGTCTCTTGTAGAAAGCGTAAAGATGGGTCTTTTTTGTTGTTTTAATCCATTTAGCCACTCTGTCTTGATGAGAGAATTTGGTCCTTTTACATTTAAAGTAATTATTGATAGGTATGTATTTGTTGCCATTTTGCTAATTGTTTTCTGGCTGTCTTGTAGTCACTCTTCTGTTTCCTCTCTTTCTTTCTCTTGCTCTCTTCCTTTGTGGTAGGATGACTTTCTTTAGTTGTATTCTTAGATTAGTTTCTCATTATTTTTTGTGTATCTACTATAGGTTTTTGCTTTGTGGTTGCCATGAGGCTTACATATAACAACTTATATTTATAACATTCTATTTTAAGTTGATAAATTAAGTATGGATGCATTCTGAAGCTCTACATTTTTACTCCTCCCCTCCAACGTTTTATCTTTTTGATGTCTCATTTTATATCTTTTTCTACTTTGCATCCTTTAACTGATTATTGTAGTAATAAATATTTTTACTACTTTTGTCTTTTAACATTCATACTAACATTATAAGTGATCAATCCACTGCCTTTAACACATATTTATCTTTACTAGTGAGATTTATACTTTCATATATTTTCTTATTAATAATTAGTTCCCTGTCTTTTCAGCTTAAGAAAGTCCATTTAACATTTCTTGTAAGGCCAGTTTAGTGGTGATGGACTCCTTTAGCTTTTGCTTGTTTGGAAAATTGTTTATCTCTCCTTCAATTCTGAATGATAACTTTGGCAGATACAGTATGCTTGGTTGGAAGGTTTCTTTTCCTTCAGCAGTTTAAATATATTGTGCCACTCCCTTCTGGCCTGCAAAGTTTCTGCTGAGAAATTTGCTGATAGTCTTATGAAAGTTCCCTTGTATGTAACAAGTTGTTTTTCTTTTGCTGCCTTTAAGATTCTTTTCTTGTCTTTAACTTTTGACATGTTATGTATAATGTGTCTGATTTGAGTCTCTTTGGATTCCTGTTATTTGGAGCACTCTCAGCTTCCTGGATCTAGATGTCTCTTTCCTTCCCCAGATTAAGGAAGTTTTCAGCCATAATTTCTTCAAATAAGATTTCTGCCCCTTTCTCTCTCTCTTCTCCTTCTGGGACCCCTATAATGTGAATGTTAGTCTGCCTGATGTTTTCCCATAAGTCCTTTAAGCTATCTTCACTTTGTTTCATTCCTTTTTCTTTTTGCTGCTCTGATTGGGTAAGATTGACTGCCCTGTCTTCAAATTCACTGATCCTTTCTTCTGCAGCATCTAGTTTTCTGTTGATCCCCTCTAGTGTATTTTTCAGTTCAGTTATTGTATTCTTCAGCTCTGTGATTTCTATGTTGTATTTTCTTATATTTTCCATCTCTTTGTTGAATTTCTCACTGTGTTCAACCATTTGTCTCCCAAGTTCAGTGAGCATCTATATTACTGTTACATTAAACTCTTTCTCTGTTTCATTAAGGTTTTTTCTGAGGTTTTTATTTTATTCTTTTCTTTGGAACATATTCTTTTGTTTGCTCATTTTGTTTGACTCTCTGTGTTGGCTTTTCTGCATTAGATGAAACAACCACCTCTCCCAGTCTTCAAGGAGTGGACTTGTGTAGGAGATGAACCTTATCATTCAACCTTGCCCTCTCTCTTGGTTGTCTCTCAAATCTTTGTGGTTGTCCAAGCAGCCTATTTTATTTTTAATAGCTCCCAGTAGTTGAGGGTGTGCCAAGACCTGTCAGTGTCCCAAAGGCAAGTGTCACAGTCAGCACCTAGGTTCAGGCTGATTGGAAGCCAGACCCTCAAGTGGCAGCTTTTAAAGTAAGTAAATATATACAATCCTGTGGGGCTGCAAGCATAAGCCCTGATGACCACCAGAGCAAGGCTATTTGGGGGTGTACCCTGGACAACAGTTGTAAAAATTGAGGCTCTAGATGAGTGTATAAGCTCCTTTCTGGGAGACGCCAGTGAACTGGAGTGAGGCAGAGGGAGAGCACAAAGATGGTATCCCCTGGCCTACATTCCCTGAGAGTACCTCCACAGGCCTCCAGACGTGTGCCAAACCTGAAGCTTGCCCCTCAGGCCAAAGCTTCAGGACAAGAAAATAGGCCTCTTTCACAGAAAGACAGAGGGTGTGTTTTAGTCTGCTATTTGTGCAGTGCCCTTGGGGTGGTAGTCTGCCAAGAACTGTTTCTCCGATTGTTACAGTCCCATAGGACCCAGGGACACAAGCCCCCCTGGCTTCCAGAACCAAGCAATCAAGGGGCATCCACTGGGCAGCAGCCAATAAAAACCAGGGCACCAGACATATGTAAAAGCTCTCCTTTGTGAGATACTGGTGCTATGGAGCATGGCAGAGGTAGAGCACAAAAATGACGCCTGAAGAGAAAAGAAAAAAAAAAAGATGGTGCCCACTGGCTTCAGCAAGGCAGAGGGAGAGTGTGAAAATGGAACCCATCATCCTCCATCCCTAGAGAGTATCTCACAGGCCCCTGCACATGTGGCTGGTTCTTTAAGATTAGCAAATTAATCTCTTCCACAGAAGGTCTGGGTGCTTTTCAAATATCTGCTGCTGCATTGGGCCCTGAGGTGAGTGAGACCATGTGTGAGCCCTTTAAGAGCCATTTCTCTTTGTTATAGCCCTTTGGTTTCAGGGACATGAGCTCTGTTGGTTTTCAAAGTCAGATATTTTGGGGGCTCATCTTTCAGGTGCAGGTCTTAAAAGTTAGGGTGCCCAATGTAGGGTACAAATCCTTCATTCCTGAAGGAAAAGCTCCTGGTTTGTGAGTTCCCTCCCAATTGTAGGTTGCTGCACCAGAGTTAGGGTTTATGGTGAGATTGTGTCTCAGCCTCTCCTATCCACTTCGATGTGGTCTTTTTCTTCCCTGTCCAATGTGAAGGAATTTCTCAGCTAGTTTTCAGAGAAAATTTTTCCATATGCATCTGTGGATTTGGTGTGTCCATGGGAGAAGGTGATTTCAGGATCTTCCTACGTCACCATCTTGAACCACCTCCCCTTTATTTGTAATAGCTCAAAGCAACTGAAATTTCTATCAACATGTGGATGGTTATTGATACATGCTACAACAGGAGTAAACCTCAGAACCATTATGCTGAGTGAAAGAAGCCAGACAAAAAAGATTACACATTGTATGATTCCATTTATATGAAATTTATAGAAAACAGATGATTATAGAAAAATTAAGTAGATCAGTAGGCACTTATGGCTGGGGTCAGGGATTGGCTGAAAACTTGGAGGAAGAAACTCTTGAGGAATGATGGAAGTGTTTTAAAGATGCATTTTGTGATGGCTGCACAAATGTATAAATTTACTAAAAACCATCGAATGGTACACTTAAATGGGTAAATTGCATGATATATAAATTACAGGTCAATAAAGCTGCTAAAAGTAAAAAAAAAAAAAAAAAATCCCTGTCCTCAGCAAGTTTATATCTGGGAGGGGACAGATGAAGAGGAGAAAGAAAATACCCAAAATAAATTAAATACAGTCATGCATCATTTAACAATGGGGATATGTTCTGAGAAATGTGTCATTATTTGATTTCATCACTGTGCAAACATCACAGAGTGTACTTACACAAACCTAGATGGTATAGCCTACTAGACACCTAGGCTATGTGGTATAACTTATTGCTCCTAGGCTACAAACCTGTACAGCATGTTACTGTACTAAATACTGTAGGAAATTGTAATACAAAGGTATTCATGTATCTAAACATAGAAAAAGCACACTAATAATATGGTAGAAAAGATATAAAATGATACACTTGTATAGGGCACTTACCATGAATGGAGCTTTTAGGACTGGAAGTTTCTTTCTTTGAGTCAGTGAGTGAATGACGAGTGCATGTGAAGGCCTAGGACATTTCTGTACACTACTATAGATTCTGTAAGCACTGTACACTTAGGCTGCACTAAATTTATAAACAAATATTTTTCTTTCTTCAATAATAAATTAACCTTAGTTTACTGTAACTTTTTTACTTTGCGAACTTTTACTTTTTTTAACTTTTTGACTCTTTTGTAATAACACTTCGCTTAAAACACAAACACATAGTACAGCTGTACAAAATATTTTCTTTCTTTTCTACTTTTAAAATTTTTTACTTGTTTTACTTTTTAAACTTTTTTGTTAAAAACTAAAACATAAATATACACATCAGCCTAGGCCTACACAGGGTCAGGATCATTAATTAATATCACTGTCTTCCACCTCCACATCTTGTCCCACTGGAAAGTCTTCAGGGGTAATAACATGCATGGTGTTGTCATCTCCTGTGATAACAGTGCCTTCTTTGGAATACTTCCTGAAGGACCTGCCTGAGGCTCTTCTTGAGGAGGTGTAATCCTTTTCAGAAATATGTCCATGATGGTTTGCTTGATTTGTTTCTTTTTTTATCATAGATTTGCTTGTAAGCAGATAATGCACTGTGAATATTCCTTTGTATTAATGAAAACCTTTCAGTGTTGGGGGTCCATGTTTTCAAACTTTTAAAGAAGCTTCATTGAAATCTGCAAAAGCTTCTGCTAAGCCATTCACTGTGAATTTTCTTGGAGGTTCTTTTTCTTCTCCTGTAGTTTCATTTTCTCTTGCCTCTTCTTCAGCTATGTGTTCCTGTTACAGCTCCAACAACTCATCATTAGTCAATTCCTCAGGAACCACCTCTAGGAGCTCCTCAATGTCATCCTCATCCACACCCAGGTTGAAGTTGTTTGCCATCTCAACCACAGCCTTGTTGATTTTTGCAACCTCCTCATCCTTGGCAAATCCTTTCAAGTCATGGGTGAATCTCCTGAGTGTCTTCTTCCAGATGTCATTCATACACTCCTTGGTGACAGCACCCCAAGCTCAAGCAAGGTTGTTGATGTAGTCATAGGTGTTGTAATCCTTCCAGAATTGCATCAGTGTCTTCTCAGGGTCTTCCTTAGTTGAAGCAATAGCTTGGGCAAAGGTCCTCATCAGGCAGTAGGCCTTAAAAGCTGTTATAACTCCTTAATCCATTGGCTGGTTCAAAGAGTGGTGTTTGGAGGGAGAAACACCACTTTGATATGGAATGATATGGGATGAAGATCACCAATAAAAGAAGGACATCCGGGAGCATTATCAACAATAAACACAATCTTGAAAGGTTTGGCATTCTCCAAACAGTACTTCTCCCTTTTGCTGGTGTAGCAATTCAGGAGGACATCTTGGAAGAGGAGCCAGGTCATCCATGACTTCTTACTGCTCCTGTAGTACACCGGCAGTGTGTGCTTACTAACATGCTTGAAGGCCCTGGGGTTCTCACTGTGCTGGATCACAAAGGGTTTCAACTTGTAGCCTGCAACATTGCCCCCAAGCAAGACTGTCATCCTGTACTTTAAAGCCTTGAAACCTGGCATTGACTTGGCCTCCTTATGGATGAAAGTCCTTTCAGGCATCCATTTCCAGAAGAGGGAGGTTTCATCCATATTGAATATTTGCTCCAGAAAGTAATTTTCCTCCACACTCAGCTTATCTAGTTTCCAGAAATTCTTCAGCTGCCTTCACATCAGCACTTGCATACTCACCACTCACTTTCACATTATGTAATAAATAATGATTCTTGAGTCATTTAAACCACTGAGAGCTAGCAGTAAGTTCAACAGCGTAGTCTGGTCCAGACTTTTCTTTCAACATCACAAACTTTTAGCTTTGGCCATGATAATCATGGGGCTGAGAGGGATACACTTCTGTGTCTGGTCTTCAATCCAGGTCATTAGAAGTTTCTCCATGTCTGATTTAGGCCCTTCTCAAATTTTTGATAGTCTCATTGCCTTCAATAAAGCAGATCTTCTAACAGTTTCCATCACACTGTTCTTGTTCTTCAAGATCATAGCTATGGTGGAATGGGACATGACTGACTGGTGAGAAATAACCATTACTGATTTTCCACCTTCATAGTCCTTAATCACTTTTAATTTTGATTCCAGGTCAATCACTCAATGCAGCCTCTTACTGGCAACATTAGCAGTGGATTTTGTACACTTGGGAGCCATGATGAACAAAACAACACAAGAGAAAATGATGCAATCAAGAGATGTGGTAAACATGAGATATACGAGGCTGCTGCCAGCATAACAGCACACTGTTTTACAGTAAACTTTTTTTTGTTGTTGAGGAAGATTTGTCCTAAGCTAACATCTGCTTCCAATCTTCCTCTTTTTGTATGCCAGCTGCCACCACAGCATGGCCACTGACAGATGAGTGGTGTAGGTCTGCGCCCGGGAACCGAACCCAGGCCATGAGGGGAGCACACGAAACCTAAACACTGGGCCACCAGAGCTGGCTCAACAGTAAACTTTTTTTTTTATAATTAGAAAGTGTACACTCTAAAATAACAATAAAAAGTGTAGTTTAGTAAATACATAAACCAGTAACATAGTCCTTTATTATCATTATCAAGTATTATGTACTATACATAATTGTATGTGCTATACTGTTATACTACTGGTAGCACAGTAGGTTTGTTTACACCAGCATCACCACAAACATGTGAGTAATGCATTGCACTATGACATTACGATGGCTACAACATCACTAGGTAATAGAAAATTTTCATCTCCAATATAATCTTGTGGGACCACCTTTGTGTATGCACTCTGTCCTGAAACATCATTATGTGGCACATGACTGTACAATGTAAGTCGTATACAGGTTCTAAGAGATCTCAATCTTTGTGTTTTCGAAGCTAAAGTTATCACCCCAATCACTGAATGGTCTGTGTGTAAGTCAGTCTCCGGCTAGCTGCAAGAGATTCTGTTTTACAATTGAAATCCATACAATTGCTCTGAGACAACTTTAAAAGAACCAGAGACTGAATTATCTAATGTGAGAGAATTGCAGGTAAGTGCAGGAAGACAAAATGTATTTAATTTTGGCCACAATTCTTAATCACCCCCTGTACTGGAACTTTCTAAGAATTTTTTCAAGAACAAAAATCTGACTTTCAATTTCTTTATCCAGCTCCACCATGCCCCATCCCTTGATGGGCTATGCATTTCATAAAGGCCACAGATGACCATCAATGCCCTATTCTTGCCACACAATTGTTCTTCATTCTTTGTTTTTCTCTTTAAACAATTTTCAACAAACCTCTTTTAATGTCTCTTTTAAATTGTCCTACTATCTCTACTTCTTGGGATCCAATTTTTTCCATTGGTGTCAGTGGAAACACACTCATGGTGGTTAATTTTTCTTGTGAGGTTTGTTATTTTATTACTGTGTTTTTATCTACAGCAGGGATTGTTTTCTGTGGGAGTCCTGGGTGCTGAGGGCTGTGAAGGCATTCCCTCAGAGTGGTTCCAAGTTTGCCTCTGCCAAGGCCTTACAAGTTTCACTGGTTTGGAACCAGTTTTTCTGTTAATTTCTTAGCTTAGGGGTTTGTACCACATGTGGGTTGTGTGAATTCAGAGTCCACACCCATGCTTGGTACAAGTTTAGAGTTTTGATTTCTCTTGAGTGTCTCTTTTAATTCACGGCCATGGCCCTGGACAGAATGTGAATTTCCTGGCTGCTTTCCTGGGCCAATGAGCAGAATTTTCTAGTCCCTATTTCATAGAGTTTCAGGTTTCTTAGACTGTTCAGGCTCTTAGATTTTTCCTGGGATTTCAATTCTAGCTCTACACTTGACACAGATCTTTGGCTCTATGGTCTGACCCTGAGCTCAAGCCCTTAGACTCTGAAGGTCCATATCTGGTATCCATATCAGATATCATTCTGATATCTGCAGGAGGCATTTAACTTCAGTTTATGCTCCCTTCTCTGGGTTTGAGTTCCCTTTTCATTCCTAAAGCCTGAGAATTTTCCTTACTTGCTTTGAAACTAGGCTAAGCATGTACAATCTTTGGTTTATTTTGACCAGCATTTCTCTGTGTTTAGACGAAGAGATAAGTCTTTACCATATCAATTCAATCTATAATATTAACTAAGTGTCTGAAGTTCCACCACAGAAATCTGTAAGTTGTATGTCTTAAGCCTGAATGATCAAGTTAACTTTATTTTCATTCAAGGAGTTAAACATAGAATTTTTATTCCTGTTACTGCCGATATAAATGGAGGTTCTCCTTTCTTCCCTAGGCTCACACTTAGATTTGACCTTTACAAGACGAGATGAAAAGAGGAGCAGATAGTTGTGATGCCAATGTAAAAGCCATGCACCTTCCTGCTGTGCTTTATGTACTTACGTTTGTAGCTTCAACTTTCAAGAGGTTTATTCCTTCGGAAGAGAATCTGTAATAAATACACACACCTTTTCTTTATTTGTACATGAGGTGCTGAGAGCGTCCTGAGACACATGCTCCAGTCTAGTACACCAATGTTAGAACACACGAGACATAGGGACACATTACTTTCAGTTGTGAGACATGTTTTAAGAAGTTTGTTCTAATAATGCAGTGAAGTTTGTAAATTAGTTCCTTAAAAATTTACAGCAGAGCTGAGGTTATCATTATATTAATGTCATTCTTACTCATATGCATTCCAGTATGCTTTTTCTTGAATGAGAGATAAAGGGTGAGTCATAACTTGCACATGGGGAATGCCCATTAAGAGTGTGTCTTATAGTGAATGTCATCTGTCCAGTGTGTTGAGAGGGAAAAAGTTCAGAACCACTGATCCAGGGGTGTGGTTTGCCTGAGTTGAAGAGAAACATACATACTCTCATTTTGAAAATGTATATATATAAAACAAAAAAGCTCAGGTGTTGTTTAATCACAAGATAGCTCTTCATTGCTCACACTGGCCATTCCTATTAGTCATCCAATATGTTAAGTCACCATTTGCAGCCAAAGCTATACTGGTGAAAACACCAAGGTTCTTGATTTCTCAGATTACAGTCTCAAATTGAATGGATCATTGAGATTTAGAAACAGGTTCAGACAGAAATCAACTGACTTTCCTGAGGTAAAATAACGATCCAGATTTAATGATGAAAAATAATTCGTTTTCTAATATGTTAGTATAGTGTTCAATCTACTAGAGACAATGTTGCCTTCTAACTGCTATATATCCAGAAAAGAAAGCAGCCTTGACATTCCAGAGCGATCTTGTTCAGTTTTTTTCACCTTCCTTCTAAAGAACCCTCTCCCCATCGTTTTCTAAATTAAATGATATAGGCACCGAAGTGAATTTTAAATTATAGTTGAGAGCAAGCTATTATGAAGCTAAAGGCAAGAAGAATGTATTTCTTCCAGTAAGGTCCAAAGGGAGATGAAAAGTTGATGAGGCAGAGACATAGGTTAGTTATCCCAGATGGTGAGAAATGCAGCAAAGTAGGGTTTTCTACCCAGAAAAGAGTAAAACTTTGTGAGAGAAGAAAATGGATACCAAAGCTAATTGACCAGGGAAGGAATAAGATTGGAAAAAATCCTTGAGTACCCTTAGACTAATTATTTGGAAATGGTAAAAAATGTGTGTGTGTGTTTGAGACGAGAGAGAGAGAGACTCAGACTTTCTACTGTTTCTTGTTTTACGATGCAGGTAAAGCCAGAAAAAATTTTAGGGATGGTGGGGAACATGCCCATATCTGCCCATGTCTATGTTAGAGACAAGTAGTACAGCAGCAGGCCTCAAAGATTAGACAGAACACTGCCTTCATGGTTAAAAGTATAAGCAATGGGGTTGCTTTGGTCTATAACTGGCTCATAGGGCTAAGTGGTGCAAAGTCTACTGGTGGATGAATTATTTAGAGTTACAGGACTTACCAAGCTGTCTCATTAAGTGGCCTCAATCCCAATATAAGTTTCTGTTACTGAATTTCACCAAGGGTGAATAAGCAGAACTCCCATTGTAACTGCATATCATGCCCATAAAGCTCATTTACTTCCTCCTCTTTCATCTCCTTCGAATAGGGATTGATTGGCCAGTGTCTGAAGACACTAGTTTTATCAGTCATGTTTCCCATTCAAGGGCACCAGCTGTAGGCAAGGCAGAAACATGTTATAAAAAGAGTACTGGGGTCAGGACACTGAAATCATAGCCCTGGCCCTTCCAGTAAGTTGCTTAGGCTGTTTAGGAGAATAAATGTGTCCAAAAAAATCGCAGCAACGTAGTGGAAGGGCTGGGGCTATAATTTCAGTGTCCTGACCCCAGTACTCTTTCCATGACATGTTTCTGCCTTGCCTTCAGCTGGTGCCCTTGAATGGGAAACATGACTGATAAAACTAGTATCTTCTGACACTGGCCACTGTAATTAACAAGACAAGAAATAACAAGTGTTGGAGAGGATGTGGAGAAAAGGGAACCCTCATACGCTGCTGGTGAGAATGTAAATTGGTGCAGCCACTATGGAAAACCATATGGAGATTCTTCAAACAATTAAGAACAGAACTACCATATGATCCAGCTATTCCACTTCTGGGTATTTATCCAAAGAAAATGAAAACACTAATTAAAAAAGATATATGCACCCCTATTTTCACTGCAGCATTATTGACAATAGCCAAGACTTGGAAACAACCTAAGTGCCCATCAATGGATGAATGGATAAAGAAAGATGTGGTGTGTGTATATATATATATATATATATATATATACACATACAATGGAATACTACTCAGCCATAAAAAAGATGAAATCTTGCCATTTGCAACAACATGTATCGACCTTGAGGGTGTCATGCTAAATGAAATAAGTCAGAGGGAGAAAGTCAAATACCATATGATTTCACTCATAAGTGGAAGATAAAAACGACAATAACAACAAACGAACACATAGTACACAGATTAGATTGGTGGTTACCAGAGGGGAAGAGGGGAGGGAGGAGGGCGTAATAGGGTACATGTGTACGGTGACAGATGGTAATTAGTCTTGGGGTGGTGAACATGATTTAATCTACACAGAAATCGAAATGTAATGATGTACACCTAAAATTTATATAATGTTATAAACCAATGTTACCTTGATAAAAAAAATGAGTCAGCTGAGAGAATTTCTAAAAACTCTTTCAGGTATGACATTCTCATATTTCAAGTAGCTGGCCTAGAATAGTGAGTGTTAGGATTTTTTAGGTGGGAAGAATTGCTTCACTTAAAGTCCTAGGCTGGGAGTACCAGTCATTGGTTCTCTTTTTAAAAGGAAGAGGATACGAGTCTCTCTGCCCAGGTAGGTTTTGGCTTTAGCTTCAACGTCCCTTGGCCCTGGTGTTGTGTGTCTGTGTCTGCCTGCCTGCTGTGCCTGGAGTCCTAGTTCCTGTGTATTCCCTAACCTCTGACTGTTTACTGCAGTGTGTTTCCTGCCTATGAACCCTACCTTGCCTTGAGCCCTAGTTCCTCTCTGCCTTACTGGCCCCTGACTGCTCACATTGGCTCTGCTGATCTTGCCTTATGGCCCTGCTTTCCTTAACCCAGTGCTTTCCATATCTCAGCTTGACAAAGGGATGTTAAATAGCTCCCTATGGGAAAAGATGAAGACCTTGGATATTAACTCACTACACAAGCAAGTCCAATTCATACACAGCAAACTGAGATGTCAGGAGAGTTGAAGTAAGCAAATACTCTATCTCTGTGCATGTACGTAAGTACATATAGTTGCAAAAGAATTAATTGGATTGAATTAATAGTTCAAAATTAAATACACATGATTCTCTATATTTTGTTAGGTGGAAGAAAAAACAGACAACTTCTATAAATGCTTTAAGATTAAACAACTTCTTTTTTAAAAAATTCCCCTATCGATCCAGAAATCTAGGTTTGTAGAGTAGCCAACTTGTATAATCTTATCAATTGAAAAATTATTTAAATCCATATGAGATTCATATTTAAAGCCATTACTTTCATGTGTTTCAAAAGTTACTTACTTGGTTTCAAACTATACAGAATTAAGTGCTAAGGTTTATAAAGTTATGTCCATTCTAGTAGTCGGGCAAGAGAGTAGTAAAAATAGAACACAGGGTTACCATTACTACTTCTAAATGAGGTCACCTTTGTCATTTGAGAACATCTGATTAGAAATAGAAATCTTTTTCACTTTCTTCCCTTCTGCCTCATCAAAAGTACTTGTGAATCCCTTACTGGTAAGATCACAATTTCTGGTACTAGGAATGAGTTGCTAGTCAAATCCTGCTGTATGAGTTCAGAGGAGAAATGCATTAATACAACCGTGGCAATTCTTACTGTGTATCTGAAGATTGATCCAGGTATTATATATTGACTGAAGAAAATACTGATGTGTTTTCTGGGCATAATAGTGTGATTTAAAATGTGGCTGTGGAAAGCTTTAAATAACCTTCAAAAAATAAAAATAAAATATGGCTATGGTTTTAACACAGGTGCCATTCACTTTGATAAGCTTTGTTGGCTGTTTGCAGGCTGTGACTCCAGAAATGATGTTTAAAATCATCCCACAAGGATCCCTTAATCCTTCAGAAAATGGAAATATCAAGGTTTAATGCCTTGTTGAGAAAATGAAACCCCAAACTAGCCACAGATTATTGATGGGATTCATGTCACACTATTGATTTTTTGAAGTCCCATAAGAGTTCTTTTGGACTATTAATTTCCTTTGACTACAAATTCTGCTAGTCTCACCATTCATTATACTCTATTTTGTTGTCTACTTAATTGGCATGCCCTTACCTTCCTCCTTAAATCCTCACCGTTCACGGTCTCATTCAAGTGTCACCTACACCACAAAGCAAGCCCTGACTACCCTACAGGTACATTTACTTCTCTCTTTTCTCTGAATCCCATTTGCTTATGTTCATAGAGAGTTAAACCCTTATTTGTGTTCCACTTCATGTAATTATTACAACAAAAATTAGCTAAGTGCTTAATATGTTCTAAGTTAATCCTCACAGAAACCCAGTCAGTAAGGTATTACTATTCTCACTTTACAAATGAGCAAACAGAAACAGAGAAAAGTTAAATATCTTGTCCAAAGCCACAAATATTGTAAGTGGCAGAGATGTAAAACCAGACAGTTTGACTTCACAGCCCAGGATCCTAACCATACTGCCTTTTCACAGATGTTTGTCTCATCTTCCCAATTAAATGTTGTAGTCTTTAAAGGAAGAAACCATACCATATATTTCACTTTCATTTCCTTAGCATAGTGCAAGGCACATAGTTGTGTCCAATAGTACTTCCTTGGTTCTCAAATGCTTAGCTCAAATTTCCTAATTTGTCTTATGTTTAAATTGGTTTTCTCTTGTGGCATTAAATGTATCTTTGTAAGACATCACAAATCCATTTCAGAATAAAGAAGGGTACAAATAATAAATGAATGCCCTGCATCTCAAGTTTTTCCTTTCTTACCTCAACCCTCTTAAAGAGGGAGAAGGGAGTAAAGGAAAGGGAAAAGGAACAGACATGATCTCTGTTGTCTTTTGAAAAGTTCCATCAAGGCAGAGTCAACAACAAAATGACAGGAAAGAACTTCAATGGTTATATGCCTGTGGAAATCAGCCAGATTTCTGTGTTCAGGCAATACCAATCAGAGAGGGTCACCATCACTGTTTGCTTGAGTTTGGGATTTTATCTTGAATTGTTGTATGTATGGAATCTTTCTCCCCCATGTCAATAAGTTCCAGAAGAGGAAAGTGTGTTCAATGAATCCAGAAAGGGAAAGTGGAACAGTTACTTTCCATTCATTTAATAAGTTCAAATAAATTTTCTATTCTTTAAAGACACATGAATGACAGAAAATAAAGGATTTTGAAGGTAATTATTGCAGTTAGCAATATCCTAATACACAAGAAGTCACCTCCTCTATGCCTTTGCTGAAAGGCATGGTGATTAAAAGAAAGACCCTTCATTGCTCACAGAGAAAGCCAAATTCTGAGTCTTATGACAGGAATAGCCTGAAGTAAAATACTGAAAGTCAGTGAGGTATACTTTGTGAATCTTGTGCATCTTCCAATGCTTTATCCACATTCCTTGAGCCATATAATCTTCAACTCTGTGTCCTCACTTTGTTCCCCCTGTGACACTGCGCCAACGACAGTGCTGGGAACGTATTCCCAACTCCACCATTCCTCTCCTTTTCCTGGTTGGTATCCTGCACTGCTCCTAGCCACTCAGCCTTGCTAGCTTAAAACACATCTTCCCTATTGTAACTTTCCACTACTAACTCTTTCCTTGTCCATGGTGAAACAATTGACTGATTTTATAAAATAATCGGTGATCATTTGCTAATATGGGATAAAGCTAAAGAAGGAGGTCTCCACACTCTTCCATGTAATGTGCATTTTTCTTTGAAAATTAATGTACATCTTTACCAAAGTTTCTCAAACAGCAGGCCAATATAATAATTGCTTACCACAGCAGAGCTTTCTAAAATTCCTCTCCACTCATCTATTGACTCAAGGTCCTCAAAGCGGCTACCCACAATCTTTTCTCTCTCTCCCCTAAAATTCTTTCCCAACTCCACAAGGAATCCTCCTGTCTCCTCAATCATCCCCACTCTTCCCGTCCTCTGGATCTAGTCCTATCTTCCATGAATTGTTTCTTGCTCTTTCCTTTATAAAGGCTCAATAAAGCTGTGGATTTTGAGTATAAAAACAATAAATGATTGTAAAATTCAATACTGCATGAAATTTAAAAAATCAAAATCCTTTATCCCTCCAATACTGTCACACACTACAACCTCCCAATTACATTGTTAATTGATTTATAAGTATCTTGTATGTAGGCTTCTGGAAACAATGATCTCCCTATATTTTGAATTTTCATAGCTTTTATGGTGTCTCCCACAAGTTTGCCACGTAATTTCAGCAAACATACAACAAGTGCCTATGATGGGCAAGGTCTTTTCCTAGGTGTTGAGGGGATATGAAGCTAAATAATACATGGGTGGTCCCTGCCTTCAAAGATTTCACAGTGTCACTAAGAACTCTATATCAAAGATAGTTTTATGCTATTTCTTAAATTGGTAGTTTTCCTTTCACCTGTTTCTGTTCAATCTTCTGAACTATTCACAAGCTTCCTAGGCCAGGATCCTGTCTTATGCTGTCCCATATTTCCCACAGCGTGAATGTTGTACAAGCAGTAGGCCAGGAGTGACCTAGTTGGAAAAAATCTCAAAGCCAATTGTTTCTGTCACACCATCCTCTCTACTTGATTGGAGCCGTCAAGGACCTGTCAACATCTTTCCACGCTGGCCCATTCCCTACACCCTCTTTCACTTACTCTCTGTAGTCAAGACCTGATTGAAAACAACCTCTTTCCCCTGCAGCTCTCAAGTTAAGTAGACAATCCAAGATGATTTTCCTTAACCATCCAACTCAGAAAGTGAAGGAAATCATCTTTCCCGATGCATTTTGGCAGGAAACTGGCCAATGTGAGTTGTACCTTATGCCCATGGACTGGCCCTCTGTTATACCAACATTCACAGCCATCTGATGGAAAAGGCAGCCTATCTTTTTGCAAGGAGGCATGCCAGTTTTGCCTGAGGAAAGGTACCCAATTTTCCAGCTAGAAGTGAGCTAGGAAGACAGCCTATAAACAGAGGAAACAGGGATACATCTTTTGGAAGAAATACTCAAGCTGACAATGTCAAATAACCTCTGCAACTAGGAGTATAGGCAGAGATGTAAAAGACCCAATACTCTTGTTACCTGTATTCCTTGTATTTATGATCGGAACCACACAATGAAGACTGTGGATTTCTGCATAAGATTTTCTCAAGAGGATCAGACATTAAGCTCCCTTAGGATAAAGAACTGGGTCTTTTTTCAGTAGCTAGCACAGTTTTAGGCACATAGACGGTTTGAATTGATTTTCTGTCTAGAATACCCCTAGTTTAAGGATGGATGGGATTGCATACAGAAAAGGAAGATATGCTTCTTTTAATTAAATCCCCTGTTTCATTTATGCTTTTTCTCTTTAAGGGAATAGTGCTCTGGGCCACAATTTCATTTTCATTATTATTGCTTTTTTAGTGTCTGAACCAACTGCAACTTCTAGGCCTTTGTTTAGTAGTCTATTTCCAATTGCAGTTCTTCTTATTTCCTTATTCCTAATATTTACCCTAAACCTTTCCTTTCTTATCTACAAAGGGCTAGTGTTAGCTCTCCCAAGTGCTGTGAATAATTTCCTTCCTGTGTTGTTTATATCGTTACCTTGAATGTATTTATAGAGGAGCTAGGTCCCCACTAGAATAGCCTCTTGTACTTAGTAGCTTCTTTCTCTCCATGAGTCTTTCCTTAGAACATTATTGTTTTCTCTTTTTCTACTTTGTATTTCAGGTTTTCTTCTGCTCATCCCCACTCTTCCTATATATGTTACAGAATACATATGCATCATTCTAGATGTTTACTTTTCAAGGACAAAATTACCTGAACATAATTACCCATGGTTATCTATCAAGAGGGGACAGGGAAACAGTTTATTTAAATTCATAAATAGTATAAAACCACATTTTGTGCATTAGTTTGAACTTCTCTTCATAGTTTTTTTTTTTTTTTTCATCTAAAGATAGCTAAAGGAGCCGAACCAACTTGGCTGTTAATTTCTTTCTCTGTCTGTTCACTAAATAAGGAAAGAAAAACAGTGCAGTAACTTAGCAGGTAAAAGGAAGGAAAAGAAGGCATTTAAATGATATAACTAATTCTTGAATAGTTGCCAGGGGTCTGCATTCTTTCTCTTTGGCCGAGATATACACACACGCATAAGCACACCTACTCACATACATATATCCACTTGTGTAGATATTGTTATTTACTGTGATCTATCACATAGTATTTTCTCCCTGAATTAACTACATCTGTCTTGGCCACATTCCCCTTATGCTGTGTATATGTGCATATTAGTATGTATATACCTCAAAAATTATCTCAAGTAGGACCTATTAACCAAGGTCTTACATCTGCTATGTACATAGCTTTGCTGATAGCCTGAAGAGAGGGCAAGAAAGAAAACAACTGAACAGGAAAAGCGTTGTTATACAATTTGCACTTAGCTATATGACATATAGTAAATCCTTAACATTAAAAACGCTGCTAATTTAGAACAAAGATTGCTAAAGCAAGAAACAAAATAGTATAGATAAAAGTTTAAGAAGAATATTTAATGTATCAAAATTGTTAAAAAGGAGAATGATTTCAAGTTATTTAAAACAATCATTTCATATAAACAATTTTCTAGTTGTCAATAATTTTTGTCTACTTGTTAAGGTTCCCCTGGCAAATGAGGTCAGCCTATGTATGGAAAAATTACAATTAAGTTATATATTACTCAGATATCCTAATTGAGTTGATGGATAATTGTTTGCCATGTATTTTCTCTTAGTCAAATATTTTTAGCAATTCAATGAAAAAGTTGTATTTTTAAAAGCCGATTTAATTATTTTTTTAAACCTAGAATTAAGCTGTATTGTACACTACCAAACATCTTGAAAATCAGCTTGTTGATGTGTATGAGACTTGCATATACAGTTTGTCTGGAATGTACTACATTCTGCTCTGTGTTATAGTTGTGTATATCACTGCCCTCCCTTACTATATTGTAAGCTTCTTGGCAGGCCCCATAACCAATCCATCTTTGTAACTCCTGTGAGGCCTAGCACAGTGATTGCACTTAGTATACTTTTAGTAAATGCTAAATTAATTAACTAAACTAGCTTCCAAAATACCTCACCTAGGCAATACTTCAACATCTATGGTCTAAGTACTTCATGTACTTGAAAGTAATACATTTACATGTCTTTAAAATGCATTTTATAATTCAGATATTTTACTATTTCTGACTTACCTTTTCACCCAACTTAATCTGAGAAATGAGGTCATGCTGTTTATCTTTACACAGTGAAATCAGACACACATTTGATACCCTTCAAGATTCTTTTGAAAGACAAATGGAGAGAGTGGATTCAGTTGAAGTTAGTGACAATATTTGCATATTTGTGTTTAACAGACTCACGTATATGTGCAGCTAGAAGGGAACTTTGAGATCAACATTCTCATCCTTACACTCTGTAGATGAGAAATGGAGGGCACAAAGTTTTAAATGACTTGTCCAAGTACACATACTAACTGTTGGCAGAGCTTGCAATGCAATCTAAGCGCCCTGCCTCAAGGTTTAATGCTCTTTCCAATAGAGCAGCTAACTCTGACCCTTACACTGAGACTATTGCCATATCCTGCAAAGAGGCCTTTTTGCCTTCAATCTCTTCACCCTTCCAATTTGTCTTGTAGACTTTTGCCATGTTTTTCTTCCCTAAGCATAGGTCCACTCGTCACACTTTTCTGCTTCAAAATCTGAAATGGCTCTCATAATCTACCAATTTAAGTGGTTCTCAATAGAGGGCAATCTTGCCCTAGAAGGGTATATTTGGCAATATCTGGAGACATCTTTGGTTGTTACAACCAAAATTATGATTGGCATCTAGAGGGTAGAAGCCAGGGGTGCTGCTAAACATCCTACAATGCGTGTAATAGCCCCCCACAACAAAGAATTATGTGGCCTCAAATGTCGATAGTGCTGAGGTTGAGAAACGCTGTTCTAGAATTAGGGGACTTTCATGTACTGATCTCAACTTTTGCTTCCAATATTATTTTCCACTACTTTCTGACACAGAAAATTTAGACTACTTCCTATTTATTGTAAATGTTCCATATTTACTCATTGCTGTGATTTTGCTTAACTTGGAATGGTTTTCCTCATCCTGCCACATTCTTCCTATTTATTAAAGACTAAACTATATGTGACTTCCTCCATAAAAGTCTTGCCTGATCCATACAACCAGAGCATCTTTTTCTTTCAAGCCACATGGAAATTTGTATGTAGGTTATTTTAAAAAATACACATTATTTTGGGAAAGTCTGACTATTAGACTCTGACACAGCTGTGAGAAAAAGTACATTAATCGGGGCAGCCTAGTGGCGTAGTAGTTAAGTTCACGTGCTCCACTTCAGTGGCCCGGGGTTTGCGGGTTTAGATCTCAGGTGTGGACCTACGGACCTATGCTGTGAAGCCATGCTATGGCGGTGACCCACATACAAAATAGAGGAAGATGGGCACAAATGTTAGCTCGAGGCCAATCTTCCTAAGCAAAAAGATGTCATCTCAGGGTTAATTTTCCTCACCCCCCCAAAAAAGTACATTAAGTACACTAAGTTTGGAGTGTAAAGACTTATAACTCCACCGTTTATTAAGTATGTCTGACCTTGGACATGCCATTTAATCTCACTGGGCCCCATATTTTTCATTACTGAAATGGGACAAATGATGCTTCCTTCGTAAAGATGGTGAGAGTAGGAAGTGAAATTGTATGAATAAAAGTGCTTTGTAAGTTTCAAAGCACTATGCCAGTGTGAAGGATTGTTATTTTTATTGCAAGGGGAGCTAGCCCTTGAAAGGCATGTAAAGCTTCCATTTAACCTTGTGTAGGGAATAAGAAATGCCATTGACCGTACTGAAAAATTTCTGGCTGACCTTGTGTGAGGGCAGAGCATATGCTTAAGTCTACTTTAATTTTGCTCATGAAAAGTACAGTGTGTTCTTTATACCTTGTATCTACCCAGTTTAGTGTTAAAGAAAACACTTCCTTTCTCTAGATAGAAAGAGAACAGGTGAGTACACCAGCCAATCATTTACAACAGGATTGCCAGGGGCAACAGGAGACCTGCAAAACAATTTTTCTGCAGACAGATACATTCAGCTCATAAAGAATGTCATAATTTACTTCCAGTCCCTTGCAAGGGCATTTTTGGAAGTGTTGTCCTTGCCATCTCATAATCCCCAGAATACAAGTGTCCTTTGGTAGCCAAAGTTAGGAAATAAAATATATATGACAACTAATAAGAAGAAACCTGAGTTAGCATTTTTATTCCTGGGTGATAATTTGCCATATTTGAGGAGGTCTGGCTAGCTATATTTTGTATAACACCGATACTTATAGAAATTAGAGCTGGATAAGAGGGCCTGGAGTTTGAGATTATAACTATACAGATGTTTCACACTAGAGGTCACTCTTGCAATCTAAGAACAAAATTCTGAAAATAAGAAAACACAGCAAAACCAAACAAAAAACAAACACCTATCAACGCCAGCACCACAACACGGACATGACATCAACGCAAAAATTAAGGATATAGTTTTTCATTTGAAATCTATGAGGATGCCCTTAAAATGATCAAATAAATTGGTAATGGGATGGGCAGTCATTATTGAGTACAGGAAAGAACAACAACAACAAAAAATAACAATTGCTCTACCTGGTAGACAGGCAGGTAAACAGCCTGTTCTTCCATGACTAGGGACATCAACCTGCAGCTGTACTGAAGTGATCAGCTTGATTCAGATCTAACGAGACTGGAGTGATATACACATTTTAAACTCACTGAGTTGTTGGTAAGAGGAATTGCAGGAACCCAATGCAACAATATAGCAAAGAATAAATACTTTCTGTGCCTGGCTGTTTAAAAAACAGTAGTTTTTTCTGTGTGTGAAAATTCATTTCTTAAACAGATGTCAAATATCTAAATGAGTGGATTAGAATCATCCTATGAGTTGTCTCAAGGGCTAGGCACATATTTGTACCTGATGGACCATAATTTGTTTTATGATTTAAAGGTTCAAACTCTTCTCTTGCTTCTCCATACTCTTCATCCCTTTTGCAAACTTAATTGGCCTGCATAGTGCCTGAAATTCCATCTATCATTCCTTCCTCAGGTTAATGCATTTTACTTTCAGTTGTCCCTTATTAAAATCCAAAATCTCCTGGGAGAAGAAGAGGGGGTAACAGATAAAGTTATTTTTATCATCCAAAACTTAATTCCTTTTTTGGTAGATTCTCATTGGGGCACCTGACAGTAAAGCAAAAAGGGAGACAGGACATGTGGCTCAAGAGGAAATATTGATGCGGTTCAGAGGAGGAGGAAGACAGGTGTGGGTGGTAAACATGGAGCACCGGAGGGGAGCACATGAGACGGGAAGGGAGCGTTGAAAAGGACAATGGGATAATAAAGACTTCAAATTTTATCAAACTAGTAGCATGAGAGAGATTTAAAAACCTGGCCTTTCATCTGCAAATTGAATCAACATGATCATGAAGAGAACTTTTTATATTTTTCTCCATGAAAGAAAGGGATAAAATAATGAATAATATTATTAAATAGACTCTAATAAACAAGTTCTAGACCTGTAATAAATCAAGGGAATACTGAAGCAGTAAGTTTGATCTCTCGAACATATCCTCTTTCTTAATGGCATGTTTAAAAGAAAAATAAAACCATAGAAATGGGCTTTGGTTTCAAAACCTAAAATGTTTCATTACCAAAGCACATTAGCAAAATGTTACCATAAAGCCTCACTGAGATTTAAACACTTTTCAAGAACTTCAACCTCGAGTGCCTGGGAGAATGATAGGCAGCTATGCTGGAATGAGGGAAATCAAATTATAGGATTTGAGTCCAGAAGACTAGGTGACTCATTTAGAGAAATTCTTTTTACAATGTGAAGAAAATCAGATGATGTATAAGGTTCTGTATAAACATGGAGAATAAAGTGGTTACATGACTCAATTATCTCAATAATTCAAGCCCAAAATAGCTCATTCTTGCCTCAGTTTCAGATTTAGCTCCCTGCCAAATTTGTCCAGGAAATTGATTTCAGAATTCATTTTCCTCTGAATGCATTGATGGAACCAAAGGCAGTTCAGAAAAAAGTGACGCTTACTGAAAAATTTAGCCCACTCCAATTTATATTGCTGCTTTTATTGCACTGCATAACCTTGGGAGAAGTTACCTTTCTTATTAACATCGACCATTTCCACGATGAACGAAAAGTGGGAGGAATTGCCAGAGAGAAAAACTCTATAGGCAAACCAAAACCAAAAATAAAAAACCAGAATGAAAAATATAGACATACATATGTGTGTATATGTATATTTAAAATAAAGATACTACTGACAGAAATTCAGTGGCTTCTGGAAGACATTTGAAAAGAGAGTAACCTCTTATTCCCTTTTACCTAGAAAGTAAAAATTGATGGCTAATAATCTCTTCTCTGCAACATGAGGTGCCTGCAACTTGAAAACTAAAAAAATCTAAGCAGTGACCTAGAGAAAAAGACAAAAAGGCCCAACAAGTTTATGTTCAGGGTGTGTTTCATCCAAAAAAGATAAAATAAAGCCATATTAAAAATAAGTAAGCCTCTCTAAGAAATGCATCTCACTTCATGTTAGGACCCTTGAGAAGGTCATAGGGAAAGCAGAGATTTGTCCAAGACTAGAGGAGAATTGATTCCAAATCCCATCTCAGAGAGGAATGTGGAAGATGAAGCAAGAGCCATGGTAAATTAAGCTAATCATAGAAAAACAAATGAACTGAAGGGAGAACATCTGCGTACTAGGCCAAGATTATTAACTCACTTTTAATTCTGTGACACAGGATAAATAACAATTTATCTATATAACTTGTTTTAACTTCACTAGAATGTATGATCTATGAGGGCAGGTATTTTCGTCTGTGATATTCATTGCTGTGTTTTCAGAGCCTAGAAGAATAACTGACACATAGTAGGCCCTCAGTAAGTATTTGCTGAAAGACTGAATGAGTGAGGCACATCTCTCTCTAATCTGTAAAATGTATACATCTAGGAATATTGTGAAGTTAGGTGACAGAATGCATATAGAGGGACCAATCCCGGTTTTGTGGGCCTAAAGTTTACAAAGTTTGAGGGGGTCCCTTTAAGAAAAAAGAATACAAAGTTACAAATACAGAATTAGGTATGAAAGTGAATATATTTTTAGGATGAGAGAATAAACCACTATATATTACACATTTTTATTTTATTATTTTTGTGCGTGTGTGAGGAAGACTAGCCCTGAGCTAACATCTATTGCCAATCCCCCTCTTTTTGCTGAGGAAGACTGGCCCTGGGCTAACATCCATGCCCATCTTTCTCTACTTTATATGGGACGCTGCCACAGCATGGCTTGACAAGCAGTGCATCTGTCCACGCGCGGGATCCAAACTTGCGAAACCCCAGGCCGCCGAAGTGGAGTGTGCGAACTAAACCACTATACCACCAGGCCAGCACTATATTACGCATTTTTAAAAGCTGATAAATGCCACAAACATCATAGAACTCAGAAAAAATAGTTTCACAAATTAACTGCCTGACAAACTTTTATTCCTTACATTTTTTACTGCATACACTTTGTTTTCCTCTTCATATGACAACAATTTTATGACATTTTCTATAGACAGAATAGAAAGATAATTCCAAACTTCCCTCTAGCATAGTTGATTAAAATTTGTTTTTTATTATTGATAAGTTTAGAAATTTCCTTCAGCTTTAGAACCTATTATTAATGTCATGTATAGTTTGAGAATTGATGTCAAATTTGGGGGCAGCATCTACCAATTTTTAAATCAATTTTCTATCAGTATAGAATAATTTCCCACAGACTACTTCTAGCTCTATATATTTCAAAGCTTATTTCTCTGACATTCACTTACACTTCTGTTGCCAGGTTAGGACATGTTATTATTTCAATATGACTTCTGGTTCTGTACCTTCAGGTCACTGGGTGAGTCAGCAGAGGGTGGTAGGATGATTTCCTGGAAGCCATTCAACACTGGGGTGGCTAGCATAATTGAAGTATACGCAGAAGTGACTGTGAATCTCATGTCCTACCAAACCCAAATTAAATGTTTTGCCAGCTAAACTGAGTCTTCTCAGCTATATCCCTAAAATGCCCATGACTACTTCAGTGCCACTAGACAAGAGGGAAAGTGTCTTAACTGAATTCGGTTAAAATATCTTCTGCAAATTTTACAAAAACGTGACATCAGACAAAAGCATGCTAAGGTTACTCTTAGAGGTTAGAGGGGGCCTGTAAGGTTTATGCTTCATTAGCTTCACAGCAAACCAATCTCTGTAAATACGAGTGCATTCTGTAAAGTGCAGAGTAGAGTAAAAAATATTGATAATAATGATGGTGATGATGATTGCCTTACAAAAAATGTAGCCTAGTGACATTTGTAGAAAGCAACAAGTTATGGAAGAAGCTATATTCAGCTCTTTAAGAGCCAGCTCATCCTTTGAGTAGTCTGTTCCCTTGAATATCCCCGGTAGGAACCACATCCTAATGGTCTGACCTGAATCTCAGGAAGCAGGAGGGAAAACTGTTAGCTTGTATAACTATGTCATTCATACAGTGATTCTGTAAAAAAAAAGGGGCCTCCAGAACCTAGCCCCAATAATGTCAAAAATTCCCTGGATTACCACTTTTATTTTTAGTATGCATTTTTAAGAAAAATATACAATGATAGAAATTATCTACTAATTCATTAAGTCTTTGAAATAAATTGGCATTTTATTCATCACAACAGCATTTGCACATGAATCGGTGCTATATATATGAACAAGACATAATATTGATTCAGTCTTCAGGTGTATGTGTGTGTATATGGCTTCTTGCAGCTTCTTGCAAGGGCAGTAGCCCTTGCAGTTTCTAAGTCAATTCTGACCCGGGAGGAGAGGATGCTAGGATTGTCCATCCATCCTGTCCATGGATGAGGTCTGGAATTTATCTGTCTTGATATTCTTTAAGCCACCATGTCCACTGTAACTCACAGCCATTCAGCTGGCACCATATAAACATAAGGGTCAATCAATCTCTCACCATACACAACTGCAGCCCTAAACAGCTTGCCCCTACCTATTCTGAGCACTGCCTTCTAATCGACTGCTGATTTCTCTGCCACCAAATCTCATCCTTCTTTCTCCCATTGATGGTCCTGCTTCAACCTTCAGGTTTGGCATTTGACACTGCATTGTTACTTAGGTTATTGCCTTCCCTCCTTGACTGAAACTTTGGTTCTCTGTCTCAGCTATGTTGCCTTAGACCACCCAAAATAAATACCCTGGGGGCCGGCCTGGTGGCGTAGCAGTTAAGTTCACACGCTCTGCTTCAGCTGTGGCCTGGGGTTCTCAGGTTCAGATCCCTGGGGCAGACTGATGCAGCGCTTGTCAAGCCATGGATTCAATTCAGACACTTGCTTTTATTTATCTATGATTCTCCCATAAAAAGTAGAAGAGGATGTTAGCCCAGGGCCAGTCTTCCTCAGCAAAAAGAGGAGGAATGGCAATGAATGTTAGCTCAGGGCTAATCTTCCTCACAAATAAATAAATAAATACCCTGTTTTGGCTACATCTGGTTTCCAGGAATTCCTATCCTGAGGTCCCTGGCTAAGTTTTCTCTGGTGCTATGAGTGAAAACTGGATAATAGGGCTAGTATATGGTATCCTTAAGGTAAGCCCTAGGTATTCACCCCAATCACAGTCTTCTCATCATCCCTGTCATGTTTATCTAATTCTTACAAGTTCCCTGAAGAGATTAGTGACTGGCTTTGAACTCCAGTCCATTTGGCCAGAACTATGATCCTCTGCCTAATTTTTGCCAGTCCCTCAACTCTTACTTGATGGGGACTGGATGTGGTGTCCCATATTCACTCATCATCAAGAACTGCATTGTTAGCACTTCATCTGCTTTGAAGTATTACTAGTCCTAAACACCAAATGGGGGCTCCTTGTTATTTATTAACTATAGTCCATAGAAACCACATCCCTTTAGATAGTATATCTCTTGAGATATGACACACTGGGATGATAGTTAATCACCTAGGATCAAGCCCTCCAACTGTGTCAGTCCTCCTAACCTTAGTCTGGACTGGCCTTCCTTCTTCACTGACATGTAGCTGAAGCCCCACATGCCATAGATAAAACGTGACCAATTCAGACCTTGCTTTTATTTAATTATCTATGATTCTTCAGTTATTTCATTTGTTAGCCTTATCTCGCTAACTAGATTATGAACTCCTTGAGGAAAGGAAGCATGCCTCATGCTTATACCTTTCCACAGTCCTGGATACATAATGAGTATTAACAGATTGTGTTTGAATGAACCAAAGCAGAGTGAAGATACATGAGTTGGAGAGGTAACATGATTGAGAGGGAAGTGGCAGTTAAATGAGGATTCCCCTTCCAATCCTCTAATTCTCCTCCTGGACTTAGATAGGACACCATTAGAGAAGATGGTATGCAGGCATGGCAGTACATGCAAAAAAGCAATTGATTAAGTACATGGCTTTAGAGTCAGGCAGAAAGGGATCTGAATCATGGATTCAGTTCCCAGCTTTGTCACTTCCTAGTTGTGGGTATTTGGTCAAGTCACCTATTCTTTCCACTTCAACTTCCTTATTTACAAAATTGTGAAGATAGCAGCATTTACCGTATAATGTTTTGGTGATGACTAAATGAGATGGTACGTGAAAATGCCTAGCACAGTGCCTGACACATAGTAATGATCCATAAAGGGTAGCTTTTATATTGTTACTATAGCTACTTGCTTTGTAACCTTAGGCCTAAATAAGGCTATGACATTTTATACATAGATAATACATATCAAGGAAGCAGTTGCATTTCTCTTTTTTAGAATGTTTTCTATAAACTTCTAATATAATAATAATAGTATCTAGCATTATTGAACACTTACTCTATATTGGTTATATTTCCTGCCATAGGAAAAGGTCCCTAGGCTAATATCATTTAGCTGTAAGCCTCATGGAAGTAATATGGATGTTCTATAATACATGACACTGTATTTGGTGGCATAGGGATTTTCATTGTGAAAGTTTACTTTGTATTTTACATGTTCTGTCCTGAAAATATGCTAATATTTTTGTTTCTTGACTATCTTACTTATCTATTGATTCATAAAGTAATGTTAGAGTAATTGTCTACTGGGATTGAGACCAAAAGCAAAAATATAGCTTTTTACATGGAAATTCAAAGTAAGAGAATTTAGAAGCATTTTTTTGGATAACTTTAAGGATAACATCACTTACCATATTTGTCTTTGCAATTTTTAAGATACTATGGGGAGATATGTACACAGTTGCTAAGGAAACTAGCTACATGACAGAACAGCTCTTACAAAATGAAGCTAACCTTCCTCAACTTTGGATGTTTGTGGCTTCCTTGGCTCACTAATGATTCCCAAGAAGAAAGAGAAAGAGAGGGAAAAATGTCATTTCCAGGGAAAGAAGTCATAAAAGCCATTTCTTCCTTTCTAAGAAACCCCCCCAAATAAATCTGAATCAATTAAGAATCTTATACCTACTATCCTATTGGTATGATTACTAAAATATGGCTTTATTTAGATCTGCATTTTCATTATTAGCTTCTCTATTGATTTTCCCATGATTTATCTTGGAATGTATTGATGTTGCTATACCAGTTATATAAAATCCCAAGAGTGAAAGTAAACATGGACACCCATTCCAGATGAAAGAGTAGGTGGGGACATATTTCCACTAATCTGGGATCTCAGGAAGGGGTGAAGTAAAGGCAGGGATATGGAGATGTGTAAGCAACATAGGCCAGCCCAGAGAAAAGATGAGAAGGTCAGGAATCTTGTGTTTTTGTTCAAGCTATGGGACATCAGACAAATCATTTAATCCCTTTGGGCTAAAGGTAGGTGGTAATTTTTCTTCCTGTG
This sequence comes from Tapirus indicus, assembly GCA_031878705.1. Classification (NCBI taxonomy): domain Eukaryota; kingdom Metazoa; phylum Chordata; class Mammalia; order Perissodactyla; family Tapiridae; genus Tapirus; species Tapirus indicus. Next base: position 88,734,056 of record CM062942.1, on the reverse strand, counting down.
CTAAAGGTAGATGATAACGCTTCCTACTAAATATCCTTTGAACCTCTCCCTTCCTTTCTGTCCTCCCTATAGTAACTTGAAGTGCTTTTCACTTCTTACCTGAATAATTTTGCCTCCTAACCAGTTGTGGTAGATTTTAAAAGGCAACAAATTCTTTATACCTCTTCCCATCAAGAGATGAGTTCTATTTTCTCACACCTGAATCTGGGCTGGCTTTGTGACTTGCTTTGACCGATAAAATGGGGCAAGAGTGATATTGTGCAACTTCTGAGCAAGACCTTAGGAAGCCTTGTAGCTTCTGCTTTTATTTAATCTCTTGCTGCTCGGAGATTGCCATGTATATTATCTTCCTATTGCTGCTGTAACAAATTACCACAAACTTAGTGGCTTAAAATAACACAAAGGTATTGTATAGTTCCGAAGGTCAGAAGTCCAAAATCAGTCTCACTGAATTAAAGTCAAGGTATCGGCAGATCTGGTTCCTTCTGGAGGAGGCTCTGGGGGAAAATGTTTCCTTGTGTTTCCCAGCTTCTATAGACCACCTGCATTCCTTGGCTCATGGTCCCTTTTTTCCGGCTTCAAAGCCAGCAGTTTAGCATCTTCAGATTTCTCTCCAACTCTCTCACCTCTGCTTCTGTCAGAACATCTGCTTCTCTGACTCTGATCCTCTTGCCTCCTTCTCATAAGAACCCTTGTGATTAGACTGGGCCCACCTGGGTAAGCCAGGATACTCTCCCCATCTCAAGATCTTTAACTTGATATCTATAATGTCTTTTTTTTGCCACATAAGGCAATATAGTCACAGGTTCTAGGAATTAGGACATGTACACCTTTGGGGGGGGGGCATTATTCTGCCTACCATATCATGTAAACAAGCATAGGCTATCCTTCTTGAAGATGAAAAGCCAGAGGTATAGAGAGGCCCAGGAAACAGCTAGCACAAATGACCAGCTGTGCGGATGAGGCCTCAAGAGAGACCTGCAAAAGAATGACCCAGCTGAGCACAGCCCAAATTGCTGATGCACAGAATCTTCAGCAAATAAATAGATTTTGAGAGGCTTTTTTTTTTTCAGACAACTGATACATTGGTCTCTCTGGATCCAGGCTTACTGCCTGTTGAATCCCTTTTCCATCCTGTTGTTGGAGTGATCATTCTAAAATGGAATTTTTGCTTAAAACCTTACAATTGCTCCCCTTAGCCTTCAGGATAAAGTCCAAGCTACTTTGCATGGTATTCAAGGCCCTCCCCAACTTCACTCCTGGCCATATCTTCAACCTTTTCTTTCATTCAGCATTCATTTCTTTGAAATGTATGTTCCTGCATCATCAAAATGCTAGCTCCTGTTACTGCATATTGCTTTATAATTGTCTGAGTACATGTCTGTCTCCCTCCTTAGACTGGGAACTTGAAGCCATGGATATTGCTTTACTTATATATTGTAGGGGAGATAAAAGTTTTCCTCAACCCTTCTAGGGTCCCTAGCTGAGTCTGAAAATTAAACTGACAAAGACAGATTAGCAGGAGAAAAGCATACAAATATATTTAGTATAAGTTATATGTGACACGGGAGCCTTCATAAGGAAATGAAGACCCGAAGAAACAGAGCTGAGTATTTTATACTAGGTTTGATGAAGGGTGGACAGTCATGTACAAATATGATAGGTTAAGGAGTATGAGGTAAGTTTAGTAAATGGGGGGAAGCAGCAAGGCCTGTTGGTTCAGATTTGAGTTGTCCCTTTGTCTTCAGAGATAAGGATGCTCCATTCCTCAGGTATAGGAAGGGTACCTCTCACATGAGGGTTTTATGACCTGTTTCATCAAATAAAGGCAAGTAGGGGAGGAGGTCAGAGTGATTTTCCTGCCTCTGCTATTTTCTCAAACTCCCTAAATTTAAAATATTCTATACACCTAGGTGCCAAATTTGGGGTTAGCTTGTCCTGAATCCCATCATCATATACTTGCAACACTTAGCACAGCACCTGGAATATAGTAGCACTCAATGAACTGATGATAGAATGATGGATCATTTGGTTTTCAGGAATGTTCAATTTTTTTGGCATTGTGTAGATTATACAAAACAACTTATTAAAATCCAGGTGAGAGTCTCCAAATAATTAACTCACATCTCAGTGGCCTAGCTGCTAGCACTTGCTAGTTATGCAACCATAGACATATTATTTCAGTTTTCTGTGTCTTAGTTTCTTCATCTGTAAAATGGGGATAATATTAGTGCCTACTTCATAGAGCTGTTGAGGGAAATAAATGAATTGATGTATGTAAAGTGCTTAGAAGCATGCTTGGCACAGAGTAAGGGCTGTGTAAGTACTAAGAATTGTTATGATGATTGTGGTGGTGTTGGTGTTGGTAGTGATACCATAGTCTATGAGAGTGTGTGAACTCAGTAGAAGATTATTTGCAACAAAACTATGTTAGGAATATAATCTGCAATATTCCTAACAAAACTAACTACAGAATGCATTCTAAAACAAAGCAACTCTCAATTATTTCTATATGTTCAAAAAATATTGTGTTTCAGTAGAAATCTATTTTTCAGTGGAAAATTTGTGGCCTGTCTTATTCTAGCCCTGTTCATTTTCTTTGAGCTATTTGTGCAACTGTTTGTAAACTGTAAATTCTGTCCTCCTGATAGAGGTTTAATTGATTTCCCTCCCTCCACCCTCATTGAAAAACCAATTTTGTCTCCATTTGCAATTCATATCAGTATTACTTTATTCCATACACATTTGTGCTCTTTTCCTTTAAATAGGTTATAACATCTGCTTAGTTCCCTCATAAAAGTCTTTAGCGCATGTTCATTTTATATCTATATGAGAGTCAGGATTTTTACCCTTTTCTGAAAATTATCTTTTAACAGTTTTAGCCCAGGTATGTCTTCTCTTGGTTCCCACAGGTGAATCCAAAGTGGCAATAGAACTATGCTGACTCTGTTTTTCTGATTTTAATTTTGCTCTCTACTAATCCTGTTTTTGGTTTGTTTACAGCCAATAAGTCATTCCCCACTGAGAATTTGGTTTTATGGTCTGACCATTTGGCGATCTCTGTAAATGGATTGTTTATAGAGATCTATTCTTTAATAGGTGAAAGACAACCAAGTATATATTTTATTAGCCTTTTTTGATTGGGAATTTGATTTTATGGTTTGATCATTTAGTGATCCCTGTAAATTAATTAATAGTTGTATAGAGACCTTGTGCCTGTTTGGTGAGAGAATCTGGTTTTTTAATATTTTCTGACTGTCTATTTTGAACTCGTCAGTTAAGTATTTTTACCCACTTAGAAGAGAATAGACCTTTGATATGGGCCAGCGAGTTGTATGCTTCCATGTTTACTATTGACTCATGGCTGAAATTTTAAAATTGAAGCTACAAGTTCTCTCTATCCATATGAGAGTGTGTGGTGGACTGAATTGTTTCCCCCCAAAATTTATATGTTGAAGCCCTAACCCTCAATGTGACTGTATCTGGAGATAGGCTCTGTAGGAAGTAATTAAGGTTAAGTGAGGTCATAAAGGCAGGCCCTAATCTGAAAGGACTGTGGCCTTATAAGAAGAGGAAGGGAAAGCTCTCTCCCTCTCCACCAATTTTGCTTTCAGAAAATAGAATCCGTGATGTAAAATAAAATAAAATAAAACTTCTGAGTTATCTTTTACACCTAAAACTATCTTTTTAGGCTCCCTAGAAAGGCACACAAATTTGTTTTTTTATAAAAAGAGAGGCTATAGAAGTAAATAGGTTTTTTTGATATGTTACTATTGATGAGTTGCATGGGGAGAGTTTTCAAATAAGAAGAGATGCTCAGCCTTCTTTAAGTTTGTGTTGGTAAAATACTATTAATATAAATATTTCAGAAATTGTATACAGTGTGGGGAGTTCCAAGAGATTTGCTGTCCAACATGTTTCTATTTATCAGAGTCCTGGTGGTGCTTTGCCTGATATTAGATGTTAGGATTATAATGTTATCAGCCACAATTTCAGTCATTTAAACTATGTTAACTTTGTCACAACTTTGATTAATTTGAATCTAGCATCCTCTAGGCCATGGTTTTCAAATGAGAATTCACATCACTTACCTAGGGAATTCTATTAATATACAGATGTTTAGGATGTACTCCACACTGAATCACTTTATTTCACATTGATATGTTCTTGGTATATTCTTACTATATGCTTGGAATAGTCAATGTATATTATGTCAGGATAATTATATGTTATATCTCAAGATTCTTTTCTCAGTAAAAATTATGTTCATCCATTAAAAAAAATTAGATGTAATGTTAACTTTTTTGAAAATAAGGTTAATTACTATGTTTATAATTATTTTGTCTAAAACTTTTTTGGACAGACATTACTGTTTTGTTTTGCCTGTCAAAGAAACAACCAAATTTCCTTGTCAGTTGCATTATTCTTGTAATGAACTCAAAATTTTTCACTTTTGAAAGTTACCTGTAAGAAATTAACCAAAGCCATTTTATGTTTTTTTTTTTTTGTCATGTATAGATGATTTTGTTTGTTTTACTCTGACACTTCCCTGAAACTACTTGCCATCAGCTACAGGTGCCTGAGGGTTGCAACTTCAAGAAAGAGAGACTGTCTCGGAGCCCCAAGGAAAAGGATTATGCCAAGTACTTTTGGGTACAGGCTTCTGCTAACACAAGATCCTGTGGAACAAGAATTAATTATATAAGACTGAATGAAATGATGTGATTTTTTTAGAATATTCTTGATTTATTTTCTGGATATATAACAAAGTCCTTTCTCTTTGCTTTTAAGCTATCTATAACTCCTAACAATTTAGTAGACTCTGCTTTTGTAAACTGAAATGAAACATTTGTAAATGATATTTTATTCTTCCTGTCTGATCCCTTCAGAATTCAGAAACTCTTATTGAATCTTCTTATTTTCATATCAATGTAGTTATCTGCATAGGTTTGGGTTCAATAAGAATCTGTTCTCCTTTTACCAGGACACAAATGGAAACATTGGTTATATAACTAATATATATAACTAACATCCCTGGGATGTTACATTGAGAATTATGCTCATTTAATCAGATGTGACCAGATACTTTTAAGAACTAAGGCTGACTTTATGAAGCCAAAGCTTAAAAAGCCCTCTTGGGAAAACCAGCCTGGAACCTGGCTTCCAGGGTTCTTAGTCTTACAGGTGAGTAAGGAACGTCACATCCTGGCAGGCCAGGAACCTAGGACATTTTGAAGACCTAAGAAGAAAGGAATTCACCCAAATGTGTAGGTACTGCACGTGAAATCTGGCTTGTTTCCTAGACTCAGGACTGCAAATAATAAGATGCCTATAAAAGTCCAATCTGAGGTTCCTCATGAAAACTTCCATCAAAGCAAATTTCAGATGGCCATATGGTAAATTCACACAGTTGCTACACTTATGTAAATAATCAGGTTAAATCTAATGAGACAAATCATACTTTGTGATCAAGATAATTTTTCTTTGAGATTCTTTTTGATCAAAACAGGGGGGAATTGTAATAAAACAATTGTGTTTCAGTGGAAAACTATGCATCATCTATAGCACACCCTTCAGGCCTGTGTGATAGAGATTTAATTGACTGTCCCACCTCACCCTGGAAAAACCAGTTTTGTCTCCATTTTAACAATCCTTTACTCCATAAAAAAGTTTGCTTTTGTGACTTTTCTTTTGAACCAGTTATAATATCTTGTTGGTTCCCTCACATCACATGAGTAAAATAAAACTTTAACCACATTTATTTTTGCATCTGTATGAAAATCATGATTTTACATTGTTCTGGAAATTATCTTTTAACAGTGTATTTAATTCTTGGGTATCTTTCTGAGTTTACATCATAGAATTGACTGTGTTTTCTACATAAAGGAAATTTATGATTAAACAAAAAGGATTCATAAAACAAAGTGCTTGATCTGGCATGACATATAAACTGGGTGACAACTTAAGTAGAGCTCAAGTGTCATTTTAGTTTCACAGTCTGTTTTTCATCCATTTTTCACTTTGATTCCGTATAGCAATCAAGTCTAAGGGACAGAAGCTGTGGAGAATAATTAAGGAATGACTTTGTCTATCACATGCTAGTAAAACAAGATAGACTTTTCTGGAGCCATCTTTTGACATATTTGGTAGAAATAATTCATCTCCTTACCAAATCATATCTCACCTTCTTCATTTATACTCCATTTCCTCTTTTTCTGGTTGTGTATGCTTGTTTTAAAACTAATGTTTCTGCTTGTTAGTTTAGAGAAAAAATATCTTGCTTTCTATTTTTTTAGTCATACACAATATCAACTAACTGTCATTACCTTTTAGTTTGTTAAAGGAAGACTTAAGAGATTTGTTGGGGGACAGTTCAAGATGGTGGCATAGGAAGATCCAGAACTCACTTCCTCCCATAGACACAAAAAATCTACAGGTACACATGGAACAGTTATTCCTGAAAACTAGCTGAACAGCTCCTCCACAACAAAAGATATAAAGGGCCACATTGAGGTGGGCAGGAGAGGCAGAGACACAGTCTTGCCAAAAACCCCATGCCCAGCCCGGCACCCATAATCATGAGGGATCTCACATATATGGAGCTTCTCCGTAAGGAGCAAGCGGTTTGTGCCCACATCAGGCACCCAAACCCTTGAGACCTGCACTGGAGAGACGAGCCCCCAAAACTTCTGGCTTTGAAAATCAAAGGTACTTACATACACGAGAACCATAGGGCTGTAAGGAACAAAGATTTCACTCTTAAAGGGCTTGCACACACACTCACTAGCCCTGGGACCTAGTGCAAAAGCAGCAGTTTGAAAAGCACTTAGACCATATTTGAAGAATATTCATTTGCTAATCTTGAAGCATCTGCCGGCGGGGGGGCGGGCAGGAGATGGTTGGGACTCTCTCCAGGGACAGAGATGCTGGCGGCACCATTTCTGTGTTCTCTTTCTACGTTGTAGTGCTGGCACTGGCAGATGCCATTTTTTGCATTCTTCCTCTAACCTGCTAGCATCTGTGCACATGTGCCATCCCAACGCCACTACCATAGCCTTGTGAAAGCCAGCAGGTGAGTGCTTCACCCTCACACTACTCCCACGGCCCTGCAAAGCTGGCAAGCAAGCACCCTGCCCCTGTGCCACTCCTGCAGTCCCGCCAAAGCTAGTGAGCATGCACAGCCCACACGATGGATGCCCTTTGAGCACCTGGCTCTAGTGCCAGGTGGGATCATGTATCTGGGCCCCAAGAGGTCTGAAACAATTAGACAGTTCTTGGTAGGCTGCCACCGCAAGGTACTGCACAGACAGCCAAATGAAACACCCCTCAAGTCTTCCTGTGAAAAAGGCCCATTTACTTTTCTTGGAGCTTCAGCCTGAGGGGCAGGCTTCAGGATTACCACACATCTAGAGGCTACAGAAGTGCTGTCATGGAACATAGGCTGGGGATGCCATCTTTGCATTCTTCCTAAGTCTCACTACAGCTCATGAGTACCTCCCAGAAAGGAGCTCATACACTCATTTGGAGCCCTGATTTTTTAAACTGTCACCAAAGGGACACCTCTAGATCTCCTGATCTAGAGGCCAGCAGGGTTTATGATTGCAGTCCCACAGGACTATGTATATTTGCATACCTTAAAAGCTGCTGCCTGAGGGTTTAGCTACCAATCAGCCTGAAACTAGGTGCTGACTGAGATCCCTCCCTCTGGAACACTCCAGGTCTTGGCACACCCTCAGAAACTGGGACATATCAAGAATAAATCAGGCTTCTTAGACAATCAGAAAGATTTGAGAGATAACCAAGAGTTAGGGCAAGGTTAAATAATGATATTCATGTCCTACACAAGGTCACTCCTTCAAGACTGATAAATAGTTATTTTACCTAAAACATAGAAAAACAAAGAGACTCAAGAAAAATGAAGAAAAAAAGAGTATGTTCCAAATGAAAGAACAAGATAAAACCCCAGAAAAAACCCCTAATGAAATGAAGATAAGTAATTTACCTAATAAAGAGCTCAAAGTAATGGTCATAAAGATGTTCACTGAACTTGGGAGAAGAATAGCTGGACACAGTGAGAATTTCAACAAAGAGAAATATAAGAAAGTACCAAACAGCAGTCACAGATCTAAAGAATACAGTAACTGAACTGAAAAGTACACTAGAGGGGTTCAACAACAGACTAGGTGAAGCAGAAGAAAGAATCAGTGATCTGGAAGACAAGGCAGTGGAACTTGACCAAACAGAGCAGCAAAAAGGAAAAAAGAATTTAAAAAGTGAAGATAGCTTAAGAGACCTATGGATAACATCAAGCAAAATAGCATTTACATTATAGGAGTCCCAGAAGGAGAAGAGAGAAAGGGGCAGAAAACTTATTTGAAGAAAAAATGGCTGAACACTTCCCTAACCTGGGGAAGGAATTAGATATCCAGATTCAGGAAGCCCAGAAGGTTCCAAACAAGATGAACTCAAAGAGACACACAACAAGACACATTAAAATTAAAATGTCAAAATTTAAAGACAAAGATAGTATCTCAGTAAGAAAAAAAAAGAGAGAAATCAAATAAATAAAATCAGAAATGAAAGAGGAGAAGTTACAAATGATACGAAAGAAATACAAAGGACCATAAGAAACTACTGTGAACAATTATATGCCAAAAAATTGGACAACCTAGAAGAAATGGATAAATTCCTAGAAATATACAATCTTCCAAGACTGAATTGCAAAGAAAGAGAAAATCTGAATTACTGATTAGTAGTAAGGAGATAGAAATAGTCATCGAAAACTTCCCAACAAAGAAAAGTCCAGGACCAGACACCTTCACCAGTGAATTCTACCAAACATTCAAAGATTTGATAGCTATCCTCCTCAAGCTCTTCTAAGAAAGCGAAGAGGAGGGGATGCTTCCAAACTGATTTTACAAGGCCAGCATTATGCTGATACCAAAACCAGACAAGGACACCACACACACACACACACACACACACACACACACACACACAAAATACAGGCCAATATCTCTGATGAACATAGATGCAAAAATCCTCAACAAAATATTAGAAAACTGAATTCAACAATACATTAAAAGGATCACACACCATGATTGATCAAGTGGGATTTATTCCAGGAATGCAAGGATGGTTCAATATCTGCAAATCAATCAGTGTGATACACCACATTAACAAAATGAAGGATACAAATAATATGATCATCTCAACAGATGCAGAAAAAGAATTTGACAAAATTCAACATCCATTTATGATAAAAACTCTCAACAAAGTGGGTGTGGATGGAACATACCTCAACATAATAGAGGCCATATATGACAAGCGCACAGCTAAGAACATACTGAATGGTGAAAAGCTGAAAGCTTTTTCTTTAAGATCAGGAACAAGACAAAGATGCCCACACTCAACACTTTTATTCAACATAGTATTTGAAGTCCTAGCCAGAGCAATTAGGCAGGAATAAAAGGCATATAAATTGGAAAGAAATAAGTAAAATGGTCACTATTTGTGGATGACATGATTTTATATACAGAAAACACTAAAGACTCATCCACCAAAATCTATTAGAACTAATAAATGAATTCAGTAAAGTTGCAGGATATGAAAGCAATATACAAAAATCTGTTGCATTTCTATACAATTATAATGAACTACCAGAAAGAGAAATTAAGAAAACAATCCCATTTACAACTGCATCAAAAAGAATAAGATACCTAGGAATAAATTTAACCAAAGAGATGAAAGACCTGTATACTGAAAACCACAAGACATTAATGAAAGAAATGGAAGAAGACACAAACAAATGGAAATATATTCTATGGTAATGGATTGGGATAATCAATATTGTTAAAATGTCCATATTATCCAAAGCAATCTATAGATTCGATGCAATCCCTCTCAAAATTCCAATGGCATTTTTCACAGAAATAGAATGAACAATCCTAAAATTTGTATGAAACCAAATGAGATCTCAAATATCCAAAGCAATCTTGAGAAAGAAGAACAAAGTGGGAGGCATCACGCTCTTTGATTTTAAAATATATTACAATGCTAAGTAATCAAAACAGTACGGTATTGGCATAAAAACAGACACATGGATCAGTGGAACAGAGTAGAAAGCCCAGAAATAAGCCCATGCATATATGGTCAATTAATTTATGACAAAAGAGGCAGGAATATACAATGAGTAAATCGTGCTGGAAAAACTGGACAGACACATGCAAAACAATGAAAATGGACCACTATCTTACACCATGCACAAAAATTAACTCAAAATGGATTAAAGACTTGACTGTGAGATCTGAAATCATAAAACTCTTAGAAGAAAATATAGGCAACAAGCTCCTTGACATCAGTCTTGGCGATGATTTCTTTGACCTGACTCCAAAGGCAAGGGCAATGAAAGCAAAAATAAGCAAATGGGACTATATCAAACTAAGAAGCTTCTGCACAGGGAAGGAAACCATCAACAAAATGAAAATCCAATCTGCTGAATGGACAGGATATTTGCAAATCATATATCTGATAAGGGGTTAACATCAAAAATATATAAAGAACTCATACAACTCAACAAAGAGCAAACAATCCAATTAAAAAATGGGCAGAGAGGGGCCGCCCGGTGGCGCAGCGGTTTGGTCCGCGCTTGGCAGCCCGGGGTTCGCAAGTTCGGATCCCGGGCACCCGCCGACGCACTGCCTGTCAGCCATGCCGTGGCGGCGTCCCATGTAAAGTGGAGGAAGATGGGCACGATGTTAGCCCAGGGCCAGTCTTCCTCAGCAAAAAGGGGAGGATTGGCAATGGATGTTAGCTCAGGGCTGGTCTTCCCCACAAAAAAAAAAAAAAAAAATGGGCAGAGGATCTTAATAGACATTTTTCCAAAGAAGAAATACAATGGCCGACAGGTACATGAAAAGGTGCTCAACATCACTAATCATCAGGGAAATGTGACTCAAAACCACAATGAGATATCACCTCAAACCTGTTAGAATGTTTATTATCAAAAAAAATGAAATAACAAGTGTTGGCAAGGATGTGGAGAAAAGGGAACTCTTGTGCACTGTTGGTGGGATGTAAATTGGTACAGCCACTACGGAAAACAGTACTGAGGTTCCTCAAGAAATTAAAAATAGAACTACCATATGATCCAGCTATTCCACTTCTGGGTATTTATTGGAAGAAAATGAAAACACTAACTTGAAAAGATATCTGCACTCCCAAGTTGATTGCAGCATTATTTACAATAGCCAAGATATGGAAACAACCTGTGTCCATTATGGATGAATGGATAAAGAAGATGTGGTATACAGATACACAATGGAATACTACTCGGCTACAAAAAAGAATGAAATCTTGCCATTTGTGACAACATGAATGAACCTTGAGGGTATTATGCTAAGTAAAATAAGTCAGACAGAGAAAAACAAATATTGTATGATTTCACTTACATATGAAATCTAAAATACAAACCAACCAAACCAAACAAAACAAAACTAATAGATACAGAGAACAGATTCATGGTTGCCAGAGGAGAGGAGGGGTGAGGGGGTGGGCAAATGGGTGAAGGGGATCAAGAGGTAGAAACTTCCAGTTACAAAATAAATAAGTCATGGGGATGTAAAGTACAGCATAGTGACTATAGTCAATAACATTGTATTGCATATTTGAAGCTTGCTAAGAGAGTAGATCTTGAAAGTTCTCTTCACAAGAAAGAAATGTGTAACTTGGTATGGTGAAGGAATGTAACTGCATTTATTGTGGTGATGATTTTGCAATGTATACAAGTATCGAATCATTATGTCCTACACCTGAAACTAATATGTTATACATCAATTACACTTCAATTTAAAAAAGAGCTTTTGCTCTTTGATAAGACTTGGGTATCACCTTAGGACCCTCCCTAGTGATGTGTGTGTGTGTGTGTGTGTGTGTGTGTGTGTGTGTGTGTGTGTGTGTGACTTGTAGGTGCCTCTTGATCGTACTCTTGTCACTGTAGCTATTAACCTGTTGACTCCTAGTATAAGCTATTCAGAAGACAGGAAAAGACAAGGAAATCAATGCTGGTCGATAACCAGAAGAACAGCTATCAACTCTAGGTGTTTTTACAAAATGTGGGGTTAGTATCTCCTGCTTCCATTGTCTATTGCTCATCTATTACTCCTGCATCATGATAGTACTGAATCTTACAGATTAAAGTGTCTATGTAGTAGTTGTATTTATCCTCTTTCCTTCTATTGTTCACCTCTATTCCCTACATGTTTATTGACATTTCTTGGTTTGCGTCACAAATGAGAAGATAATGGATCCATAATTTTGATATCAGGTATGAAATCAGAGCTTCCAGAGATGACAGATATTCCCAGTTTGCACTTCAATAGTAAAGGGCGGGGGTACAGGTTTCCTCTCAGAAAATTTTCCTTCTGGAATAGCTTCACTTCTCTAATAGGCTGTGATATGTAGTAGGATTTGACTACTGCAAACTTCACGAGAACATTATATTTTAACTTCCATTTAAACCTCTTGCAGAGTATGTATAGTACCATAGTACTGGGGGTGATTTTGTCTCACAGAGGACATCTGGAAATGTCTGGAGCCATTCTGAGTTGTCAAAATAATGGGGAGTGGTACTGGCATTTAGCTGGTAGAGGCTAGGTGGTGCTACTAAACAGCACAGGACAGCCCCCTTCCCCATCAAAGAATCTTCTGGTCCTGTCAATAGTGCTGAGATTGATAAACATTGGCCTTATGTGCCAACAATGCTATCTGCCTGATATTGAACTGCTTGTATTTCAAGTAAGGACTACCCTGAGAAAACACTTTTCTGACTTTTTTAGAATCAGACTATTACTGTTTGAAATTTAACCCAAGTATTTCTTTCTCTTGTTTTAGAGCCTGGGTGATAAAAAGTGGGGGAAATTACAGAAGCTTAAATAATACATAATGAGGAAAGTACTGCGAGTTTGGGAATATGCAGTACATATAGATGCTTAGTGAATAAAGTCATTCTATAAAATTAAGAAGGGTTTATTTATCCTATGAGATCCAATATTTACATTTAATACAAACAGGTGCAATTGTTCAGGAACTGTTAAAACTGATGACATTTTCTTTGATCTGGCAGTGTTCAGTGACAATTTTCTCTTTTAATCTAAATTATTAAATTTAAAAATCTTCAATGCACAGAACTGGAAACTGGAAGATAGAAACTATACTAAATTATTTACATTATTCAATTAAAGAGTAAAGTGCCTCTTTAATGCAATACAAGCATTAATAAAAAGCTGTAATAATCAAAACAACAACAAGAATAACAACCGCAAGAGATATTTGAAACTTTAAAAAATGGGAGGTTTACTTTACATAACAAACAGCAGAAAATAATGAAATTATTATGTGTCTTGTGAAATATTATTTAAGAACAGAATTTTATGTCCTACTTGGTTATTTAGTAAATAAATATGTATTCACTAAAGCATTATGACTTAGCATCTTGCTGTTTTTCTGATATCATAGCACTAGTTGAGGGAAATAAAAATTACCATTTAATTATTACCCAGTTTTGCAAGGTACGTGTAGTTACACATTCAGTTGTTGCTACGTTATTACTGAGGAGGCCATTCTTCTAAGGTTTCTGTGCCTTGGGCGGCAGCCCCTGCAATATGGTATCAAGCAGGGTCTAATGGTGAAACAAATCTCCCAAGATTTGTATCAGTAATTTTTTATCAGGTCCCTTGAGGGATGTAAATGTTCAAATGATAGGAGTCTTTGGGTACAAGAGAATGCATTTGTCCTACATTGCTTTAGTTGGCCCCATCTTGCTAGCCTCTGAGCAGTTCCTAAGTAGATTCTAGTGAGCCTAACGCCATCAAGGGAAAGACAATTTTTTTGTGGTCTCTTTGTAATCAACTCTGACCACCTATGGAGAATCTGAAAAGCTCTCCTGCCTTCCAACTGACAAATAAATAAGCAATTGTGTCTGAGAGAATATTTATTCATACCAACAGCCAATATCAAACTACCATGAAATGATGGAAGTTACTGTGAATGAGCTCTAGTCTGACCTGTGAGGTTTCAGTGATCTTAAAAGAGCTCATTTCCTTTTACCAATTTCCTTTTACCAAGAGGTACCTAGGTGGACACAATTTTTATTATTAAAAAATGCTTTAGAAGGCTTCTGCTTCTGGGATGATGGAGTAGATGTACTTTCCCCTATTCCTCCTGCTAAGTAGAACTGGGTTCTGGATATTTTGTATAAAACAAACATAAAAAGACTCTTAAAGGCAGAGAGAAGAAAATAGACAGGTTAGGGACTCAGGACCCAATGAACGATATGGTGGTGAGTCCTCTGGGTTTTCTTTGTATCTCACATATCCCAGATTTGTTGCTGAACAAGCCAGCAATCTAGAAATGTCAACAGGCACAGACGAAAAAATGTCCAACAAAGACTTGTTCTTTCTAGCTAAAGGACCAGGAGAGGAGCAACCTAGCAAGACAGAAAACTTTTAGACAATCATTGCCCCACTCTAGCAAAATATTACAGAAAAAAACTATAGCCCCACTTCCACTCATGCCAGCAAAGGCTGATTGGGGAGCTTAGAAATCTACTCTCAGGATGCTGTAATAAGGTGCCTTAACAGCCCCATAAGGGTGGTATCTGAGATGGTCAAAGATTTCGCCCCCACCAGCTGTTAACAAGGACCACCATCCTCCCCTCCCTGTGTGGTCTAAGTGGAGACCAAGTGAGGAGTCTGGACATCTACTCTCACCCAGCTGTAATGAGTCACCCTTCCACCTTTCCACTGGGCCTTTCACCATTGCCCCAAATCCCAAAAACCTACACAAAAAAACTCCAAAAACTTATGAGTTCACCAAGGTTTCAAGATATAATATAAATACTCAATAATCAGTTGTATTTCTATAAACTATCATGAATCCAATGGTACCAAAAATTTAAAAAATGCAATATCACTTACAATCATTAAAAAATTACATGCTTAGGTGTAAATCTAACAAACAGGTACAAGATCTATATGCTGAAAATTACAGAACACTGAAGAGACACATCGAAAAAGAGGATCTAAATAAATGGAGAAACACTGTGTTCATAGATTAAAAGATTCAACATAGTAAAGATGTCAGTTCTCCACAAATTGCTATAAAGGTTTAATTGATTCCTCTCAAAATTCTAGCAAGGTATTTTGTATGTATAGATAAGATTATTCTAAGTTTATATAGAAAGGCAAGGGACCTAGAACAGCTAAAACAATATTGAAAAAGAACAAAGGAGGAATTAGTTATGTGATTTCATGATTTATTATATAGCTACAATCATCAAGACTGTGTGGTACTGGGAGAGAGATAGATCAACAGAACACAATAGAACACCCAGAAATAGACACACACAAATATGCCCAGCCTACAAAAATGTAAAAGCAAGTCAATGGAGGAAAGATAGCCTTTTGAACAAGTGGTGCTGGAATAACAGGACATCCTTAAGCAAAAATAATTAAACATGAAATAAGTCTCACAACTTGTATAACAAACTTAACTCAAAATGGATCAAGAACTTAAATGTAAAACTAGAAAGCTTTTTGAAAAAAAGCATCGGGGAAAATCTTTGGAATCTAGGGCTAGCTAAAGAGTTCTTAGACTTAACACCAAAAACACAATCCATAAAAGAAAAAAATAGATAAATTGTACAGTTTTGCTCTGTGAAATACCCTGTTAAAAGGATAAAAAGGCAATCTACAGAGTGGGAGAAAATATGTGCAAATTACACATCTGACAAGGAAATAGTATCAGATCAAATCAAAAAATAATAGTATCTAGAATATTATCTAGTAGTTGAAATAGTATCTCAAAACTGTACAGTAAGAGAACCAAACAATATATTAGAAAATGGGCAAAAAAACATGAAGAGACATTTCACCAAAGAACATATACACATGGCCAATAAGCATGTGAAAACATGTTTAACATCACTAGATGTTAGGGACATGCAAATTATAAACACAATGAGATGTCACTAGAGATCTATCAGAATGACTAAAAAAAAAATATATAGTGACAATACCAAATGCTGGGGAGGATGTAGAGAAACTTGCTCATTCATGTATTGCTGGTGGAAATATAAAATGGTACAGCCATTCTGGAACAGCTGACAGTTTCTTTAAAAGTTAAACATGGAAATACCATATGACCCTGCAATTGTATTCCTTGGCATATATCCCAGATAAATGAAGACTTTTACATCCCTATACATACACACGAACATGTACACGAATGTTTATATCAGTTTTACTCACAAGAGCCAAAATCCAGAGACAATGTGGATGTCCTTCAATTGATAATGGTTAAAGAAAATTTGGTACATCCACACCATGGGCTACAACTCAACAATAAAAAAGAACAAAACTATTGATTAACATACAACCTGGATGAATCTCCAGGGGATTATGCTGACTGAAAAAAGCCAATCTTCAAAGATTTTACACTGTATGATTCCACTTATGTAACGTTCTCAAAATGGCATAGTTACATATCTGTAACTGGAGAGCAGTTCAGTGGTTACCAGGCATTAAGGAGGAAATGGGGATGGGAGAGAAGTGGGTGTTATAAAAAGGCAACATGAAGGATCTTTGCGGCGATAGAACTGTTCTGTGTCATGACTGTATCAATGTTAGTATCCTGGTCGTGATATTGCATTATAGTTCTGCAAGAGGTTACCATTAGGGGAAACCGAGTAAAGATTACATGGGATCTCTCTGTACTATTTCTTACACCTGCATGTGAATGTATGATCATCTCAAATTAAAAAGTTTAGTTATAAAAAATTGTTTTGGGGAAGAAAACGGAAAAGAAAGCAGCAAAACAATGACAATGTGGTGCTTGGTTTTATCTTTCAAGCAATAAAATCTGAAGTATTTGGCTATGGGAAACAAGGTTGGTTTTTGGATGGGACAAGCCAGGCTTTTCTATACATAATGGATACAAAATATTGGTCCCTTTCTTGTTCCTCAGGGATAATGAGCACATGTCCAGAAGACTGAGAAAACTTGAACAATGGAACCCAAAAGGAGGAATGAATGAGAGATTACCAACACGGGAAACCTTTTTTGGCTTGTTGGTTGGTACAAGGTTAAGGACTCCATTTTTTTTATCCTAAAGTATTTTGAAATCTGCACAACTCACAAAAAAAATAATTTTATTTAGACATTAATGTTGAAAACATTCTAAAAATCACAAAGAAATCAACTAATTGTGAGCTATAGCTTGCCATTAAAACAATGTTAAATAATTTTAAAGCTAATTTGAAATGGATCACAAAACTAAGTGATTTTTATTGTTTTAGCCTTTAAGTTGGGGCAAGTTAGTAAACAATTCTATATTTTGCACTCCATCTTTGCTCAAAGAAGCAAAAATTCATTTTGAAAAAACTACAAAGAGGAGATAAAAACATAAATTCAGTTCAATAAACATACACCCAGTTAGTGAACCAATATTTTATTTCAGTAACTCAGTAAGCAATTTACAGTGATATTAATCTCTTCTAATCTGTCAAAGTGAAAGAAAACATCTTCTTATTTGTCTTTATCATAAAACAAGTAATGTTAAATAGTATTATGGTGGATGTAATTTTTTAAAATTTCAGGTATTTTAGAAGTCCATTCACAAAAATGTAACAGGTTTGTTCTTGTAGTTTGGTTTCATTCTCCCAAATGACAGGAGGAAAAATAGTACCTCATACTGCGCTGTTAAGGTGGCTAAACTTTTCCACAAATACATACAAAATAAGGTCTCATTAAATTTTCTTTTATCTAAGACTTAGTTCCTTGGGTTATAACATTTCAGGACAAGGATCAAAGTATGAAAATCCATTCTGTTTGATGGCTTGAACTATCATCTAACAGGTATAACTATTATATAGAAGACATCTTTAGCTTTTTTTGAGAAATGTGCTAGTCTAATTGTTTAAACCTATTAACGTCTTATTAATTATATATTTCTCTGTAATAAATGACCCTAAAACTTAGTGGCTTAAAATAACAAACATTTACTGTTTCACAGTTTTTGTAGGCCAGGAATTTGGGAGTGGCTTAGTTGGGTGGCTCTGGCTCAGCATCTCTTACGATGTTGCAGTCAAGATGTTGGCTGGGCCTGCAGTCATTAGAAATCTTGACTGAAGCTTTAGCATCCACTTGAAGATTGCTCACTCACATGGCTATTAGCAGGAGGTCTCAGTTCCTCACCATATAGGCCTCTTCATAGGCTACCTGAGTGTCTTCAAAACATGGCAGCTAATTTCCTCCAGAGCTAGTAGTCTAAGAGAGAGTAAGAAGGAAGCCACAGTGCCTTTTATGATCTTGTCTTCAAGGTCACACACAGCTGCTTCTCCTTTATTATATTTGTGAGAAGGGAGTCATTAGGTCAGCCCATACTGCAAGGGAGGAGAAGTAGGCTCCACCTCTTGAAGGGAGGAGTTTCAAAGAATTGGTGGATATATTTAAAAGCTCAACTCGGGCCAACTTTTCGTTTATTCTGGTTATTTTCCCTTGCACTCAGCTGATAAAACTCACATTAGTCACATATCAAATAAGATATCACTTACCCAGAGCTTGAACCATACACCACAAAGTTCAGTGTCAGCCAAAGAATGGAAAATATGATGACTCAAAATCTGGGATTTTAAAACTTAAACTTGTGAGAATTCTGCCTGAGGTGTGAAATCGCCTTGTAAAGAGATATCATGCTAACAGAGGCTCTCCAGATGGCATCCCCACCAATAAGCATGGAAGTTCCATAAGTATCATTGGAGGCATGTTTGATGTACACGCAGAAAAAGACAATCTCATTGTCCACAGGCTGCTACTGCCACTAAAACTAACATGTAGAGTAGCAACGTCTCACTAGATTATTTAGCCACACTTGGGAAACTGGGCTCAAGATAATATAAATAAGCAAGAACTTGAATGGATTGTTTCTCATTTTTTAAATTAAAAATATACTAATTCTAATTTCAGAAGTATTACATTAAGAAATATTCATTGTAAAAATTCAGGCTTTACATATGAACGTGGTAAAGTTCAGAAGTTGGCCACTACCCCTAATCCTGGTTCTTTTCCCCAAAGAAGCCCATGGTGAACAGTTTCATGTGTATTGCTTCTCAGAATTTAATGTATATATGACTCATCTGGGGATTTTTTTTAAATGCAGATTCTAATTCAGTAGACTTGGGGTGGGCCTGATAGTCTTCATTTATTTTTTTTTCTCCAGCTTTATTGAGGAATAATTGACAAAAACAATTGTATACATTTAAAGTGTACACCGTGATGATTAAATATACATATAGTTGTGAGATGATTACCAGTCTCAAGATAATTAATGCATCCATCACCTCATATAGCTAACTCTTTTTTCTTTTTTGTGGTGAGAATGCTTAAGATCTACTCTGAGCAAATTTCAAGTATACAATATCATATTATTAACTATAGTCACCACGCTGTACATTAGATCCTCAGAACTTATCCATCTTAGAATTGAAGGTTTATACCCTTTGACCTACATCTTCCCATGTCCTCCTCCCTCCAGTCCCTGGCAAGCACTATTCTATTCATTGTTTCTATGAAATTGCCTTTTTTTCCCTTGTCTGGTTTATTTCATTTAGCATAATGCCCTCCAGGTTCATCCATGTTGTTGCAGATGTCAGGACTTCCTTCTTTTTTATGACTGAATAACATTCCATTGTATATATGTGTGTGTGTGTGTGTATATATATATATACCACATTTCCTTTATATGGAATGGATTCTTTTCTGACTTCTTAGCCCATTTGGCTTTCTGGGAGAAGAGTGGGTCTTATGTATTATTAACTCATTTTAATAGTTCACATAGGTTAATAGTATTATACTCTAAGATCTGCTTGGCAAAGCATATTCTAATAATCTTATTAATTGGATTTACATCTGTTTTAGTAGATTCTAGAAAGCCCATTTTCTTACTTGATGATCCCAGACATAATAGATCTCCACTGTACAAGGCCATTAGAATGATGATGTTGATTTATGTCTTTTAAAACACCACTACATGCTGAACTCTACTGGAAGCTGGAAGCAAAGTAAGACATACCTCTCAAGTCCAAGATAGTATAGCTCTGATTGAGGTAGTTGCTTACAATACCATGCTAGACATGGATGAGAAAACACAAAATTGGTCACCAAATTATCCAAGACAACTCAAAAGAGAGGAACTGCTTTGTAGATAATTTTAGGAAAATTAAACAGAACATTTACACTTCCCACAGTGGATAGTAGACATATAGAGCTTGTTACACCAAGAGGTGGAAATAGCTCTAAATATAATTAGGCTGAGGGAGAATTTAGAATAAATTCCTAGATGATAGACTCATAATAAATTAAGGACAGACAAGAATATATTGGGATGTCCTTAACTTTTTGAGGTTGACATCATGGATAGTATCTTCCTACCAGAACCATATATCTTGATGCTCTTATCAGGAATAGAATGAGTGTGTGTGTGTGTGTGTGTAAGTTGGTGTGTGCATGTGCGTGTGCAGTAGAGGTGATGGTAAATTTTGTAGGGCCTATAAATGTGATGAGGGAGTGAACTCGATCTGCAAAAGTAAAAAAAAAAATTAAATTGTTTTTCACAGTTAAGGATATTAATGGAAAGTTATGTATAGCCTATGTGTGATTCATGAGTCTTGGGCAAGTCAGAAGTAGAACAAACGACACTGTGAACAGTGACTTGTTGCTATCTTTAGGACAGAGAGTGTGCTTCTTATTCAGTTAAATGCAGAATTGCTCGTTTGAGAGATGGAGGAATCTGTGATATCCTTTGCAAAACTTGTCAACTGTACACCTTGTGAAAGGAGAGGGAAAATCCAAAAGACCTCGTGAGCAAAAGGTATTGCCACAAAGGCCAGTAGAAACCAAGGTACCACTTATTAACAGGGACCCAAATTAGTGATGAATAAGGTCTTATGATCTCCACCTTGCAAGGAAACAAAACAAAGATAAGGCATGTAAGAGAAAAAAAAGAGATAATCACTGGACAACACACTCTTTGAAGACATAAATCCATATCTTGGCCATTTGGGGGTCTCCCTGAGCACCTGATGAAGTGATTTGCACAAAACCAGTGCTCAATAAACACATTTTGTCTTTTCTCTTCTGTTGAATAATAGTAGAAAAAACTAGGCTGTCATATAAAGACTTGCTTTTAAGGTATTAAGGTTTGGTGATTCTTTTTCTCTTGTCTACTCTCCACTCCAAAACAAAGAAACAAATAATGGAGATATGTATATATACAGCTCACTTGCTTCCTTCTTCTCTCTCTCTACCTGCTCCCCTCCAAGGACATTAAAATGAGAACAAAAAAAAATTAAAGACATAGGTCAATATCTCAATATTTAAACTCAGACAAGAACCTGATAATTGCAATAACGAAAAAAAGCTTCTGTCAGATGTGACATGTTGATACCAATGATCTAATTCCTTAATCAACAAAATACCATTGTTAGAAGAATTAACAGAAAAGTGATCTGATTGCTACACATTCTACTGTCTGAGTCATGCTTTTTCAAACACCAGGTTTATGGCCAAAATGGTAAATGGATTCTCTCCATCAAAAATGTGTTCTATTTTGTATCTTGACATTGAAGTAATACAGATAATTGCAAAATAGGATGAATCTATTCATAATATTTTTGTAGCCAAATATGTCCATTGGAACATAATAAGGGAAACATTGCCTGGACAATATTATAAAGTCCAACAAGCCAAAAGTTACAAAGTAATTGGCAATAAAGAAGACACTTTCAGAATTAGAGGAGAATACTTATTTTATAATTAAAGAAATTATATATGTATACAGAACAGAATGGGTTGAAATGAGATAGGATGGAACATAATATGGTAGGAGAGATGGGATCTCCCATGAATTTGTACTGTGACAGACCAAAGACTGGTGCTTATTGCCTGGATCCTGGCTTAGAGCCCAAGATACATGTTTGTCTTCAGTACAGAAAAGTGATACGTGGACACTTGTCAGGAACAGAATCGCTGGCTCAGTAGATCAGGGGTATGACATAATGCTACTTTCCTTATGTTGGGCTTGCAGCAGCAGGAAACATGCAAACAAAATTCTAATGAAAAGGAGTCAGCCTGCATAGTCTGTCTGAAGAAGCTTCACTTTCAGAAGGGTTTTCCATCATTTCAACAATTTCTAAAATTGCTTGAAAGTTCCACACTTCCCTGGGACTTCTGCCCACTGGCTTCAGGGATTGTCTGTCAATGGGCTAGGTAGGAAGGACAGGAAGGAAGAATTAAACTGAAGAATAACCTGCACCTAGGTCTCACAGACTGTCCAAATTCATTTTCTTTCAACCCAAATTCTGATGATAGGAAAAGAAATTGATGTGTTTCTGAGAGCCACAGTGGAAGTTCTGAGAAGCAAAGAGGGGAAACTATTCTAAAGTGTGAAGTCAATAAATGCCAGAAACATGGCCTTGGGTGTGGCATTAAAATGGAGCTTGCTTATTTGCAGAAGCACAAACAAAATAAATCTTTAGTCTGTTTGAGAATAGATGTCAGTACAAAACAACGAAGGAGCACAAGAAAGGAAGGCTGGGGCCTTTTAATTGTTTAATAAAGAAATGTTCTGACTCAAAATAGTTGAAAAGGACCATATTTGTACAGCTCCCAAGGCAAAGCACTTATCAACTTCTCCTTGAATTAATATAGACATACTCCATATTAATATTGGATATTGAACACAACCTTTATTCAAAATATGAAAGAAAAAACTTTTATTCATTCCAAGTTTAAACCTTC
The DNA here is from genome assembly GCA_031878705.1 of Tapirus indicus. Lineage (NCBI taxonomy): Eukaryota > Metazoa > Chordata > Mammalia > Perissodactyla > Tapiridae > Tapirus > Tapirus indicus. Next base: position 88,711,203 of record CM062942.1, on the reverse strand, counting down.
ATGTCTCACAGGCTAAGGGAAGAGATTAAAGGAGATAAAAGAAAAGTGGAATTTAAGCCTTTGAAATGTTGACCTGGAGAGGAAATAAATGGCCTAAAAGGAAAACTAGCACTTGTTTCCCCATCTGGGAAGGGGAGAGGGGACGTAATTTCTGTCTTCCATTGGCCTCTAGAAATATTTTTTTAAATTATTTTATTAAGGTCATATTGGCACAATACTTCACAAAGTTTTTTTCTGGGATGAAGAGATCAAAAGATTTGAGCATTCAATTTCAGCCTTCACCTCAAAGGTCAAAGGACGACTAACTCACGACCAAGTCACTGGAATCTCCAGGGCTTTCTTTTGACATTTCTGTGCCTTCTTTTTCATCCCTGGATCAAGTTGGGTACATCTGAAGGATGCTACTTGTAGCACTCCAGTTCTCTAAAATGAGTGTGTGTGTGTGTGTGTGTGTGTGTGTACATACAAATATTTTATACACACATACACATATCGTGGGAGCTACAAAATAAGGCCTCAAAATAAATTTATAAAGGAGATTGATATCCAGCCTCCTGACTCATCCCCCCATATACACGCACAGGCAAACACACATATACATGCAAATACTGGATGGCCCTGTCCTCTTAAATCAAAATGTTTAATCCCAGAGAGAAGGCAGTATTTATTGAGAAATTCTGAAGACATATGTTTAAGATAAACTTCATATGGATAATACTTGTTTGAAGGTGGAAGGGAACAAAGTTTTCTCTTTCTTTCTAGGTTTTTAAAGTGCTCTACTTCTGGGGGAGGGAAATAATATGAATGTATTTCTCACTAAAAGATTATCAGCAAAAAGGAAGGAGGTAAGGAAGGAAAGAAGAAAGGAAAAAAAATGGCCCATAGCCTGAGATGCATAAAATAGCATCATTATATCAGATATGGTGTAAATCCCTTTGCCCGGATTCATAAACTCATTGAGTTTCAAAAATGTTCCATTTTATACTGCATCTAATATTATGTTGTGTCACAATCTCATGTAATTCTTTAATGCCATGCATAAGGAAAAAGGAGAAATCCAAGTTGCCAAAGAAAACCGAAATCCAGGAGGAGCGTATTTTCTAGGGACCCCAAAGGTATTCTTTCCCCATTCAAGTACTACACAGCACTCCTCAGTTCAGCACCATGTTGGTATTGTGTCTTTTGGTTTGTTTGGCCCTTGTTTTTTTTACTGGCCTTTATTATATTGTCCACTATGAAATGTGCGTCTTTTCTTGTCTTCCCATCCAGACTGTGAGCAGAGGTGATATTTTCCCCTTCTCTTTTATCCCTCATCAATTAGAGCATGGTATTGAGCATACAGTAGATGTCTAATAAATATTTGTTAATGAAGTGATAATATACCATTGGTGCCACAGAATGCAACTTGACCAGATCCTGACCACCCCTCCTGTGATTTCTTCCTCCCTCTCTCTTTCCCTTTCTTTTTCTTCCTTCCTTAGAGTACTATATTTATTATGGGCCTACTATGTATTTTCCATTATATTGGCATAAAAATTTGTATAAGCCACAGTTTTCCCCTCAATGAGCTTACAGTTTAATCAGGGAAATAATATTTACATGAGAAACTGTTAAGTAAGATTTAGTGCCTTAATAAATGGTAAAGACAATAGGTGTTATGAATTCAGAGAAGGGGATATTACTGGGGTTCAATTGGTTAAAGGAGGCCTCTTAGAAGAGAAGCTATTAAAAACAAGCTCTGAACAAAAATATCTATCTCATAATGTTCTTGCAAATACTAAGTAGGCTAATGAATTTGAAGGTATAACACAGTGTCTTAAACAGGGTAAACAATCAACAAATCGTATCTATGATGACAATGATGATGATGGGAAAAAATGAGGAGGAGGATTGGGTAGATGGAGAGGCTGGTGATTTTCAGGTAGTAGAAAGCATCTAAGCAAACAGTAAATTTTAGAATAGACGTGGCATGATGGGAACAGTTAAGTTAAAACAGAGGACTCATTCTGAGGAATCAAAATAACAGAGAGGAAGGTCTATGTCAAGATTGAAGAGGACTCTGAGTGTCAGGCTGATGCATTAAGACTTACTTTTCTATAGGCAGAAGGAATCATTGGCATTTGACGGTTCTTGTTGCATTCTAATGGATTTTTAGGTCCTTTCACTAAGACAGGCATACCATGTACCTACATTTCCCCAACACAACCCAGTGCTAAGAAAGATTCAGACAATCAAATGAAAATTTTTATCTAAAGTTGTCTGCTAAGTAGATTGACAGTTTCTCTTTCTGACTCGAGCCTCCCACCATCTGCCTTAAAATGACTGAACCAAATGGTTATTTTGATGTAGTCACAGTGAACATGGCTCCAAATGACTGACCATGTATATGACGGTGGTCCCATAAGATTAGTACCATATAGCCCAGGTGTGTAGTAGGCTATACCATCTAGGTTTACGTAAGTACATTCTATGATATTCGCACAATGATGAAATCATCTAATGACGCATGTCTCAGAACGTATCCCCATCATTAAGTGACACAAGACTGTGTACTCAGTTAAGGCCAAGTGAAAAGATTATGGATCATGCTGAAATGATCATTCTATGAAATCATATTCTTTCATATTGCATCACATCCTGAAATTAGAAAACAATAATTATCTATTAAATTGGCCTCAAACACTCAATGTGCTAAATGTGCAAAGCCTGCACATGCTCTCAGGAGGTCTTTGTAGGAGAGTGAACACATAACTGAAAACTGGGAGAATTAGCCAAAGGAGAAAAGAAATAGTTGGAAAAGAGAGGAAGAACAGTGAGGCAGAGGCACAGTTTTCAGTACTCTAAGAGGACCCAGAAGTCACCCAATGAACTTCCATAACTGGGAATAACTGAGGAACTGAAACTTCATTAGGCAGAAATATAATGCAAAAAGCACATTGTAAAACCAGCACCTTAGGGGACATGGTGCAAATAAAGATACAGACTTCATAGAATCATAGAACTTAAGAAAAATCTTGAGATATTTTGTCTGTTCCCCTGATCTTCAAGCAAAACTTTACTTCAATCATCTCAGACAAGAGGGAATCTATCCTGTTTGAAACCAAAATGAAAACAGCTCGGAGGTAATTTCACAACCTCCAAAGTAATGTATTCTGATATTTGACAGCCTTGACTGCCAGTAAGTAAATTCTTTCTTAAACTTTCTCATGCTATAGTGTCATTTCCTGTGGCTCCGCCCTCACTGCAGATGGGGAGCATCTGGTCCTAATGATTGCCCTTCAGGTCCTAGAAGATCATTACTAAATCACCTCTTAGCCAGCTTTTCTATGGGCTGAACAATCTCAATTCCCTTTGGTTTTCTCTTCTTCAGCTTATTTTCCTGCTGTTTATCCTCTCTGCTCTGGGATAGCTTTATAATAAGAAAAACAATCTTGCTGTCTTTCATGCCAAATAATCATACAATTAAAGCTCTAACTTAAAAAAAAGAGCATATATTCGCCTAGGCTCCTAAGGCCAAGAATATTTTAAAAATTAGCCTCTTTTCCTTTTCTCGATGACAAATGCCAGTGGAAAATCTTACTTAACCTAAAAAACAGTATTTCTCTAAGGAGTTGAACTGTGCAGAATTATTTCTGCTGTGGATAGAGATCAACTTTTTTTTTTTCTGTCTTCATGGATAATTCTTGTAGTTACATAAGAGGAAAAATTACTCAAAGTGCCACTGACATAGGAAGTTTTACCAACTTGCATAGCCTCAGGCAAAGGTTATGTTCCTGAACTCTGAACCCACCTTTCTTAGTTTTCCTCAGTAACACAAATAGAGCTAATGATAGAAGAAAATCTTCAGGCCTTCAAATGATAAAGTAACACTTTCCCAAAACCTAAGGGACAAATACCGTCACAGGGTTGAGAAAGTCATAACCAATTTTGAAATATTTGACCCGCAAAATATAGTAAGTCAACTCTGAACTGCTACCTCACCCCTGTAACTCAGATGAAAGGTTTATGCATTGTTTCTAAGGCAATATAACTTACCAACATAATTGTACATTATGCTATTTACAAAGTCTTGATGGTTTGTCTCTTCACTTGGAAGTTAAGCCCCTGGGCCCCTGCTAGAATTTAGGCATAAGTCCCATACTAAAGAGGTTATGATTGTAGTTCCATTCCCACAAGAGCTTTCTGGCTTCATTCTGTTACATGGGCACTGGAAACCTTGTGAATCCGTAATATAGACCAGGTGGTGTGCAAATGTGCTGCTGTTTAGAGAAGAGGTTGGCAAGAAATTCCATTTAGGGTAAAATGCTATCTTTCTTTAAGAGCGGTACAGTATTATTATTTATATAAAGAGAAGATTTGGAGAAAATGTCACAGTTTTCAATAAATAGCAGGCATTTACTCATGCTCCATCAGTGTGATTTAGTAAAAATTTGAAGAATATGAGTCCCAATAACCCTGGTTACAAACAAACAAAAACACATAAGGAACTTTGGCCTTACCCCTAATAGAGTAGTAGGTGGAACTCAACTACCCTGTGAAAGTGCCAGTGCCCTCCATCACCATGAGGTGCTCCTCCAAATGTCCCCATAAACCAGTGGCTCCCAACTAGGGGCAACTTTGCTCACCAGGCGACATTTGGCAATGTCTGGAATAATTTTTGGTTGTCACAATGGGGGTGGTAGGGCTACTGGCATTCAGTGGATTGAGGCCAAGGATGTTGCTCAACATCCTACAGTGTACGAGATGGCCCCTCACAAAAAAGAATTATCCAGCCCAAAATGTCAAGAGTGCTAAGGTTAAGAAACCCTGTCTGAGCCTAAAGAGTGCCCCCGACCGACACCACTATCTAGGGGAAGACAGCTCTTGTTGCATTCTGGACCCTATGTCACAGTCCGCCTTACTCAGGATGTGGCTTCTCTACCAATGTGCTGCATGCTTGGTCCTTCTACCTCTCTCCTCCTCCTTACTTTCTGAAGAAGGGGAAGACCTGAGAAGACTCAAGATACCTTTCTTCACCTCCTTGGGAAAACAACGCCAACGTCTACCCCTAAGGGCTGTGTACTTTCTGCTGCCTATTTTCTAATCTCTAGTCTTGTGGGAAATTCCAGAGGGAGCATACACCCTTTCCATTATGAGATGAGAGGAATGCTCCACTCGAGTTCACAGAAAGCCAAGATCCTTGAACTCCACTCCTTGAACATTTCCATTTCTCCTCCCAGGCATATTTCCTATATCCCCCAGGTTTGGCCTCTACCTCATTGTAGCTTCTGGCTACATTCACATGTACTCAACTCAAGTATTTGTTGGGAAGTTACCTACATAGTAATTTAAGCCTGGCTAATATGTTTTCAAGTTTGTAATGACTATGATTTAGTACTGGAAGCAATATAAGTCATTCTGGTTAATAAAAACACTCTGGTTAACTGAGAGTCATTAGAGATACCATGCCAGAATCATTGACTGTTTTACCAAGAAGTTGGAAAGAAACCAAATACACTACACACTGAAACTATAGTGAACATCATTTAATCTTTACTTGACAATTTAAATGGCTCAATCGGATCTTTCATTGCCTTGGGGCCATTATTAGAATCCTCTCTCTTTGTCTCATTTTGCTTGACTGATGCTAGGTAGAGGAATCGGTTCAATTAAGGAATTCTGAGAAACAGAATTGGGCTCTCAGTAAATATTATTGGCCGACTAAGGCAAGATGACAGAGGCTACCCCATCATGGAAATCTGTTCCCTAAATCTTGACAATGTTTTTATCAAAAACAAAGAAAACATGCAAAGCAGAGAGCTAAAAATGGTGCGTTACCCTCAGTTGCATATTGGATCTCTCAGTTATAATTTCCTATTATCATCTACCAGTAACTCAGAAAATGGTACATTTGCAATCTAAAAGGCTTTAACCCTAGCTTTAAATAGCCTACTGACTTTCTTCACCCACTGCTGTCATTTGGTGTATTGTATTCTGCTTTGCTTTCAGCCTAGGGTTCTGAGACCACACTGGCACTCGGAGTTGACTGCACTGGAAACCTTGTCCTGTTATACTTTCCCTGACCCTTCAGTCTTCTCAGAAATTCTCCACACTCAGGCAACTACATGAACTTGGTGACCAGCTTGCCTGTGCCTTTTGCCAAAGGAAAGATCACAGTTTTGTTTTGTTGCCTTGGAAAACAGAATAAACCATAATAGCTCTGTGCCAAGTTATGTTCAACACCTAACAGTTTCTCTCTCAGTACAGCAAATGCTACAATGTCATAGAGATGCAGCCCTGAGGGGATCAGAATTTGCTTCCTCCCCCCCACCTTTTTTTCTTGCAGAGTACTTCACTACTCTACAGATTCCCTGCAGGGTCACAGATATGGTGGAGTTGTTGAGGATAGTTAAACATAGCTATATCTGCAAATTTGATTATTAATTTTCATCTTAGAACTTGAAATTCACTTTCTTGCACTTCATTTCTTTCTTTACTTTTTGTTATTTTCTTATCCCTTACCAGCCTGGGATAACCTGCACAAAGAAAGTTGGACAAGTTCCCAGCATTTTAGGCCAAAGGCAGAGTCTCTAGGAACTCAGATACCCATATTTAACATTTTCTACCTCTCATCATTTCTACTAGAAAAGAACAAAAAGTACAACTCTGGGCACAGGAAAAATTCCTGATTCCCCTCTGCATATTATCTATTTTTTCCTAATGAGAAAATGCTATCACTTATTTACAAAGCTGCTGGATAAGATCTGCCATTAGTAGGAAAGTTATTTTCTCATTAATATGAATAAATATATCAAGTGCTTACAATATTATAGGGATTTTGTGTATATTACCATGATTCTTCCCAACAACACTGGTAGTATTACGGACCCCATTTAATAGATATGGCAACAGGCTCAGAGAACTTAAGCAAAAAGTTTATGATCTTTTTCTTATGCTATGCTATGGCTGCTAAAGCACTGGACTGCTCATCAGGTCTAGCTTGTGACAAAGCCACTTGTCAAGTCAGCTGACAGAGTTGTGGGATGTGTTGTTTCAGGTCCTCTGAGAAGCAGATGCCGTGGCAGGATTAGACATGCAAGAACTTTATTGGGGTGAGGGGCTGATCTGTGAGGAAAAATGGGGAGAAAGACAAAGGAGGGAGGGAGACAAAGGAGGCTGGCAGAGCCAATAGATTGTGATGCAGTTCTGACCCTTGTGAAGCAGAGAAGGAAGGAAGGAGGGTTAATTGATACAAGTTTTAAATTGCAGAGCAATTCTAGGACAGTTTTGGCAAAGCCAATGGTGAATTCTCCAGCTAAAGTCATCTATCAGAGGATTTCTACATCTCCCAGGAAGAGGCCTGCCCTAGTGTCCTTGCCACGCTCGGTCATTGGCTGGGGGAAGCCTGTGAGAAATGTGGCTCCTGATGCAGTGGTAGATTCAGAGCACAGCACCTAAGGCTGTGGGGGCTACACTCCCCCACGGTAGGAGAACTGAGAAGGAGATTTTCATTGCTACCATGGGGATACAGGCTGGACTAGATTCAGGAGTCTAGTTGAGGCCTTTAACCTATTAGGAAAGTCCATTTACCCACATTTTACTAAACTCTTTTGAGGGTAAGCGTTTTGTCTTACTCACTTTGGCATTGTTCAAAGCACCTGATTAGGCACAAAATAGGTGCTTGGTGATCGATATGGACTGAATATGACTTGTCCAGGAGCAATCCACTCTCTTACAAAGTAATAAAAATGATTTGATGACACTTTGCAAAAATGGGATAACTTCCTTAAATGGCTCCTAAAATGACTACCCCTAAAAAAGCAAAGGTGACAAATACTGCTCATTACGATTACAATCATTAAGAATAAGAGCAGTAATTATAATCCTTTCCTCTTCCTAATCTAGCCCCTCTTCACAGAATGAAAAACCTCAGGATCTGAACTACTGGAGAAAGCCTCCCAAAATCACTTATACATCAACATACACAAATCCAGACAGACACACACATATACACACACTCACCCTTCCACACATTGCTGTGATCTAATTTTGACTTCATATAATACAGTCTTGCCTTCACTCTGGAGGGCAAAGCAGCTCCGAACACACAGAGGAGCTTCCCTCACCCCCAGGGTCACCATTAAAGCAAGATTAGGAAACCTTCTGGGGAAGCAGGATGAATCAAGTCCATGTCATGGGCAGGATAGGAAGAGAAAATAGGAGTGAGAGAGAAGTAGGGTGTTTGGGAGAGTTGAAGTAAAGAAGGGCAAGAGAGAGAACAAAAGAGGAGAGAGAAAGGAAAATGAAGCTGAACTTATGCTGGAGATAGTAGCACATCTGTAATGATGATCTTGGGGTTGACGGGGCAGGCCACAGCTGCAGATTATCCCCTGCCAGCGATTGCAGACATGAGATCTCAGTTGTTTAGGCAGTTAACCTGAATAAACACCAACCATAATATTAGCTACCATGTGATGAACACTCATGTGCCAGGCTCTGAGCAAGTACTTTACCTCAGTTATCTCAAATAATTATTTTAATACAACCCTGTGAAGTAGATACTAATATACTCCCATTTTCAGATAAAGCAACTAAGCCTTCCAAGATATTAACTAACTTGTAGAAGGTCACACAGCTAATAAGTGGCAGAGCTCAGATGGGAACCCAGTTCTGTTAGATGCATTTACCCTATAAACTACTTTGCTTCCTTGCCTATCAATACCAAGCTATCAAGACTATTCACATTATATTGTATTTGAGACCTTGAGCCTATAGCTAAGATTAGACAAGTTTCCTGCTATCAAAGGCCACAGATTTTACCATCTGATTAGAGAAAGTACATTCAACTCCTCAGAACAAACACACAAAAACAACCCAGGAATCAAAAAATGACAAAAGTGTATTGAGAGAAGGGAATCACTAGGGCAGGTTAGAGACTGGGCTTGGTCCATCAGGCAAAGCTTCCCGAAGTTGTGGCAACCTTGAGATACACAATCAGAGAGAGAAGAAACTACAGGATGGTTACATGCTTAGGACAGAAATTTGCCACCATTTTATGAGAATAAATGATGCAGGACTTGCTGTAGGGCCGCCTGGAAAAGGAGTGCTGAAAACTCAGACATCAGGCCTGAGAACTTGTTTCTGAAGCAAGCGGTATGATGGAAAAGCTTGCTTAAATATATTATTGTACAATAAGACAACATTGTCAATATAAGCCAGATGGGTCATCATCAGAAAGTGTTACCACTGGGTGGGATCAAATCACTAGCACAAATGGCACCCTCTTGAGCAGTTTCATCCAAGATGCCAAAGGCTGACTGGGCATGAAAGGTGGCAGATGGACAGTGCCGAAAAGGAGCTTGCCCAGCTGCTGACACTGTGTAAAACTTTGTCCAGCTATGAAACTTTTTCTGGGCCAGATACATAAAATTCTGGGACCATCAACTTGAGTCCAACTTTCTTGCAAAGAAGCAAAGAGCCAGAAACATGACACGGGGTGGGGGTACACATTTAAACCATTTTTTATGAGCCTGTGGTGTTGTTTCCGTCCCTATCCCTGGTCCTTTACGTGTCTTTGGCCCATCTCTGTAACATACTAAAGGGAACACTCAGAAACCCAAGTATAGGCAGCAGCACTTTGCCTTGAGTCTTTATCCTCTGACTTTCCTTACTTGCCCATTTCAACCAGGTCCCCTTTTTCCCGACTCTCAGACCCTAATGGCTTTACACTTTGGCTGCTAATGCTTGCCTTTGGCCCTCCTTGCTTTGACAATCCATTTAGACTTATTTCTCTGGTTTATTTACCTCAGCTTTCTGTATATAATTTTCAGCTTTCAACTTTGTACATACTACCAGCATCACAAACACCTGCAGCTGTGGACAAGAGACAGTCCTGCCACCCTCTCCAGCCCTGCAGGGCCCACACTAGTTATGCCAGCTTGTTCGGAATCCTTGCCAAGATAGGAGATGGGACACCTGGCATAGAGGAATATTTCTCCATTGAAAAGGCAGTTTAAAAATCTAAAAGTTGTTTGGTTGCATGCTCAGGCTTCTAAAGGCCCAAAGAGAAATTATGGGGGACAGAGCCATGTCAGTCAAGATGATTAATTCTAAGGTGTGAAAGGGAACTGTGTTTTGAGGAGAGTGGGTGATGCCAACAGCCCACAGAGGCAGTTGTGATATAGTGAAAAGAAAACTGGCCTAAGTGTCAAGAGACCTGGGTTCTAGCCAAAATCAGTGATGAATAGTTGTGTGAGCTTGGGTCAGTCCTGTCCCCTCTCTGGGCCTTGGTTTTCTTATCTAACAAAGAGAGTATCCAATTAAATGACCTTCTGAGGTCAGTTCCATATCTCATTATCTAGCACTAATTGATTGCTTAACAGGCAATTGAAGAGGGCAGAAATGACTGTAGGTGCCCTGAAGCCTGATTGCCAATGAGGCAGCTTTACTGTTGGAGAATAAAAGCAATAAAATGCAAAGCTGAATGAGAGAGATCAGGAACTAGACACTGGTTTTGTGTTGTGGGTTCCCGGCAGAGGGGTAGAGTTGGTGAGGAGTAATTCATTCGGAGCAAAGACTTCCGGTGGACTACAAGTCCAAAAATAGGATTTTTAATGGAGCTGGAATATATGTGAGTAATAATGTTTAAGTGATGGTGTTTAAGGATCACTGAAGGGCCCAACTGGTGTCCAATGCCTTCTCTGCTATTCTACCATTACACTGTAATTCCCACATTCTTTGTGTCTGTTAGAAGGCAAGTATATTACTAGGGAAGTATAGCACATAAAGACAAAATTGATCATTTGCACCTGAGCACAAACTCATTTCTTCAGATTAGTCAACCACCTAGCAGGGCTCTGAGGGCATGGGATGAAAGATAGGTAAGTGTTGATGGGAGCAGGGGTGGGGTGGAGTGAGGGCAAGAGTCAAGGTATAAAGGGAAAAATGACCAAGAATGTGGGGGAATATTTAGGAGTAGAGACCAGGTAACACATTCTGTCCTTCTTCCCTAGTAGGGATCCCTAGGCAGTCAGTGAATACTGTGAGGATATAAGGAACTTGAAGAAATCTTGTGGCATTAGAGAGGGAACAATACACAGAAAGGGTCAGAAAGTGAAAGCAGGGGCACATGCTTTGTAAATATCACTTATAGGCACGAAAACAAACATAAAGGTTCAAGACTTTCTCCTGAGCTTCACATCCACACATTCAATTACAGACTGGATGTCCACACCTAGGTGTGCCACCAAGCACCTCAAAAACAAAACATGACCACAATAGAAGGTATCACTGGCATCCATAAATGTTCTGTATTCTCCATTTTGGTTGATGGGACCACCTTTTAATTACCTTCTCATACAAGACAGAAACACAGAGTTCCTTCCAGAATCTTTCCTTTTCCTCATCACTCCATCTCCCTTTCAACCATCACCAAATGCTTAGATCCAAGGTTTTTTCTTTTAATCAATTCAAATATTTGTTACCCCCTCTCCATTTTCTCTGTCACTGCCTTAGTTCAAGTCCACCTTGATTACTGTCTGGATTACTGCAACAGCCTCCTAACCGATCTGCTTGTATCTAGCCTTCTCCCATGAGAATGCTGTCAGAACCTCCATAATGCTCAGAGTAATCTAAGATGTAATTCTAATCATGTCACACCTTTGCACATCACCACTGATTTCCAGTTGCCTACAGAATAAACCCCCAAATCCGCTACATGGCTTAAATGGCATGATTTGGCATCTGTCTACCTCTCTACTCTTGTCATCTGTAACTTTCCTACATGTTCCCTTTACTCTAACTCACATCAAATTACTTATCTTTTCCCAAACTTGCAATGCTAATTCATGTCCATGTGCCTTTGATATGCAAACTCCTCCATCCATTACCCATTTTGAGCTAGCTAACTTCTCACCCTTAGCTCAGGTATCACCTCTTCAAGGAGTCCTATATCTCTGCCCCCTCTGCCTGTCCCCACAATGGGTGAGGTATGCTTCCACTGTGTTCTCACAGAATCTTATGCTTAGCTCTGCTATAGTCCTTGTCGTGGTATCAAGATGTTCTAGTTATTTTTCTGGTCTCTCTACTAGATTGTGAGCTCTTCAGACAAAGGCTATATCTTATTCGTCTCTGTATTCCTCAACGTAGTAGTGCCTGGCATAGAGTAGATACTCAGTAAACGCTTGCTGAATAAATGGATGAGTGAATGAACACAGCAACTCAAGGGATTTATTTAAAAATAAATTGTTGGATCTCATATTCTAACCAGGAAAAAAGCTTTCAAGTGCAAATTAAGGGTTTTTTGTGGGTAGACATATCAACTTAAGAAAATCTATTTCCCAATGGCCTCACATCATTATAGGCCGAATAAATTGCAGAACCTGAGATGCTAGCCTAGAGTTTTCCAATCTTAAGTATTTACAGCCCATGGCTAGCTACTTTGTGCTTAATTTTCATGAGTCTACCATCTATTTTCAATACTGTATTTACTTAGCCATCAATTCCCTTTATAAAGAACTGCCCAATTAGAACTCCCACAGTGCTTACACTGACATTGTTGCACCTGTCAATCAGTTCCAGCCATTAACAGATTAGTTAGGAAGCACAAGAGCCTGGGTTTAAGGGACGGGAAAAACACAAATGGTCAAACCTGTTTGGCTGTCTTAATATTTTTTACTGAAAAGGCTTTGTGTACCTTAACGACCAATCCTTATGTTATTTTTTTTTAACTTGTGAAATGGTTTGGGGTTTTTAGGCAAATAGCTTGTTAGTCCACCTCAGTCTTTTTGGTCACATCTGTGCACAATGAAAGCAAACACTATCAGCAGTTTAATCTCTAAACACAAAAATCTGGCCTATATGATCCTCTTGTAACTGGGCCTCAATGGATGAGGGTATTTTGAGCTTGTTGCAGCATTATTTGTAGTTACTGCACAAGAGAAAATAGACTGAAATAGCAAGAGGATTTCTGTTGTGGCTGATACAGAGAGAAGGGGGTGTCCGGGGGGAGGTGTCTTGCAGTAAGTCTGTGACTGGTCCATGCTGGTGCCAGGCATTCCTGAGCAGCTAGGCCAGGAATTTTTGCAAAATAATTTTTTAAGTGAGTTCTTGGCCCTAATTCAAATCCTCAACATAAACCTGAATGAATTTAGATATGAGTTACATTAACGGTAACAACTACTAAAAGCTCCTCCCATATATTTCACAAAACATAAGTAATTTCTATAGTCTTCAGCTAGATATAAAACATGATAGATATGGATAGATAGATACAGTTGGGGCTTTTCACAGATTCTCTTTGGAGCAGTAGCAGACACAAATGATGGTAAAGGGCAGACTCCAAGTTTGACATGACTTGACTGGCTGTAATGAGAAACCAATGACTCCACAGAGGACCATGAAAAAGAGTATGCCATACGGTACCTGTCAGTTCTGCCAATAGGCTTCATTTCTTGCGTATTTTAAACTCATGGCTTTTTTGTGTGTTTATGGGGTTTTTTTTTCCCTATATGTCCTTTCCTTTTGCGGGGGCACAGAGGGAGAGGCAAGGGGAGTAGATGACACGGAGATTCTAGTTAGAAAAAATGGAGCTGGGACTGGATGGTTATTCTACAAATAAAGATGAGCAATGATGATAAATTGATGTGAAGGTAAAGTGAATTGTAAAATTAAAAACCTTGTATGGGGAGAAAAATTAATTTTGGTTTTCTGTGAGGGTTCATTCTTTTTCTTTAGGCTCTCTATTTCTAGAAGGTATTATCTTTAATTCCAAGCACAGAGCTCCTCTGCTTTCAGATGTGTTCTAGGTCTTCTGTTATTCACCCTTTTACAGTTTCTATTTTCAGTATCTTCTTAATGGTGACATTCTGAGTGCTGTACAAATGTTCACATCTTCCTTGTGCTGGGTTTCACAAGAGCAAGGATTTACCTTGGCTGTCATATGGAAAATGCCCAGTGGAGAGTTACGGCAGGTTACGTCCCACACAATGCAGTGAGTTCCTGATGGCTCTATGTGAGGATTAAAAAGGTTATAATCATGATATAAGATCAATATAAGAAATAAGTGTTTTGAAATTGTAAATTGATATAGCATGGAGATATCCAGAGTGATTTTAAATTTGAAATAATTACTGACTTTTCTCCTGAACACAAATCTGACAAAATCCATACTGGATACTAATATTTAATACTAAATTGGATACGACTTAATAGTAATGGGGAAAACTTACAAGAAAAGGAAAAATAAACCTTCCCAAACAGAATTTATATTTCTACCTAGATTCCCTCTATGACTAAATTATTAAACATTCTGTGTGCTAATTCAGATTTAGAAATGAAATACTGATTTGAGCGTTAATGTAATTTTCTTCTCTATTACTTTTCCATGAGGCATTACTCTTGGATGATTCTGGACAAAAAATAAGAGAAAAATATAAGCCAGGTCAACATAAAAGCCTGAGCTGGATCAGGGGAATCCCAGCATTATGAATTAAAAAGCTCTTTTTTTTCCAGAAGAAAGTCTATCTGGCACCATATATGGTGCCCATAGTGTACAAAATCCCTGCTACCAAAACGGAAATCATTCATTTTTTAATAAAATTTAATTTAATTGCAATTCAATTTCCTCCAACAGTTTTAATTATTTAGAATTATATTTTTTTCCTTTTCCCTTCAAGAGCCATATTTTAAGCAGTGGTTCATTTCATATGCTTTTGTATTGATTAGAATTATGCTTCTTCCACACTATTAAAGGGGCTTCTAAGGCAGGAAACCGTCCCAGGTACAAGAGAAAATTGTCAGTGTTGCAGGGCTAGTGAATCTGTAGGTCACCTGAGGATCAAAGGGTAGAATCTTAGAATTTTCAGGGTGAAAGATCTCCTTTCCCCTTCAGACTGTCAAATCATCCAAGATACGTGGCTGTCTCTTTTCCCCTTCAAATTGTCTTTAGTAAGCTTGTTTTCTTTTATTAAAAACGCCTTCACCCGAACAGCAAGAAAAACAATATCAAATAAACAATTAACGAAATAAAACAAAAACAAGAACCTTTCAAAACTCCTTAGGAGTACAAAGTCCACAATGTCTTCCAGTACCGCCAAATCCAGTATTTTATTGACCTGATGTCCTTCCTTATGTCTAACCATAGTCTATCCTGCTTCAATTTGTGGTTATTCCCTCTTGTTAAGAAAAGGAAAGTGAGCGGCAAATTTAAGAGGCAAACTATTCAAGCTGAGTCTTTTTTACAGTATGTCCGAGTCTGCAAATGAATGGATATAGAGGTTGATGCCAAATAATTTAATACTAAGAACAGAAAATTGCCATTCAGCGTTTCTTTGGAGGCTCAGCATCATGCCAGGACAGAGGGATGCAATGGAGTGTGTCTAATCAGACTGACGAAGCCATTTCAGAATTTCCTCTTTATCAAATTTAAATGTAGTTTTTAATTTCCTAGAATGACTATTCTAGATGAGCCAAGTGGTTCAGATAAAATAGAAACAGACCTACAATCACTCTCGAGCTTCAAGGAAAGAGAAATTGAGATTGGTTGAGGTTGTTTTGCATTTCTAAATGTCTCTGTACTGAGGTGAGATACATGCACTTTTCTTTTCATGTGGAAAAAAGAGCAAGTATAAGGACTGAAACAAGACAAGTGGTATATATGCAGAGAGAAGGCTTTCTTCCCAGTAGGCAGAAAGATCTAATAGTGAGGCAGCTATTCCTTCCTTTTTCTTCTAACGCCTCTCCACTTTCCCCTTCAGCTTTCTCACCATCCCAACTCTGGAAAAGGGAAAGCTACATTTAGATTATAATCTGGAATTTACATCCCTCATCTTCTCCTACTACCAAAATCCCAGAGGTTAGATTTAGAACCATTTTATGTACCATCTTCCTTAAACTTTTAGCTCAGTGACCTTGATGTCAGACACTGGGGATGAAGCCAGGGTGGTGAGTTGCAGCTGTTGCCTGTAATGTGATCCCTTCGGGGAATGCCTGGCCCCTTGTGCAGGTCCCTATAAAAGCAACAGTACAAGGTCAAAACTCATCTCAAATATCACCTCCTTTGGGAAACCTCCCTTGCACCCCTCCCCCTGCCTCCTTACCCAGTGCTCCAGTGTTTCATGGTTTTTACTTCTATCACAGCATTCCTCATTATACACTACACTGTGTTGATTTCTCTGCCTCCCCCACTAGGCTATGAGATCTTTGGAGATGTAAACCCTTCCTTTTATCTCTGTATTTCTGATGCCTAGCATAGAGTCTGGCACATAATAGATTTTCAATAAATGTTTGCTGAATGAACGCCAGGTTTGCTCTAACATGGTCTATATCTGAGGATCACCTGGGGGTGTGTATAAATTTCTTCTCTGTTTCCAACATTTCTAAGAAAATTCAACTATTATAGAGTTAACATGTTATGCTATCATGTAATAGATTGGCACTTCTAATTTATTCATTACTTCTAATTTCCAATTCATTATATTTACTATTTCATATTAATTTTATATTTTAATTATATTTACATGAATAAAGGTTCATATAATATATACTGATTATAATCAATAAGTAGTTATACTTAGCCAAGTAAGGTGTTAACTGAATCAGACACAGGGAAGTCATATTTTGATAGGATCAAAGAGAGGAGAAAAAGTTAAGAAAATGGGTTACCTAATAAATGTCTCTCTTCTTTCTAAGTTGAACCTCTCCCCTTGTCCTCTTAATCTTAGCCCTTTTTTCTCTGCCACATTCTTGTTCCATAAATTATACCCTCTCTCTCCCTCTCCACTGACTAGTCTTCAGCCAACAACAGGTTCAGTCCTCCCCTATCCTAAAAGAAACTCCCTTAACTCTTCTCTCCCTTCAAGCTATCCTCTCCACTGTTTACCTTCCTTTGCTAACCCTTATAAACTGTAGACAGAATAAGTTGATACCTAAAACCTCTACTGTCTTACCACCCACTCATTCCACAAACATTCTCACATCTGTCCTCTCCTTTCCAATCAATCTTTGCTATTTGACTCCTATCCTTATTACTCTGCTGAAACCTCTCTCTCAAAGGTGACCATAAATTCAACGGCAGTAGATCTTAGAGATTAAGAACACGGGCTTTGGAGTTAAACAAATCTGTTTTCAGTCCAGGCTGTGCATCTTAACTAGCTATGAGGCCTTGATCAAGTTTCTTAACCTCTCTAAACTTCAGTTTCTTCATCTTTAAAATGGGGGAAAATAGGGGCCGGCCCGGTGGCGCAGCGGTTTAGTCCGCGCTTGGCAGCCCGGGGTTCGCTGGTTCGGATCCTGGGCGCCCGCCGATGCACTGCCTGTCAGCCATGCCGTGGCGGCGTCCCATATAAAGTGGAGGAAGATGGGCACAGATGTTAGCCCAGGGCCAGTCTTCCTCAGCAAAAAAGAGGAGGATTGGCGACGGATGTTAGCTCAGGGCTGGTCTTCCTCACCAAAAAAAAAAAAAAAAAAAATGGGGGAAAATGACAGTCCCTACCTTACAAGTGGTTCTGTGGATTAAATTGGACAATTCCTGTAAAGTGCTTAGTACAGTATCTGGAGCATAGAAAGTGATCAATAAATGGTAGCAATTTAGCCCACTAAAAGTCCTGATTCTTTTCAATTTTTATAGCACTTGACACTAGAGACTAAACACCTTCTTCTGGAACCCTGACTTTCCATGGCATCTACCATACTGGAAATCTCTGGTTTTCCTTTTATCAAACTGCTTTGTTTCCAGCTGCATTTCTGATGGCTCTTCCTTCTCCTACCCCATCAGTGTAATCATGTCCTAAGATTCTGCTCTTGACCTATTCTTTTTTCTCAATCTCTTTCTCAGTGAAAACGGAAATATGGATCTTGACTTCAGGAGCGAGGTTATTGCACATCCACAGCCATACTCATCATCTTTCCTTCTAAACTGACTTTCCTCCTGACTTGACGCTGCCTGTCACTAGCACCACAGATCTGGCTTTGCTGCAGCTAAACTACCATTTGCAACCCTCTAAACATGCCACACACTTTAAAGCCTCCACACTTTTGCTTGTATTGGATTATTTGCTAAAGTCCAACCCATTCCTCAAAGACTATCTTAAATATCATCTCCTTTGTGAAATGTTTCCTATCGACATGGGTTCTGGAATAATATTCTAGATCTATTACTTTCTAGCTGTGTGACCATGGGAGAGTTACTGAATCTCTCAGTTTTATTTTCTTCATTCAAAACATGAGGATAATCATGGTCCCTAACTGATCAAATTGGTATGAGGATTAAATTAAATGAGAAAAAAATCTTATAAAAGTGCTTTGGACAGCATCTCACATATAGTAACCTCAATAGATGCTAGTAGTTATTGCTGTTACCACTACTACTACTACTACTACCACCAATGTTACTACTACTGATATTACCATATCTTCACTTGGAACTCCAGAACAATTGAGTTCTGCCTCTTTTACTGGACTTTTCTAATTCTAACTTTTGTTAGAACTATTTATCTACATGGTTGATACCTGTCATTAACCCCCTCCAACTATTAGAATATGAGGGCAAGAACCATGTCTTCTTATCTTACTGTGAAGGGGCTCAATATGATTTGTTCTATTAAAGTAAATTGAATCCCATTTCCCTCTGGTCCTTTTTGGCATCTTTCTTTGTTCCTTGCTCTTTTTATCAGTTCCAAAGGAAGCAGTAGCGATTAGTGTAAGAATGTAAGGCATTTCATTGTAATATTTTCCTTTTCCCTTTGAATAGATTCTGGCTTTCCTTTGCTTGGTGTTTCATGGCAAATTGTTTACTTAGGGATTGTGTTGACTGAGGGTAAGTGGGTATGGGGCTTAGCCTTGGAGTTAATGGGAAAAACTGTAGACCTGATTATAAGGAGGGGAAAGCCTACCTTTCATTTCTGTATTCCTTTCAGACACTATTATGTATGCCCTCTTTTTGAACAAGGAAAACCAGTCAATATTATTCATTGATTTATTTTGGTATACACACCCTTAGGCACTGAAAAGCATATAAGAGAAATAGAAGACACACTCTCAATCCAAAAAGAGCTCAGTTTAGCTCCATAGTCTCTTTCCTGAGCTGTCACACAGAACACTAAAAGATGAAGGAAAGGAAAGAGTAAAAACTACCTCCACTGGGAGCATCATTAGAGTCAAATCTAGGTAAAATCATGAAACAAAGGCATTTGTCATGTGTCCATGTACTTCCCCCCTGGTCACTATATGTAATCCTTTCTGTGGCCATCTCCAGGTGCTAGGCACCAAATGTTTCCTCCCTAAGACTCAAATTCAAAGTCAAGTATCCATCTCTCATTCACACTAAGGTATAAATCCCTGAGAACAGCTTAGGGAGTTTCAGTGGCTACGTGTATGTATGTGTATATTATATTTTAAACAGAAGTCAAAACTTTAAGTCTAAAAGATGTCACTTTGATGGTTAAACATGAGTCAATAGGTAGAAGTGGTGGTAGGAACTCTGAGGGGATAGGGAAGCTTTCCTAGGGCTTTTGAGTCCACATTACATAGGCCACCTGCTTTGCCTACATATAATGCCCACTCTAGCACACTTGCTATCAAATTGGTATAAGGCTCAATAATGAAGTTATTAGTTTTTTCCTTTTATTTTGAAGTCTCAAGACTAAAAGTAAGCAGTTGTTCCTGTGTTCATATTCTCTGAAGCTCAATAAACAAAGGGGAAATTAGTACGTAATTAGATAAACTCAACTAAGATGACAACTAGCGGTCACTTTGGGTTTATCATATCTCCCTGGAGAAAAATTAAGAAAAGAGTAATTATCAAAAAACATTTAAAGTAAGGACTTATAAATTTATGAATGTGTTCATTCTCTCTTAGGCCCATAACATGAAGACCTAGCTGACTTAGTTCTTGGTTGCCCCCTTTATCTACAAGGTCCCTTGGTTTGAATGCCTATATGACAGTAAAAATGTTTAGCCAGGAATGAAATAGTAAAAATGGTGGTAGAGAAGCAGCATTGCAAGGCTCAATCCACTTGATTTATCTTCATGCTTGGCCTCTAGTCCATAGTTCCCTTTTCTCTCTGAGAGGTGACAGAAGTTTCCCTGACTGGAAAGAGAATGAAATAATGAATGTGTTGATGGTGCACCATCACACTTGAGGACTAAGAGAAAGTTCTGTGCCAAATTCCTTTCCTCAAGGCAGCAAGGAAGAGAAACTAGGTTTTGTGTAAAACTTCCACAACCAGGTACGGCTGAAAATCCTCTCAGTGAGAACTGGCATGCGTCATTATATCAGGCTGAGACTGTGGCTTTCCCAACTGAGAAAGTTAACTATTTTGATTTGTTATATTTGGAATCATTTCCTCAATAATGACAAGTTTTACACAAGTTAGATTATATGGCCTCAGTGAAGGCACATTATAATGGAAAGGTGGAAGAGCCCATAGCCTATTAGAAGTCAAATATTAAAACTTCTGTTCTATTCAGCAGAAATAAAACTGAGCTAACGATTTAGAATAATTCCCTAAAAGTGAGATGTCTGGGGGCAAAACAGAAGAACGATTGTTGCCAAGAATTGTTATAAAGAAGTTCCTCCAACTCTTTCCTCCACTACCTTCAATAAAAAAAGGACCACTTTGACTTTCCTCTTGAGGCTGTTAACAAGTCTCATTCAATACTGATAAAATAAGAATATTAAAAATCTATGATCTCTCAAGCAGGCCAAGTTCTGAGTCCTCTTGTCAATGTCAAATTCTGTCATCTGTCAAAAGCCAAAATGTCTTATTCCCAGAAACATATGGAAGCCTAGAGGAATAATTCACCCATTACATTTAACTAAAAAGGATTTATTGACCATTTGCTCAGCATCTAGCTCTAGATGTGGTGGAGAATGCCCAATGATATGGCAGGGACTTTAATCTCAGAGAGTTTATGAAGACCACACCTGAACATCCTGATGGTCAGGGGCCAGTGACTTCTTTAGTTCTGTGTTGCTGTCAGCAGAGTTAAGCCACAGTGAGTTCAGACAGGCTTAAGGCATAGGCGGAAAATAAAAATAAAGGGAGAGGAATTATAGAGGACCCGGGAGAGTGTGAGAAGACAAAAGAAAGATTGTTTGAGACTGAAAAAAAATAAGGTACAAAAGACGGGGGTGGGTGGGTGAGGGAGCATTAGTTAGGAAGAGGGAAGACCACCTTGGGGACTTATACTTTAGGCTGCCTCCCCTCTTTAACTAATATCCACACCAAAGTGCTGGTTTCTTTAAGTCAAAAGCCAGGATCCACAGGTGGATTAGCTGTGGTTTTGTGCTGAAGGCAGTTGAAGGAAGGAAAAAGGACAGGGGCCTTTGACATGCTTGAATCCCTTCATCTGTCTATCACAATGTCAAAGCCTTGGAAGTTTCTAAACTTGCACTGGGAGTGCATCTTGCCTTCTCATTGCATAAGACATTGAGGCTTCAATAGTGCTGGACCATCTTGCTTCTCATAGGGAGGCTAAATTTCCAGTCAATAAATGACTGGGCTACTATATCGCGCCCTGGAGAAGCAGGTCTGGGTTTGTTTGTTCATTCCTGAAATTGGATTCTGGAAGCTAGAAGAAGGAGGGGCTATTCTCTGAGGAAATTAAAGACTGTATCCAGGCAGCATGCCCTCACTATCCCTGTCCATTTGCTGTGAAGAAGGACCAGATGAGATGGTAGATAGTTGGGGTGTTCATGGCTGTTGAATACGCCTAATATGAATTCTCGGCAATTAGGGTTATTCAGCTTTAACCTTTTGGCTGGACTATACATTTCACCAGATGCACCAGAAGGCCTGACTAAATCTGCCTTTATCTCTCTGGCACCTCCTATTTGCCTGAACACATCCCTCAGATAAAAATGTGTTCTATTTAAAAAGATGCTGTGCACACACTTCAAAGTATAGTTATGGAATGAACCGTTTTGTTTTTCTGTTATCACAATTAGGTTATCGTATAAGAAGGGCCATGCCAGTTCTCTGGGCTGCTTTTCTGGAGATATACATTTCCTTTAAATAATTCTTACTCCATAACTGGATCATATCCCTATATGAAATCCTCCTCAGTCTTCATTCTTCAATTCCAGATGATGTAGGCAAACAAGTCCCATGTTATCATATAATCACAGAATCTTAGCCAGAGGGAACTGGAGACCATTCAGTTATCCCTGTCACTTAAGTGAGGAAATCAAGACCCACAGAGGAAACCGGATCTGCCCACATTCACACAGCAATTTATGGTAGAGTTGGGACCTTTGAATTGAATAGGAGTGAATAAATAGAATCATAAGAAATTTCATACTAAATATCTCTTTTTTTCATAGGTGATTTATTCTTCTAATAGTTCACTCTTCAATTTATTGACACAATTCACTTAATGCTTACATTCCAGATAGTTTCCTTTATTTTCCTGAAACTCAAATGATAATCAATTGTCCACTTTGGTTAAAACATTTAAGGGCAGTTGTTGAATTTTGTACAATGTTTTGTTCTCCATAGTGGCTTTCACAGTTCTTGCACATAACTCATTTGATAAGCATATAGGGAAGCAGCACAGTTTAGTAAAATGAGCTCTGAATTTGAAGCAAGACAGACTTAGTTTTCATCTCAGCACTGATGCTTCTAGCTATAGGGCCTTGAGTAAGTTATTTGCTATATTGGAGCCTCATTGCTACATCTATAAAATGGAATTAATAATGGTCTACCTCATGGGGTTGTTGTATTAATTGAGGTAATTCATATAGAGTGCCTGCACTAGTAAGTACTCAATAAATGGTGGCCATCCATATTACTTAGTAAGGGGGTGAGTAAATGCTTGAAAATGAGAGAGGTCTACTCTCAACAGGATGGTCCCAGGGAAGAGGTAAACAGAGGGTCAAGAAGGGAAATTGAATAGCTTCCCAGTGCCCCCCTTGAGTTAGAGTTTGACTTGCTTTTTTGCTTTACTGTTGGCTTAAAGCCAATCCCTAGAATATCCTGAAATTTTCAGAGCTGAAAGAGGCTTCAGAGATCACTTTGTTCAAATGTTTCATTTTATAGAACTGGAAAGTGAGGCTGAAAGATAAACTGCATCCATCCTTGCCACAAACCTAGTTGAGGTAGGACCATACTTTGAGTTTTTAAGGGTTTCTTCCAGTACATTTGCTCTATAATGCCTGCTTCCATAAAGCACATCTGATTTCAAACATCAGCACAAAAACACTCCAAAGCCACGTCACATGATTTGAGTATTACATAGCATTTCGGATTAGCCATGCCTCTACTGCTTTCCTTTAGTGTGAATAATTGAATGGATTATAACTTAATTTGGAGGTAAACTTGAAGATTTAATTCCTAAGGGGTGTGTGTATGATGTGTGTGTGTATGTTGTGTGCATGTGTGCGCGTATCAAGCCTCTCTGCATATATGCTCAGGGAATGAAATATACTGAAAAGAAAAAGAGAAAATATGTCAAATAGAAGACTGAAAGCAAGTTTACCAAATCAAAAGCAAACTGCTATGGCAAGCTAGGCTTTATGGTGTGGGAGTGAGTAGCACCTTGGAGTATTCTCTTTCTTTGGGAAAGGGAATCTGGGGTGAAAACTGAACGGGAAAATGTGACTTTTTAGTGCCTGACTTTTACTGTGAAGTGGCTAATCTCATCTGCTGTTTTTTTGACATGACACTGCAACGGCCATAGGAACAAATAGTGCTATTTCAAAGAAACAGAGAAAAAAAGAATCCAGCAGCAGGTTGAAGGCATCCTAAAACAAGGTTCAAGAAATGTTTTTTGTGAGTTGGCCAGTTCAGGCTCAAGGAGACCTGACAGCGGGGAGCCTGTGGCTTTTAGCCCACTGGTTAGTTTGCCAAGACCTGGGCCATCTCCCCCAACACAGTGCAGAAAGAAAAAAATCTCTGAATGGAAAACTAAGGATTGTTTAGATCACATCCTTCCACTATATCTGATTCTAGTCTTTCACTGTTTTTGAGCAATTTTAAGGCTCTGTAAACTTAGAAAACTGATAGCAATGCAAAATAATTCTTGTCCATAGACATGTAAATTCTATCTATTGGCTAGTCAATGGTACCCTCCCATACACACACACTTTGAAAAAGGCCAGTTTGCTTACATTTGCACATCCATTTCAATATTCCTGATCTATAATGCGTCCTTTTTTTCTTGAATTGTTTCTAGAATTGGTTGTGTAATACCTCACCAGTTTCCTCATTAATGAGTTAAAGTCTTTAGCATTTGTTCATTTTTACAACTGTATGAGGGCCATGATTTTACCTTTTTTTGCAAAATTATCTTTTAACAGCCATGCCAAGGATATAAAAGTCCCCTGTCCCTTGGGTATCTAGGCAACATATGTAGCAGATAGCAGATTTTAAAAGTTAAGAAGGCTTTGGCTAATAATTCAGACCCTTCAGATGTAGTTATTGGCAAGTTGTGATTTCCTCATGTTTGGTGGACTAATCTCTTTGTTGAGCTAGAGTAAGCAAGCTGGGTCTTTTCATTTTTGAAATGGGCAGCAAGACCAATGCACCGTGGCATCAAAGCAGCTCCCCCAGGACAGCTTGCAAGCCTATTTGCAAAAGGAGCAAAAGGCACAGTCAGCACCAGGAAAATGCTCCTCCCACCCCCACCCCACACCCTTCATCCCCAGACACACAAGCTCCAGCAAAATAAAGAGATTCTGCTGACACAGTCTCGCCTGAATAGAGAAAGTAAACTTTAACAGACATTCTGTAGTCAATGATTTCAGCAACTTAGGTGTCATTCCTGAACCTGCCATATGTAGAATGGCTGAGGAGAGCTGACTTTGTGAAGCCAACTAGCTTCCTTAATTATTGAATGGGATTCTGGGATGCATACTCAGCACACACCTTTGGGCCTATTCACACCCAAGCCACAAAATGATGTGATAAAACCGTTTTCATCAGGGCTCAGGGATAGATCTGATTTCAAATGGTGATCAGCACGACTCCATGTCATCAAGAGAACAATTTTCTGACTTTCCACAAGTTTCAAGAAACAAAATTAATTCTTAAAGAATGAAAAGAGAACTTTAGGTTGAAGGTAGATGAGATATGGTAGGGGTAAGAGATAATGGGGTAAAGCTTGGTCGGGTGGGGTAAGGAAGCATTTTAGCATCCATGGCTCAGATGTCAATTTCTAGACTTCCATCCATATTTTTTGGCTTAAAGCAGCATTGCCTGACAGAATTCTGCATTGGGATTCAGAAAATATAGACTGTCTCCTCTCTGCTGGTGGTTACTGTGTGATATTAGGCTAATCACTTAGCTTCTCCATCTTTTTGATTTTTCACTTGTAAACTAGAGTTATAAGTGTAAAATGAATAATGTTTGTTCTGAATTGGAAAAAAAAATCATAATCTTAAAAGGAGGATGTTCGTTAGAAGATGATGTTTAAATATGTCACTATGGATGATATCAAACTATTTTTTTATTTAAACAAGGCAATAAATGCCAGTCTGGCCCAAAGTACAGTCTTAATTTAGAAAATTAAGATTTTCTAAAAGACCATGTTAGCTCTTACTAAAGAAAGAAAGCCTTTTAAAGTACAGGACAGACTTGCCCTTCAATTCAATTCCATTAAAAACAATAATAGATAAATATAAAGACAGTTTCTAAGATGAATTGAAAAGCTGTTTTTTTCTTATTATCAATTTATGTTCTCTTGTCACTAATCCTGCAGATTCCTAGGCCAAGCTTAAGACTTATTGAATGAGAATCTTTGGTGAGTGGGGAGCAGGAGTCTGCGTTCTATACAATATCTCAAAGTGTTTCCAATGCACACTGAAGTTTGAGACCTGCTAGGCTTAGAAGACAGGAGTGACTATAAGGACAGGTGGAGAAAAATATCTCAATGGATTTTAAATAACTAGTGTAGAGAACTTTCAATTTTTTGTGCTTTTATTTGAAAACATTATAAAAATTTTCACCTCTTAAGCACAGTTGCCATTGACCATGTTTATATTTAAAATCTTCCCCCCAAATCCGAAGAGTCTGAAATTTCCATTCATCATACTTAGAAGTAAGGGGTAGCCTGAAAACCACCAGCACATTTACTTTCCTCTTTTTTTTCATTGCTCTGGGCTGGAGAGGGAGTTCTGGGTATGTCAGCACAAGTTCCACTTGGGACCACTCTGAACTCAGATAATAGATTTAATGAGCTCGAAATGGGTTGTTGACCTTCTTCCAACTCATTAATGCCTTTCCGCAGCGCTCTTCATTTCTCACTCCCCATCAGCTTCTTTCTAAACACACCTTCTTGTGGCATTTCACTGACAAAAGGATGTGTGTTCACCTCAAAAATTCAAAACACCCTTTTCAAAGGCTCATTTGACAAAAAAAAAAAAAACAAAAACTGCAAGGTTTGAGAGCATTTCATTGCATCCCTGCTTTTTTCTTATGTCAGGTTGCTCTTATTCTGAAATGTATACAGCTCCGAAAGCCTGTAAGTCTGTTTATTATCTTTGCTAATACATGCTTAACCTACCTGTCTTTGGATCACCTAAGAATATTCTGGCTAAGATTTTTAATAGAATTTAACTAAAGTACTCCTAAAGCTATGTGCTATAAATTCAGATTAACAAGCATTGGGAGAGATTCTGATACACTGAACTTGTTTTTCTCTCGAGTTATTATGCAGTAGAGAATATGTGAATGTCTCTCTAAACATCTGTAGGTAGTTTCTAGAAGTCTGAACTGATGTTTGAATGAAACAATGATTTCTGCTTTTTTCTAACTATTCCAACTCACCCTGAGCTTTCTTCTCTGAACATACTCAGAGGCAGCTCCAGAGTGAATTGTACTTTATTGTTCTGTAATTGCCATCGTGCTGCACATTTTACTCTCAACTCTCCAGCCTGTAGGCACTTGAGGGCAGGAACCAAATAATCGGCTTCTCCTCTATCCCCCAAAACCTCTAGTACAGAGTGGACAGTCAGGAAAGTCTTGTCAATTGATCTGAGGAAAATACGCTCCAAATAATAATATGTTCAGTAGTTACAAGATGAAATCCAATTTTTAAGCTGCTGTGAAGCAAGTGAGTCTGGAGATGTCAGCATTCCTATTGAAGTCAGATACACATAATAAGAGGTCTAGTCATTGTGGCTACATCGACAGGCAGAATTCATTGCTCCTTCCTCTGTGCTCTCACAAAATGTATTTAACACTTATTTGATTCTGCCTTGTAATATAGTTAGTTCCACACAGATGTGTCATACTCATTTGACTATGAACTTCTTGAGGGTATGAATTATGCTTATTCATCTTTAATATCTCCAGAACCTAGCACAGAGCCTGGCACAAAAGGAACAATCAATTAGTATTTTATGATACGTATGTATGTGTGTGTTGTGTATGATTCAAGATTAGGACTCTTCATCAGTATTTTCACTAAAAGGTGAGGATGCAAATGGTTTCCTAAGGCTCCTTTCAGATGCTAGTACCATGGTTCCATAAAAACACTGTAGAAATTTAAGTTAGCAACAGCCAAATAAGACATCAACGTCCAAATATAATAAGACGTAAGCTTTTGTGATTTGCATGTGAAGGATCACCCTATGGTTACTTTGTAGAAGAGATGTATTCTCTTTCATATCCTAAAGAAATAAAATTATCATTTATTGAGTGTCTACTGCATGTTAGGCATCGTGGCAGGTGGTTTCACATGCATTAAGTATCTTATTTAATTTAATTTTCACAACCACCTTCCTAGGTAAGTATCATTAGTCCTATGTTTCAAATGAGAAAACTGAGGCTCAGAGAGATTAACTTGTTTGTTCAAAGTCACACAGAAAATTAATGGCAGAGCTAATCTATGGTTATGAATTCATACAACATCCGTGTGACTCCAGAGCCTAACTTGGAGACTTGATGTTATTGCCATTGGCAAATGAGCTGGCACATGGTTAGCCTCGACCTTCTCAGTAAATAGGTTGCAGACCCATATCTAGAGGTGAATGATACACAAATCACCTTGAATACCATTTTCTTCAACACCTATATTTAGGTGATCTCTGATTAGAAAAAATATCTGAGGAAGACTGGAGGGCAAAAACTAGGCACAAGAGGGCAACTTGGAGTGTGAATTGTAGATGCAGGTGATCAGTTGGTGGAGGTGTTAATGAAAAGTATTGACCAGTATTTATGGACTGATTGCATGTTTGTATATAAGCCTCAGGTGAGTTATAAGAACAACTTGTGGAGTTTCCTTGCTGCATACTTTTGAGCTGCCTCCTTTCAAGATACCTCTCCAAACATTGACTGTGATTCTGCAACATTGTCCCATTTAGTCTCAGTGGCAGCATTAGTTCAGGACAATCACCTGGCAGCTTACCTTTCCAACCTCATTTGGAGCCATTCTGGTTCTTGTTCACCCTTCCTCACCACACTGGCCTTCTTTTAGGTCTTCGACCAGGCCAAGCTCTTTCCCTGTTTGGGGCCTTCAACAGGATGAATGTTCTTTCCTCATATTTTCTTTGCCTAACTCCAACTCACTGTTTGAGGTTCAGCTTAAATTCCCTTCCATGGAAAGACCTTTCATTAGGCACCCATTGGTCCAATTTAGAATATGTTCTCCTTACTATTTTTTCTTACTGCACCCTATTCTTTTCTTTCATAACCTCTTACTATTAGTCATCATGTTTATTTTTGTGTTTATTTGTTTAATGTCTGTCTTTAAAATTGGACTCTAAGCTCCACAAAGGCAGGGGCTATATCTGTTTATTTGTCACCTATTATATGCTCAACAGATGACATCGTGCCTAATTTGCAGCAGGTGCTCCATAAATACTTGTTGAATAAATGAATGAGTCATCGTAACCTAGGGAAGGATCTTCATGGACCATCAGAGACAGAAGAATTTACTTAGTTTCATCTAATCTATAGAGTGTCCAAATGAAACCTGGTCCTAGAACTGGAAGAAATTGTCCCCTGCTTTAGTTTATTAGATTTACATCTAGAGTATCAGGCCCACATTTGGGATTTTGAAAAACTGAAGAGTACTCAGAAGAGTGGTAGCAGAATGGTGAGTGGGAAAGACAATGAACACTTATCAAGCTACTACTATATCAGATACCATACTAGGCACATATATATATACATACATACATATATATGTGTGTGTATATATATATATATATATATATATATATATATATATATATATATGCCTCATTTAATAAAGGTAGTAAATCATAGTCGTTAAAGGTGAAGGCTCTAGAGCCAAACTGCCTGGGTTCAAATTCTTACTCTGACATTATTAGTTATGTGACCTCGAACAAGTGTTTATTCTCTCAACATTCTTATGTAGAAAATGGAGAAATAATAATAGTAACTATCTCATAGGTTTGTTATTAAATGAAATGAGTTCACATGTGTAACACAGGAAGACTAATCCTTTGTCAATAATATTAAATAAGGATTACCTGTCAATTTAGTTCTCTCTAAATCTCTTGTGGTAATAATCATTTTCCCCATTTTTTAGTTCATAAAGAAGGAAGCCAGTTTTGAACCCAGGTCTATATAGTTCCAAAGGAAAGGGGGCAGGCTTTAAGACAAACTCACATGAACAACAAACAGATAGGGAAACTATGGGTTTTCAAACTTGAGAAGAGTTTACTGGGGGTGGAGGCTGTTACAGGTGGTTGGGGAATGGTAGCTGCATTAGAAAATGTAAATGACTGCCATGTAGAAAAGGATTAGGCTTATTCAATATTACTTGAGAGTAAAAGTAGAAGTGATGGTTAGGATTACAACCATCACAGAAAGTGACTTTTCTAGAAGTCAGCACTCTTCAACAATGAAAAAGGTTGCTTTTTTAGGATGTAAGTTCCTTGTCACTGGACACATTCAGAGAAAGTCTAAATGATGATCTGTCATAAGTATTATAGAAAGTATAATTTTATTGGGAAGGAAGCTGGAAGAGATTACCTCAAAGAATCCTATGGACTCTCAGATTATATAATTGAAAGATAATAACAGAAATATAACAACACATTCCATTTACAATACCCAGAACCACAATGTTGGAAGATAGAAAAATTCCTGCTGAGAAATATGCTCCTGCTGTTCTAGCTGGTGTATGACAGCTGCTATGTATTTAGCTGTGCATTTGTTCACAGGACATGATGCTTAGTTTAACTGGTATTTTGAAAATCCTAGGCAGTCTCTATGCTTCTATTATTATTATTATTCTCATTATTAATTACTTTTAATTCAGCTCATGAAAATGGACATTACTCACTGTGCTACTACTGAATATGTATTTAAAATGTATATAAGCTCTTCAATGAATATTTTAAAACATTTGATTGTCAGGCCATTATCAAATTTGATATAATTGTGATATGACTAAAAAAGCAGAGAACTTGAAATGAGTCAAGTGGAATCTTCCAATCTGGAGCACCCTCAAAGAATACTTACTAGGAGCATTTAAACTTGCTTGGCAGTGAAGACAGAGGAGTGAGCGCCACTGAACTGAACCATCAGTACTCCTCCTTCTCCCCACATACACACATATTTAGGCCAGAGGGGATACTTGGATGCTTCTCTGGAGCACTGGCCTGAGGGAATGTGGTAAGCTACACAGATAGGTCAGCTTAATGTCCCCATCAGCTTATGTGTGTGGTCGTAGCTTCAGAGAACCGGAAAATAAAGACTTTCTCCTCTCTAGGGACATAACTGTTGACCAATATTCACACTTCAGTTACAATCATTTTTAGCCAAACACCTACCATCAGTGATTGCCATGAAAGATTGGGAACAGCTTTAAAAAAACCCAAACATGTAGATACAGATTCTACACATGCCCCTTCCCTGTTGACTAGCATGTCTCTGTCTTGTGGAAAGTTTTAGACTTTACTTTCATCCATCCTTTACTGAGCCCTTCAGATCTTTGATTTTGAAAGGATCACAAGTAAAAAGGCATCCATTTTACCTTGGGCTTGTGCCTTATTCCAGAGAAAGGAGACACTACTTAGAGGAGACATACTTGGTTAAAAACCAATGGGTTTGCCATGATTCTTTAAATTCATGATATTGAACATGACTTTGGCTTGATGTTTTGAAGGTTAATTTATTAATTCAACAAGTATGTGTCTAGTAAGGGACCTCCAGAGAAAAATTTGTCCATCACTAGGTCCCCATTTAAGCCCCATCCAAAACATTCAAAAACAATTTGGTGTCCTCAGAGCAATTATTAATGTGCTGTGCATATTAACCCCTTATCAGATATATTATTTGCAAATATCTTCTCCCAACTGGTAGGTTGTCTTTTCATTTTGTTGATGGTTTCCTTTGCCATGCAGAAGCTTTTTAGCTTGATGTAGTCCCATTTGTTAATTTTTTTTTCGTTTCCCTTGCCTGAGTAGACATGGTATTCAAAAACATACAGCTAAGACCAATGTCAAAGAGTGTACTGCCTATGTTTTCTTCTAGGATTTTTATGGTTTCAGGCCTTAGATTCAAGTCTTTAATCCATTTTGAGTTAATACTTGTGTATGGTATAAGATAATAGTCTATTTTCATTTTTTTGCATGAGGCCGTCCAGTTTTCCCAACACCAATCACTGAAGAGACTTTCCTTTCTCTATTGTATGTTCTTGGCTCCTTTGTCAAAAATTAGCTGTCCATAGATGAGTGGTTTTTATTTCTGGGCTCTCGATTTTGTTCCATTGATCTGTGTGTCTGTTTTTGTGCCAGTACCATGCTGTTTTGATTAAAATAGCTTTGTAGTATATTTTGAAATCATGGAGTATGATACCTCCAGCTTTGTTCTTTTTTCTCAGGATTGCTTTGGGTATTTGGGGTCTTTTGTTGTTCCATGTAAATATTAGGATTTCTTGTTCTATTTCTGTGAAAAATGTCATTAAGACTTTAATAGGTATTGCACTGAATCTGTAGATTGTTATAGGAAGTATGGACATTTTAACTATGTTAATTCTTCCAATCCATGAGCACGAAATATCTTTTCATTTCTTTGTGTCTTCTTTGATTTCTTTCAACAATGTTTTATAGTTTTCAGTGTACAGGTCTTTCACCTCTTTGGTTACATTTATTCCTAGGTATTTTATTTTTTTTGGTGTGATTGTAAATGGGATTGCATTCTTGATATCTCTTTCTGCTATTTTGTTCTTCAGGTACAGAAAAGCAACTGATTTTTGTATGTTGAATTTGTACCCTGCAACTTTACTGTATTCATTTATTATTTCTAATAGCTTTTTGGTAGATTCCTTAGGGGTTTGTTTATATATAAAATTGTGGTATCTGCAAATAGAGACAGTTTTACTTCTTCCTTTCCAACTGGATCCCTTTTATTTCTTTTGCTTTCCTAATTGCTCTGGCTAGGACTTTGAATACTATGTTAAATAATAGTGGCAAAAATGGATATCCTTGTCTTGTTCCTGTTCTTAGAGGGTAGCTTTCAGTTTTTCACCATTGAGTATGATGTTTGCTGTAGGTTTGTCATATATGGCCTTTATTATGTTGAGGTACTTTCCTTCTATACCCATTTTATTCAGAGTTTTTATCATAAATGAATTCTGTATCTTGTCAAATGTTTTCTCTGCAACTATTGAGATGATTGTGTGATTTTTATTCTTCATTTTGTTGATGTGATGTATCACATCGATTGATTTGCAGACATTGAACCATCCTTGCTTCCCTGGAATAAATCCCACTTGATCGTAGTGTATGATCCTCTAAATGTATTGTTGCATTTGATTTGCTAATATTTTGTTGAGGATTTCTGGATCTATGTTCATTGGTGATATTGGCCTGTGATTTTCTTTTTTTTCTGTTGTTGTCCTTGTCTGGTTTTGGTATCAGGGTAATGTTGGCCTCATAGAATGAATTCAGAAGTGTCCGCTCTTCTTCAATTTTTTGGAAGAGTTTGAGGAGGATAGGTACTACTTTGAATGTTCAAAGTAGAATTCATTCGGGAAGCCATCTGGTCCTGGACTTTTGTTTGTTGGGAGTTTTATGATTACTGTTTCAATCTCCTTACTAGTGATTGGTCTATTCAGATTCTCTATTTCTTCTTGATTCAGTTTTGGAAGGTTATATAATTCTAAGAATTTATCCATTTCTTCTAGATTATCCAATTTGTTGGCATATAGCTTTTTCTAGTATTCTCTTATAATCTGTTGCATTTCTGTGGTATCCATGGTAATTTCTCCTTTTTGTTTCTGATTTTATTTATTTGAGCTGTCTCTCTTTTTTTTTTTTTTTTTTTTGGTGAGTCTAGCTAAAGGTTTGTCAATCTTCTTTATCTTTTCAAAGAACCAGCTCTTAGTTTCATCGATCTTTTCCATTGTCTTTTTAGTCTCTATTTCATTTATTTCCACTCTGGTTTTTATTATTTCCTCCCTTCTACTGATTTGGGGCTTCACTAGTTCTTCTTTTTGTAGTTCCTTTAGGTGTACTGTTAGATTGTTTATTTGAGATTTTTTTCTTGTTTTTTGAGGTAGGCCTGTATTGCTGTAAACTTCCCTCTTAGTACCACTTTCAGTGTATCTCATAGATTTTGGTATATCGTATTTTCATTTTCATTTGTGTCCGGGTACACAAATGATTTCTGATTTCTCCTTTGAGCCAATAGTTGTTCAGTAGCATTTTGTTTAATCTCTACATATTTGTGACTTTTCCAGTTTTCTTCTGGTAGTTGGTTTCTGGTTTTATACTGTTGTGGTCAGAAAGATGCTTGATATTATTTCAACCTTCTTAAAATTACTGAGATGTTTTGTGGCCTAATATGTGATCTAACCTGGAGAATTTTCCATGTGCATTTGAAAAGAATGTGTGTTATGCAGTTTTTGGATGGAATACTCTGTATATATCTATTAAGTCCATCTGTTCTAAAGTGTCATTTAAGGCCAATGTTTCCTTATTGAATTTTTGAGTGGATGATCTATCCATTGATGTAAGTGGAGTGTTAAAGTCCCCTACTATTATTGTGTTACTGTTACTTTCTCCTTTTATGTCTGTTAATATTTGCTTTATATATTTAGGTGCTCCTATTTTGGGTGCATAGATATTTACAAGTGTTATACCCTCTTGTTGGATTGTTCCCTTTATCATTATGTAATGTCTCTTGTTACAGTTTTTTTTCAAAATCTATTTTGTCTGATATAAGTATTGCTACCCCAGCTTTCTTTTCATTTCCATTTGCATGGAGTATCTTTTTGCATCCCTTCACTTTCAGTTCACAAGTGTCCTTAGGTCAGAAGTGAGTCTCTTGTATGCAGCACATATATGGGTCTTGTTTTTTTGTCCATTCAGCCAATCTATGTCTTTGATTGGACCATTTAGTCCACTTATGCTCAAAGTAACTATTGATAAGTATGTACTTATTGCCATTTTGTTACTTTTTAATGGATTTTTTCTTAGTTTTTTTCTCTGTTCCTTTCTTCTTCTCATCTCTCTTCCCTTGTGATTTGAAGGCTTTATTTAGTGTTATATTTGAGTTCCATTCTCTATTTTGCGTGTGTATTTATTATAGCTTTCTGGTTTGTGGTTACCATGAGGTTCATATACAAAAACCGATGTAAATAGCAATCTATATTAAGTTGATGGTCTCTCATGTTGACCTCTTACTAAAAGTCCTTCACTTTTACTCTTCCCTCCACATTTTATGTTATCAATATCATATTTACCTCTTTTATGTTTGTGTATCCCATAACCCCTTATCGTAGATATAGATGATTTTAGTACTTTTGTCTTTTGACTTTCATACTAGCTTTATATGTGGTTGATCTGCTACCTTTCTTGTATATTTGCCTTTACCAGTGATATTTTTTCTTTGATAATTTTCTTATTCTTATTTGTGGCCTTTTATTTTCCACTTTAAAAAGTCTCCTTAATATTTTTTGTAAGGCCAGTTTAGTGATGATGAACTCCTTCAGCTGTTGCTTGTTTGGAAAACTCTTCATCTTTCCTTCCATTCTGAATGATAACCTTGCAGGGTACAGCATTCTTGGCTGCAGATTTTTTTCTTCTAGCACTTTGAGTATATCGTTTTACTCCCTTCTAGCCTGTAAAGTGTCTGCTGAAAAGTGAGCTGATAGCCTTATGGGGTTTCCTTTGTGTGTAACTTGTTTTTCTTTTGCAGCTTTTAGGATTCTACCTTTATCTTTAATTTTTGACATTTTAATTATAATGTGTCTTGGTGTGGGCCTCTTTGGGCTCATCTTGTTTGGTGCTCTCTGTGCTTCCTGTACCTGGATGTCTGTTTCCTTCCCCAGGTTAGGAAAGTTTTCAGCTATTATTTCTTCAAATAACTTCTCTGCCACTTTGTCTCTCTCTTCTCCTTCTGGGACACCTATAATGTGGATGTTAGTATGCTTGATGTTGTCTCAGAGGTACCTTAGACTGTCTTCATTCTTTTTAATTCTTTTTTCTTTCTTCTGTTTAGCTTGGGTGATTTCCTCTACTCTTTCATCCAAATCACTGATCTGTTCTTCTTTGTCACCTGCTCTGCTGTTGATTCCCTCTAGTGAATTTTTCATTTCCATTATTGTATTCTTCAGCTCTAATTGGTTCTCTTTTATATTTTCTAATTCTTTGTTGAAGTTCTCACTGTGTTCATCTATACTTCTCCCCAGTTCAGTGAGCATCCTTATGACTATTAGTTTGTACTCTTCATCGGGTAGATTATTTATCTGTCTCATTTAGTTCTTTTACTGAGGATTTGTCCTATTCCTTTATCTGGAACATATTCCTTTGTCTCCTCATTTTGCCTACTACTCTGTGCTTATTTCTGAGTATTAGGTAGGTCAGCTATGTCTCCCAATCTTGGAAATGTGGCCTTATGTAAGAGATACCTTATGGGGCCCAGCAGCATGCTCACCTCTCATTGTCCACGCCAAATGCTCGGGGAATGTCCCTCTGTGGGTTGCACGTGCCCTTCTGTTGTGGCAGGGTTGCTATTGCTGCAGGCACATGGGTGGGCTAGGATAGCCCCCAGGATGGCTGGTTGTGAGGCTCAGCCATATGCACCTGCTATGGGTACTTTATTGGACAGAGAAAGCCCCCAGCATGACTGGCTGTGAGGTCTGGAGCACACAACTACTGCAGTTTTGTTGGTCAGTGAGTCAGGACTTGGTGTGGCTGGTTGCTAGGCCCAGGGGCACACAATTGCTTCAGCTTCCAGTTTGGCTCCCTGCAGCACTCAGCTTTCTCTGCATTGGTTGGTGAGGCAGACTTCAAGTGAGGCTGGCTGCAAGGCACGTGGCTATTGTCAGCTCACTTTTGGGTTGGGCAGGCCTCTGGCAAGAACTAGCTGCACTGCCCTGCAGTGCACAGCTGCCTGCCTTAGGAATATCGATGGGTGGGGCAGGCCCCAGGCACGGCAGACACAACTGTTTCAGGCATTGGTAGGT
Organism: Tapirus indicus; assembly: GCA_031878705.1. Classification (NCBI taxonomy): domain Eukaryota; kingdom Metazoa; phylum Chordata; class Mammalia; order Perissodactyla; family Tapiridae; genus Tapirus; species Tapirus indicus. Next base: position 88,674,840 of record CM062942.1, on the reverse strand, counting down.
GGGCCAAATCTCCTGTGTGGCTACTTGTGATGCCAGTGACACAAGTCAGCTCTGGGCTCGCAAGTCTGCTGTGGCCTCCTTGGTGGTTGGTGGGTGGGGCTAGTGCTTGGTGTGGGCTGCCTGCTGCTTGGCTGTGCTTGATTGCCTCAGTTGCTCTAGTGGGCAGAGCAGACCCCTGTGCTAACAGGCTAGAGGAAGAATTCCAATGGCCTCTGCCAGCATCTATGTCAGCAGGACTGAACAAGGTCACAATAATGGCTGCCTCCAGTCTCAGTCCTTGGGGGGTGGGCCCAATGCCTCCTGCCTCTCCAGGATGCTCTCCAAGCTTAGTAAGTGAGTCGTTTTACCAATATACTATGCACTTTTCTATCTGGTATTTTTGTGTTGGTTGTTCTGGGTCCAGCGAGTCTGTGCATGGGCCCTTTAAGAGCAGGTTTTTCTTTTTCTGAAGTTCTATAGTTTTCCTCGGCATATTCCCGATTACTTTCATAGCCAGCAAAGCCAGGTATTATGGGATCTTGTTTCTCTTGTGCTGGATCTAAGGGTTGTGGTGCCTAATGTGGAGCTCGAATCACTTGCTACTCTGGAAAAAGCTCCATACCTTTGAGATTGCTCCTGGCCCTGAAGCACCACAGTAAGGGTGTGGTTTTTTTCCTCAGCAGGGCTGTTTTTCTGTCTCTTCCACCCCTGTCTGTGTTGTCCCTTGTTGTGGAGGTTCTTTGCATCCAGTTTCAAGATCTCCCTTGGAGGAAATTGCTCCACAGGTAGTTGTAAGTTTGTTGTTTCATGGGAAGAGGCAAGTTCAGGATCCTCCCATGTCGCTACCTTCTAAACTCCTCTTGTTGAATTTTAATAACCACCTTCAGCTTCTTATTTTTAATAAAATTTATTTATTGAAATACCCATTGTTTTTAATGCCATGCTTTCAATTGGCTTGGCATTTGGGGATAGTTATATTCCCTTCTAGAGGAAATTTTTTCTCTTCTACTTACCTAAGGTCATAGGAGATGAAAGGCAGTATAACATAATGGTTAAGAGTATGAGCTCAAGAATCAGACAAAAGTGTATTTGAAACCCTATTCTGCTATTTACTAGCTGTAAGATTTTGGCCAAGTTACCTATCATCTGTAAACCTAGGTTTCATCATCTGTAAAACGAGGATAGTAAGTAGAGTTTTATGAGAATGAGATGAGATATGCCATGTAAAGTTCTTTACCACTGGACCTGGACATACTAGATACTCCATTAATGGCTGCTACTACTGTTATCATAATGCGCTGCAAGTGGAGGCTCAAGGGCCATAAGATCTCCTCAATCATTTACTAACTGTGTAATCTGGTCCAAGTTGCTTCACTTCTCTGAACCTCGGTTTCCTCATCTGTAACATCAGGAAGATAGTAGTGCTCACCTAGATTTATTGTGAGGATTAAATAATATGATGAATATTAATCACTTGGTGCATAGTAGGAGCTCTGTAGTTATTAACTTAAAGAAAACAACAGCAAAAGCAAAAATCTCTTCATTTTAATGAAGCCTCTTTCTAAATGATCTGGTTACTGAATTTAAGTCACACAGTTGATTAAGTGCTGTATTTCTACAGCAGTGTTAACCGTGAGATCAACAAACAGTTTTCTCCATACCTGAGTGATACACAGACCCAGGTTCCTATATCCTAGGGAAGTAATCTCACTTAGCCCCATGCCCTTATGCAGATGACTCAAATCTGTTTTCCCTTCCCTGATTTCTCCTCTGAGTTCCAAACTCATGCATTTACATATCTCCTTCACATCTTCACCTGGAGGTCTACTAGGCATCTCAAAATTAACATGGGTTAAAAAAATAAACCTTCATCACATAGCTAGCCAAAAATCTATGGCATATCCTTTACTCCATTCTATCTCTCACCCCTAAGTCTTGTGGAATCTACAAAATTCCAAAGCATACCTTCACTATACCTATTTCTCTCTATCTCGACTACCACCACGCCCAGTCAAGCATCCATCATCTCTCACCTGGACAACTACTAAGGCATCTTAATTGCCCTTCCTGCTTCTATGCAGGACCTTCATCTCTTTGCCTTATTCATTTACTAAATGCGGCCTCCCTGGGAAGACCACGAGGCAGCTCTGTGCAGGTGAGGCAGTCCCTGAAAGGGTTAAAAGCTGAAGGCTGTCTGCTGACATACTTCCAGTAGTTGGGGCAACAAGTCTCTTGTTGAAGAGAAATCTGGAGAGTGTAATTCCATGTTCATCACAATGGATGTCCTAATTGAAAGCCCCTGAATGATTCCAGGATATAAATGGGTAACCCTCTGATATTCCCTTACTGTTGCAGAACGGTGGATTTTATAAAGTTTTTATGCCTAAGTTTGAATTTTCTCAGTGGCTCTGTAACATAGGCATTTCTATCTCAATTTTTCACATTAGGAAACTGGATCAGAGAGGTGGTGACTCAAGGTCATGCAGGTAATAACTGATGAAAAGGGGACTTAAGGGGCCGGCCTGGTGGCGTAGCAGTTAATTTAGTGCACTCCACTTTGGCAGCCAGGGGTCTGCAGGTTCAGATCCCAGGTGCGGACCGATGCACTGCTTGTCAAGCCATGCCATGGTGGCGTCCCATATAAAGTAGAGGAAGATGGGCACGAATGTTAGCCCAGGGTCAATCTTCCTCCGCAAAAAGAGGAGGATTGACAATGGATGTTGGCTCAGGGTTAATCTTTGCACCAAAAAAAAAAAAAAAAAAAAAAAGGTGGGGGGACTTAAATCCTTACTCTGGCTCTAAACTCCAGCATTCTTTCTACTATACTTCAGTACCTCCCCAACCAGAGAGTTTAGTTGAGCAGAAAATTCCATTTCTCACCATCATGCTTCTTAACTGAATCTTCTTGTACTCTTTTTTTCCATATTTGTTCTTTCTGCGTGTGTGTGTGTGTAATTATTTTTATACTAGAAGTGTAGGTAAAACTCACAAATATACTAAGAAAAAGCAATCTCCAAAGTAATCAGGTTAAGGCTTTCTTGGAAAGATTTGTCTGGTTAATAGTTTTTGAATGGCATCTTTAAAAAAGATCAGTTCTTTATAAAAACTATTTAATGATAATGCTCTAACTAGGTGTTTATTCATGGAGAAATCATTGGGACTGCATCTAATCCCTATCAGATAATCCATTAAAGAGAGCTTTAAGGTGGCTTTGTATGCTAAGCACACGCTGAAGACAAACTTTCATATTCAGCAAACCTGTATTTATTATTCATATACAGTGGGTAAGATCAGTAAGTAAGCTTCAAAGAACTTTTTCAGTGTCAAAGCCCAAAGTCTTGCCAGCTGATTTGAGAGGGTGGTCAAATCTTGTTAATTAGTCAGCCTGTCATCCTGTCAGAAGAATAACGTGGAGTTACAGGTACTAACTCATTATCAAGAAATAGCTATTGTTAATTATGACAAGGTCAGGAAAGTAATATCTTTCTGAATTCGAGAGAATATTAAAAATAAGGAAAATGTCTTAGAGCAAAATAAGACCCAAAATCAAATACAGGAAACCATGTCTGAAAAAGGGAGATTGATGGTCTCCTATGAGTTATATGATACTCTGGGCCTAAAGAAGCAAGTCCTCAGAATTGGGTAGCTGCTTCTACCAAAGGTGGTCAATGGCCACTCCGGGCTTTGCTCACTGGGCCATATGATCATCTTGTTTTCAGGGGGGTATCATCTTGAATGCTTCATTAAGAACCAGAGTGTGCTAGAGTCATCTTTAGTTACAATCCTCTTACAGAGTTGGCCATTCAATGTGTATAAAGAAATTTTCTTGGCTGCCTGCCTAAGATGGGGAAGGAAAAGAGAGAGGGGTTTTAAAAAGATGATGACAAAGTCCCAAAGACACACCTTTGCAAATAATAACAGCTACTATTTAATAAACCCTTGATACTTCAGGAACTGCATCAAGTATTTTACATATATTATCTATTTTAATCCTCACAGCAGTCTTGGAATGTAGATAATAGAATTATCCCCATTTTTACATATGAGGAAACTGAGAAACAGGTTAGGTCACTTGCCTAGGGTCACATAGTAAGTGGCATTGCCACTGGAACCCAGGTCTAAATAACTCCCAAGTCCATGCCCTTAATAACTCTTAATATAATAATAACAGTAATAATAATATTACTATTAATGCTTCTTAAATATTTATTAGATAGGACCAAAATATATGAATCATAAATGATAAATTGGACTTCATCAAAAGTGAAAATTTCTACTCTTCAAAAGGCACTCTTAAGAAAATGTAAAGGCAAGTCACAGGTCAGGATAAAATATCTGTAACACTTATATCTGACAAAGGACTGTTATTCAGTATATACAAAGATCTCCTCCAACTTAATAATAAAAAAAACAAACCACCCAATAAAAATGTGCAAAAGTATTGTGCAGATAACTCACAAAAGAAAACACAGGACTGACTAATAAGTACATGAAAAGAAGCTTAACATCATTAATTATCAGGGAAATGCAAATTAAAACCACAATGAGATACCACTTCACACCTATTATAATGGCTACAGTTGAAGAGACTGATAATATCAAGTGTTGGTAGGGAAGTAGAGCAATTGCAATTTTCACCCACTGCTGGCGGACTTGTAAAATGGTATAACTATTTTAAAAAACAATTTTATTGTTTCTTGTAAAGGTAAATACACATTTATCACATGTCTTAGCAATTCTTTTCTTAGATATTTACCCAAGAGAAATAAAAATGTATGTCCAGAGAAAACTTGTATGTGAAAGGCCATAGTAGGATAATTCATAATAGCCAAAAACCCAAAAAACCTCAAATTCCCATAAGCTGCTGAACTGATAAAATCTGTTATGTTCATGCAATAACAATAATAATAAAGAAAAGTGGCTAATACACACAAAAACATGAATGGAGTTCATAAACCTTACTAAGCAAAAGAAGCCAAACACCAAGGAGTATATTCTACATGATTCCACTTACAGAAAGTTCTAGAATACACAAAATGAATCTATAGTTTAAAAAAAAAAAAAGATCAGTGGTTGCCTGAGGCAAGGATAGGGGAGGTATTGGAGAGTGACTACGGAGGGGAGCAAAGGAACTTTTGGAGAGCCCAAAATGTTTTCTAACTTAATTGGGATGGTGGTTATATTGGTGTTTATGTTTGTCAAACATCATCAATCTGTATACTTAAAACATGTGAATTTTCTTATATATAAATTATACTTCAATAAAGAAATATTTTAAAATGATTATAAAGGAAACATGCCTTTAAAAGATACACTGAATGAAAAAAAAATTGGCTCAATAAAATAAGCCAATGAAATAAGTCACTGTTGTTAAGATGGTGTCCAAGAATCAGTCTTTTATCCTAAACCAAGTCAAACCCACCAGCTAGGGAAGTACTTGTACAAAAAGATGGATATGCAATAGCTCCCGTTCTTGTTTGTACTCCCAGATTGTGGCTTCACTTTTCCCACTGGGAGCTGTTTCCAAAAGCAGTCACAGGCAGGTAGAGAACCCAGCAGTTTCTCTGTTGGCAGCTCTCATAGGATATATGTCTTCCCCAGTGTCAATCTTCTTTATTGAAGAGCTCATAGGTTCCCCCGGAAGTTAGCAAGATCAGTGTCTCTCTAAGCATGGATCCCAAGGCTGACCCTAATCAGGTCCCTCTGAAGGCAACTAGTCCTACAGAGATCAAAGGACACATGCAAAGGGCCCTGGTCGTGCATTAGGCCAACAACCACAATTATGCACACACACTGTTATTTCTTTTATTCTGTACCCAGAGACTATGCCTTGGGCCTCTGACTCTCTTGGTTCAGGATGAACCCTCAAACTCTCTGAGAAGGTGCTCTTAGGAGTTTAAGCATGGAGCCCATTAATCTCTCTGGCAATATCTGAACCCAGGCCTCAAAGTTCTCTTTGTTTCTCCCATTAAGTATCAAGGCACAGTCACAGATATCCTATCACTTTCAAACTTTGAGATACAAACTAAACTTCAATTACGGTCCTAATTTCAAGCTCACAGTCCTTAAAGAACAAAAGAAACCATGGGTAAAAGGTATAATCAGCATTCAGTGGAATTGATCAATAGAAGGGCATTGCTTTTTCTCCTTATGACTAGCAAAGACAACTAGAATAGAAGTTCCATTGCATGGAGTATGATCGTGGCAAATACAAGGTGTCTGAAAAGTAAAGAAACATAGGAAAAATACTTCATTTCTGTATTGCACCTTTTCACATTAGTAATTGTTCCCATGACTTGTATTTAGTGTCACTTTGCCAGCAAAACGTTTGGAGGTTGAAGGAAAACTAACATATTGTTTAAAAATAAAGATCCTTTGTTTCCAGAATTTTCAAACATTCTGTATATATATATATATTAGTCATGTCTTTGAGAGTTGGGTTATTTTAGCTTAGTTGAATAAACCTGCAATTCAGGTAGCTGCCATTACATGGTGGTATAGATATGGGTTATCCAACTAATTCTTGCTCTTCACTTCCCTGCAGGCATGAATCACTAAGATAAACCATAGAAAACTGTATTTCATTATTCTTTTCTGTCCACATAGATTCTCTATTAAAAATAACTCTATGAATCTGATGGCTAGATGGCATGAATCTATCAAAAGAAAACATCATAAGGCAAAATACCTGAAGTAAAAAGAACACCTACCACAATAAAATAGACTGTTATCAATCCTAATTAGCTTAATCAGATCTTTTGTTAGTACTGTCAAGTCAATTCTTATTCCTAGTCACCCTCTGTACAGCAGAGTGGAACATTGCCCAGTTTTTTTGCACCATCCTCTCACCTTCTGGCGCTCTATCAGACAATGCTCCACTGCTATTCATAGGGTTTTCATGGCCAGTTTTTTCAGAAGTGGGTGGCCAGGTCCTTCTTCCTAGTCTGTCTTGGTCTGGAAGCTCCACTGAAACCTGTTCACCATGGGTGACCCTGCTGGTATTTGAAATAGCGATGGCATAGCTTTCAGCATCACAGCAACATGTAGCAGCCACATTAGGACAACTGACATACATGTGGTGTGGTTTTCTGACTGGGAATCAGGCTGCACTGGTGAGAGTGCCAAATCTTAACAGCTAGACCACCAAGGCTGGCTAATCTCTGAATCAGATCCTACTATTCCCCCAATCTAATTAGAACTCACTTTGACCCATTCCAGCTTTGAAAAGTTGCCCTAGATCTTGGCCTGGGCACAAGTGCTGTTTGCCACCTGCCTGATCTGTTGGCTCTGATTGAGGCTGTGGGGCATCAAGGCTTGGCATGAAGCTGGTCACTTTAGGCATTGAAACCTCTTAATCACTTGCTAACTATAATTACTCTCTGCTAAGACCTTATCTATTCCTGACTCACAGGCTGTTCTCACTTCAGTTTAAACTTCTGGTATTCTTACTGAACAGAGGATGGGAAGAGAACATCTTCACCCTACTCAGGTTCCATGTGCTTAAAAAAAGGAAAAGCTAAAACTTTACAAAGATAGCAATATGTAGAATGACTGTTCCCCTATCAGAAAAAAAAGCTCCTTTTGGGGAACTCCTTATGATTACCCCCAATTCTCTCTCTCTCTCTGGCACTAAAAAGAAAAATAATTGTGGTAAAATATACATAACATAAAATTTACCATTTTAAATATACAATTCAATGGTATTAATTATCTTTACAATGTTGTGCAACTATCAACACTATCCATTTCCCGAACTTTTTCACCATCCCAAACTATCTTTCTTTTTTTTTTTGTTTGGTGAGGAAGATTGTCCCTGAGCTAACATCTGTGCCAATCTTCCGCTATTTTGTAAGTGAGACGCCCCCACAGTGTGGCTTGGTGAGTGGTGTGTACGTCTGTACCCAGGATCCAATCCTGTGAACCCCAGGCCGCTGAAGCAGAGCACACAAACTTAACCACTACACCACTGGGCTGGCCCCCAAACTATCTTTCTTTTAATGACTGCTAGTATTAATATTGATCTCCTTGCTTAAAAACCTCTAATTTCTGCTCAAGTTATTTGCTGTTTACAATTAACTGGCTTTTAACGAAATTTATGCATCAGCCCCCCCCCTTTCTTTCTCTCTAGAATTTTTAAAATATTTTGAACATACAGAACCAAACCATTTTTAAGCAGTTGTTCAAGAATAGCAGTTTACTCACAGAGAGATTATGGCACAAGGGGTGTGACATTCTCCCATGATTTAGAGGATAAGTTTTCAGAAAAGATCCTAGAGAGGAGTTAAGTTTCTCCCTGCTGAACTCTGCTTTTATTTCAGGAAGTGGCCACTGTGTACCTTGTGGTGAATCATCAGGCTAGAATAGCAGGCATGGCAGCTTGGATTTTCTTAGACATAGAGAAATTAAGAAAAAACTAGTATAGTGTGCACTATATGCCCACTAATATTTATTTTTAAAATTATTTTAATATGACGAATTAGTCATAATCAGTAAATAATTAAATTAGCCACACAATCCCACACAGAACAAGTGGGAAAAATATAGACGTCTGTGAACGTTTTCTAACTTTTGCTTTGGTGATCCTACTTCTACCAACAGGTTGTTTCCATAATTTTTACAAGAACTCTGCCTTATCTGTTCCAGAGTAATCAGTTTTTAAACAATTACATTTCAAGGTTTAAATGTCCCACTAACACTTTCATGCGCTGCATTAGAAGTCAGAAATATTAATTCTCGAGTCTTTTTGTTTCCTGCCTGCTAAAATAACTCATTTCTGCTTACCTTCAACTTGAAGTTCTACTTTATTTGCCCAGTTGCTCTTTCCTTCATTCTCAGTTTCCAAGCTGCTTTTTAAACTGGAGGCATGTCTGTCCTTAGTTGTTTCAAAAATTCTCTCAGGACTGCTTTCTTTTGGTGAATGAAAAATCTTTATTTGACATTTTAAAGCTTGTTTACTTAAAGGAGCCATACTTCACCGTTTTGTAACAAAGACAAACTTGGCTTAAGTTAAATTATGTGGGAAGATATCCATACCCAACGTATTGGAATTATTTTGTAATTTGCCTTATTCTAAAAAGGATATAGGATCAAAATAATACAAATATAAATTAAATAAATGTAAAACAGGTTTCTCCTCCTGAACCCATGGATCAGAGTGCTCTCCTTAAATTAACCACAACCTGTCATTCCTTCACAGGTTAACAGTTCCCTTATAAAGCTTTATCTGACTAATCCAGCTCACAAAGGTCTCTTCTTTCCCTGAATTCCTACAGCAGTTACACGGCTCTTTCCCCCTTTAAACCATCCTCACACTTCTGCCAAAGACAGCTGATCATATTATTCTCCTACTCAAAAGCCTCTAATAGGTCTACCTGCCTTGAAGATAATCCCAAAATCTTGAACAGAGCAATTAAAACTCCTTACAACCTGGCCCTGATCTTCTTCTCTGGTCTCCAAACCCACCCTGGACTATAAGTATTATCCTCTAGTGATACCACACAACTTGAGAGTCCTTAAATATGCCATACCACTTCATACTTTTTCATGCCTTTGTGTATTGGCACACGTGTCTTATAACCGAAATGGCCTATTTCCTTTTTATTGCCTGTTGAATGCCTATGCATGTTTTAACATCTGGTCAAGAGTAACTTGCTTTAGGAAAACTTCTCTGACTATATATTATAAAGTTTTCATAATTAAAAGAGTATGGTACTGGTATAGGAATAGACAAATATATAAATGAAACATAACAGAGCTCCAAAACAGACCCGTATATACCTGAGAATTTAATGTGTGGTAAAGGAGGCATTTCAAATAAATAATGCTGGAACAATTGGCCATTTGTTTTGAAAGAAAAAAGAAAAAAAATCCATACCACATACAATTTAAAAAAGCCAGATTGGTTTTTAAAAATACCGTTATATAAAATAGAAGTCAATGTAGGAGACTTTTTGTATGTTTCTTTAATGGGGAAGTAATCTTAAAAAAAAACAAAATACTTCAATAAAATGATTGCTAAATTTAACTTCAAGTTAAAAAAATCTCTATGACAAGATATTCTAAACAAGTTCAAAGAAAAAAAGCAGTAGTCTAGGTATAATTATTTGAATTATTTACAACATACAAGACAAGGTATTAGTATCCAGAGTATATAAAGAACTCTTGAAATTCAATTAGAAAAGAACAAACTCTCCAACAGAAACATGGGCAAAATACATGAAAAGGTCACAAAGTCGGAAATACAAATTCCAATAACCATATGAAAATATGCTCATTCTCAACAAGTAAATATGGAAATGCAAAAAGAACAGCAATGAGATACCATTTTTAAACCATCAGATTGAATAATAACGAATTAGTTTGATGATACCATAAAATCCAGCAATTCTACTTCTCAGTATCTAAACTAGAAAAACATGTGTACGTAAAAGAGTGTTCACTGCAGTGCTGTTTGTAATAGTGATAAGTTGGAAACCCTAAATGAATATTAATAGGGGGACTAAAAACAAACTGCATTATATCTATACTATGGGACACTATGCAGTAATTTACAAGGATGAAGTATTGATAAGACATAGCACTGAATGAAGCAAAAGCAAATTTGCAGATATTTTTGTACTGAAGAAAGCTGATTTCATAAAAAAGAGAAAAGTAATACTATACATACTATATATTTTTCTATCGATACATATCTATGTATGTAAGGGCTTAGAAAAAGTTCTGGTTTAGGGGATGCTAACCTTACCTATAACATACTTATGTGCTACTTATATAGTTAAAAATAAAAATAGAGTAAGAAATATGTTAGGATTTTAGGATTTAAACATCATTCACTATGAATTGTTGTTTTCGGCAAGACTCAAAGGATGTTTCCTCAATCAAAATGACAGTTTATAACAGACTATTTGAGGCAAGGACTATACCAAAGACATGACTCTACACCCATCATCTCATTTAGCTTCCCTAACAAGCAGGGCCAGGATTAGGGAGAGGAGAGTGAGGTCACATCACGTCAGCCAAGTACAAGACTGGATCCTGCCTTTATTTTTAAAAATGTGATATTTTGTTCATTATAGATGTTTGCATTAATTTGGATTTTTTTCATAAGAGTGCATTAAATTTTATTTATCTTGATTAATGAGTTTTTTGGTGCTCCCTAAATTTTGCACCCAAGGTGAGTGCCTCACTGTACCTCTCCCTAGTGCAAATCCTGTGTAACAATACTGTGAGTCTGGTATTATTACATCCATTTTACAGGTGAGGAACTTGGCCTAAGGCTATACAGCTAGTAAACAATAGAGCCAGGACTCAAACTCAGGCCCATGAGACTCAACACTCATGTTTACCAACTCAAAGTTTTTGTATAATTTTATTTTGTTTTGTTCATTAGCTCAACGGAGCTATGCTAATTCCCAGTGATAATATGCTTTATATATCTTCCATGTGGCTGTGCTTCACACCCTATTTGGCAATATAGTTTTAGCATTGGCACACAATTCGTGGGAGCGCTCTGTACTTTGCATTGCTCACCGTCTGTCAGAGAGATATGGAAAAAAGTCTTGTCAGAAATAGGATGTGAATTATGCAGTACCAGAGTGGTTTGATCCATACTCTTCAAGAGAAGAATCATAAACCTGTATAGACTTGAAGGCAGATTTATTGGTTCCACCTTATTTTGATAAAGGAGTACTTGAAAGGTAAATCATTGATTGCTCATTGCAAATTTTCATACCTATTTTGAGAAACAATCAATGAACATGTATTTATTGAACACTCACTTAGCTCCCTTCTCAGTGGTTCTCAACCAGGAGCAGTAGAGCTCGCATAAGGGAATTTGGAAATGTGTAAAGGATGTATTTTGGTTGTCCAAATGACAAGTTGAAAAGGATTATTTGACATAATATCAAAAGAAAGGAGAGATTATATCTCTGGTGATGGTGTGGGGAGGGGATTTGGGGAGTCAGGAAAGACTTCATGAAGGGGGTTTTATTGCAGGTAAGTCTTTGGCATACCTGGATATGGAGAGAAAGGCATTCCAGGTAGAGGGAAGAACTTGAACAATTAACAAAAAGAACTCACATGTATTGACTACTCACTATTTGCCAGGCACTGTTCTAAGTGTCTTATAGATTTTAACTCACTTATTCCTCATACCAATTCTATGAGATTAGGTTAAGATCATAGAGAACTCTGATTGTCAGGCTAAAAGGCTTAGAAAATGCCACTTACTATATTTCTATATCGCATAACCTCAATAATATGCTCATCAGTATATTAAAGATGCAGAGAAATTCCAGTGGTAACATGCCTGTTCAACGTTGTTTAATCCAGACTTTCACAAACTTATTTGGGAGAAAATCTATTTTTATCAATAAACTTCTATCTACATCTGTGTTCCAAATGAACACGTTCTGGGAAAATTTGTAGATAATGGGGAATTAAACTGGTTGTAAGGGAAATGGAGAGGAAGCTATAAATCTGAAACATAATTTGCTGTTTTAGTCATCAAAGAAAGTCTTTCCTTTTACAAGATCATAAAATGCTCTGTGCTGTTGTCATGGTGATATGACAAAGAAGTACCATGATGCCACCAAGATTTGTTCAACTAATTGTACCTAATTAATTAATCTATCTCAGAATGATTTTTTTTACTTGACAGTCATTCTGTATTTCATCTATAGGAGTAAACTAAAATGAATAGTTCATAACATATTTAAAAAGAAGAATAATGGGACAAAACTCATCCTACCAGATGCTAAAATGAACTATAAAGGTAAAATAAACAAAACAGTGTGGTATTAGTATGAAAATATCAGTGGACCAGAATAGACAACCCAGAGACCTATCAAAGCATATTTAAGAATTGGTTTATGTTAAAGGTGTCACGATAAGTCAGTAAGATATGGTCATAAAAAGTTATTCTATTAATGGTTATAGGATTATGTCATTTAAATATACAGAAATAAAAAGTTAGATTCTAACTCTTTACTTTATACTGAAATAAATCCAAAATGACTTGGAAATGCTAAGTGAAAACAGGAAGACATAGAAAACTAGAAAAAATATAGGTGAATATTTATCAAATTATGGTAAAAAGTATAATTTTATGAGCATAAAATCAATGGGAAAACAAAAAAGTAAAGGTTTAATATATTTTATGCTCTCATTAAAACCATCAAGTGTAAAAACTCCCATTCTGCAATTAGATATCACAAATTGTTCTCAAGCACACATTTTACAAATATATTGATCATGTGCCAGGCCTTAAAGAGAGTCTTAACAAATTTTGAAGGAAACATATTATAGTCTCTGTCCATAGTACAATTAAGTTAGATGCTAGTAATAAAAAATAAAGTGAATAAAAATACAAATTAATAACTAATAAAATATTAAAATAAGCAATAATAAAAAATTCTCACAAATGTGCAAATTAAAAAACTCTCTGGATCAAAGGAGAAATCATAATAGAATTTAAAAATACTTAAAACTAGGTGATAATGACAACATATTGCATCAAAATATGCGGGATGCAGTGAAAGCCATGTTCCAAGAGAAATTCACAGTTGTAAATGCTCATGCTACAAAAAGACCAGAGGCGGAAATTAATAAGGCAAATGTCCAGCTAAGTAGAAAAGGAACAACAGAATAAATTAAAAGAAAGTAGAAGAAAGGATAAAAGTAATAATAACAGTAGAAAGATAGTAAAGATAACAGAAAAATCAAGTAAATAGAAAACAAACAAATAATAAGGAGGGTCAACAACAGCAAAAGTTAGTTCATTAAGCAATCAGCAAACTAAACAGAGTTTTGAAAATATTAATCAAGAAGAAAAGAAAATGCACAAATAAATATATTTTTTATAAATAAGAAAGGAGATCTAGCAACAGATAAAGTAGACATTAAAAGATAAAAAATTTATGAACAAGCTTAAGTCAATAAATTTGAAAACTTAGATAAAATGGAAAAAACATAGAAAAATATATCTTCACAAAATTGACTCAAGAAGAAATACAGGACTACCACTGTTGTCCATGATAGAGTAACAGGGCCAGATTTAACTTCTTGCCTTAAATAAGGAGATGACTGGACAAAGTAAATGAAATGACAGTTTTCAGACATTGGACAAGAGACAGAATAGGGCAGTGATCTCTGGGAGAAGGAATAAAATGAGGTGAGCCTTATGATTGTCCCAGCTTCCTGCTTGAGGATAGTTTCCAGGCTGCAACACAAGGAAAGGGAACCTGAACAGAGACCAGTAGTATCCTTGAGTTAAGGAGACAGAATTTGAAGTTTGAGGAGACCAGGACATCTATAATTTGTGCTTCAAATACTAGAGAGGATGGGGCTGCACACATAGAATTCTGGAAATCTTCAGAGGGGTACTCTCAAGTCTGTGACTGAGCACTGCCCTTCTGAACCCAGGAAAACAGCCAACCACCAGAATGGAGTAGGCAGAAAAATACTTGCAGCATACACCAGGCTGGGTGTAGTTTCTGCTCCCACCAGCCAGAGTGGAAAGATCTCCTCATATATCAGATACAGTCCTCAGAAGAGTACTGCCTTAGCCAGGGGGACAAATTAGTCCTAGACTAAAGGCTTCTCTAGACACAAACTAAAATTTCAAGAACAATCCTCAAAAGGATAAAACTGATTCCAAGTAACAACTGTATCCTGGAACAAAATCCAATAATATTTAAAGAAATACAAAAAACTTGATTACCTAAAAACATAGAATTCAAAATCAACAGCATTGAAAGAAGTAGGAAAACTAGGAGCATAACCACAAGAAAAATCAATCAGTAGGAACATATCAAAAAACAAAGCAAATCATTGAATTAACAAACAAGAACAGTAAAACTGCTTTATAAATATCCTTGATTTGTTTAAGATCATAAAACATGAACATGATAAAGAGAGAAACAGAAGACATAAAAAGAAACAAGTATAATTTTTAGAAATTAAAACTACAATACCTGAAATGAAAAATACACTGGGTGAGATTAACAGGAGAGTAAACACTACAAAAGAAAAAATTAGTCATCTAAAATGAAGCACATAGAAAAAAAGACTGGAAAAAGTGAACAGATGAGTGGGATGATATAAAATATTCTGCATACATTTAATTGAAGTGCCAGAAGAGGAAGGAATGAGGGAACAAAAAAAAATTGAAAAAATGATGACAAAAATTTCCCATATTTGATGAAACCTATAATTATAATCATATTGCTGAACACTAGTGATCAAGAGCCATGCAAAAGCAGCAAGGGAAAAAAGACATGTTCTCTAGAAATGATGCAAGTTAGAATATGATAGAGCATCATATTTAAGATACTGATAAAAAGACTGTCAACCTAGAATTTTATAGTCAGCAAAATGGTAACTATTTGGGTAAATGCATAGAATTTTCTTTTCTCTTATTTAATTGCTTTTAAAGATAATTGACCTCAAAAGCAGAAAAAAACCCAAAAACATATTGTGGTGTTCATAACATATGTAGAAGGAAAATGCATGACAACAATAACACAAAGGTCAATAAGAGGAAATGACAGTTAACTTTTGTAAGGTTCTTACAAGATATGTGGAGTGGTATTATTTAAGACTCTAATAAGTTAAACATTTATTGGAAGCCCTAAAGCAACCACTGAAAACAAAAAGATATATAGCTAAAAAGCCAATGGTAGAAATGAAGTGGGATTAAAAAAAATACTCAAATCAAAGGAAGGCAGGGAAGGAGCAACACAGGAACAAAAAATAGGTCAAAGAAAAAACAAACAGTAAAATGGTAGATTTAAATACAACCATAATCACATTAATGTAAAGAAACTAAACATGTCAATTGAAAGGTATAGGTTGTCAAACTAGATTTAAAAAAGCAAGACACAATGATGTGCTGTCCTCAGAAAACATTCTTTAAACGAAAAGAAATAAATAGCTTGAAAGTAAAAGAATGGAAAAGATATACCATAAAACATTAATTAAAAGAAAGCTGGAATGGCTATATTAATATCATACCAAGTAAATTTCAGAGCAAGGAACATTATCAATGGTAAGGAAGGATATTTCATGATGATAAAGTAATCAATTCATCAAGAGAAGAACATAACAATCCTAAACCTGTATTTACCAAATAACAGAGCTACAAAACACACAAAGAAAAACTAACAGAACTGAAAGGAGAAATAGACAAATCCATCATTATAGTTGAAAATTTCACACCCTTCTCTCAAATAGTTGATATAAAATGTAGATGGAAAGTCAGAAATGATATAGAAGTCTTGACCAACAGTTGACTAACTTGACCCAGTTGATATTTACAGAACCCTCCCTACAACAGCAACAACTCCTTTTCAAGTGCACATAGAAAATTCAACAAAAGGAACCATATTTGGAAATTTAACAACACATTTATTATGTACTGAATGTTTGTGTCCTCCCAAAATTCATGTGTTGAAGTCTTAACCTACAATATGATGATATTTAGAGGTATCTTTGAAAGGTAATTAGGTTTAGATGAGGTTATGAGGGACCCCCATGATGGGTTAATGTCCTTTTAAGAGGAGGAAGGCAGAACTGAGCGCTCGCTCTCATTTTCTCGCTCTTGCTCTCTCTTTCTCACTGCCATGTGAGAACACAGGGAGAAGGCAGCCATCTGCAAGCCTAAAAGAAAGTTCTCACTAGAAACCAACTCAGCTGGCATTTTGATCTTGGACTTCTTAGCCTTCAGAACTGTAATAAATGTCTGTTATTTAAGCCACGCAGTCTATGGTATTTTGCTATAGCAGCCCGAGCTAAGACACTTCTAAATAATCCATGAGCTAAAGAAGAAATCACAAGAGAAATTAGAAAATATCTTGACCTGAATGAAAATGAAAAACAACATATTAAAATTGTGTGATGCAGCAAAAGCAGTACTTATGGTGAAATTTATACACTGAATGTTTATATTAGAAAAGTAGAAAGTTTTCAAATCAATGATTTAAGCTTCTACCTTAAGAAACCTATTAAAGAAGAAGAAATAAAACCCAAAGTAAGCATAAAGAATTAAAGAATAAAGAGCAGAAATAAATGAAATATAGATAAAATAAATGAAGGGGCCGGCCCGGTGGCATAGCAGTTAAGTTCATGGTCTCTGATTCAGCGGCATGGGGTTTGCGGGTTCGGATCCTGGGCACTAGCCTACGCACCACTTGTCCGGCCATGCCATGGCGGCGTCCCATATAAAGTAGAGGAAGATGGGCACGGATATTAGCCCAGGGCCAGTCTTCCTCAGCAAAAAGAGGAGGATTGGCAACGGATGTTAGCTCAGGGCTAGTCTTCCTCACAAAAAAAAGAAAAAAAGCCAATTCTTTCAAAAGATTAATATAACTCATAAAACTCTAGACAGGCTGATAAAGAAGAAAAGAAAGAAGACACAAATTATTTGTCTCAAGTATGAAAGAGGAGACATTACTATTACCCAACAGGCATTAAACGGATAATAAGAAAATATTATAAACAACTTTATGCTAATGAATGTAACAACTTAGATGAAATAGTAAAATCCCTTGAAAGATAAAAACTAACAATGCTCACTCTGAAGAAATAGATAACTTGAGTATCCTACATCAATTAAAGAAATTGAATTATTAGTTAAAACTTTCCTACAAAGAAAACTTCAGACTTAGATAGCCCCACTGGTTAACTTTCCCTAATACATAAGGAACAAATAACACCAATTATGTATAAATTCTTCCAGAAAATAGAGAAAGGAGAACTTCCTAACTCATTTAATGAGATCTGTATCACTAAATTCTAAAACCAGAAAATGATATTGCAAAAAATGAAAAGTACACACTCAAATGACTTATGATCGTATACACAGATTTTTGACAAATTGAATCAAGAAATTTATTGAAATGATTATACCTCATGACCAAGTAGGATTTATTCCATGCAGCGTTATTGTATCATTGTGAAAATCAACAAATAATTAACTACCTGAACAAATCAAAATAGAAAATACAATCACATCAATAGATGCACAAAGGCATTTGACCAAATGTAATACCCTCATGATAAAAATATCTCAGCAAACTAGGGAACTTCATCCTGATAACTGGCATCTATGAAAAATCTATAGTTAATATCATCCTTAACAGTAAGAGACTGAAGGCTTTCTCCCTAAAAATTATAGTGCATCAAAAATACAAAATAATTATAGAGATACATTTAACAAAACGTGCTAGTTTGTATACTGAACACTACAAAACATTGTTGAGAGAAATTGAAGAGTAAATAAAAGAGGAAATATACCATGTTCTTGGAATGAAGGACTTAATATTGTTAATACGTCTGTTTTCCCCAAATTGATCTATAGATCAAATGCAATTCCAATCAACTTTCTAGTAGGCTTTTTTTTTACTGTAGAAATTAAAAGACTGATTCTAGAATTCATATAAATGCAAAGGACTAAAGAGCAGAAGCAATTTGGTAAAAAAAACAAAAACAAATATAGAAGACTTAAACTACTTAAACTTTTAAGATATACGATAAAATTATAGTAATCAAGATAGCATGGTATTCATGTGAAGACATTTATGTAGATCAAAGGAAGAGAATGGAGTCCAGAAATAGAACTACGTATGCATGGTCAATTGATTTCTGTAAGAAGTGCCAAGGTAATTCAAGGGGGAAAAGAAAATCTTTTCAATAAATTGTTCTGGAACAATTGAATATCTAAATGGAAAAAAATTAACCTCAAACCTTTCCTGACTCCATATACAAAAATTAACTCAAAGTGGATTTTACACCTAAATGTAAGAACTACAACTATAGAACTTCTGGAAGAAAACAAGTAACCTTGGATTAGGCAAATATATCTTAAATGTGACACACAAAAAAGTATGAACTACAAAATTTTTAAAAATGGATTAAGATTAAATTTCTTCCATCAAAATTAAAAACTTCTGCTCCTCATAATATACTATTAGGAAAATGAAAGGCATGTCCCAGACTAGAAGAGAAGACTTGCAAAACATCTGATAAAGAGCTTGGACCTCGAATATGTAAAGAACTCTTACAACTCAATAATAAGAAGCTAAGTTTCTCATTAAAAAGAAAATGGGCAAATATTTGAACACTTACTTGACCAAAGATGATATATGAATGGCAGAT
The DNA here is from genome assembly GCA_031878705.1 of Tapirus indicus. Classification (NCBI taxonomy): domain Eukaryota; kingdom Metazoa; phylum Chordata; class Mammalia; order Perissodactyla; family Tapiridae; genus Tapirus; species Tapirus indicus. The sequence goes on along the minus strand of CM062942.1, from coordinate 88,655,709 downwards.
AAGCACATGAAAAAATATTTAGCATCATTAGCAATTTAAAAATGCAAATTACCACCACATTGACATGCTACTTCACATGCAGTAAAATAGCTGTAATTAAAATTATTAATACCATTTGCTGAGAAGGACTTGGGGCAACCAGAACTTACACAATGCTTGAGAGAATGCAAGACAGTACAGCACTTTAGAAAACAGTTTTGTTGTTTCTTTCAAACTTGCACTTACCATATAACCCAGCAATTCTATTCAAGGGAAGTAAAAACATATGCCCTCACAAAGAATGCTCAAAGCAGCTTTATTCATAATAGCCCCATACTAGAAAAAACCCAAATGTTCAGGAACTAGTGAATGGATAAACAATTTGTGGTATATCCATGCAATAAAAAAGAATGATTGGAACTACTGATACATACAACAGCATGGAGGATCTCAAAATAATTATGCTAAGTGAAAGATGCCAGACAGAAAATACCATATACTATATACTCTCATTTTTATGAAATTCTAGAAAAGGCAAAACTATAATGCTATAAAGCAGATCATTGGTTGCCTGGGGCTAGAAAGGAAGGGGGATCGACTGTAAATGGGAACAAGGGAAATTTTGGGGGTGATGGAAATATTCTACCTCTTGATTGTTGTGATGGTCACAAAACTGACCATTACCAAAACTCATTAAACTATATGCTTAAAATTGGTGAATTTTATTGTATGTAACGTATTCTTCAAAGAAGTTGGGATATAATTTGCAATGACAAAAAGATTAACACCCATGTGAAAAACTGCCAAAGTACGTGAATAGATAACCTAAATCTTAACTCAGATAAAACTAATGCAAACACTAGTAATTGAAACACTATTTTTCTACCTAAAATATGCATTCGCACGTGTGTTCTAGACCTTGGAAGGCAGTTTAACTATGTTATCAAGAGTCTCAAAATAATCTCTACATCTAGGACCCTATTCTCAAGGAAATAAGCAGAGATATAGTTTAAAAACTATTTACAATAATATTCATTATATTAGTGAAAAATTAGGCACAGCCTAAATGTACTAGAGTGGAATGAATAAATAAGTAAACTATGATATATCCAAAAGGTTAAAAAATCATAATAAAATATAAACAAAAGAGGAATATAAAATTAAATATATAATTAGATCTCAAGTTCATAAGTTCTATATATTTATAATTATATATGAAACCTGGCCAGAAATACACTGACATATTAACAGCCATTATCTTCAAATAATGGGATTATAGATGATTATTTTCTTCTTTATAATTCCTATACTTTCCAAATTTTCCGTAATGAATGTTTGTAACTTTTGTGTGTGTGTGTGAGGAAGACCAGCGCTGAGCTAACATCTATTGCTAATCCCCCTCTTTTTGCTGAGGAAGACTGGCCTTGGGCTAACATCCATGCCCACCTTCCTCTACTTTATATGGGACGCCGCCACGGCATGGCTGACAAGCGGTGCGTCAGTCTACGCCCGGGATCCAAACCTGTGAATCCCAGGCCACCAGAGCAGAGCGCATGAACTTAACCACTATGCCACCGGGCCGGCGCCTGTTTGTAACTTTTATAATCAGCAAATAAACAGCTGTCAATATTAGTTTTAAAGTACAGAAATAAACAAAATTTTTAATGTTACTTTTTGTCCGTGGAAATAGAAATTGCACGAACATAGTAGTACAGTCAAGCCCAGACTAACTTCATGCAGTTAATCCTTTCGGTAGTTCATCTATATAGCAGATGGTATAACCCAGATTCTAGGTTAAGCCCTTGCTTCTAGGTTCCCTGTCGTATGCCAGTTGATGTGTATCCAGGGACTACTTTAGATATTAGTCCGAACAAAAACTAAGGTGAGTCTACAGAAGGAAAAAATATCCCGGAATGCATTTCCAAACCTAATTTTATTCATTTAGGATTATTTCTCCCCCCCCCCTTTAAATTATGTTACCCTTCTCCCTCCTACCTAGCAACATGGAAATTTAAGATATTTTCTGCGTTTATTTTTAAAATTTCCATAACAGGCTTTAAATTGTACAAAATTGGCCTCATGAGGCCTAGCAGAATTCATTCTAAAGCAATCAAAAGGACTGCCAAAGCTTCTCCTTTTAAAGGTTATCGTAGGGATACTTCTCTGCCTTACTCTCTGAGCAGCCTTTTCTGGAGGAGCCTTAAAGTCTTGGTTTGACAAATTTGTTTGCTTGCCCTGTCCTGAAACCTTTAGTTGTGAAATGTCTGCTGCTGGCTCTTCTGTTTCAGAATTCATGCTCTTCTGCTATTATTGACAAAGCTCCTACATTAGCAGAATCCCCAGTTGTCCCTAGGGTGGGTGAATCAAGGTGATTGCCCTTGTGAGGAGAAACGCGGGATACATATTGTTGGCAGCTGTGTTATACGGTTATTCAGCTGGTGGACACAAGGGAAGTGGCCTCTGACAAGAGTATGCCAAAAAATACATGAGGTTCACTTAACATTAGTTCTTAACCTTCCTCCTCCTGACAGCACCAAGCATAAACATTGCCTAGGAATATGCTTCTCCAAGTCTATTTCTCTCTAAATAACTGAGGCTGCCTATCTAAAACCTCTTTCCATTTCAGTTTATTTTAGCCTGATTTCACTGGATACAAATATGGGACTTGGGGCAGGAAAGAGCATACGATGATTTGCCATCACTGCTCCACTGAATAGCCTTAATAATATCATAGTTTTATCTACCAACACTTATCTATTGAGTGTGGGGTGAAAAGATGGTTTTACCCGAACAATTTACTTGCAGAAAATAAGTTGTAAAAGCAACCCGTGCTACAATATTTCAAAGAGAGAGAGAGCAATATAGGTCATATTCATTGACGTGCATGGTAAGGCAAAAGAATAAGACCTGGGCTTCAAGGACTAATGTAATAGTCAGCCAGGACTCTACAATGATTCCAAATTATTTATCTTGGGCTTAGCAAACGTGTCCAACATTTTGGTTTGTAGCATTTTTACCAACCCGCTGATGTTCTGAGGCAACATAGACTAATAGATAATAACATAGACTGGTGTTAGTAGTCAGAATGGAGTATTGGATTCCACATTTCCATCTTGAGAAAATTAAAGTTCCTCCTTGAGTCTTAGTTCCTTATCTGTTATGTGGAGTATTAATACCTATTGTACAGATTCATTGTGAAGAATAAGTGTGATAATTAGTAAAAACAATTAGCTTAGTATCTGGCTCATAGTATAGTTTCAATGTTTATTAGTAATAGTAGCAGTATAAATAGTAGAAGTAGTAGTAGAGTTGTTGTTATTATTATTTATTCTTAGCCTGCTTTTTCAGTAACTACTAAATACAAATTATTGGATGCCACGGTGGAGGTCAGTTTGCTAACGTTTCCCTGGAGAAATAAAAAAGTAAGTGTGTTTGGTTATCTTTATTTTTAAGATATTTTCAAAAGTCTTAGCCATGGTTGTATTTAAACTTTTGTCTTCTTCACGTGAGCTTATTTTAGGGCTTGAAAAATCACCATAGCATTTGCATTTTTTTCCATGAAAGTGAAACTAAAGTCATTAGTATGACAAGATAGTCACGAAAAGTTAGTTGGGAGAAAAAAAATACTTTATTTTAGCACTGATATTCCCAAATGCCAAGTGTAAATGTAACTAGCCAGTAGAACTTTTTCTCCCAGTGGAAAGCTCATCCACAAGACTTACAAGTCAAGCAAAAGTCAGGAAATTGGCAAATACTGGGAGTCTATCTCTAACACTATTCCTGAGGGGAGAGAGCTGGATACCACAGTAGCTGGAGTTTCTATCCAGTGGGATTTAATTCCTGAAAAAGCAGAAAGCCCTTAATATAAAATGGATCTCAATTACAAGACAGCCCCACAACATGAACCTTGAGGGCAACACAGACTCATCATTTTACTCATTTATTCAATAAACATTTATTGATCACACCGCTCTAGAAAAGCATTAAAGCAAGGGTCCATTATACAGACTTTGGAAATCACTGATAGATTTTCATTGTCTCCTGTTAACCCTAGTGATAGGAATAGTATGAATTTGTCTGAAAAGTATTGGGTGTAGAGTTTGGCTTCTGTTCCCTTTGTAATTATTAGTGGTGTACTTTCAAGGGGCCAAAAGCTTTGAAAGCATCTCACTCCACACTGAGCTCCAGTAACACTTGCATCAGGGTTCTGTTGGCTTCTCTGTCTCCTTATCTTTGCTATTTGGAATTCTAGAAGGTGAAACTAAAAAAGAAATATTCCAATTCCAGTGAGGCAGACTGTATTACTTCAGAAAATGTATTAGTCACTGTGATTTGAAATGGTTTAAAGCATAATTAAAGGTACTTGTGGGAAAAATTTCAAATGTAAACATTAAAATATCAAACCAAGCCCAGAAGGCATGGTCTATGTCTTATACAACCCCTATGTTTGACATATCACTTATCCTTGAACCTAGTAGGTGACTCCTCCCTCAAAAAATATAGTTTGTTTCAGGACCTATCCCCGGTGTAAGACAATTATATATATATCTACTGATCGATAAGCATGTTCATGGAAGCTGGTCAAAAACATTTACAGCCTTTTTGCTGTTACAGATGATTACAAAGTAAGCCTTCTACAAAGAAAGTGAAAATTTTCCTACAACTGGAAACATCTTGAACTCTTCAAGGCTCACATAACTTCAGAGCAATGGAAACCACATTTTTGACTGTGTCCTAAGTCCTACCACAGAATGGAAAAAAGGATGGGTTTTGGTGTGGAGAGTGGAGGAGTGTGGTCAGTAGACGGAAAACTATTATATTGTGGCATGTTAAATTTCTTCAATATAGGGTTATGGGTGGGGGTGGTGGGAGGGTGGGTACATGCTTTCTCATAGATCAATGTAGTCTGGAAAATGTGCCCTCAATTTTGGCTAAGGAGAGATATTAACTAATATATTTTAAAATTTCAATCAAATCAATCACAATAGTATGTAACTAGTGCCCACTACATAGGAAGAAAAGGAAAGCAGAAGAGAAAGACTGTCTTTGACACAATTACAACCTAGTTGAGGTGACAAAACATACACAGATTGTGGCAAATCATGTTTCACTGTGTTAGTGCTATCAGCATTTAGCATGAGAGCAAATATATGGCTTGAGAGTTAATGGGAAGAAATTCTCTGACTTAACCTTTTACAAATTGCTCCATCAAGCAATATTCAATGAAAATATCAAAATAAGTTTTAGGCATCCTTTTTCTCTCTGCAATTATTTCTAGAATTAACTTTCCACTAAGGTCATACAGGCCCATCTAAAAAGGATGGTGGGATTTTTAGTCTTTAGCTCCATTATTAATGAAATGTTCTGTCCATTGTAGGCGCTTGATGAAATTTTGTTGAATAAAGCAATTTTTGATAGTTGCAATTTTTGATAGTTCTAAAAGAATTAATCATATAGCTGGTTTACATTACTCACTGCAATACTCTCATGCCATCTGCTACTTCTGGAGCATTTCTGCAGTTTTTCCCACTAAGTCTATCTAACACTGAAAAGGTAGTAAGGTCGTGTAGGTGTTGCACATGAGTGTTCTATCACATAACTATGCCTCAGCAACCTAACAGAACGTAAGTTCCTCAAAGGAAGTGACTGGGCTAAGCCTTCTGAATACCTCCAAGGTGACTTCTATTGAAATCTGTGTGTAGAGCATGAGCATATTGTATACTGCTGACCTATTGACTTATTGGAAGTTTGGCATACATATTCAGAAGGCTTAGTCATGCTAGACTGATTCCTCATCTAATTCTGGATATTCAATTCTAACTTTGCACCAATGGGTGATTTGGTTAATGTCTACAAGAGTCAGGGGATGTTTTAATAAATTGCACCTATTAGCATGTTGTATAGAATGCTTCTTCTTTCCCACCACACACCCAGCAATATGCACTGCTGTAGTCTCACAAAACTGTACCATCTGCCACAGAGAAGAAAGAGCTCAGGTGTCTCCCAAGTATTCTTAACAATACTATTCTACTTCTCTAAACACAGCATTAACATAGAGCTGATTGTGCATTCAAATACCATCACGGACAGCCAAGGGACCATTCAACACTCCACATACCCTATTGCTATCTAGCCTGCCTCTGAACCTTCCAGTGATTCCAGCCTGATGGAAAAAGAAACTAAAATATGTTCCTCATAGTTGATCCTTCTAAAGAAAGACAGCTCTGAGAAAACAAGTGTCATTGAGCTATGAATCATATCCTCAGACATGTGATTATCATCTGAAGTTTCACTGTCAGCTCTTTTTGGATTAGCCTGGTTGACGGTGTCCTGAGAGACTAGAAGATGGGACTGTAGTGTACAGACCTTGCTTGGCCTGGTAGCCTGGAGCTCCACTGTGCCTTTCCTGCATCTTATCCCTATCCTCTGCAGACCCCTTCCCCTCAGCATAATAAATGCACTCAAGTCTTTCCCATCCTCAAGAAACACTTTCTTGATTTAAGAATTCCTCTAGCTATTGCCTTCTCCAGTCTTTTACAGAAAATTTACTTGAAAGATTAGCTTATATCCTTTTCCTTCCTTCCCAGTTACTGCTTTCACTAAGGTCACCAGTGACTTCCATATTTACAAACCCAGTGAATAATTTTCTGCCATGATATTATTTTATTATTTGATCTCTCTTAGGTATTTGAAATCCTGTCTTAAAATTTCACTTTCTCTTGGCTTTCGTGATACTCCCTTGTTTTTTTTCTCCTTGTCCATGGCAGCTCCATTTCAATGTCCTTCATGGTCTTCCTATTCTTCATAGGCTTCCTATGGAATTGTTTAAGCACTGGTGTTACCCCTGGTGCTCATCCTTGGCCTCCTGCTATTCTTACTCTATAGAGCTCTTTTGAGTGATTTATTCCAAACCACAGACTAAATTTCCAGTTATATCTGATGACTTCCAAGTATATATCTAAGAACTCTTAATTGTGTTCCAGACTCATGTTTCAACCTGCTTAAAGAATATTTCCACCTGGATGTCTCACAAGCATATCATATTCAATACATACAAAACCATACCCATCTTACTTCCCTGAAATTTTCCTACCTGTCCTGTGGTACCACCAGGTGTGTGGTTTTCTGTTAGAAATCTGTAAGTCATCCCGTATTCCTCCCTTTTCCTCACTACTAACATTCATTCACCCATTCACAAAATCATGTTGCTTCTGTTTTGTTAGTAACACTAGCATCTGTTTCCTTCAACTTTATTTGTACTTCATTCTTTACCACCTAAATTCAGATATTCATCATTTCTTGCCTGGCTAACAATAATTCCCTAATTTATTTCCTTCCACTTCATCTGCCACATTGACATCAGAGTGGATCATGTCAGCAACTGAATTAAAAACCTTCCACGGTTTCCCACTACTTTCAGGATAAAGTTTAAACTCTTCAGCTAAGTACAAAAAAACTCTTCATAACCTCTATCCACTCCACAAGCTTCATCTCTATCACTTCTGTACATGTGCACTTTTCTCCAGCCATATCAAAATATGTTTAATTCTCCCAAATAGATCACATTAATGCAATATGAGTAACATTTTAATGCACTAGAGTAGGGGTTACCAAACTTTTTTTGTAAAGGGCCAGATAGCAAATAATTCACACTTTTCCAGTCATACAGTTTCTGTTGCAACAACTTTACCAATGTAATGTGAAAGCAGCCATAAACAATCCATTAATTAAACGAACACGCGTGACTGTGTTCTAATAAAACTTTATTTACAAAAATAGGGGCTGGTAAGATTTGGTCCTTGGGTCATAGTTTCCTGACTCTTGAACTAGAGGAACATAGTATACAAAGAAATCTTGTCTTGCATCCTATTACAGGTCTAAGAACTAATTTTTATTTTTCATGTCAATGAGGATTTTCAAATGTTAGGTTTACTAAAAACAAGAGACACCTGTACTTAAGACACTGTATAAACCTCAGAAAGATCTAGGAACATAAAGTAATTAACTTCCAACCATGAACTATCTTCCTGGCCATAATGCAGATTTAAGCTTTCCTAAGCATTCGATAAGTCTGTATTTTCACTTGGAAAATAAAAAATCTTCTCAGAATTCTTTGCTTCATTGGCTTTGACATATTCACTTATCCTTGTGGTGTATTTTCTTTTTTCCTGATGCTAAAGCTTCTTGTAAATCATTTTCTGTCCGTTTCTAGGTGTTAGTGCTTCCAGAGTAGGGGGAAATCCAGAGCCTGATAAATATTGGGCATGTCAGGGAAAGATTAATGTCACTAAATGCTCTCACGACCTATTATATCATCGGGCATGCAGACTGAGTGTCCTTACTCTGAAGGAAAAGTGAAAATAGAAATACTTGGGATGACTTCATTTCCAGCGATGGAGTTAAAATTTTAAAAATCTGATTTTGAAGTCTGGTCTAGGGACTTATCATTAAGAAAAGCTTTGATAATTTCTTCCTTAGTAGAAGAGAGAAAATTAGAGGCAGAGCAAGGGTTTAATCCTATACATAAGCAGAGTGGATGATTATCTGTGGGCTAGTTCTTGTGACCCCCCTCAAGTCTCCCTCACCATACTGTCAAAATACCAAGCATTAGTAGACATGTCTTATTTTCTTCTCCCTTAGTACTCTCCTTTCCAGAAACAAATCTGATAAGCTTAGTGTGTTAATTATTGCAGGCAACATTACATTTGAATTACAGCAATGTTCTTCAAGAATAGAGCAAGTAAAAATAAATTGTTATCAAGAAGGAGTAACACACAAAGCAATTATTACCCATTATAACCATAGTATGAGATTATCATCTTTGACTCTGTAGATGAGGGCAACAGGGGATAGTGAAGTCACAGAAGAGAAGGAGCCTGAATCCTTCACAACATGGATCCACCATATCAGCCCTGGACTACTTACATGTAGATGAACATGTGATGGGAAAAAAAATTCAATATTATTTAAGACAACGGGTATTTAGGTTTCTTTGTCACAGCAGCCCAACCTCCTATATCATACCTAATTTGAATGATTTATCATTATCATCATCCTGTTCATTTATCAATATACAGAGGATGTAGTTTATGTTTCAGACTACCAAAATGACTTACAGAGAAGTTAGGAACTTGGCTATGCAATACTTCTAAGATTTTATTAAATGGATATGAACCCTGAGTTCATATGTGTATATCCAGGAAATGTAGATAGTTGTGTATGAACTGAACCAAGTCTCTTCTTTCTGTGTCTCAGTTTCCTCATCTGTAAAAGAGGGAGTTGAACCACTAATTTCTAAGGCTCTTTCCATTTATAAAGGTTATGATTCTAAGATTCTATAGTCTCTACTACATTTTTGCTTGTGAGTGATTTGGTAAGATCAATCACTAAAGAGAATGGGATTTTGAATGTGGGGAGGGGAAAGCTACATTTAAGCTTGAATTATGGCTGTAAGAAGTTGACTATTAAGTTTTTTTAATGCTGTGATAACAACATTTAACATCTAACACTTGCACTTTCAAAAATGATCCATTATATTCAGAGAAATCTACTTCTATCTTGACAGAAGAGAATTTTTGGTTCTACAGTGGTGCTAAAAAAAACTGTCCTCCCTCCCCAATTCCTACACGTTCTCTTCCCTTTCCCTCTTTTGTAGGTGAACCTGAGGTGCACTAAAGCTCAATAGGGCAAGGCAGTCTCCAAATGCACGGCATTGTGATCACTGCCATGTTCTTCTCTATTTCTATTCATAGTCTTCCCCTTTCATGTGAAATATCTTCCTTTCTAATGCAAAGCACATACAATGGAGGAAGAGAAAGTGTTCACCTGCTTAAAAGTGGGAGGCAGAATTGCTGGACTCATGAAATTCCTTTAAGCTCTCAATCTGTTATTAATCTATCATCACTACAATTAAAGAGAATAGCACATTGGCTCTCATTTCAGCACACCTACAAAATCCAAAATGCTTTAATCTGAGAGTGGTCATAAAAGGTTGCTAATGTAGCTGTGCAAAAATAGTGCTGGCCCCAGAGGAGCAAGGTTTGACAAATACAAGGCTATGAGGAAGACATACTTAAATGAGAATGTACATCATTCCTAGGAAAAAGTGTATCTGTAAATCAGGATAGGCTAGGTTATGCCACAACAAACAAACATCCACCTCTCATTGTCTTAAAACAACAAAAGTTTATTTCTTATTTAGATTTCATGTGCAGCGTTGGTTGGGGGGAGGGGTGTCCCTGTCCATGGTAATCACTCAAGGACCCAGGCTGAAGGATGATCCATCTTGAAAGGTGCTTCCAAAATCACCAAAGAGAGATAATTGAAAGGCTGAAGCTGAGCACTGGCAATTAATGCTTCCACCAAGAAATGACACAGGTCACTTCTGCTCACATTTCAATGTCCAAAGCAAGTCATATGGCCACACCTAATTTCAGCTGGGCAGGAAAGTACAATCCTACCATATGGCTGCAAGGAGAACTGAAATATTTGTGACAGCCTTACTGAATACCACAGAGTACAAGACAATCATGAGACCAGAGTTCCAGATTTAGTTATACTGTAAGATATGTGACCTACAGCATTTAAACTCAATGGACTTCATAATCTTCCACACTGGTTTGTTGTGAGGATCAAAGAGGTAATAGAAAATGAAAGGAATAAATCATTAATCAAATGTAAAGTAATATTTAATTATCCATACTTTTATGATGAATTATTTTATCTAAAAATAGGAGCATGAATACTTCTCATGAAGGCAGAGTATAAAAATTCAATTTGTGGAAATTTAGGATAGCAATTAAATAACAGCAACCATTCAGCAATAAATTACTATTTATAAAAAGTATATACACGATTACTTACTTGAAATGGTGTGAGATTTGACTCTTCATAAAAAAGCGAAAATACTGCCAGTGTAGCTCTGGGGTGAGTGGCATAGTCCAGAGATCAGGGTCTGTGTTGAGAGTGGGCTGGGTGCAATGCCAATTATTTCATGCATTTAACAAAGGTTGCAACCACTCTCACATTCAGATAACTTCTTTTTTAAACCCAGCATTCCATGCAATGCAGCAATGGAAAGTATAAATTCAATGAATGCTGCAGTTAAAATTGGCCTTGATTGAAATCTACTCAGTAGATATTTCCTGGACTGACATGTGTAGGGGAAGAGTTTAACAAGGTGGTAACCAAAAATTCCCTCTTTGCTTCTCTGAAGGAGCCAAATAACCATCAGCCTTTTAAATATGTTAAACTTCAGGGATGCCTAAAATGTTGTTACAAATACATATCAGCCAAGACAGTCTAATCTGGGTTTTATAACACTCCCCCATTTTCCATCACCTGCACCAGGGGTGCTTTGAGTTACCTCAAAAGGTGTCATAAAATTCTAATAACAATGCTAAAGTAAAGGGATTTTAACTGTCTTCTTTGAGATATAACTCATATACCTGATTTTCTTTCCAATAAATCTAATCTATATGGCACATCTAGGAGAAGAGGAAAATGTCACAAAATCACAGTTAGGGTGATAGGGGATACTGCTTGAAGAAAGAAGGGGGATATCACCACTCATGATTCATCTTGAGCAAGACTGTTCCTTCTGAGCAGGCAGCAATAACATAAAATGATGTGGTAACTGCAGTGTTTATGGCTGTTGTTTTTATTTCTGACTCTCCCTGTTTCTCTGTGTCTCTGTCTCTGTCTGTCTTTGACTTTCTCCCTTTCTCTCTCTCTCTCTCACATGCATACCCAGTTTTATTATCTTCTCCTATTTAAATTATGTTAATATGCCCTGGGGCCTGGTACCAGCAGGCACCCTTTAAAATCTAATAAATGAGTGAAAGTACTAAAGAGAAGTGACTCCACGAAGGCAACTTACTGTATTTTTTTTCTTTTTTAGGGCTTTATTTTCCTTTGAAGAAAACGCTCCACAAATCCCTGGATAAATGCCATAGGCTATAGACATTTAGCAAAACTTCCCTGGGGGAAAAAGTATGAAATTTCTAATGCATCAATAATGTTATATTTAACAAAGTCTGTAAAACTTTCTAGGGTAAGAAAATCCAAGACAAATTGACAAATGAGATTTTATATATCGTTCTTCCAGATTCGCCCACAAATAATGGTATGGTAGAAGATACCAAATAATTCAGAATGACATAATCCATTGCAATGGAATTAATGATTCAAATGTAAATGAACTCTTAAAAAGAAAAGGGAAAAAGATGACCCTGTTACTCAGAGATCTATACCTTTGGTAACATGCTGTTTTATTTAGCTGGAAGTCCTCTGGTCCTCTTGTACTCTTGGCATAATCCTCCACTGGGGATCTGGCTCATCTCTGATCATCAAAATAAATTATTCTTATTTTCTGCTAGAGCCATGGTCTACATATGTGTACTGTTTGGGTATGAATGTTCCCTGCCTGTGTGTCAGAGTGTGGAGAATGCTCATGCCTTTCACAGTCCATGGGCCTCAAAGCTAAGCTACTTTCCTCATAAATCTACAGCCTTAGCCTTGAGGGAGTATACTGCCCTGGTTTCAGGCTTAGTGAAGTGTTTGATTCATTGCTTTGCATCTCTCTATCTGTACCACTCCCTTCCATCCCTTCCTTTATCTTGGATAGCTAGTATGGTCTAAGTTCTGGCTCTTCGGTGCATTTTTTCCCCCTAACAGGAGCTCAAAGGTTTCACTTAAAAAAAAAAAAACACTTTCAAAATTGAAGTAAGCAATTTTCTCCCTCTCTCTCTGTTCCGTATCTCCATTTGCAGAGCCATCAGTGTTAGATAATTTCACTTATTTGCTGTGCCCTTTCCCTCAATGAATCTACTCAGCCAGATCAATGGGACAATAGTTCCTCTGGGGATATCTGGGGCAGAATAGAAGGACATTTGCAGAATGGATGCTCAGGGAGACCATCTAATCCAAGCTCCGGTCTTCAGGCAGGTGTCGAAATTATTTAGGTCTCAGGATTATTGTATCTACTCCTAAAGATCTACATAGCTTCCATCCAGTTGTTTCATTTTAGTTTGTTTCCCTATCCTAGTTAAAAACCATTTTCCTTATATCCCACTGAAATATTCTTTACTATAACTTTATCACCTTCCTTCCTTACTCTCGTGCATAGATAGAAATCAAAGGCTTAAAAATCTCTAAAAATCTTTCTTATACTCGCAAACATTATTTTGGTCACTCTTCAAGCCACAACTTCTCAGGTTTTGTGGGTTTTTAGATGTCCTTAATGTGTGTGTTTTAGGTTTCTCAAACCTCTTTGCAAACTTCTTGTCAAGAGATTGTCTGAGATAAGAGATGAAGGGCAGCCACTACTGAAAAAAAGGAAAGGTGAATAGAGAAAGCAGATAGCTTGGGAAGGCATACTTTTCCAGCACTACCTATTAGTCAAAATCAGAAACCTGGAAATCAGCCTCTAGTCCTTCCTCTCCTTCATGCTATACATACAATCAGTTACCAAGCACTGTCATTTCTACTCCTAACTACTTCTGAAACCAAGCCCTTCACTCCTCTTTCACCACCTCTTGCTAACCACCCCCAGCCACACACACAAACAAACTCCAGATCTACCCCTTCAGCAGTTTGGACGAAAGTCACTGCAACAGCTTCTTAACTAGTGTTCCTACTTTCAGTATTGCCATCTAATTCATCTTCCAGACAATACCACAAAACCAGATTCTTAAAATATAAATCTGAATATAATTTTTTCTGCTTAAAATTGGCAGAGGGACCATTACTTCAGAATGAAGTTGATTTATGCTTTTAATCTAATCATAGGAGGCTCTACATGAGCTTGGTCTAGCTGATTTCTTTGGCTTCAGTAAGTAGCATTTCTCCATTCATACCACATGTTCCCCTATTGTACTAGGTTACTTGTGGTTCTTTAAACAGGCCACACACTTTTACGCCTTTGTGCCTTTTCACTTGTAGTTCCCCTCCGTCCAGAATATTTTTCTGTCATGTCTTTGCCTTTAACCTTCATAAAGATTATCTTCTCTGTGGAACAGTCTCCAATCTCCCAGGCATATTTTTTACATGCCTCTTTTAACTCTTAACTCATAATATTTCAACAATTTATATAATTTCAACAATTATCTCTGCTACTAGATTGAGAGGAACTGCATCTTATCCACTTTATTTTCAATGCCTGGTACAGTGTCTACTGTAGAGTTGTACTCTGCAGACTTTTTAGGACAGGTGAAAGGATGAAAATATTTTGAGTATCAAGAGAGGGAGTTGTGATAGACAGATGGTAAAAATGAATCATGTCCCACAGTTGGTATCTGCACCTTGTTTGGAAACCTGACTTATGTCAGTATGGGAAATAGGGAACTTAAGTTGTTGAAGTTCTTAACACAATCAAAAGGCATGGATATTTTCCAGTTTATCAAGAAATAGACACTAAGGTCCAGTTTTCCAATTCTGGCTGATTAGGAAAGAACGTAGAAGCCAGGGTGCCCTGGCTGAGTAGCTCGTAGCTAAAGGCAGAAACTTAAAGCTACTTAAAAACTGCAACCAAGAAGCACAATGAGAGATATGGTTACATACAGGTACCCATTTCTGGGGCCCTTTTCCCTGTTCCACCACTTCCAAGTGACCTGCCCTCTGGAGTTTCATACTAGACATAGGTGCAAGGCTCTTCCTGCGTTGCTGCCATTAAGAATATACATTTTTCAGTTGTAGAGTTGGCAATAGTTTTATTTCTCTGAGGAGACTTCTGTAAACACAGCACTTTTTTTTTCCTTTTTGTCTGGTCTCCATCCATACTGGCTCCCTCATCCTCCTATTCCCACGTGAATCACTACAAGCCAAGTTAAGATGGCATCTCTTAGATTCTGAAGCTGACATGACACTCTGAAGATCTTCACCAGCCAAATTACTCTCCATAGATTGCTTAACTTATGGAACATGTTCCATAATCACATTTTTCTCCTGACTACCCTACAACCTTTTCTTCTCCTTATATTTTTGCCCCATTTCCTTTCCCTTGCTAACAGCAGGTGGTCAGTGATGTCTTGGAAAGAGAACCTGGCACCATGTCAACCTAAAGCAACAGAAACTGTCCTTCAATTAACTAATTGCCAAGTATAGACTTTGATGAGAGACTAGGCTTTTTCATACTGACTTTATAGATGGCCAGGGCTGAGGTAGAGTTGTAATATCGCAAAGTGGTACAGAGACAACAATATCCAGATTTGCAACCACACCATGTCGGTCCATTAAAAGTCAACTCCATTCTTCTGTAGTTTGTTTATAAATTGAGATTAAAATTCCTGGAAGACATCAGCTCAGAAGATTTATGGTTAAAATGGCACTACAGCCATTTTACAGATGGGCCACTGGTAAGAGGAGATGTCATAGAAATGATCTACCTTAGTTTCTTACAGCAAAATTGGAAAATACATACCAGAATAGAATCTCTTGGTTTCTAGATCCTCAAAGCCTATGTACTTGCCAAAATCTCAAAATCAACTTTGTTCATAATTTATTTATATTCAACTTCTAGTTCCATTGTCATTTTCAACAGAAAATGGGTTATAAGCCCATTACTTGCTCTACAGAGCCAAAGGTGAATTTCAATGGTTTCTCTGGTCCCCTCAGTACATTCTAAAAAGGACTACATTTCCATTTTAAAAGACCAGTTTTCCCAACATCTAATGAATTTGCAAACACCTAGTTCTCAAGGATGTGTAATGAATCCTAGAAAGTTTGGAGAAAGCAATAGCCACTGAAATAGTATTTTACAGCTGAAAAAAAAAATGGAAGCCTAAAAGACTTGTCTGAAGAATACAAATAATGGAGCTGGCTAGTTTCCCACACTGGGCCTCCCTCAGCTTCCCTTTATGGGGAGTCACCTAAGGCTCTGTTAAAGATAGAACAGGCAAGCCTCTTTGCTGCTTTATTTGTTTGTTCATCTAATATTCAGCAAAAATCAAAGCCTTTGACTGTGTGTGGGAAAAGAAGGGGAGGTAGGAGAATGGCAAGGAAAGGCAGAGCAGGCATGGGGTGAGAGGCAGACTTGCTGCTTTTCCAGAATAATGAATGGGTGAGTTGACCCCATCCCACACATGATCTGACCACATCCTGGCTTCTCCACACCACACAAACACTATGACACAAGACAGGCAGTGCTCCATTTGGCTTTCTTTGCTAACACTGCCCATCAGCCTATTATTATGACATTCCCACAGTGTTACTACTTTACTATTAGAAAGGGAAAGTTTGGCAGGCAAGGCATATCTAAAGTTATTTCATTAAAGCGGACAGCTTTAAAATGTGCTTCTGAAGAAAAAAAATAACTACAACTACATGGTAGTCCTCAAATACCCAATGGGTCTTAAATTTTCCTTCATGTCTTTACTAAGTTTACTTGCCTTATTTTCCTAGAGCACCTGATTTAACGACAGCAGCAGTTACAGAAGATGATGCAGTTGATTTCACTCATATGTGGAATATAAACTAACACACGGACAGAGAGAACTGGTTGGTGGTTACCAGGGGGAAGGGGGGTGGGGGTGGGCACAAGGGATGAAGGGATGCATTCATGTGGTGATGGACAAATGATAATGTACAAGTAAAACCCCACAATGTTATAAACTATTAAGACATCAATAAAATTAAAAATTAAAAAAATAAATAAAATGAACTTTTCAAATGGAAAAAAAAAAGATGATGCAGTGCTCAAGGGCTATTTCCATATAAACACCAGGTTTTGGTGAGAAACTAGACATGCCGATTCTTGAAATACCCAAATCATAGAAACTCTCAAGAATCCACCCAACTTGGTGTGGGAGAAGAGGCTTAGGATGAAGATGCCATTAAAAGTTCTTTAAGCCACTGTCAGTCTTCTGGCCCTCCAAACCTACTAAAATTTGTTCTTTTGCTGTCTCTCTTTCTCACTTTGTCTTCAAGTATTTTGCTCTGGATTTCCTTGTCTTTGTTTTTCTTCTTTCTGGATGCCTCCATGGTGTATTAGAAACAGCATGGACTTTGGTAATAGACTGACCCAAATGTATAATCTTGTCCTTTGTGGTCATGAGAACTTGGGCAATTTGCTTAGCCACTCTGTACCTGAATTTTCTCATCCACAACATGAGTATGCTTATGACTACTTCATAGTTTTGTTTGAAGGATTAAGTGAGACTATATGTGTAAAACAGCTTACACATAGAAAATGCTCAAATATTAGTCATTTTATTCCCCCTTCTCTTTCTGTGCTCTCTCTGTCAGGTACCTCCCTTACTCTGCTTCTTTTTGCATAGTCCTGTTGGTACTTTGCAGGGCTAATGAGACAGTGTGAACATCCCTCTGCCTTTATGCTGAGTCCAAAATGCCAAGTATCATAGTGATTCCAAGCATGTAATTTGGTGCCAGACTGCTTGAGTTCAAACCACAGCTCTGTCTCTTACTAGCTGTGTTTCCTTGGGCAAGTTATCTGGCGTCTCTCAGACCCAATTTCCCCATTTCTAAAACAAGAATAATGTCCTATGTCATAGGATTTCGGTGAAGATGGAATGAGTTAATTCATGTGGCTGATACATAACAGGTGTTCGATAAACGTGCATTGTTAAAAATCAAATGTTACCTTCTCAGATGGGCCTTCCCTGACTGTCCTATTTAAAATTGTAGCTATCACTCTTACTTTCTTTTACCTTACCCTATTTCATTTTTATTCTTAATAATTATCACCATCTGACAAAATATATATTTATCTCTTTGCGTATTTGCTTATTTTTGTCTTGCTCCCTCTACCATTAGAACATTACCTCCATGAAAACAAGTTTTTATTTTCTTTAATCCCCAACATCTAGAATAGTGCCTGGAACAGAGTAGGGATTAAATTAACATTCATGACTAAATCAATGAATTCTATCTAAATCATTCCAATAAGAGGAGAATCTCAGCTCTTTCAGGATGAGGGAGGCCATAACCTGAGTGTGGGAGCCTTCCTATTGTCTATTGATTCTCTTCCTAAGAAGAGCATCTTGAAAACCAAACTAAGCCCTCTGTGCGACTGAAACACTTGGCTATTTCTCTTTAGTGCAGGCATATACTCCTGCTTACCTGGCAGCATGCGTATGAGGCCTGTTCTTCAGTTCCCCAACACATCCCATGTTATGTGGCTTAAAAAAAAATTCTGCTTCCTTTAAATTTTCTTCCCAGGTCATGAAAGATTTTTTAAGTGGGTTATCACCTTAAAAGAGTAACCCTGGATCTCAAATCCTGTCTTCTTCTTTTTAGTAGTACAGCACAAAAGCAGATATGACAGGTCAGTGAGAGTCAGAGCAATTCTGTATAATGGTAGTGGGGAGCAAGAGAGAGCCAAGCCAAGTGCCTCCAGCCATCTCCATTGCCCATGTCTACTTGTAAATCACAGGAACATTGAAGTGCTACTCCTCACAGTCAGTTTGTTTCCTACTCTAACTCTGAGATTTTCTGTTGACTTTGTACCTGGCTGGGTGTTGTCCATGTGGTATTTGTGAATCTTTCCCCTCTTCTGATGCAAAACCCTGCATTGTCCCTAAAGCTTCCCTTCTGCTTACTTCTGTATAGCACTATTATTTTCAAGAAATATATTGAGACAAAGGTCAAGAGAAGAGAGGGAATTATGCATTTGCTCAGGAAGAAGCCAGGCTATTGTGCAGTAGCAAAATGAAGCAGAGGCACTCTATCTACCAAATTGTGAGAGGAAATAGCTCTGAGCTTTAGCATTACTCATATATGCTTTATATGCATGACCTTCAAATGGCAGTAATGAATATCACTTTTCTTGTTGATAAATATTGATTCCTCTGTGCTGGTGGGAATCTCAAGTCAATTTTGGATTTGATAACTACCAGATGTGACTTTATTAAGAGGCTACATGCCCCTCAGCATGTATGGCTACTTGGGTAACTCCTGTTTTTATCCATCCACCCATTCTAGACCAGTGCTTTCAAAGCAAATATGGATCAAAGAAGATTTCTGTCAGCACTTCTTCACTTTAGACCTGAACCCCAAGGTGAAGCTGAATCTTAATGGCTTCTGAAGGTGAACTGTGTGCATTGATATTTACTTGGCCATCCTTATTAATGATTAGCAACCATAGCTCAGTGAGCATATGGTACTAAGGTGTCTCATCCATCTGAGTACTGTAATACCCCAGAACTATTCTAAGGGTCTATGCTGTGGGTCATTTTAGAGGTAAAACATTCTACTACTGACATATTTCTGGATAATAACATCTCTTTGTAGGGTTTAAGTCTGACCTGGTTTAGGGTTGATGGATTCTCTGGCTCAAGGGAATTATGATGAGCTAACTTCCCTGATGTCATAGATCAGCTGTGAAAATCAAAAGCAGCCTACTTAGGTCAAGCCTGAAAGAAAATAAAACTGTGGGTCCCTAAGAAGTACCTGCTAATGAAAACTAGGCAGCTTATCTCTGGACTGTATTTTTCCTTCCTATTTCTGCTTCTCTTGTTTGATTTTGTGGAGGATGGGTTTATGGTAGGGTCTTTGCTTTATTTTCTTCTGTTGTTGTTGGTGGTGGTTTTGTGATTGCAATAGAAGGTGATAAGAGGAAAGAGAAGAAAGAATGGCTAAAATGACCATAAACAAAAGGGACAAAATGATGTCCCCAGTTTTACAGGGCATCAAATTAACATTTGGAACAGAAAAAGTGTTTCTCTCCATAGAGTAAAATGGAGATTGCAGTGTTAGAGATTCAATTAACAGCCATTGTACTTCTTCAAAGGTGGAGTCCTCAGAAAGTGCAGGGAAGTCAGTAGGTTTATCTTCATACTCATAGCCTGGCTGTCTTTCACCGTGTTTCCTCCCTCTGGAGTCCATACTCCATCTTCCCTTTCTGGGCTTGACCCTCTCCTGATCTTTTCCTATTAAAACATGCTCAGCCTGATAACAGTGTGGCTAGTCCCTCTTCCAGGAAGATTTCTGTGTAAAGATCAAAGCACTTAAGTGAAAAGAGACATCTCTGGAAGAAAAGTCCAGGTATCCAGCCAACAGTTGAGGGAAGACTGGATGCATCTATGGACCACTAGTGGGTATCAGTATCTTCCTTGCTCCTTTGAAATCCTACCATTAAGTATATCTTACTTTAAGTTGGCCTGGCTCAGAAGAACAGAGTCTTCATACAGATTCTTGAAGAGTTTTCCTTCTTTAAACATGTGGTAGAGATCTCAGCTTGAGCTTCATTATGTCCACTGCTAGAGTTCAAGCAAGTCAGGATGACTATGGCGAACTAGTAAAGTTAATTTACATGGGGGCTAAAGGAAGATGAAGGGTTTTGTCCATATTTTTGCACAGGTTCCTGAGGAAATAAAGGGCAATGGAGAGGCCAAAATTGTGTCTGGTGCCCCACTCAGTCTCAAGGATTAAGATCTGAGCCCCAGGGAGAGCAAGACTTAAGACGGAAGCCAAAGGAGCTATTTTTAAATAGCAATGCAGAAAGATAGGGACACAAGTAATACAGCTTCAGTGCCCAGATGAAAAGGTGCTATAGATTGTGGGAAGAGTAGCATTCTCCCGATTTTACCCAGAGTAGCACTGACACCGTGAGACCTGGAAAGACTCTAAGTGTTATTTTGGCTCCTCAGAAGGTTTGCTACTTTGGAGAGCACAAGAAGAGATCAGCCTAAGCAAGAAATCATGGTTCCACAAGATGGCATGGCAGCAGTGACAGGAATAGAGTGATATTTTTAGTGTCTTCTTGGAGAACAGACATCAACAAAAGGCCTGAAATGGATGAATATAAAAATACTGTTTGTGAGCACAGTGAGACACCTCCAGGGATCCTCCTATATAACTGAGTGACACTTTGGGGGAGACAGTCAAGGAATTCTGAAATATGCAAGTGGAAATAGTAACACAGTAATATTGGTATTATTATAGTTCATATGACTTCATTTGTAACCAGTGGCTTGGGAAGTCTGAGGTATTCATACGGCATAAACAAACATGGCTCTACTGATTCAGAACATATCAGGTGTGCATCTGAGTTTTGGTTTTCTTTGTTTCAGTAACGGAGATGGCTTTCTGCTTAAGAATCCACAACCTCTCAATGAATTTCCCTTTTGGTCAAGAGTACACATCTCTGTCAGACCTATCCTAGTGGAAAAGCATAAAGCTAACTGGCCCTGAGAAGAATCAAACTCACAGCCTGCCCTCATTAGTGACTTCCAACTATCTGAGTTAACTGGCCATGATCCTGGGAAACATTTTCCTTCTGAACTCTAGAAACTCAACTGTCTCAGTAACATCATGAAGATAAGTTGGGTTATGAGTAAAAATTAGAAGACTCTCTGAGTTAGTGGCCTTAGGTTTAGAAGAGGCAATGTAAAATAAAGATAAACATTTGCCCTGGGTAGGGATTAAAAACTGTACCAAGAGATAGAGTGGAACCTACACCCAAGGAATGAAAAAAAATGTAATGCAACTTGAGGTAAACAGATTTAATTAAAACTAAGACTTCCTGAATCCATTTTCTGTGATTATTTGTTATTATTCTTAGGAACTGATTAAGCAGTAGCAGATGTCACTAATACACAAATCTCATTACACATGTAAAATGTGTTCAGTACATAGAAGAAGACCATGATTAGAACATTTCTGCAAGATACTGCTAACTACTTCCTACTTGATTTGAAAGGAAAAATTTACTTTAGATTTCTGAAAGTACATAAAGTTTGAATCAAACCTTGAGTCACTTTCTGGGAAATTATGAAACCAATATGAGGTTGTCCTTTTTATTCAGAAGGATAAATATTCATTGAGTGTCAATATGTGCACAGCATTCAGAATAGGAAAAAAATTATTTAACCAAGTTGGCCTTTGCCTTAAAGAATAAAGAGGACAGAAAAGTGAGACTGGAGTGGAGGGAAATATTCCTTTCTGGCCAATCTGGAAGTTGCTTCACCTAGACAACATTGTGCAATGAAGGAAGTAGGGAAGGGAGATTGTGAGATATGTGTTATTTGCTGTGAGGCACTTCCTATTTATAGCTAACACCTTACTCAGGTGTTATCATGAGCCAGGTATACTAAGTACTTTGCATATGTTCACTTGCTACCACAGCCCTGCAAGATATGTACTACTAAATCCCCATTTCACAGTAAAAGAAACTGAGACAAAAAGAGGTGATGAGACTTGCCCAAGGTCACATGACCAGTAAGTGGTAGAACTAGGACTTGACTCCAGGCAGTTTGATTTCAGAGTCCACACTCTTAACCACCACACCATGCTGCCTCTCAGTACAGGTATTGGAAGTATTTGGGCTGTGAATCATTAAATATTCAGAATTATTTTTACCAGTTTGAATAAGCAAATACCTTTAATAAGTACACATATTAAAGATAAAACATCCCAAAGACAGTGTTATGCATGCTTCCTTCTTAACCTCTCAGACAAATACATAAATAAATAAAAGCAGTGTAGATTATTAGCAAGTCAACAGTTTTATAGAGCACGCAGCAATTTCCTATGAAAGTATAACACATTTTTCCAGTGTCATGAACTATTCGCAACTATATGAATTTCCAACTAGAATCTTTTGTTGCAGGGTTTGGGGGAGGGCTACTCTTCCTAACTCTTATTAGCATTGAGATACACCTTATATAAGCCTCAATGACATGAAAATAGGTGATTATGTTAATGTTTGGAGTTGTGCTTGAGGAAGGAATTAGGACGGGAGCCATTTGTATTGGTCCCTTTCTATTTCAGGGAAAAGGAGTAGCATGAAAACTGCAGAGGAACAGTATAATTTGTTGTCCAAATTAAATGGTATGCACAAGACATAATTTGTGAGTTAACAGAAACATAAGCATCAAGAAGTTGTTTCCATTCCCTGTACCACTGTTACTATTTATATTTATTCAAAAATATGTAGACTCCTGGTATTTCTTTTGGGATCTGGTACAATGTAATATTTGTGTCAGAAAATATTATTTCTTTTAGGAACCCCAGGAAAAAAAAGGAGTTGCTGGCGAGGATTACACTGTATTATTCCAGTGTCTCTCTATTCCATTTAATAGGTTTTGGGGCAATGGTCTCTCATCTTTTTGGAAATATGACAGCTCACCACTAACGGCAATCTTGGGGAAAGGCAGAATTGTGAACAGATGAATCCAAAGTTAGAATATCTGCAGGATGGCTTTCTAAATCTTCTCCAAGCCACAGCACACAGTATGATATGATTTGTTTTTCTGAAATGCTATGAAAAGACTTTCAACTTCAAACAACCAGACAATAAACATGTTTCAATGTGAGAGATCAAAAGGAAATTTTATATAGCCCTATGTTTTGTAGCAATATGGCAGAAAGGCCATGTGAAGCAGACCACTATCTTATGTATTTCCCTGGTTTTCTAAAGTAAAGAGTGATTTAGTAGTAAAGAGAGATTTTTGCTGTCTCATGTTTCCTTATTTATTTATTTATTTTTGGTGAGGAAGATTGGCCCTGAGCTAACATCTGTGCCCATCTTCCTCTATTTTGTATGTGGGATGCTGCCACAGCATGGCTTGATGAGTGGGGTGTAGCTCAATGCCCGAGATTCGAACCTGCAAACCCTGGGCCGCTGAAGTGGAGCATGCAAACTTAACCACTATGCCACTGGGCCGGACCCCCATGTTTCATTATTATTATCTAATTTATTTTCTGTATATGTTTCCACAATAATTAGTTAGCAAATTATTTCAAATACGATTTTGATGTCTAAAAAAGAACTGATTAAATCTTCCATTAAACATTAATAACGTGGTGAGCAAAATAAAACTAAAAAAGATACATAATGTTTTTTAGAAAATGCTAATTACCAAGCCAGTCACATATATGTCCTCAAATTTAAACAACATTCAAGATTATTATTATTAAGTAAAATGCTTACTGTGAACCATAGTGTTTATCAATGGAGATCACTACATAAACAATGGAATGAATGGTTTAAAGGGATGTAGTAATTCATATGCAACTTAGATGGCATGATGGTGTTGGTGGCGGTATGATGGTATTGGGGATGCTATGATGGTGTTGGAGGCAGGTTGTGCTATTTCATCAAGAATCTCAGGATAAAAGAACAGTTGGCTTTAAAGCTCAAGAGATGGAGTTTTGTGTTCTAATTCGATTTCTTGATTGCTGGATGACCTTGAATAAGAGAAATGTCTTATCTCTTGGCTTTCAGCTTCCCTGTTGGAAAAAAATTAGTGGTGGTACTATCAAATAGTTGTGGATAAGTCATTATATACAATCACTTTAAAAAAAGTTTTCAAAAGCAAGTAGTAAAAGCATAACAAAACAATTTCAGATAGGCAAAGGGAAAAAGGAGGTGTACAAAGCTCCTGGTAATGTCCCCCTATGACATGGCAGAATCTGACAATGTTAAAACACTAGTCATTAATTTCATTAGCTCTTTCATGTAAGGCACAATCCTAAATTGGAGTGGGGGTGTATGATGAATAATGCCTCTAGTTTAAAGAATGAAAAACTAAATGACCAACATAATCTTGGCCTGTTTGATCACTTCTTTATGAAGGCCTCTGAAGTCCAAATGATTTTACTGATCACTGACTACTAAAGGTACATAATGCAAATGAGAGATGAATAAAATAAGACCTTCATTTCAAGTTCACTAAGGTCTGAGGCTTGCTCTTATAAGAGGAGAAAAAGGTCTTGCTCTGTCTAGAACTCCCAATAATCTTTCAGACAAAAGAACAATTCACAAATGTTTAGGTACCCAATAAGAACAACTGAATATACCTCTCATTTGAAACTTTAGTCTCAAAAGCTTTTCTCCAAAGCTAAAGCTTCAGTGTAACCTCAGAGCACGGTGTAGGTTGAGGTGGGCAGGGGAAGGAGTGTATAAAAATAAGATACTATCAGACACTTAGAGTTCATCTATATATTAATTAATAAGAAACTTCTATTGCCTGAAATACCGTTTGATCAAACTGGGACTGTCAAGAGACCAGATTTTATGCTAAGCCATAGATGGAAGCCATCTACGAAGTATGAATGAGAGCTTTCAAAGGGGGTCCTTAGGACTACTGCTTCTGGCCATTAAGGAGTAACTGGTACTGGACTTACTCTCTTAACAAGCAACTAGGGAAATGGACAAAAGATATGAAATAATTGTTTTCAAATACTGGACAATAGGTGACACAGGACTTTGCTCCCTCAAAGAAGGGAAACAAGCATGGTGCCTCTGACAGTTACCCTGGTTTTCTGCCTGGGGGAATTTTTTGAACCACGGAGTAGAGCAAGACAACCCAAGCAGAACATGATAATCTTGCTGAATTGAGGAGACAGAGATTGAAGCTTGAGAAGGCTGAAGTGGCTGGGATTTGCAAAGCAGAGTGCTAATCAGAGAAATAGCTCCACAAATCTGCATGGGGTCCTCTTGAATCTTTGTCATAATATTAAGCTGCATATGCATAGGGTAAAACTCTACATAGCTAGGCAAAGAACAACTGCCAAGGAGCTGTAAGCTGATTAATCCCCAAAACTCACACAGGGCTATGAAATGTTTGAGTTCTGATCATCCAGAGTGGAGAAACCTCATTGAATGCCTCAGGCAATCAGTAGAGAATGCAGAAGGGTCTAACCTTAGCAGCAAAATGGCATGCCTAACTAGGGAAAATCAGTCAATAGAAACAGACCCCAAAATGAATTATCATACAAGGACTTTAAAACAGTTATTATAAATATGATCAAGGATTTAAAGGAAAACATGAATATAATGAATATAGAAATGGAAAATATAAAAAAGAACTACATACAACTAGACCCCCCCCAAAATGAAAAATTCACTGAACAAGTTTAATAGAAAATTAAACATTGCAGAAGCAAAGAACAATGAACTTTCAGATTAAGCAATAGAAACTATCACAACTAAAAGATATTGAGAAAGAACTGAAAAAATTAAACAGATCATCAATGACCTGTGGAACAATATCACACAATCTAATATATGTGTAATCGTCCAGAAAGGGAAGGAGCAGAAAAACCAGAAGAAATATTGGCTGAAAGTTTTCCAAATTAGATTAGAAATATCAACCACAGATTTGAGAAGGTCAGTGAATCCTATGTAGAATAAACACAAAAAATACTACACTAAGACATACAATCAAATTGTTGAAAATCAGCAGCAATGAGAAAATTTTAAAGCAGCCAGAGGGATAAAAAATGGTTCCTTACCCTCAAAGGGCATTGTCTTTCTAGAATCTTTGGTTAAAATATAAATACTCTTTTTTCCAGCTTTACTTAGATAAAATTGACATATAACGTTGTGTAAGTTTATGGTGTACAACATGTTGATTTGATACAGTTATATATTGCAAACTGATTACCACCATAGCATTAGCTAACATCTCAATCAGGTCACATAACTATCATTTCTTTTTTGTGGTATGAACATTTAAGATCTACTCTCTTTCCAACTTTCAAGTATATAACACAGTATTATTAACTATAATCACCATTCTGTACATTAGATGCCCAGAAAAATGTAAATACTCTTGAGAAGAGAACACATTATATAATTCAAACTATCCTGTGGAGGAGTTTTAAGATTACTTTGGAAAAGGGCATCTGATGTAGGGCAGGGCTCTGAGGCAATGGAGCACAGGTTAGATAAATGAGAATGAGCCCTGGTGTGTGGGGCAACCCCAGGTGATGTGTTACTAAGACGGGAGGTAAAGAAATGCAGCAGACAAATTTTATCAACTTTGAAATTTGGACTCAGGATGATTGTGACCTCAGACTAAGGATCCTGGTTGGGGCCTCAGTGTTGAAGATTTTCCAAATTTTTCAAAATTTGGAAAAGACCTATAATCTTCCAGAGTTGGATTTCTAAGGTCAGTCCTATTGAGTAATCTTATTTCCCCTTAGGCACTAAGCCTAAGATTTTCAAGTCCTGCTCCCAAGGGATCAGTGGTACTGTGGGTGATGGAATACAAACTATATATTTGGGGTTGCTACAAGTGTGGAAGATTAAGAGGGCAATAAAATGTGAATTTTTATACTTGAAATGTTTTGTTTTAGAGAAACAAATTATTAAAATAATAGCACAAATATTGCTTAATTAAAATCCTCATTTAAATAAATATATCACATAGAGTAATTTAAAAGGAAATATGAAAACTTAAAGGGGGCCGGCCTGGTGGCATAGTGGTTATGTTCACATGCTCCACTTCAGTGGCCCAGGGTTCGTGAGTTTGGATCCCAAGTGTGGACCTATACTGCTCATGAAACCATGTTGTGGCAGTGACCCACGTACAAAATAGAGGAATATTGGCACAGATCTTAGCTCAGGGCCAATCTTCCTCAAGCAAAAAGGGGAACATTGGCAATGGATGTAAGCTCAGGGCCAATTTTCCTCACCAAAAATAAAGAAATAGAAATATTTATACATAAATCTTATCTAGGTTTATTATTTAAACACACAGTGATTATTGATCACCTTGACTAAACTGGGTTTTTTTGTTACATACTATTTGGAAAATGTGTAACCTTTGAAAAGTCTTAGGCACTGGCTCAGCCCACACTAAGTCATTTGTAGCTTTGGAGTTAAAATTCCTTTTAGGTACTTTCTCTTTTTGCCAGTGTTAGTTGTTCTGGTGAGAATTTCCTCTTGGTTTTCTTGCTGCAGATCCCAACATGCCCCCTTTCAGGTAGTTTCTGTGGCCTGATATAGATGTTTCTCTGCTTCAAGGTCCCTGCCAAATAATCACAAAGAAGCTGGTAAAACACGCAGTCACTCATAACCCTCTGGGCCATGTTTTTCTATGATTATCTTTTTCCCTAACTTTGCAACCATCCCACTATGGTTTATTTCTTCTCTAAAGAAGCTCAGATTGAGTGAGAGATCTTTTCTACACAATAAGTAAAGATCACCTATTCGCTAAGCTCTGCCACAGACAGTCTAGGAATATCTAAGAAACTCTGGTTAAAACTCCTTCTTAAGGAGTGAAGGCTATTTTTTCTTACTATGCATTTTTCAGAAAACAATTTGCCAGATATCAAAGCATTATGATACTATAACATTTGAAAATAAAACCAGAGTAAAAAGAATATTTTACTTAATTTAAACTTAACTGAATGAATTTTAAATTCAATAGCATTCCAACAAATGGTATGAAACCTAACTGAAAATTTCTCAGACATTGAACAATTACAGTATTGACATTAAGTATTACAGACATGTATCGGTTAAAGTAACATTAGCTGCATAAGCAGTTAAGCCAAAAAATATCAATGTCCTAACACAATAGAAATTTATTCCTCACTTATGCAGAGACCCAGGACCTGTCACCTTCAACACATGGGTTCCAAAGTTACTTTGGGATTCAACATCAAGCCAGGAGATGAAGGAATTGAGAGAGAGGACAGAAATGCATGGGAAGTTTTTATGTGCCAGGCCTGGAAGAAATATACATCATTTACATACATGCCACTGGCCAGAAATTCAGTCCAATGGCCACATATAAGTTAGAGCAGGCCATAGAGCGTATTCTAGCTATGTGCCAAGGAGGAAAGGGAAACAAGTTCAATGAGCAATTAGACTATCTCTGCCATAAGGCATAATCTTGGGGAAAACGGGGTGGCATTGGTTACCAAAAAATGCTTGTCACAGGTTTAAGAATACTATTTAACAAATATTTATTGAGTCCCTACTGTGAGCTAGGCACTGTATTAAGCATCAAAATTAAAGGAAAACCAGAATCTACTTACTACTGTTCACCTGTTCACGGTATAGTGAGGGAAAACATATGTAAACTAACTTTTGCCCTTCAGAGTGATAAATGTTATGAGAGGTAAATACAGGGAATCAAAGATCTTGTCTCTAAAGGGAATTCTTCTCATTTACCATTTCCCTAGTCTTTAGCTCAGGAGAGATGACATTTTTCACTGCATATTAAGGGAGTGTGAGCTGGGTAATTAGGGAGAAGAGAATTCATAACTTTTATTACTTCCTTGCTGCACTGTGGACATTTTTATTTATAGCCCAGAAGTTACATATACTTTATGAGGCTAAATTCTTGCTTATTTAACATTCAGCAAACATTCCGCTTTATGTGCCTTACCAACATTTTTTAAGTGAATGGAAGGGTAGTTGTCCTGGTGAGAGTATCCTTTTTATAGTTATTGAATAGACTTTTTTTCTTGCAGGTCTGCTGTTTTGAGGGACATGAAGTCGAGGGTAGCGAGTTGTTCCACAGAAATATGCAGAGGTAAAGAGAAAGAACTTCATGAGCATAATAAAATTGCTCTTATTAAGAATGGGACAACTGAGGTTCTTAAAGTCAAAGCCCTCTTTTACCTTCATCATAAAGGAATAAGACTGGGCACCAATATGTTTTTCTGGAAAATGCTTTGATTCTGACTGATTTTTTTGGAAGGTGCATTGATTCTCTTTCATTCCATTTGCCTAAGTGATACTGTTAGAACACTCCTACTGATAAGCATGTTCAGAGAAATAATGGGATCCTGAAATTTTGAGGAAAAGGCTCTTTAAGGCAACTTCTCCACTAGTCTTTAAAACTAGCATGTGGTTGTGGAAAGAGCATTAGGCTGGGTGTCAGGAGAAGGAAACTGTAGTCCTGCTCTACTACTACTCACTGTAAGAACCTGAATAGTATGTCACTTAATTTCACCTGGCTCCACTTCAGTCTCCACATGTACTAAGTATACTGAATAATGTCAGTCTTATAATAATCAGACATAATATCTGTATATCTATATATATCTGTGTATATATATATATACATGAGTATATGTATGTGTATGAAAGCAAAGCATGAGGATTATC
Organism: Tapirus indicus; assembly: GCA_031878705.1. Classification (NCBI taxonomy): domain Eukaryota; kingdom Metazoa; phylum Chordata; class Mammalia; order Perissodactyla; family Tapiridae; genus Tapirus; species Tapirus indicus. The sequence continues at coordinate 88,625,924 of CM062942.1, read as the reverse complement.
TAGAATGCAGATGGTACTTTGTTCTTTTAGCATAAAATTTATTACAAAAGTGATAAAAGTTTAATATAGCTAAGCAAAATAAAAATTATTTGTAATCCTAGTATGCAGAGATAACCACTCTTTACGGTATAACCTCTCAGACTTTTTGTCCTTCAGTAAACACTACTTCTCAAAAATCTTTGACACTCTTAGTATGCCCTGGGACCACACCCTGCATTTAAAAAAATCTCTTCTCTGCATACCTGAAGTGCATCTCATTTTGAAAAATGGTCTACAAGCATCCAGGGGAGCTTTTTTTTCATTATCAGTGTTAGAGGCATCAGCTATATTCAGTCTGAAAGACCCCGTGAGCTTGCAACAAAAGAAAAAGCGAACATGCTGATTATTTCAGGGTAAGAAACAGGGATTGTGTGGCTAGGGCTGTAAATAATATTAAAGCTAGTGAAATGACCTGGATGGGACAGAAAGATTTATTTCATAGTTTATCTGAACACTCTTGGGAGACAGACAATGGAAAATAGCCTTAGTGTTCAATTCCATCCCTTTTTATTGAGTCAGGGGATGTTTACAGAAATTTATAGAGCTCTTTGAAAGTCAGAATTTTTAATAAGTGGCACTAAGAGAAGATTATACTGAGGGAGATCCAGGTGACAATGCAGAGCATGAAACATGAGGGAATTTATAATGGCTGAGCTAATTGAGGTGGAGAACACTCTGGGAGGTGGACCCCAGTGAATTATCTGCTCATCTTCCTGACTACTAGCCTATTCCCCTGCCTCTCCCTCTTTATCAATGACAATTTCAGAGCTCTCAGATCCTATCTTCTGGAACTGAGTTGCACTGTAAAAGCTGTTGGTTTGTATAGCAGCACCATTCTCAGACCCAGAAATCATTCCTGATATAGAAACATATCTCAGTATAAGGCCAGGCAAGTCTTACAGACTTTGGAGTATAGGAGGAACCCACATTTTTTCTGGGCATGTAGAAAAGCAACAAAAAGTAATTAAGGAAATGGAAAATGGAATCAATGAATAAAGATTTAACAAAGAAGATGGCCAGAGTGTCTAGAACCTAAGATTTGGAATTAAGAGACTGGATTCTAGGTCCAGGTTCATTAGTAGATATGAGCTACAGGAGTTAAAAGATGCTACAGGTTGGGTTCTTTGGGAGTAGATACTGAGATGGAGTTTATTAGAGCATGCCAAGTGCTTATTAGAGATCAACACCTACTGAAGTAGGGGGGAGGAAGCAGGATTATGCAGGTTGAGAAAAACTGCCATGCAGGTCAACCCCACAGGTAACTCTGGAGTATATATGGCTCATCAGCATGTCTCATATTGGACTTGGATGGCTGGGCCTCTATACTCCCCCTGTAATTAGTCACTGGATATGAAGGGTATACCCATAGGAAAATATGCTCTCTGTTGCTGAGACAAACCCTGAAGCAGGTGACAGTGGGATGCTGTTTGCTCACAGTACTCTCACAGATAGACCAACAAGTCCTTCCTTTAAGGGCAGTCTTGGTAGTATGTTTCTCTGTCTACCACAAAAAGGCAGTGAGATGGGAAAGAGTTATAGTAGATGAAGGTTAAGATTTCTGTTAGTCCTCAAAGCTTACTATTTTAAGAATAATAACATATATCATAATAGATTGGGGTCATTTAAAAAAATCAATCCCTGCTCTCAAAAGAGAAGTATAACCGCCATATTACAGGGAAAGGGATTCCAGTCATTGCTATTAACATGGGGTCTATGACTAATTAGAGATAAATACACATGCACATACACACAAACACATATCTATGCATGTCAGGAAATAAATAATGAGATACTTTATACCAGGGTTTATAAGATAGTGTACTAACTGCATGCTCTTCATACCATGCAGAAAGAACCAAATCCAAGGCATTAAATTTATTTTATATCATAGATGAAGAACTCAGGTTAGATTTTTGAATGATCTTCATATTCAAAAATCCTTATGGATAGTCAAAAGAGGAAGCTTAGTTAAAACTCATATGTTTAGAATATATTTGGAGGAAAATGACCTGATATGGCAAAGGGACAGAAAAAAAGGAGTAATAATAATAACTACCATTTATTCACCATTTACTACGTGTTGGAGATGGTTTTAAGTGCTTTACATAAATTATTCTACTTAATTCACATAACAACTCATGAGGTAGCTATTATAATCTCCATTTTTACAGATGAAGAATGAGGTCCAAGATCACAAAGTAAATGGTAGAGTGTGGATTATTTTCTAGACAGTATGACTTCAGAGCCTATACTCTTAACTACCATCCTAAACTGCTATCACATAAAAGAGGGATTTGATTGTTCTCTATGACTCCAAGAAATAAAATGGCAAAACTCCACAAGGTCCTCCACAATCTGTCCACTTCCTATTTCTCAAAAAGTACCTAATAACACTTTCTATTTTGTTCCAACTATATTGGCTTGGAACAAGTAAAGTTCTTTCCAACTCAGGGCCTTTGCATATGTTGTTTATACTGCCTTAAATGCTTTTCCCTTATTCTTCACTTGTCTACACCTTATGTCACTTTTTCAAGTAAGCTTTCCCTGACCCCTTCTCCCTCAGACTAGTTTAGGCACTCCTGTTACATGCTTTCATGGTTCCCTTGACTATTTCAAAGCATATAGATTTTTTCAAAATACATTTGTTTTCTTGTTTATTGTCTGTCTCTCCTTCATGAAAGCAAGGGTTTCATGAAAGCAAGTGAATAGTGATCTATTCACTATAGTTTTCTACGCTATTTAATGCTTAGCATATTAGGTGCTGGCTGGCTGGCTGGCTAGGTAGCTGTATGTATGGATGAAAAACTATCACCAATAAATGGAAGCTACAGGGAGTCAGAACTGAACTATAATGAAAGAGGCTATTTTGGAAGGTACTAAACTTCTTTCTGTTGCAGATGATCAAGCAAAAGATGTACAGCCACAATAACAGAATTGAATGGATTATTTAATAACCACAAATTTGTTACATCCTTGCTTCTAAGCACTGTGACTTTCCTACTCCTACCATTAGAGATAGGGTCTGTTTCTCCACCCCACAAAGCTAGGCTTGGTCATGTGATTTGTTTTTGCAATGGGATATCAACAAACGTGATAGAAGTAGAGACTTGCAAAGTGTGTGCACTTTGAAACTTGTATTTTCTTGAAACATGGTCCCCACCATTTGGAGTTTGAACTAACCTTGAGAATGAGAGACCAGATGGAAAAAGATGCAGCTAACACCCAGTGGCAACCACCAGACATGAGTGAGGCCCTAGTAGGCCACCGCTAGATGGTAAAGCCATCAGATGACTGTAGTCACATGAGTGAACCCAGAGGAAACCAAGAGAAGAACTGTATAAACTGTATAGCTAAGCTTGGCCCAAATTGGTGACCTACAGAATCAGGAGCAAAAAAAATATATATGCTGGTTGTTTTAAGCCACTAGATTTTGGGAAAGTTGGTTGGACAACAATAGATAACTGAATCAGGAAATGGTGTAGAACATCTTCCAATAACAGGTAGAGGTGTTTACTAGATGACCTTAAATGGCCCTTTCAGTCTTAAGAATCTATGATGGTACTGAATGTCTTTTTTAAATACTTAAATGTCATTTGAAACAACTAACAAGTCCCTTTGTATTAAAAATGCACCATAGAGGCTATTCACCAGTTTGTTTGGATTTACTGTACATGCTATAATTAAAGAAACATTTCAGCATTTGATTTGTACTTAAAGCTCACATAATTTTAAATACATTCTCTAAATCCTTCCTAGCAAGCAAAATAACATTTATGCTGAAATCTGTCTCATGGCCTGTTCTATATCTCCATGTACAGACTGCAGGAGGTATAATTCATCCATAAAAGACAGCTGAAATATGCACGGCTTTGGATTGTTTTAATATTGTGCACAAGAGACTGGAGGAGAAAATTAACTGCCGTATGCTGCCTCATTCAAAGTATCAGATGGATAATAATAAAACAGAAAACATATAAAATCATTTAGAGCCATTTTAGGACCATATGTTCAACTTCACTGACAATAATCAACTATAATATATTTCAGAAAAATAGAAGTGGAGAGAATATAATTCTACTCATTATATTGGGTGTTAGGCTCCAAATCATTTGAAAATCTCATGGATCTATAGAAATGTAGTTTGCATCTAGAGATAACTAGACCTCTGATAAAGATGAATTCAGTTACTCATGGGGCATGTTTTTCCTTTTATGGCAAAAATTTTCTCCTCCTTTAAAGGTCAAGCTCCAAGCTCACAGTTTTCAGGAAATCTTCCCCGATGCAACACACAATTCATGCCGATTCCTCCTTCCCATTGCGCCAGCCCAATTCTGTACTTGTCCTGCATATATTACAGTAGATAGTGAATATTATTAGCTTTACAAAAACTCACCATAGGCAGGTGGAAGCTCTAGTGCTATTTCTTATTTTCCTTCCTCCCTCTCTCCATTTCAATTATCTTACTGTATTGTTTTTGTTTATTTGCATGACTGTTTTCCTAAATAAGTATTAAGTTCCTTGAGGATGTGTGAATCATGAGACTTGAAATATTGGATTAAAAAATGGCACACATTAGGCTCTCAAGAAATTGCTTGTTGAATGAATTTAAATATTATGCTAATTAGAGCATTCAAATTACATTCAACAAATATTCTGTGAAAAGCAAGGTACCGTACATCCATTTATTCGCTGAGACTTATGGGATGCTTTGTTTATTTCTTTAGTTTAGTTCATGTTTATTATAGCCTATCTCCTACGTAAGAATTTAGCCACCTAAAAAACAGAGAAGCAATGGAGGAGATGCAAGTTCTGGCTACAGCTGACTAAGGTGACTGGCAAATCCTCTCCCCAAAAAGCAGCTATAATGATGGGCAAATTGTTGAAAACAACCATTTAAGCAATCTGGAAATTGGCTAAAGGCATGCAACAATCTGAGAATCATTTATTCATGAAAAACTGATGAACTTTGGGTAAGAAAAGTAGGAATCTGTGGTGTGGCTTCTCTCATCCTCACCACCTCTTTCCTCCACTACCCCAAAGAGCCAAGGCAGAGATTCCGTCAGGGAGTAGCAGGCCACGAGAACTGGAAAATTCTCTCCTACCAGTGGGGGCTCACTTGGTTTGGAAAGGTGAGTATTGGCAAGACTCATGCCCAGCAATGTTGTCAGTGGAGGTGATAATCTTGGAGGCAGATGAGTGAGAAGAACCAACAGCTCTATTAGCTCAACGTTGCAGTTACGGTAGGAGCAAACATACCTCTGAATGAGAGCCCAGGCTAGGTACACACTTCTGGCCAACATCGATGCTGCACACAACCCTGAAAAATAGATTCTGATAAGATGTTAAAGGGCCCAGAGGAAAGTAAAATCTGCACAGCCTGAACTTTGAATGTGCTTCCCTACACACATACAGATCCATCAGCAAAGGTTTATTGGTTTGAGGGGTTTAAGTACAACCTATGACAAATCACTGGCTAACAATTAAGCTCTGCTGACCCAGGAGCAACCTCTATGAAGCCAGGCTTAAAAATAAGAACAAGGGGGGCCGGCCTGGTGGTGTAGTGGTTAAGTTCACGCATTCTGCTTTGGTGGCCTGGGGTTCACTGGTTCAGATCCTGTGCACATACCTACACACTGCTCATTAAGCCATGCTGTAGCAGCATCCCACATATGAAATAGTGGAAGATTGGCATGGATGTTAGCTCAGGGATAATCTTCCTCAAGCAAAAAGAGGAAGATTGGTAACAGATGTTAGCTCAGGGCCAATCTTTCTCAATAAAAAAAAAAAAATAAGAATAAGGAAGAAAAACTTAGCAGTTATTTCATAGGCCACAATCTGTGGGCAAAACAGACTTCAAGGAATTATTTCAGGCAAGTCACTAAACAAAGAAAAAGCAAACAGAAAACAGCAATTACAATAAGCCATAGCGGTGGTGAGGAGATCGAAATCCAGAGTTGCCACAATATGTTATCTAAAATGCTCAATTTTCAACAGAAAATTACAAAACATGCAAAGGAACATGAAAGTATGGCCTATACACAGGAAAATAATCAGTCAATAAAACTGTCCCCTACATGAAAAGGTGCTCAACATCACTAATCATCAGGGAAATGCCAATCAAAACCACAATGAGATATGACATCATACTTGTTGAAATGGCTATTATAAAAAAGACATGAAGTAACAAGTGCTGGCAAGTGTGGAGAAAAGGGAACCCTTGTGCACTGTTGGTAGGAATGTAAATTGGTGCAGCCACTATGGAAAACAGTATGAGGTTCCTCAAAAAATTAAAAATAGATCTACTATAAGATCCAGCACTTCCACTTCTGGGTATTTATACAAAAGAAACAAAAACACTAACTCAAAAGGATATCTGCACCCCCATGTTCATTGCCACATTGTTTATAATAGCCAAGACATGAAAACAACCTAAGTGTCCATTGATGGATAAATAGATAAAGAAAATGTGGTATATATATATATATATATATATATATATATATATATATATATATAATAGAATATTATTCAGCCATAAAACAGAAAGAAATCTTGCCATTTGCAATAACATGGATGGACAGTGAGGACATTACGCTAAGTGAAAAGTGAAATAAGTCAGACAAAGAAAGACAAATACCATATAATCTAACTTATTTGTGGAATCTAAAAAAAACACAAACTCAAAGATACAGAGAAAAATTTGGTGCTTGCCAGAGACAGGGGTAGGGGGTGAGCAAAATGGGTGAAGGTGGTCAAAAGGTACTAACTTCCAATTATAAAATAAGTCTTGGGCGTATAATGTACAGCACAGTGATGAGAGTTAATATATGATCTATATATCTGAGCAGTTCAACAAGTACCAAGTAGGAAAAACACAAAGGAATCCCACCTACATATATCATAAGCGAATCATTAAAAGACAAAAACAAAATCTTGAGAGCAGCAAGAGAAAAGTAACACATCACATATAGGGAAGCATTAATATGACTAATGCTGATTTCATAACAATGAATGCTAGAATGACATATTAAAAGTGTTGAAATTAAAAAAAAATATCAGCAAGGAATTCTGTATCCCATGAAACTATCCTTCAAAAGTGAAGGCTAAATAAGGACATTCCCAGATTAACAAAGACTAAGAGAACATGTTGCTAGTGGGCCTACCTTATAAGAAATACTACAGGAAGACCTTCAAAGCTAAGAGGAAGTGACACCAGACCCAAAGCCACAAAGAGGAAATGTAGAAGCATCAGTAAAGGTTATATGTAGGTTAACATAAAACACTTTATACTTCAAAAGAGGAGATTACATGAAGTTATAACACAGTATTATGTTGGTCATATATAGATACAATATGCATGACAGTAATAACAGAAAGAAGGGAGGAATGGAACTTTATTGTTGCTAAGTTTCTATATTTTCTTAGAATCATATTAGTATTAATCTGAAGGCGATTCTCATATATTAAGATGCATATTGTAAACCCTAGAGGAACACGCTTTTAACAATATGCTACTTTTTCAGTGAGGTAAGAAATAAAGAATTAGATATAAGCAAAGGCTGAAAAGCTTGGATGAGGGAGGAAAATATATAAAATAGTCATCTTGACAAGTGGGAAGGTGAGCCTAAAGAGGACCACAGCGGGATTTCTGTGTAGTATTACATGCCTATTTGGGCTTTGAGATTTAATTTAAACAATAACCAGTCAGCTACAATTAACGGCAGGTTCAAAAAAGTCACGTACAGATCTGTTTCCTATGAAATTTTGAATTTCTTGAGATGAAGGATATGCCTTTTTTTGTCTGTGTATTCACCACAGCATTCTGCAAATAATAGGCACCTAATGCCTATTTAATTGAGTTTGTTTGATCTATTGCTCCCAATTAAAATCACATAAGAGAGAATTGTTAAACAATCTTTCTAGCTATGATTCAAACTCCAGATGCAATAAAATATTGATAAATTTGATTACATAAAAATGTCTGCATGGCAAAAAAAATTATAAGCTAAGCAAAGGCAAATGACAATAGAGTAAAAAATAATCTTATTTGCAACACGTATCACAAAAAAGGGCTAATATTCTTAATATAGAGATACGAAATCTTCAAAATAGAGGAAAAATAAAAGATCAGAACTGTGTATGAAATATGGGCAAAGGACATGAACAAAGACTTCACAAAAAATATATAATTTTCTCTTAGATACATAAAAAAGATGTTCAACTTTACTTGTAATAAGAGACATGCAAACCAAAACTACACTGAATTTTTCATCCATCAGTTTGAAAACCTTCAAAAGTTTGACAATATGCTGTTGGTGAGGCTGTGGGGAAACAGGCACTCTCATAATGTGCTGGTAAGGGTGCAGAATGATATGACTTCTTCAAGGGGAATGTTGAAATACACAATGGTGTGCTGGTAAAGGTTTGACAGCTGGCTCTCTGTACAAAAAAAAAAAAAAAAAAAAGAATGCCCTGATGTGCAGCATTTGCTGATTTCCTTGGTGAAAACAGTCCCACTGTGGTCAAATTTAAGCTACCAAGGTGAAGTCACTGACCACAAATTGGGAAGAAACACACATTAGGACATATAGTTTACCACTATATAGTTACAATTAATGTAAATAACCAAAAAAATAGCTAATAGCACAATGTAGTTAAAAAGAATTAGGAAGTGATGAGTTTAGAGTATTTATTATATTAATTTTAAATATTATTTTTAAATGGTAAGTTTGATTTAATTTTTACTAATGGTTGTGTTTTACAACTAGCTCACAAAATTCCTGACAATGTAACAATTGATTCTTGAAAGTTAGTATGAACCATTTTCAGCACGCCACTGAAACAGTTGAAAAGCTAAATATACATTTACCCTTTGACTCAACATTCCTACTTCTAGGAGTTTACTCTGGAGATATATATTCAACAATACAAAAATGCATATGCATAAAAGTATTCACAGCAGGATTGTTTATAATACCAAAATTTCAGAAACAATCTATATGCCCATACATAAAAACCCCATATAATGAAGTTTTATGTGGCTGCAAAAATAAATGAGGATAAAGGAACTTGTACACGAATGTCAAGAGCAGCTTTATTCGCTATAGCTCAAAACTGGGAACTACCCAAATGTCCTTTGGTGGGTGAATAGTTAAATAGACTGTGGCACATCTATTCCATAGAATACTGCTCAGCAATAACAAGGATCAAACTATTAACACACAACTTGGATAAATTTCAAGGAAATGTTCCTAAGTGAAAAAAATCCAATCTCTAAAGGATACATATTGCATGATTCCCCATTCATGTAACATTTGTGAAATAGCATAATTATAGAGATAAAAAACAGATTAGTGGTTCTCAGGGATTAAGGATAGTGGAGAAAGGAGGGTGTGGCTATAAAAAGGTAACTTAAAGGAGTCTTTTTTCTTCTAGCTTTGAGATATAATTGACATATAACAACATTGTGTCAGTTTAAAGTGTACAACATGATGATTTGATATACATATACATTGTGAAATGATTAACACAAGGTCAATTAACACCTCCATCATCTTACATAGCTACCATTTGTGTGTGTGTGTGTGTGCAGTGAGACCATTTAAGATCTACTCTTTTAACAACTTTCAAGTATATAATACAGCATTGTTAACTGTAGTCACCAGGGTGTACGTTAGATATCCAGAACTTATTCATCTTACAACTGATAGTTTGTACCCTTTGACCAACATCTCCCCATCTACCACTACCCCTGCCCCTGGCAACCACCAATCTACTCTGTTTCTGTGAGTTCAGCTTTTTTAGATTCCACACATAAGTGAGATTATACAGTATTTGTCTTTCTAACTCTGACTTATTTCACTTAGCAGAATGCCCTCAAGGGTCATCCATGTTGTTGCAAAAGGTAGGATTTCCTTCTTTTTCATGGCTGAATAATGTTCTATTGTGTATATATACATATATACACCACATTTTCTTTGTCCATTAATCCAATGACAGATACTTTGGCTGTTTCCATGTCTTGGCTATTGTGAATAATGCAGCAATGAACATGGGGTGCAGATGTCTCTTTGAGATAGTAATTTCATTTCCTTCATATATATATCCAGAAGTGGGGTTGCTAGATCATATGTTAGTTCTAATTTTAATTTTTTGTGTGTATGTGAGGAAGACTGGCCCTGGGCTAACATCTGTGCCCATCTTCCTCTACTTTATATGGGACGCTGCCACAGCACGGCTTGACAAGCGGTGTGTCGGTCCACGCCCGGGATCCGAACCTGCAAACCCTGGACCACCAGAAGCAGAGTGCATGAACTTACCCGCTACGCCACCAGGCCAGCTCCTCTAATTTTAAGTTTTGAGGAACCTCCATACTATTTTCCACAGAGGCCATACCGATTTACATTCCCATCAACAGTGGATTTGCTTTTCTCCACATTGTCAAGAGAGTCTTGTGGTGATATTATGGTTGAATATCATGATTTGATTGTGGTGGTGTTCACACAAGTCTATACATGTGAGAAAACTTCAAAAAGCTGAACACACAAACACAAATGTGTACACGTATAACTGGTGGAATCTGAATAAGCTCTGTGGATTGTACCAATGTCAAACAGCTTAGTATCAATATTGAACTGCAGTTGTATAGGAAGTTAACACTGGAGGAGTCTGGGGGAAAGATACACAGGAATTTCCTATACATTCTTTGCAACCTCCTGTGAATCTATCATTATTTTAAAACTAAATTTTAAAAAAGAATGAGCTTCTCTATGAACTGATATGAGTTGATATGGAGTGATTTTCCAGGATATATTGTCATTTGAAAAAAAATGTACAAAAGGGAATGAATACATAATACACCGTCTTTCATGAAAGAAAGAAGGGGGGATGTGAAAAAAAGAAAAATATGTAATTATGTATTCATTTTTGCAAAATGTAACAAGGGAATAATAAGGCAGAAATAAATGAAATTCTTTGCATAAAAAGAGTAGGTAGGCATGGGGTGAAAGGGACTTCTCTGACTTTACTTTTGCCTATAGTGTTGATTTTTGATTTACGTTTATGTTTTACATATTCAAATACATAAATTTAAAAAGATGAGGAAAAAACTTAAAATTGGATACAATTAGAAACAAATATACCTAACTGTATATCAAATAGATAACCCTATGGATGAAAATCCAAGTAAACTTTGTACAGGGTACTCCGACTATGTACACTCAGTGGATGTATTCTAAGGGCAAAAATAACTGCATAGAAATTTTGAACCTTAATTAAAAGATTTATTGTCGATATTGGTATGGGTGTAGAAATTCCAAAACTGTTTTGATATTATTGTATGAGTGAACAAATAAATAAATATATTCATGCTGTAGGAAATCAGGGTTCACACTTTGGGTAGAAGGTACAAATACGAAATGGAGGAAAGAAAGAATGAAGCCTGCGGTTTTGATTGGAATTAGAGGTATCGGCATGAACTCATTTATCCACTGAAAAAGTCTAGAATCAATGACACCCCAATAGCAATGAGCACAACTAATGCCCAAACATCCTGGTTTCAAAAGACCATCCCCCACTAAAATGAACCAGTGCTCCTTCCAGGGCCAGGAAAGGGAAACTACACAGTAAATCTGGAACACTGTGTGCCAGAAAGTAAGGAAATATTCAAAAACTAATGGAAATATTTCAAAAGCACACCGGAGCCAGCTTGAAGAGGCTCCCACTGGCCTAATTTAGGGAAAGGTGAACATTGAAAAAGAATAATATGGATTTTATCAAAATTTAAAATTTCTGTTCATCAAAAAACATGATTAAGAATATGAAAAGGCAGCCACAACCTGGGAAAAAATATCCAATCTTAATCTTTCTCTCCATTTTTTTCTCTCTCATCTGGAAAATATAAAGAGCTCCTAAAACTCAACGAAGATAACATTAAAAAATTTAAAAATGGGCAAAAGTCCCGAAGAGGCAGCCCCCAACGAAGATATCTGAATGGCCAATAAGCATATGAAAAGGTGCTCAATATCATTTGTAAGCAGGGAAGTGCAAATTAAAACCACCATGAGACACCACCACAGCCCAAAAAGGACAAAATGATAAAGAATTACAATACCAAGATTGAACAACCACATTGAAAAAAGATTTGGCAATTTCTTTTAAAGTTGAACATACACTTATCATATCACCTAGTTATTCCACACCTAGGTATACATATATCCAAGAGAAATGAGTTCATATGTTTACCAAAGACTTTAACAAGAATGTTGATATTAGCTTTATTTACAGAAGCCAAAACTTGGAAATAACCCAAACGCTCATTAACAAGATAACAGATAAATTTTGGCATATTCATGATATGGAATCTCTTCAGCAATAAAAAAGAAGGCGCTGCTGATCCAGGGATAATATGAATGCATCTCAAAAACATTTTGAGCACAACACACCCCTACTTGACCACCACTGGCCTGAAAACCATCCAGCCACACTCTAGTAAAACTGATACCCCTATAGCTCCCCAAACAAGCCCAGCATATCCATGTTCTTGCACACTTTTTTCCCTTTACCTGACAAATCCTCCCATCCTTCTCATCTTATCTCCTGGAGGAAATGTTCCAGGACCATGAGAGCCATGTGATTGACCCAAGCCTGTACATACAGTTCAGTTTGAATCTACACTATACTACCACTTCTTCAAGTGGTGGTATCTTTTTTCTCTCATTAAATCTTAAGTTCCTAGAAAGCAGGGACTCTTGTCATATTTCTGTGTAGCTACCAAGCACTTGGCATATTTATTTAACAAAATGTAGGCACCTAATAAACTTCTTTTCATTAAAAGAAATTTAGCAATAGGGTGCATAATGTTTGAATTCAATATACAAAGTTCAAAAATTTGCCAATCAAATCTATGTTAATAGATTCTACAACAGTGCTTGGGGAATACTGACTGGAAAGGGGCATGAAAGAATTTTCTGGGATAATGGAAAAGTTCTATGTCTTGATGTGTTGATTACATAGGTGCACTTATATGTAAAAATTCACTGAGCTGGATAAAAATAAACACAAAAAATCAGTTGTGTTTCTATACTCTAACAATGGATAATACAAAAATGAAACTAAGAAAACAATTCTATTTATAATAGCATAAAAATAATAAAATACTTGGAAAGATACTTAACCAAGGAGGTGAAAGACCTGTATGTTGAAAAGTACAAATGTTGCTGAAAGAAAATTAAAGACACAAATAAATAGAAAGACATCCTGCATTCATGGATTGGAAGACTTAATATTGTTAATATATCTACAGGTTCAATGAAATCCTGATCAAAATCTCAATGATTTTTTTTTTGCATAAATAGGAAAATCCATCCTAAAATCCACATGGAATCTCAAGGGACTCTGTATAGCCAAAGCAATCTTGAAAAAGAATAAAGTTGGAGGCTTCACAGTTCCTAACTTCAAAAGTTACTACAAAGCTACAGTAATCAAAACAGTGTGGTACTAGCATAATGAGAGACATTTGAACCAATGGAATAGAATAGAGAGCCCAGAAATAAACCTTCGCATATTTGGTTACATGATTTTTGATAAGAGTGCCAAGGCCATTCAATTGAAAAAAGACAGTCTTTTGAACAAATGATTTGGGGAAAACTGGATATTCACATACAAAAGAATGAAGTTGGACCCTTACCTTACACCATATACAAAAAGTAACTCAAAATGGAACAAAAATCCAAACATAAGAGAAAAAAATATAAAACTCTTAGAAGAAAATGTAGGGGGAAAGTTTCATGATATTGAATCTGGCCATGATTTTTGGGGTATGACACCAAAAGCACAGGCAACAAAAGAAAAATGGATAAATTGGGCTTCATCAAAATTAAAAAATTTTATGCATCAAAGGACACTATCAACAGAGTGAAAACGAAACCCACAGAATGGGAGAAGATATTTGAAAATTACATGTCTGATAAGGAGTTAATATCCAGAATATATAAACAACAACTACAAATCAACAACAAATAAAAAAAAAACAAACAAACTTAAAAATGGGCAAAGGATTTGAGTAGAAAATTCTCCAAAGAAGATATACAAATGGACAATAAACACATGAAAAGATGCTCAACATCATTAATCATTAGAGAAACGTAAATCAAAACCATAATGAGATAGCATTTCACATCCATTAGGATGACTATTATGAAAAAAAAAACAGAAAAAAAGTGTTGGCAAGGATGTGTAGAAATTGGAAACCTTGCACATTGCTTGTGGGAATGTAAAACAGTGCAGCTGCTATAGAAAATGGTGTGGCAGTTCCTCAAAATTTTAAATATATAAGTACTATATGATCCATCAATTCCACTTCTGGGTACATATCCAAAGAATTGCAAGCAGGGACTCAAACAGATATTTGTACACCAATATTCATAGAAGCATTATTTACAATAGCCAAAAAGTGGAAGCAACCCAAGTGTCCATATAAGGATGAACGGATAAATAAAATGAGGTATATCCACACAATGGAATATTATTCAGCCTTAAAAAGAAAGAAAATTTTAACATATGCTACAGCATGGACAAATCTTGAATACACTATGTTAAGTGAAATAAATCAGTCACAAAAGAATACGTATGTTATGATACCACTTATACGAGATGCCTAGAATAATCAAATACATAGAGACAGAAAGCAGAATGTGGTTGCCAGGGGCTTGGAGTAGGGGAAAATGGGGAGCTATTGTGTAATGGGTATGTAGTTTCAGTTTGGGAAGATGAAAAATTTCTGGAAATGGATGGTGGTGATGGTTGAAAAAAATGTGAATATTCTAAATACCCTGAACTGGATGCTTAAACATGGTTAAAATTATAATAAAAATAATTCACTGAGCTGTACATTGAAGACTTGTGCATTTCAAAATGGACAGCATTGAATGAAAAAGTCTATGAGTCCATAGTAATATTAATAAAAAAGAGGAGAGCGCCTTTTCCTGTAAGAGTACCAACTAATATATGCAGAAGGAGTTAGAAATCACCAAGTTGGCAACCACCATCGTAATAACTGATTCAGGAAAGAATCATCAAAGAAAGGTTTTGTGGAACAGGGTATTCAAATCGTCTCAAAGTATCACTCAACAGATTGTTCATTAATTATAAAGGATAAAAGATGCCTTTACAGTGGATTAATCTGTCAGATACTTCCTCAAGCAAATGATCAAACTCAAAATAACCAATAATGGGACAAAGATAAATCGTGTGCCTCTTGAAGTTAGGCACAGAGGACACAAGGGTCACCCAAATAGTACTCTGGTCAAAAATGTATAAAGTGAATCTAATCATGAGGAAACAATCAGACAATTCAGATTGAAGGTAATTCTACAGAACAATTGGTCTAGTTGCTTCAAAAATGTCAATGTCATGAAATCTATTTAAAATAAGTTTAAATTTTAAAAGGCTAGGAAACTGTTCTAGATTAAAGGAGGAAGACATGATAAATAGTAAGTGTGATGCATAATCCATTGGATTCATACTATAAAGGATATTATTGGGACAATTGGGGAAATTTCAATATAGAGATGTATTAGATGTAGTATTGTATCAATATTAAATTTGCTGAATATGATAATTGGTTTCTAGTTATGTGGGAGAAAGTCCTTATTCTTATGAGACACATGCTAAGTTATTTAGGGGTGAAGTATCACATCTGCAGCTAATTCTCAAATGGTTTAGAAAATAAAACACATACAGATATACTTAGGCATATATGTATACATAGACATGATACAAATGTGGCATGATGTTAATATTTGGTGAATCTAGATAAAAGGTATATGGATGTTAATTGTAATTTTCTTGCAATTTTTCTGTGGGTTTGAGATTTTTTCCAAAAAAAGTTATGAAAAATAAAATAAAAATCTTTAAAAAAGACATTCACTCTTTTTCCTTAAAGGCACCTGATATGCTGAGGCTGAAGCTGTTATACTTGAAGGAAAAAAATAAATGGCTGGATGGCTGGATAAATAGAGTCAGAGGCCCTACATTCTAGTCCAGGTTCTGTCATTAACTTGTCATTTCACTTGGGTTTTCTTATGGGTCAAATAGGGGGTGATAATACCTCCTTGCCATGCCTACTTTATAGGGCTGTTGTGAGGATTAAATGAGATAACAGACAGGAAAGTACACTGACAAGGGGAAAAGTGCTATTCAAATTCAGAACACTCTTATTGTTACTGTCATCTTAGTCAGAATATTTTTATGTTGTCCACACCAAATTCATTTCTGGAAACTGACAACTATTGATTTGCACATTTTCAATGGTGTGCATTCACCCTTTTGCTTTTGAAATCCCTGTATCCTATGACATGGGTATTCCCTGAAATGATTGATGGTCCTTTCAGGCTATCATTAGCATTGAATGAGACCACTGATGTCCAAGAGGATTCTGCCACATGCCTGTTTTCTGGGCAGCAGTTCCACATATTTTCCATTTGATTCAGTGGTAGTTCTGGTTAAATCAAGTGTAACCAGAGAAGATGGTGAGCAGAAGGGAGGTTGGTAGAAGGAAAGAGGAAGGAAAGGTGGCAGGGTCATGAAGAATCTACTTGATACGTTTTCAGGGAGAGAATGAGAAAGTCCTGACACTGTTACATACAGATATCTACCTCCTTGGGGTGTTCTGACTTTTCACTAGAACAACCACTTACCACTGCTCACAATTTGCCATGAGGTTAGTGGTGAGAAGCCTGTCTAAAAGTCAATGTCTCATTCACACTATTTGAAAGTACCCAAGTTAGTTCTTTTCTAATAATCATTACATGGGGCAGGACTCATTTTTCACTTAATTATTGATTCAATATTTTTGGCATACAAATTGCACCATAGTTAATCTAAGGGTAACTTTTGGTCAAAAATTTTTAAGATCCCCAAACTATTTCAGAAAGGAAAAACACATACATACACACACACACTCACATTCACTGCATGTCCTCTTTCTCTTGTAGGCTTTGGGAAGGAAGCCACATTTGTGACTTATGACTCACAATTGGTGGAGACCTTGATCAACATGGGGATATAAATAGTAGAGACTTAGAAATACAGGTCCATTCAATCATACTATCTTATGAATAAAAGCTACTTTTATTCTCTAAATCATTCTTCTCTAAATTATATCTGCTGTCATTCATTCATTCAAGTCTTACAACTAACTCTAGAACCTACTCTCTTGGCTTGTGGTTAGGTGCTATTTGTCAAATTCTCCTTAATAGGATAAACAACTTAGATTAGGAGGCAGCACATTACACTTGGCCAGAGTTCAAGAGAGCTGGGTTCTTTTCCTGGCCTTTGTGATCTTAGGAAATCAAAATAAGGTGTTCTTAGCTTGCTCATCTGTAAAATGGACCTATTAGTTCTTGCTCACCTTTAGTGTTATGATGATGATCAAGTCCAAAAATGCATTTAAGGTGAGCTATACTATCAAATGTGAACAGCATTACTTTGCATCAAACTTTGACATACGTGAAATACATTTCTCTTGCCCGGAAAGAACTAAACCAGAAAAAGAACCAGACTACACAAAGACAACTTAGTGTATTTTTCAATTATGACTAAGTCAACAGCCGAGATGTCAAATAGCACTCCTAAAATCTCTTTGTAGCCAAGTTGTAAAGCTTAGAAGAAAGTTTAGAGCCTGGCAAAGAGCAACTGCCAAAATGCCAGTCTCTTTTTCCTGGAAGCATTAATGGAGCCCATAATAGCAAAGAGTGACAGCAGTCCTGTCAATAACCACCAGCGCGGGAATAAGAGTTACGCAGTGCTTGTCTAGGCATGATGGAACCCATGCTATTTCTAAATGCGATGCTTTGTCCAAGATTAAATATTTGACTCAAGATTTAATCTCTAATACATGGGAGACACAATCAAGGAAGAATGAATTGAGGGAAACACTGATGAAAGATATTATTAAATAATTAGATGCATTTTCCAAGTTGTGAAGCATTTTGAGGGGTTTGATCTTTCCAATAGCATTATTTTGGCCTGAGTTCCCCCAGAGGAGAATATTGTGATTAAATCATGTATCGCTTAAAAACAACAGGCAAAGCCTCAAATGGACAACACACTAATCCTATCTGATAAAATTCAAGGAGGTTTCATATCTCTAGTGTGCAGAGAATTATTAAATATTTTCCAAAATGATGAAAGAATTTTTAAAAATTAGAAAGAAAAGAGATAAAGATATTCTATAGGGGAAAAGGTGGGAAAACATTGGGGCTAGTGGTTAAAATGGCTTGTCTTAGAACTGCTGCTGTTAGAGTTGATATAGCTACTATTTTAATCACTACTAACACAATTATTTCAACGGTGGGATTAAGATAGCTCCATGTACATCTATGAATATATACTTTCCATCTATGAATGTCAAAGTATCTAAAAAACATTAACTACCACAGTTTGTGAGAAGTCAGTGATTTTTGCCAGTGAGGAAAGAGAGTTATTAACTCGCCTACAGACGCAGGGTGCCATGGGAAAGGGGCAACCCGTATGAATATACAGAGGGAGAGGAATTTAATTCCCCTCCATTCTTTTCTCTCTTGATGACTTGGAAAGGGGCAGGAAAGAGGGAACAAGAGCAGCAGAGAAGACTTTTCTACCTTTCGTGCCCCAGAGGGAAGAACTGAGCAAATACTATAAAACTGCATGAAGCAATTAAATGATGATGCAATTCACAAGGACATACTGAGCACATATATCCATATCGTGTCAGTCATTGATATAAAGAATAGTAGAAGCCACTATCCCTGCCATTTAGGGAGTCCATAGTCCCTTACAATGCACAATTCATATTGTTAATTTTGTCAGGTATTTTAATAATATGGTAATTACAAAAGAAAATGTCCTTTTTTTTTAGATATGCATGCTGAAGTATTTAGCAGTGAAACATCATGTATTTTTAATTACCTTAAATCTGAAAAAATAAAGGGTAGCAAATGTGGCAAAATGTTAAAAATTGTAAAATCTAGGTACTTGATATATGGGTGTTCATTATTCTATTCTCTTTGCTTTTTTGTATGCCTTCGTACTTTCAAAATACAAAGTTAATTTTTTTTTACCAATTCAGCTTAATGAGGAATAGTTAATTTAAATCATTAAAAAGTCTGAATGAGAACAACTTTTGAAAGAGACATTTTTTTTACTTTGATTCTTCATAGTAGCTGAAGCTAAGCTAGTTTTGCCTTATATTTTATTGATTGTTTGGCTTATTGATATGTGCCTTGTTCTAAAAAGGATTTACAGAGGTTCAAGCAATTTAACAAAATGAAATAAATTTAAAATAATAGTAGGAATATAAGAAGAAATCACAAAGTGAATCTTAAGCTGTCTGGTGGCATAGTTCTAAGCACTTTTCATATATAAATTCATTGAATCCTCACCACAGGGGCTACTTTATTCTCATTTTACAGGTGAGAAAACTGAGGCTCATAGAGGTTAAGTGACTTGCCAATCACACAGCCAGGAAGTGACAGAGTTACAGTTTAACTGCAGCTAGTCCTAACCAGAAAGCCCACATTTTAATCTCCAATTTATACTATCTCTTTTCCAGAAAGAAACGTATATTCCGTGGGTTTTTGTAGAGAAAATAATGAATAACATCCTAAAAAACATCTTTACTGTAAACAGTGACAAGTTTCATTGGGCTTGTCATGATTTATATTTATCCTATTTAGTATCTGTAGCAAATGAGTTCTTAGGTGCTTGAAAATGATGTGTTTAAAGTGGTTTAAACACTCCACCCTCCATCAGCAACACTGTCAGTCTGCTGAGAATAATTGCACCCCCTT
Source organism: Tapirus indicus (assembly GCA_031878705.1). Taxonomy (NCBI): domain Eukaryota; kingdom Metazoa; phylum Chordata; class Mammalia; order Perissodactyla; family Tapiridae; genus Tapirus; species Tapirus indicus. The sequence goes on along the minus strand of CM062942.1, from coordinate 88,606,056 downwards.
TTTCAAAGAAGTCTGATTCATCACAAATTCTGAATTACTGGAGCCCGAATCTCTGACATGTTAAAAGTGGCATGGCTCGTTTAGGCTTAATTTATACTTATTCTGGATAGGATCATGTATGGCAGTCATTGAATGTTGCGATAGATTAAATAATGAAGTCAAATGGTGGGAAATGATTGCTGAGCAGCCTGACTGAACATTAAATTCAGTTATGCTAGCATGCTGTAAATTTGGTCTTGAACGAATCAACCAAGTACCCCACCACCTGCCTACCTCTACTTCCTTTAGTCTACTTATTTCTTATTCATCCTCTAAGTGGGGCCTTTAAGCCAAGAACTTTTATCTAGAGGATATCTCAACGATGACTGTGCAATAAAAGTGATAAGCAGGTCATGGATCTGATTATGCAAGATGCAAAATTCGGGTGAACTGTCATTAAATTACAACATTACAGCACTTCAAAGTCTGGGTTTGTTCACTTCAGAAAGCACTAGTCATTCATATACTGAACTGAGAAGGAGGCAGGGGAAACAGGTGGCCTATTACCAGATCCATTAAACAAGAGATTTATGCATTACATATCCATCTTGAAGCAATTAGGCTGATCTTTTCTTTTCTTTTATGGCTTCATTGAAAACTTCTGGCAATAAAGCAACTATAAAGTAAGTATCCTAGCATTTACCCATGATATCAAGGGCAATGGACTTCCTTTGCATGGGAAGTAAAGTGGACTCCTTTTCACTCTTCCCCTGAGAAATTCAGTACGTCCAAAGCAAATTCACTTGTTCTGAAAGATGTGTAAATATGAGAGGTCTAGTGAATGAATGGCAAATAAGATGGTTGAGACAATTTGTTTTGATTGCCAAATCACTGTTTCTTGATTTTAAACAAACTCTAATTATTATCTGCCAAATTTTTATCATTTAAAAAGAAAGAGTTGCTAACATGTATTTTAACACTTACTATATACCAGGCTCTGTGTAAAACATTCTGTGGGCATTATTTCACTTGATGCTCACGACCCTAAAAATTATGATCACTATCTCTATTGCACAGACGTGAAAACTGAGGCTAAGAAAGGTTACATAAGTGATTCAAGGTCATTCAGCGAGAAAACGGTAGAACCAGGATTTCATTTCAGATAGCCTAACTCTGAACTCACTAACATGCTATACCATTTGTGGCAGCATGATGCCTAAATATTTGGAGGATAAGGAAAAAGCCAATTCATAATCATCTAGATATCGATGTTGTAAATCAAATTTCTAGTGGTAAGTTGTGGCAGACTCAACAGGATCTTGCTGAAAATCTAGTAAGATCCCTAGATTTAGTCAAAGGTCAGGGTTCAGAATGTGGGGAAAAGGCACAGTATTCTGGAAAATAAAAGACTGGTCAACAAAGAGCTAAAATCCAAAACCTACTGTTTCTAGCCAAGCAGAGCTAGGTCAAGCATGTGATTAAGTTTCAAGTAAAAAGAATTTGGTATGAGTCCAAGTAGGGAGGTGACTGATAGGAGATAAGTTTCAGGGACCTGTTATTGAGAACCATTGGGGAACTGACGTACTAAACAGAAAATTGATTACTGGGGAAGTATTGAGATACCATGGGCAACATAGGACCAGCAAGTGAATGAACTAGATCAGTGATTCTTAACCTTACCTTCACATTAGAACTACCTAGCAAACTTTTAAAAACTCCTGATTTCCAGGCTATACTCCAGACGAACTATATTAGCATCTCTGGGAGTGAGATCAAGGCATCAACACCTTTTACAGCTCCCCACTGACTACAACATCTAGAGAATTTAGAACCATTGAACTAGGTACCAAGTCATGGAGTAACTAGAACTCTTTATATTCCCCTATGGAGACATGAAGTATCCCAGAAGCTGGGGTGAGATTGAACCTATAGGTATGTAATTATGGGTCTCAACACTGAATGTTAAGAGTAATGTATACAGGCAAGCATATCATATTATTTGTTTCTAAATAATGCCAAATGCCCAGATGGCTCCCAATTTGATTGATGTACGGTTCTGAATATACAGATGCTTGACATCATGAAGGAAATTCATCTTAACATCTAAATAAAATCCAACTTTTAATCTAATGTATTGAAACACAAAGTCAAATAAATTTAACTAATATAGCCATGAGATTTATTATTATGACTCAGATATACTTTATGTCAAATCACCTGTTTCAAACCAAATAATTCCATATAGCAAAAGCTTGATAACACTGTCTATAAGCTTGCCATAGTCACAGAATAAAGTTCTAACTCTGGAAACCCAAGGTTTGAATTCAACTAAAATTCATTGATGGGGGCCGGCCTGGTGGCCTAGTGGTTAAGTTCGTGCACTCGACTTCGGCGGCCTGGGGTTCGCAGGTTCGGATCCTGGGAGTGGACCTATTCACCACTTATCAAGCCATGCTGTGGCAGGCGTTCCACATATAAAGTAGAGAAAGATAGGCATGAATATTAGCCCAGGGCCAATCTTCCTCAGCAAAAAGAGGAGGATTGGCAATGGATTTTACCTCAGGGCTAATCTTCCTCACCAAAACAAAAAATCATTGATGGCTCACCATGTACCAAATTACTTGATTTAATATATATTAGGGATGTATGATATTAAGGCTGTATGATAATAGCCAAGTCAACAGTTATTGAGAGGATCAACTGACAAAATATGTTCAACAGTACATGCTAGAAAATGTTAAAAATTAAAATAAATTTAATGAAATTTTCACAAACCACGTATGCACCCTGTGGGGCAGTGGGCTGTAATTGTCTATATGACTACTACTAAGTGACCTCTTAGGTTACTTGGGGGTGAGGATGATTTACATCACCAAGACGTGTGCAACTCCATGATGTGCATCTAAACATCAGATGATTGACTGTTTTCTTTCCTTTAAGTGTCTTGGTGTCATATAAATTCAGTTAGAGAGCAAGTCACAGTCTATTTTCTCTTCCCTGGTTCCATTTTGTTGTTCTCATTGTTGTTGCCCTCCGAATCCCCAAGTGAGCAGCTGACCCATTTAATGCAGCTGGCAAAACCCAGATGTCCCAAACTTGAATTCCCTTGCTCTGCTAGACTTAGCTATAATAGAGGAACTACATGGTTAACATCATGAGATCAACTAAGTGTAATCTAATGGAGGAGTCTAAGCAGTTGCAGTTTTAGCAAGTACAGCATCATAGCCACATCCCTGATTTGTGTTTCCCTTCAATTTATTTGTGCTCATACAATTACCTTCGGACTCATTGAGTCTTTTCCCACTCAAAATCCTGCATGACTCTGTAGCTAAATATCTGTATATGTTAGAGTAATTCAGGGAAATGTGTGGGCCATAAAGTTGCTTCGAGAAGAAAAAAAAAGATGGCACAATTTTAAGTTAAAAAGAGGCAAAATTCACAATCTTGACTGTGTTGAGGTTTAAAATTGGATAAAGAAGAATTTAAGGCTTTGGAGATAGTTTTCTTATGCAGCCGACAGAACTCAAAATGGTCTCTTTTTAAAATCAAATTTGACAGGTGATTAATCCGCAATAAGTACTAATTAAAATGGCTTGGAAAACAATTTTGAAAAGTGTATTAAAACATAGCTGAAAAGCAATATCTGAAAATCACCTGAGCATGAGCACTTCGAAATGCAAATGATGACACCAACTCATTGACAAATGAAGTGTAAGCAATATGGGTACAAAAAAAAAGATTATTCTGGTTCAAAGTGATGAAAAGGTGACTGGAATGATCCATTCCAGACACTTAATTCTTGCAATGCTAATGAATCCTCAATTAAAAGCTTTACAACTCAAGCAATTCTCATCAGGGAGAGCAATCATTTTATGTAGCATATAATAGAAAGAGTCTAGTCAGGCAGATGGTTAGATCAGCCATCAGAACAACTGCTACTATTAGGTAAGGATACTTGGTACCTTCCATTTAACATTTTTAGACAATTCATAACTGATCAACTTTTGAAGAGGTTCCAAAGAAGTATGAATTTTAGAGAGAAAAAATGGAGTGCATTTTTCTAGAAAGCGTTTAAAGTGAAAACCAGGATTCTGTAGTCAGATAGGTGTTGAAATAGTCTGGGTTAAATTAAGTAAAACAATTTTAATTAATGCAGGATTTCTCTGAGGCTTTAATATACATTGTGAATTGAAAGCCAAACCTGTCTACTTTCACACTCAATCTGGACACTGAGAACCAAAACCACACCTTACTGTCTATATTAACACGACTTTGCTATTTCATTGTCTTCATTAGCATTTCTTTACTCTTTCAGGACTGCCCTGTCCAGGCAAATGGTTTGATTATTCATTATAGGAATTTCCTGAAAGACCCACCAATTCATCAGTGGCAAGCATTCAACAGACAGTTTGGGCCCTAAGATTCTTTGAGCCCTCCCCTCAAAATCCTCACCTTGCTGCTTTCACCAATCCTGGACTGTTGTATCATGATTCTTAGTTGATCCTAGTCAAACTCCCACACTGAAATATCTACTGTAAACCAAATTTCCAATTCTTAATAAGTTTTGATCTTACCTCCCCCACTCTGAGACACAGCTAAATCTTTGTGACGGTGTCTAAGCAATAAACTCAACTTTGTCTTATCCACGAGTTGTGTTGGTGATATTTGGGGAGATTTCATGATAGAATCTTCAAGAGGATGGTATAGGGCACATTACTTTCTAAATTTATTTGACCAACCCACCAACATATGCATGCACGTATATGTACATGAATGTGTGTGCACATGTGTGCATGTGCACATGCGTGTGTGTAACATCTTGCACATTCACACATTTTGAGAAAGGCTGACATAGTGGAAAAGATCTTGGACTAAGATTAGAAAATCTGTGTTTCTGCTTCTAACTACTTATGTTTTTTGGGTAAATCCCTCCTCTGATCTGGGCCTTAACTTTCCTCACCTGTAAATGAAATGATAGGGATGATGGTCTCTGAAGATGTGGTTGATTATTAATCTTTTTTTCTACCAGAGCACTCATGGTGAAAGACATACAGATGCCTGAGTTGCAGCATAATTAAGGCGGGTTGTAGATTATAAACAATTCCTGGCATACTAGCCTTTCTCTCTCATTCAAGAATTAAGATAGAAATGTAAGCCAGTGAGTGATGTTATCATAGGGCTATACTTGAATCTATTTACAATTTTTACTAGTAACCAAGTACTTGAAATATGTCCTTAGTAAACAGTAACTGGAAGGCTGCGAACTACTAGTCTGAAACACTTTGGCTCTGATAATAATTTCTCCAAGTAGCGTCCAGAAAAGCTACACCAATCCTAGAGAAACTCACAGAAAAATCTCTTATCTTCTTTTAATAAATGTAATTGATTTTCTAGAGCACGACATACCACATAGCTTTCTAATGGGATCATAGCTGAAAATAAAACCAAATTCATACTGAGCTGGTACTGAGCTCAATTCTAGCAGACGGACAGCAAGTCATGATGACTGTTAACTGGGGCTGTGCAAACTCACTGCTCTTAATAGTTTTCTGGACTGGTGATTGAATGCCTTCTCATTTGTAGAGCACTTTAAAATGATGTTAATTATACCATCTTACACTTTACATTTTGCTAGGCGCTTTTGCTTACATTCTTACTGAATACATACAATAACCCTGAGATGTACGTGAAGAAGATGGTTATTTCCCTCATCTTGGAGATGGGGAAAGAGTTTCATAGAAGTTTAGTAACTTGCTTAGGGTTACACAGTAGAAGACCCAGGAGTCCAGCACAGATTTTCAGATTCCAATTCTTTCTCATTTTTTCATCAAAATAAATTCTTCCTTTTTATTACTGACATTGACATCAGAACCCGGCATACTGCAGGCATACAATAAATCTTTTTATTTCTTTTTTTATTTAATAAATTCAACATGTTATATTTTGTAAATTTAAGGTATACAGCATGTTAGTTTCATACATTTATATATTGTAATATGATTGCCATTGAAACATTATTTACCACATTACATCGTTTGTGACAACATAGATGGACCTTGAGCACGTTATGCTAAAAGAGATGTCAGACAGATTCCAATTCTTTATCTTTTCTCCTCCCCTCAACATTTCTCCATATTGTCACTCTTTGCCCACCAAAGACCTGTTAAATTCAGTGGACTTTTCATTTGTTCTTTCTTCTTTCATTTGTTCATTCTCTCTTCATTTTCATTCAACAGATAGTCATTATTTGTTCACCCCTTTTTCTTGATTTTTCTATCTTATTCAACACGGTTAAGCATCCCCTTCTCCTTGTTTTCTCCCAGTTCTTTACCACTTATCTGTCCCCTCCTCTGGCTCCTTTTACCCTCAGACTCCTTAAAGTGTGTTTCCCTAAACTCTAACTTTGACATTCGTCTACTATCTCTCTGTACTTTGCCCTTTGGCAATTTCATTTTACTTTAAGGATTCAATTATTCTATCTGTATGGATAATACCCAAATTTCTCTTCCTAGTATAAAAGAAATACAGACAAAATGCTACAAAAGCTTGGATAAAGTAGCAGTCACTTCTAGATTTTATTTTGTGTTTTAAGGGATGATAAAGTGGGAATTAGAAATTTCCTGGTGGGGTGGTAGCTTTTGAGTGGGGCCTTGAAGTCTGGAGTAGGATTTCAATATGCAGAAATGATAGAAAAAATTTTCCAATAGAGGAAGCAAGATGAACGAAAACCATGGGTGAGCAACAATAGAGCACGTGTGGGAAACAGCAAGCATTTCAGTTTGCATTATAAGATAAATGAATGCAGTAGGAAGAATTAATGTTTGCTGAGGTTTGGTGGGGGGGTATTATGTGATAGCCATGGAGATTTTGACTATATTTGAACTAGAGGTACTAGCAGGACCACCAGGTAGAAATATGCAGTAGAGAGCTGCATATGTGAAATTGAAACTAGGGAGAAAATTCACCACATTGCATTTACAGTATTATAATTGGTTGTTACTTGGTTTCTCAAGAGAATGATCTATGGACATTTCATATTGATTACCTACCCTATTCTCAACATTTAGTGTGGTACCTTGGAGTCAATAAAGGAATAAATGATGTCTACTTAATTACTGGCAACTTTGCCTTTCAAAAACACCTGACCTTTAATTTCTATGACCTTATACAACTTATTTCTTGTGTCTGGTGGAAAGAACTCTAGTCTAAGAATCTAGCGCCAAATTTCAAGTGTTCTACTGATACTATATCTCCTCTATGCCCGGACTCCTGTTCAACCCTCCAATCTGGGTCAGGTGCCCCTCCTCTGAAATATTTTAGGACTCTTATGCAAATATCTGTCATACCACTACTCACTATGCACTCTAATTATTTATCTACTTGTCTGTGTCTTCTACTGGGCTGTGAAATCTTTCCAGAAAAAGACTATGCATTTTACTTCTGTATACCCAGGAATGTGTTTAGGACACAGTAGGCACTAAAAATATCATCCAATGAATGTAGGAATAATTGTTCCAAAGTCTGTTTTAAACATCACTACTCACTCTTGCATTTATTGCATTTATCATTTCCTATGTGCATGGCACTCTAATTAGTATAGTGTGGTATCAAATAAATTCTGTTCTCAAATAGCTTTTCCTCTACTAAGGGATATGTGACCTGTACAAAAAATATATATACAAACTAAAAAGGTCAACTAAACAATTTCCAAGCAGGTACTTTCACTGCCCCCTAAAAGTCTTTAGTTGCAGCCAGGTATTGGACATCCTTGATATCCAACACCTGGATGATTCTTGATTTCTCCTCTAGATGTCATGCCATCTTGTAATTATGGATTAAGTTTCCCCTGTGTTCTGGGGCTGCTGTCAAAGTCAACTCTGAATAACTTACTGTGACTTTTGAAAACAGTGCAGCAAGTTCAGAATGATGGATTAAATAAAAAATCCCTGCCCAGTGCAAGAGGAATAAAGTTGCTTCTTACCAAATCGCTGCTGCACAAGGTTACTTGCTGTCTACGTAAACAATATGCACTCAATGAGAACATGGTCTGGCTGGGGAAAACCGTCACAACCAGCTGTCCCCAGAACCTGAATCACATATTCAAAGGAAAATGTTTGAGTTTACATATTATTTATTCATACCCATTTTCCCCTCCTTCCCCTGACTTGTGGGCTTTGAACTTCTCTCAGAAACACATTCTTATACCTTATAAACTTCTACACTCTACTGACAACCCCTCAAGTTCTCTAGGAATAGATTTTCTGTGAATCCAAGCACAGCTCAGAAACTGCTCTAGTCACATATACTAAAGCAAATCACAAGGATAAAGGTGCAATTCTTACAGGTTTATATGATATTTTCCCATTTATTTTTATCAGGTAAGCCAGATTCATTTCCCTGATGCCAAGTCACAAAACAGATGTCAAGTGATTCAGATAATAGCTGTTCCACCCTCCACTCTTCCTGGTCACAAATTCCTGGTTTTCTTTTCTACCACACCCCTAACAGGAATCTCTGCCCAGTCAAGACAGTCTTATGTAACAACCATTGCTAGCAAGTCTTTTCTTCCTTCTCTCCTGCTTTAAATGTTGCAAGGACAGCTCAGATCCTTGGGACTCACTGAAGATTCCCTGATCACTCAAGCCTCCAGTGAGCTCCCAAAACACTTATCATCTATTGCATTCCAGTCAAGCTCCGTCTTGCTAATCCTTGACCTGACAGTCAGTTAAATTTTTATAAGGCCTAAATGTCCAAGTCAGAAAATACTCTAATATCCTCACTGATCTTCCTCCTCAGTAGTAGAGCTGGCAAATGAGCATACAAGAAGATGCTCGAGTTGTCCAATGATAAACAGAGGTATCTAACCTGGGGTCCAAGACACTATGAACTTCCTGAAATTACATGTCCAATTTTCATCTTATGGACATTATTTTCTCTACAGAGTTGTGTAGTTTTTATTAGATTCTCAAAATGATCTGTGATGGCCAAATAGTTAAGAACTATAGGAGTTTATGTCTCCTGGCCTTACGAGGAAAGTCTTGGTCTGCGGTTCTGCCTTTAGCTGAAAGGAAGCTGTGATCAGTGAACATACTTCCTCTCTGATTTCCTAGATACTGTGAAGGAGAAAATGCTTACAAATCCATGGATATCCCTAAAGAAAAGAACTCTTTGTTCAGAGCCTAGGAGTAGCATTATTATTATCATTAGTATTTTTTTCCTGACATGTTCATAGTGCTGGGCAATTTACAAAGTTCCTCTTATGCACTACCTCCACTCCTATCCTAACTCTGTCCTTTCTTCCACCTCTCCTGCTCCTCAACCTTGATTTGATTGATTTGCTCTACCAGGATCTGCCCTGGAGGCTGACAAAGGTTAAGGTTTTAAACAAATTAAAGACAGCAGAACTTTTGTTTACAGTGGCTTACTGGTGCAGCTGGTCCTTAAGGAAGTTGGTTTGGTAGAACTGTAAAGCAAAACTTCTATTAACCCTTTGTTTCCTTTTTGCAGCTACCCCCATCCCACCGCACAACAGTAGTTTCTCCTCAAAAGCCTCCTTTTACTGCCCACCTTTGATTCTTGGACTACCTTGTATACTTCTGGGGAATTTCTGCTCATATTTCTTGGCTACACTTAGTATCATGGGTTACAATGCAATGTTTATTTCTAACAACATTTTATGTTTTTGGACATTTGTAGTGTTTGTTTTAAAGTCTTTTACCACATATAAGACTTTTTTTTTAAACTGTCGTCTGGCAGGCATCTTCCCTCTTAGTAAATGAATAAACTAAGGCGAAGAAGGTTCTGGCAACTTGCTGAAGTTTCAGCAGGGTTGGAAACAAGAATCTCTTGTTGCCCCACCTGCCTCCACATTGCCCTGGATCACATTGCTTCTCCTGCATTAGAGAAATTAAGCACTGGGGTTCCAATGGTTATTGCTTATAAATGCCAAACTGGGATAGGGAGCTTTACAAATTGTTATCTAGTGGGAGAGTCTTTGGTTAGTTGGCCAAAGCTTGAAAGTAGAAAATTAGCCAGACACCCAATTCTTCTTAGGAAATACCCATTGACAGTAGCTTGATGTTTGTTAAAAAAAAAAAAAGGTGGTTTTTGGCTCATTGCTTTTCTGACAACCCACAGACTTGCAGTTAGTGAATATTAGCCTTCCCTATTCAATTGTCATTTTACTTAATTTGATAAAGAATCTAAATTAGATTTGATGAAGTCAGCTTAGACTTTTAAACATTACTGTTTTCAATCTAGGGTACAGTTAGAAAATTCAGTTTATACACATGCCTGCCAGCTGTTCTGTTGCCCCCTACTTAATTCCATCATCATTTGTTACTGTCAACAGAAAAGTCAGATATCCTTGTTCCCTCTCTTCTTAAATTTTCATGAATTCTTAAAAGAATACCCAACACATGCTATAAAAAGTGATTTAGAATTGTTAATGAAGCCTAATACTTCAATGGAATTAAGTGAGGGAAAGGACTAGAAAAGTGCTGGATTGGTGCTTCTGGCAAGGAGTAGACTTAGAGATGATAATCTCTTGCTGTATGTTAATTGACCCAAACCCTAAAGGTAAATGGAGATTTCAGGTCCTGAAAGAATTATTATGAATGATTTAGAAACTATTCATAAAACTGTTTAGGAAAAATGAGATGCTACAGTTTTGGCGGAGAGCAATTCCCAGTCAAGAATGATATTCAGCCTTGGGTAGGCCTTCCTCTGAGGGCATTTGCCCAAGAAAATCCATTTTTTTTTGGCAATTGATAGAATTCAGTAGATTTTTAAAAAACAAGTTAAACAAAATAATTGTATCAAATTCCATAAGCACTACATTATTGAGTACTTAGTTTTTTGTGCCCAGGTGATTTGATAAAAGACCTATAAACCAAGGTAGGGCTGGCTGAAGTTTTTAAAAAATACAGTCATTTGGTTCTTTTGACTACATATTAGTATAAAGAAAAAAAAGATTTGGCACTGCTGGATTTTTTTCTCTGATTTCTTTGTGGATACACTCTGACCCTAGTTTGAAGGAAGACTCTTATTACTTGAATTTTCTGAAACTATTCTCATCTCATGAATTTTATTCTTTACAGCAAATGTGATGTGTTAAATATATAACCAAATGTGATTTTATTTTTATACCTTTGTAAGACTTTCCACATAAATAAATTCACAAATCAGAAAAAAATGATGTTAAATAATGCATTCTAATTTTGGTTCAGAAAATATGTTTATTAATAGTTCACTGGGTTTGATGAGATTAAGAAAAGAAAAGCCATAGTTGAAATACAACTTTGGCCTCCATGTTTCCAAAAGATATAGAGAAAGGCTTCTTATCTACAGGAAAAACACCAGGAAAATATCACCTTTTGGATTCAGAGAGAAAGATCTGTTGGAATGGAACCTACCAATAAAGTCTAGGGCTACTTCTTACCACTGACATGAGCTCAATAAGAAACTACAGAGAGAGTCAACCAAGATGGCAAAGAAAAGTTCAGGGCCAGATGGCTTCACCAATGAATTCTATGAAACATTTAAAGAAGAACCAACATCAATCCTTCTCAAACTCTTCCAAAAAATAGAAGAGGAGGGAAGAATTCCAAACTCATTTTATGAGGCCAGAATTACCCTAATACCAAAGCCAGAGAAGGACACTACCAAAAAATTACAGGTCAATATACCTGATGAATATAGATGCAAAAATCTTCAATAAAATATGAGCAAACAGAATTCAACAATACATTAAAAGGAGCATACATCATGATCAAGTGGGATTTATTCCAAGGGTGCAAGGATGGTTCAACATCCACAAATCAATAAATGTGATACATCACATTAACAAAATAAAGGACAAAAATCATATGATGTACTCAATAGATGCAGAAAAAGCATTTGACAAAATTCAACATCCTTTCATGATAAAAACTCTCAACAAACTGAGTATAGAGGGAATGTACCACAACATAATAAAAGCCACATACAAAAACCTCACAGCTAGCATTATACTCAATGGTGAAAAGCTGAAAGCTTTTCCCCTAAGGTCAGGAACAAGACAAGGATGCCCACTCTCACCACTTTTATTCAACATAGTATTAGAAGTCCTAGCCAGAGAAATTAGGCAAGAAAAAAAAAAGGAAAATAAAGAGGAGCCAGCCCAGTGGTGTAGTGCTTAAGTTAATGTGCTCTGCTTTGGTGGCCCAGGGTTTGTGGGTTCGGATCCTGGGCGTGAACCTATGCACTGCTCATCAAGCCATGCTGGGGAGGCATCCCATATACAAAAAATAGAGGAAGACTGGCACAGATGTTAGCTCAGCAACAATCTTCCTCAGCAAAAAAAAAAAAAAGCAAGCAAGAAAGAATTAAAAGGCATCCAAATTGGAAAGGAGGAAGCAAAACTGTCTCTATTTGCAGATGGCATGACATTATATATAGAAAACCCTAAAGAGTCTACCAAAAAAACTGTTAGCACTAATAAACAAATTTAGTAAAATTGCAGGGTACAAAATCAATATACAAAACTCAATTGTGTTTCTATACACCAACAATGAATGATCAGAAAGAGAAATTAAGACGATGATCCCATTTATAATAGCATCAAAAAGAACAAAATACTTAGGAAAATTTAATCAAGGAGGTGAAAGATCTGTACACTGAAAATTATAAGACATTGATGAAAGAAACTGAGGAAAGCACAAATAAATGGAAAGATATCCTGTGTTCATGGATGGAAAGAATTAATACTGTTACAATGTCCATACTACCCTAAGTGATCTATAGATTCCATGCAATCGCTACCAAAATTCCAATGGCATTTTTCACAGAAATAGAACAAACAATCCTAAAATTGGTATGGAACTTCAAACGACCCTGAATAGTCAAAGCAAACTTGAGAAAGAAGAACAAAGCTGGAGGCATCACACTCCCTGATTTCAAGCTACTACAAAGCTGTAATAACCAAAACAGCATGGTATTTGCATAAAAACAGACACAGAGATCAATGGAACAGAATGGAAAACCCAGAAATAAATCCATGCATATATGGTCAATAAATTTATAACAAAGGAGCCAAGAATATACAATGAGGAAAGGACAGTGTCTTCAATAAATGATGCTGGGAAAACTGGACAGCCATATGCAAAAGAATGAAATTGAACCCCTATCTTACACCATACACAACAATCAACTCAAAACGGATTAAAGACTTAAATGTATGACCCAAAGTCAAAAAACTTCTAGAAGAAAACATGGCAGATAAGCTCCATGACTTTGGTCTTGGCAATAATTTTTTGGATATGACACCAAAAGCACAGGAAACAAAAGCAAAAATAATCAAGTGGAACTACATCAAACTAAAAAGCTTCTGGACAGCAGAGGAAGCCATCAACAAAATGAAAAGACAACCTATGGAATGCGAGAAAATATTTGCAAACTACATATCTGATAAGAAGTTAATATCCAAAAGGTATAAGGAATTCATACAGCTCAATAACAATAAAAAATAACTCGATTAAAAAATGTACAAAGGATCTGAATAGACATTTTTCCAAAGAAGACATACAAATGGCCAAAAGGTACATGAAAAGGTACTCAACATCACTGATTATCAGGGAAATACAAATCAAAACCTCACACCTGTTAGAATTGCTATTATAAAAAAGACAAGAAATAACAAATGCTATCGAGGATGTGGAGAAAAGCGAACACTTGTGCACTGTTGGTGGGAATGTAAACTGGTGCAGACACTATGGAAAACAGTATGGAGGTTCCTCAATAAATTAAAAATAGAAGTATCATGTGATCCAGCAATCTCACTTCTGAGTATATATCCAAAGGAAACTAAATCATTATCTCAAAGAAATATGTGTACGCCCATGTTCATAGCAGCATTACTCACATTAGCCAAGGTATGGAAACAACCTAAGTATCGGTGGATGGATGAATGGATAAAGAAAATGTGGTAGGTATATATGTATATATACATACAATGCAATATTATTCAGCTTTAAAAAAGAAGGAAATCTTGTCATTTATGACAACATAGATGAACCTAGAGGGCATTATGCTAAGTGAAATAAGCCAGGCAGAGAAAGACAAATACTGCATGTTATCACTTACATGTGGAACATTAAAAAAAAAAGTGGAACTCATAGAAACAGACAGTATAAAAGCAGTTGCTGGGGCCGGGGGGCAGGGTAGGAGAAATAGGGAGAATCTGGCAAAATAGTACAACCTTTCAGTTATAAGATGTGTAAGACCTGAGGATCGAATGTATAGTGTATAACACTATATTATATAATTGAAAATTGCTAAGAGAGTAAAACTTAAATGTTTTCACCAAAAAAAGAGGTAAATATGTGAGGTGATGGATGTGTTAACTCAATGGGGAGAATTCTTTCACAATGTATATCAAATCATCACGTTGTACACTTTAAATACCTTATAATTTTATTCGTCAATTACACCTCAATATTCTTTTAAAATCACACACACACACACACACACAAACACACACACAAAAAGAAACCACAGAGAAAAGGTGAAAGGCCCATGTCCAGTTATAATATCTATTTTGAGAGTTGTTTGATTGGAGCAAATTTAATAAAGCATGAAAACAAAAGCTGCCTGTGACAAGTTTTCACTCAGAAATGCATTTAGTTGCACCGAAATTAGGGAGAAAAGACTTCAAAAGTTTGGAATTATAATCTTGAAGTATTTGCCTCATATATACTATTTTAAACTTAGTTTCACTCAAATTTTTAGTTCCTCTGTTACCTGTTCCTGAAGGAGCCAACCACCTGAAAAAGGACTTGTATACTTGTGGTATATAATATATAAACATACAAGAGTTCAATTTAAAAAGGCAAAATATATTCTTTATAAAACATTCAGTTAAGCATGGCATATTAACAGTCTCGTCCACTTGAATGTTTATTTCAAGATGTTTGATATAAAAAAGAGATAGATTTTTGCTCAATACTGTGCTAAACAGAAAATGCTAAGATAATCCTTCTAAAAGCTTAAGTAGAAATATTAATTTCTTTTCTGTTAGTTTGCCCGGTTACTAATGAGGCCAAGTTCATGGGTCTAGTTGTTATAGAAGCCAATCAGCTTCTCTCTGGTCCACCCCCACATTGTCTCAGTCTGTAATCTTGATCTTGGTCAATGAAATGCTGGCTATTTGTATTATGGAGGGGACACATGAGGGTGGGGGGGGGGGTTCAAAAAATTCTTTACGGCTGGAACAACAACTCAAAGCACATGCCCTACTGAGGCTAGTCCACAGAGCTCCTTTTGTACATATAGGACAGCACAAAATAGTCTACTGAAAAGAGTTTTTCTAGAAAATCCCTCCCAGCTTTCAAGAAGCAGGACCCAAGAATAATTGCTGCAGAAATGAAATGACTAAAAAATAGACATAATTCATACTTATGATGTCCTTGTGAACCTGGACCTACACAGCTGATGCAATGGAAAACAGTTATCTCAACATGATCAATGATCTTTTCTAGAAAAGTAAAAGCTGATTAAACAGAACCAGGGAAAAATACAAAAATGCTTATGAGTGAGGGCCCGCCCGGTGGCGCAGCGGTTTAGTCCGCGCTTGGCAGCCCGGGGTTTGCAGGTTCGGATCCTGGGCGCCCGCCGACGCACTGCTTGTCAGCCATGCCGTGGGCGGCGTCCCATATAAAGTGGAGGAAGATGGGCACGGATGTTAGCCCAGGGCCAGTCTTCCTCAGCAAAAAGAGGAGGATTGGCAACGGATGTTAGCTCAGGGCTGGTCTTCCTCACACACACACACAAAAAAATGCTTATGAGTGAAATGATCTCTATGATTTACACACCTTATAAAGTTCAGTTAGACCTTGATTTGCATCCACTGTCTATATGAATGTGAGTGGTCAACTTCAGTAGTGTATGTAGTCAATGTGGCTGAGTGAACTACATTCTCGATGTCATATCAACAGAGTAGTTTACTAAATGTGCTCTCTATATTAGTTCCTCTTCCAGCACAGTGCAATCTATGTGCAAGATGAGGTGTATCAGTTATCTACTGCTGCTACAAGAAGTTATCCGAAACTTAGTGGCTTAAATTTGCACAAATTTATTATCTTTTTGGCTTTATTGAGGTATAACTGATATACAAAAAATTGTTCACATTTAATGTTTACATTCTAATGAGGTTGAACATATCCATACACTCGTGATACTATCACCACAATCAAGGAACTAAACATATCCATCACCTCCAAAAATTTCCTATGTTCTTTTGCATTTTGTTTGTTGTGGTAAGAACACTTAACATGAGATTTATCCTGTTAACTTATTTTAAAATTCACAATACCATATTGCTAACTATAGGTACTATGTTGTACAGCAGATCTCTAGAACTTATTCATTTTTCATAACAGAAACTTTATATCCATTGAGCAACAATTCCCCATTTTCTACTTCCCCCATCCCCTGGGAACCACTATACTATTCTCTGCTTCTACAAGTTTGACTGTTTTAGATGCCAAATATAAGTGGAATCACGCATTATTTGTCATTATACGATTGGCTTATTTCACCTAGCATAATGCCCCTAGGTTCATCCATGTTGTTGCAAATGGCAGGATTTCCTTCTTTTTTAAGATTGAATAATAGTCCATTGTACGTATGTACCACATTTTCTTTATCTATTCATCTGTCAATGGACCTTTGGGTTGTTTCTATACCTTGGCTACTGCAAATAATGCTACAATGAACACGGGGGTGCAGATACCTCTTTGAGATCCTGATTTCAAATATTTTGGGTATTTACCCAGAAGTGGGATTGCTGTATCATATGGCAGTTCTATTTTTAATTTTTTGAGGAACATCCATACTGCTTTCCATAGTGGCTGCACCATTCTACATTACACTGACAATGTACAAGTGTTCCAATTTCTCTACACCCTTACGAACACATGCTATTATCTTTTGAGGTTGTTTGTTTGTTTGTTTGTTTTTCATAATAGCCATCCTAACAGGTGTGAGGTGATATCTCATTGTGGTTCTGACTTGCATTTCCCTGATGATTAGTGAAGTTGAACACCTTTTCATATACCTGGTGGCCATCTGTGTGTCTTCTTTGGAGAAATGCCTATTCAAGTCCATGGATCATTTTTAAAATATGGTTATTTGTTTTTTGTGGGATTTTGTGTTTTTGTTTTTGCCATTTAGTTGTACGAGAATCTTATATATTTTGGATATTAATCCATTATCTTCAGATAGTAGGTTTGCAAATATTTTGTCCCATGCCGTAAGTTGCAAATTTATTATCTTACAGTTCTGTAGGTCCCAAGTCTGACATGGGTCTCACTTGAGCTAAAATCAAGGTGTTTGCAGGACTATATTCCTTCCTTGATGCTCTAAAGGACAATCTGTTTCCTTGCCTTTTCCAGCTTCTAGCAGCTGTCACATTCCTTGGCTAGTGGCCCCTTTCCTCCATCTTCAAAGCCAGCAACAGTGAGTTGAGTCCATCCCACATTACATCACATCACTCTGACCTATTCTGCCTCCTTCTTTCACTTTTAAGGACTCTTGTAATTACATTGGGCCCACCCAAATAATAAAGGATTATTCCAGCTGCAATCTTAATTCCCCTTTGTAATGTAAGGTAACATACTCACAGGGTTAATGGATTAGGATATGGACATCTTTTGAGGGAGCATGATTCTATCTACCACATGGGGTAAAGTTCAGTGCTACCAAAGACAGAATCCATTTGGTTTTCATACAAGTTACCAAACTCATACAAGTTACCTTACAAGGTGTGCTCAGTGAGATGTTGGGGGGTATAATGCACACACATACACAAATTCACTCATCACACACACACATTTCCATACAAATTATTCCATGGTGAAATATGTTTAGGAAATGACAGATTAATCAAAACTCAACAGGTTTCTTTATCACACGATATTGCAGAGACTTGATGGACCAATATTCACTATAAAACTCCAAGATGGGGATAAGGTTCGAGGCCTTTCTCAAGCTTAACTGATTATAAAACTCTTGTCTGTAAGTGTATCTTGCTGGACTAGTGAGAAACACTACCCTAAGGTTTTTGACATCTAGTTCCAGTAGCTTTTAGAGACCAGTAATAATAAGGTCAACTGGACAATGGTCCAGTAAATTTATTCTGTGCTTACAAACTACATCTAATCATTGATCTTCCCCTTTGAAATGTTTTTCATTGGTTACTAGCTCACTGCTCAATGTCAGTAGAACTCAAAGGCATAGCACACACACATATACATATGCTTATATCTCTTACTTTAGAAATTAGACATGATTTATGTATTTTCATGCATGTTAACACATGAGAAAATTCTGTTATTTTCTGTTAGCCAGAGACCCAGTTGTTCTAAAGGCCAATCATCTTCTTTCTAGTCTATGCTCACAGCCATTGTCCCAGTTGGCCTCATATAATCCTTCCCATAATCCTCACGTTTGCCAGTGAAAGGCTGGCTTTTTGTCATAAGTTTCTTGAGCTTTTTCCATAGTTGGTTCATTCCTTTCCTTCAGTTCTCAACCTAAATGTTACCTTTTCAGAGAGGTCTTTTTTGATCACTCCATATGAAGTAGTCTCCCCTAGTTTATATCACATTATCTTGCTCTTTTCCTTCATAGAACTTATCAGAATCTGTGGATATCTTATATATTTGTTTGCTTACCTAGTAATTATCTCTTTCCCCAGCTAATGTAAGCTCCACGACGGCAGGGGCTTTGTCGGTCTACTTTGCTGCTATATCTCCAATGCTTAGAATTGTGCCTGACACAAAGCAAGTGATCAATAAACATGTGATGATTGAATGAATGCATCCCTATTTTATGGATTAGGAAGAAAAAGCTGAGTTACTGAGACAAAACTACTTGCTTAGTATCACCAAGCCTCTTTGTGACATAGATAGGACCATATCCCTTGTCTCCTAATGTTCAGTGAAGTGTTCTTTGCTTTATAGATCCTAATTTGTTAATTACTGGTCTGTGGATCTACTGTGAGTTAGTTGGTAGTTACTAGTCAATACTTTCCATCACTGCTCTGAAAATGAATCTGTGAGCATTGGTGCTTGGTCAATGAATAAATCTCCCACTGATGGACACATGTAGAGAGCAATGGGAAAGTTCATGTTTATTCCTTTTTATGAGTCACCAGTAAAGAAATGCTTTCCCTTTTTTCTTTTCTGCAAGCTCCTGAGGGAACTTCTGTAGGTGGCTCCACAACAATTCTTTCTAATTTCTGAAGCCTAGGAGCATCTACTGAGTAATTTTTTTTTCAGAGCTGGCCAACATTAGCTACTTGAAGTAAACCTGATGCAAGTGGCAGTATGGAGGCAATGTGAAATTCAAGCACAGGTTTGCATTAGTTTTGATGAAAGAGGGCTTGATGATTAAAGCTAAGTGATGTGAATAACACAGCCCCACATCTATGGCTTATGGCTGCCATTAGCTTTGGTTACTGTTTCAGAAATCAATTACTTATGCTAATCTTGGCAATACAGTCTTTGAAAAGGACCCTGATGTCGAAGGTAGTCCCAAGTATTGAATAGAATCTAACTCTGGGCCTAATACTGTCAAAGTTGCTATATGTGGTCTAGAAAAAATAAAAAATACCCCTCTCCTGCACTCAGGGAGCTTCTGGGTCTCATCCTTCGTTGGGGCAAAATAGTAAAAGTTAGCATGATAGAGGGTCAGTGGCTGTTTCAGGCAGCAGTACATTGCAATAGAACAGAGATTTTCAAAAGCTAATCTGCAGAGCCCTAGGGGATCTATGGCAATGGCTGGGCCCCAGTGAGATTGGGATCTCATTAGGGATCTCCTCCTTCACTAAAGCTGCTTTCCTTCCATATGTTTTCATATTGGACTTCAGCTTTAAATTTATTTTGTAGATATGGTTCCACTACTAAAAGGGGACTGCCACTGAAATAGATAATGATTCTCAACTTTTGTAAAGTCTCAGTACTACCATTTTCATTTGATACCCTGTGCTTCTCTTAAGTATGTGCTAAACAGTTTTTCAATATTAACATTAAAATGAATTAAAATTAAATTGTAATTAGAATTTTAGAAAATTGAGATAGTTAGAGATCCCTAAGAACGTTTCAAGACTAGGATTGATAAATGCAACACTATCAAACCCATTTGTGAAATGGATCTAGAGAGTGTCCATACACAGCAAAATTCCTTTTCAAAATGAACTCAAACATTAGTGCAACTTTAGTTATTATCCATTTCTGCCATCCACACCATCGTCATGTACACAGTCTTTTAAATCAGATGTTTTCATTGTGTATGGTAGAGGATAGGGGGAAGGGAGGGAGTAATAAGACAGGCTTATATTGATTTTAATCCTTGCTTTGAAAAATAGTCTCATGATACATTATTTTGACCTTCTCAGTATTGTATATTTTGATTTGATGGCCGTTCCACCTCTTTTCCACAGTTCACTGAGGCTGTAAACAAGAGAAGATGTACAATGGCATACCCTGAAAATTATACATTGTTGAAAAGGTCAAAATAGTAGAGCCAAATGTTGCTATTTGTAATTTATAGAATATATGAGGCATTCAAATTCAAATAACTCATTCTCTTGACAGAGTAAGAACAACATAAAATGGCACAACATGAATCCATTTGGGAAACAGGCAAAAGAAATAAAACATAGCCAGAGCCCAATTTCTTTCTTGGTTTCTTAAGATGACGCTCCATTTACTTATTCTTCCACAGGCACTAGAAACCCATGAGGTTCCATGAAAACAAGTTACATTTCCTTCAAATGTTAGCTTGAAAAATGTTGAAAAGGAAAATTCTAGAGTAGATCACATTTTGTTATACAAAGAGATAGCAGGAAAATAGTGTAAAAACCACTGGCTGGCTTAGGATAACTACCTCAGATATCTTGCATTAATTAGCTGGATTACCTTAAAATGTCACTTTTCCTCTCTGGGCTTGAGTTTCCTCACATGAAAAACAATATGATTGGCCCAGAAATTCTCTTAGGGTCTCCGTGGTTCTGATATTCTGACCTCCCATTTGATCTTGTGATTTATAATTCAAATCTCCTTCCAGACTTTTCTACATTGGTAGATTGTTTCCAAAGATTGCCACCAACAATTAAACGCAGGTAGTTTCTCCTTTTGAGAGGTGGAATCGATTTCCTTTCCCCTTGAATTTGAGCTTGCCTTATGACATGCTTTGACCAATAGGATATGGTGAAAGTGATGCCCAACCCAGGCCTAGATTTTAAGAGGCCTGGTATCTTTTGCCTGTCTTAGAAGATAATCGCTAAGTAAGGAAACTTGGACTAAAAGAGTGATGATAAAATATGTGGAAAGAAAGAAGCCACATGGAGGAGAAAGGAGGCGCTTCTGATAAAGGTCAACACCAAGGCCCCAGAAATGTAAGTGAGGTCATGATGGATGTTCCAAGTTCAACCAAGCTCTCAGCTTAACACAACTGCATGAATGACTACTGTTGAAATTATGTGCCACAACAATAATACCCAGCCACCCACAACATCCTAAGAAATAATAAATAATTGTTTTTAAGCCACTAAATGTTTGGGAGTGGTTATTAAAGAGTAATAGATAATTGAAATGCTCACTTTAGTAAATGACATCTCTACTCACTCAATTGTTCAAGTCAGAAACCTGGAAAATTTTCATTTATACTTCCACAGGCACTAGAAACCCATGAGGTCCTGGAAGAGAATGAAATTCTTTCTCTTTCTTATCCTATTTCTCACAGCCATAGCCAATCCATTACCAAGTTCACTAGACTGCAAGCTTCTTGAAGACAGGAGTCATGTCTCTCTTGCTCACTGCTGCAACTCCAGCACTTAACACTGTCTGAGACATAGTAGGTTAATTTAAGAGAAGTGCCATTGATCTTACCTCCACCAGTACTGTAGTCTGAGTCCCCTTCACCTTTTGCCTAAAATACTGCAATATCCTTTTAACTAAGGTCCTCATTAAAAGAAGCTGGGTGAAGACTATACAGGAACTCTGTGCTACTTTTGCAACATTCCTCTAAGTCTAAAATTATTTCAAAATAAAAATTTAAAAAATATATATGTACGTATATAAATTGCATCACAAGACTTCTTTGACTAGCATCTTCCTATGAGGTTCTGCATGATGTGACAACTCCTTACCTCTGTGATATCACTTCACATCATCCCTACTTTCATTTCCACAGATTACAATGCTCTAGCTACAGCAGATTTAAGTCTCTCAAATATTTCCAACTTTTTCTCTTCTGCAGGACCTTAACATGTGCAATTCCCTTTGCAAGAAATACATTCTCCTCAATTTTCACATGGCGCCTCCTTCTCATCCTTTAAGTCTCAGTTTCTAAGCTTTCTGAAACCATGCATCTCTGCCCATGCACAATCTAACTGATGTTCTCTCATAGAACTCTCTTCTTCTCATTCATAACACTTAATCATAATTTGTAATTTTACATTCATATAAAATAGTCAGTTAATTTACTTTATCTCTGTCTCCCTTGTTAGACAATAATCACCATTAGAAAAGAAACCATTTTTGTCTTTTATCCACAGTGTTTAGAACAGTGCCTATATATCATTAGCACTTGATAACTCTTTGTTGAATGAGTTAAATCTAATGGACCTTCACTTAAAATACCTATTTGTATGAATTACTAATTAAAATCTATGCAAATTAGAATACATTGGCAAAGGCCATGTGTGTGGACATGAATGAGCATCATCAGGTAAGAAAGAGAGGGTAAGAGGTTATTTTATGGCTCTAGACAGAAGAAAATCTGAACGAAACCATACCCACAAGACCACACCGGCACTAAAACGACCGAGGGATAACAATAGACGTAAATGCTAAATCTTTATTTACTGGACCATAGTAATACTACATTTACTTACTCGGCACTTTTTGATCATCTATTGTCTGAACTGCCTGTTGTCTACACTGAGTACACATGGCATCTATACTGGCCTGTACTAAGTGCTAGAAGGAAGACCCAGCTTGCATCATATGTTTAGACTGAAAGAAATCCCAGTGACACAAAGCAATACACAAATCCCACTCCCTCACAGCAATAATTTAGAAACTCAGTTTATAATTATCTGTAATCTACTTACAGGAAAACAATAAATACATGTTGGCTATTTTGCTCCACTTCCCAAGCTACCCTTTTTCTCCACCATTTTTTGGGCTAAGATAAGAAAGGAACATAACTCTAAAATTACACTTTCTTACTGTAACCACTTCCATCATATGTACGTATACTTGTAAGCTTAAATAGGCCAGATTTCACTCTCTTCAGTGCTATGTTATAATGAAAGATATTTATTCATTTTTTTCTGATCTATAAACTGATATTGCTCCATAAATACAAACTCTATAAACACATCAGGATCTCAATTTTCCAGGCGATGAGGAAATATTTCTGTCAAAGGAGACAGCTAAAATGGCCCTAAGACAAGGAGAAAAAAAACAATGCTTTGAGTAAGGCCCAATTTTTAAAGGGGCTTCATATATATGCAAGGATTTCCTCTCCTGAACTTGGTAAGCTAAACTTGTAGGATTCAGCACTGAGGCCACAACTTATTTTTAGATAGGACTTCCCTGTAAAGATCTGCATGACATCTGCCTATGTGCTTGTCTAATAGTATATCCTTCCAGAAGCCATCAATTATATGGAAACTCATACGTCCAGGCTTCCAAATGTTCAGATTTTAGTACAGCAAACTTCTCACTTTGGGATTGAAGATGTTACCTCTCATTCAGATGTTCATTATCATATGGATATCAATGTAAGTAAGTGCGGTGTTATGGATTGAACTGTGCCCCCAAAAAGCTATATACTTTACCCCTGGTACCTGTGAATGTGACCTTATTTGGAAATAGGGTCTTTGTAGAGTTGAGACAAAGTTATACTGGAGTAAGGCAAGACCTATAATCCAGTCATTGGCACCCTTATGAAAAGAGAGAAATTTAGAGACAGAAAGGGACACAGACAGGGAGAGAATGGCACGTGATGGCAGAGACAGAGGTTGGAGTGATACACCTACAAGCCAAGGGACACCAAGCATTACTGGCAACTGCCAGAACCTAGGAGAGAGACATGGAACAGATTGTCCCTCAGGGCCTCCAGAAGGAAGCAACACTGCTGACACCTTGATTTCAGACTTTTAGTCTCTGGAACTATGAGAGAATAAATTTCTGTTATTTTAAGCCACCCAGTTTGTGGCACTTTGTTACAGCAGACTCAGGAAATTAGTACATGTAGTAAGGCTAAGGGTATGTCATAGTAAAATGCAACCAGTCCACCTATATAGGATGTACCTACATAGGATGCAGCACTGAATTCTTTTGGTAAATAGAGAGATATTGTGAGGTTTTTAGGCTCAGTCAAAACCGCTATGTGCTTTTCACCACCTAATACAGAAGCTGATTTCTTTTATCTTCTTTAGAAAACGGGAAATTCTGGCCTACCAAGACTGAAGAGAGTTAATACATTTCAAACACTACATAATGTAGTTGCCTTTCACTGACTGAAGTAGCCCAATTAATTTATTGGGAACTATTTCAAAAGCTCAATATTTGAAAATACCATCACATTCTGTGTGGAGAGGTACAAACAGATTAAGCAATTAAAATCACTGCATTAAAAAAATTCTGATCCTTTCATTATGGACTGCTAATCCTGAATTTAAGAGATGGCTCTGATTTATGGGCTTGAGAAGTAAATGATCTAGAACGTTCCTAAAGAGGGAGAAGAACATGGTGGCAAAGGTATACTTTTCCATATTTCTGCTTTATCTATACTAATCATGAGATCTCAAGGCTGCTATTATTTATGGTTTCTGTGCTTCTGTATAATTTAAATTGCTCTCACTGTTTGCAAATTCCAAGAAAATGTGTAGTTCTTGACCACAGAGAGCATTAATGAAAACAGAACCATTAGCTACTAAAGAGGAAATCAAAAGTTTCAGGCCATTCCCATATCAATGCCACAAGTAGATAAAAGAGAACTTAAATCAGGTATTTGTTGTCATGCAGACAAAAATTTTAGAAGATGCTTGGCTAACTGAATCCATAGTTCAAAAAAAAAAAAGCCCACTGAATTTGGTCAAAGTGGTTTGTGTGAGTTGATAGGACCTAAAACTTGTCAAGGTTTTTAAATTGGTAGTTAGCCCTGGAAATCCAGACACTATTAAGCCTATTTTCTCAAAGGCAAAAAATGAATGGTGTATTTATCACTGACCATGGAACAGATGATTATGGAGCTCTTTCATGTAGCAATTCCTGTGAAAAAGGTTTGGGGGTTTAGCTGACCACAAGTTAAAATACTGGCCAACAGTGTGATGTGGTTGCTGAATAAGCTCACACGATCTCAAGCTACATTTATAATAATAATGATACCTTCCATGAGCATGCTGTTTTACATTGTGAAAAGTGCTTTCATACAGATGATCTCATTTTACATAGTGACTAGATTACAGGAAGCCAGTATCCTGTTCTCTACAAGAGTTAGGCTACATTTGATGTATGGTCTCATATTTCAAGAAGTACACTGACAACTTTCATTAGATTATATCCAGAAGAGAGTAGCCATAATAGTGTAAAGTTCCTATAAGAAATTATTAAAAACTGGAAACATTTATCCTAAAGACAACAATTTGCTGGGAGAATCTGCTACTTTATTCAAATATTTGAAGGGCTTAATGGAAGAAAAATAGATTTACTCTGCCTTACTAAAAGAGGGAGATCATTGCTCAACATAAAGAAGAACTTTCTAGTGACTAGAATAATACAATAACTGAAGAGGCTGTCTTGCGGAGATATTGAGTTCTCCATTGTCATAGAACTCTCTTCTTCCTGACAATCCTCTTTTAAGGATGCCACCAGAGGCATCCCTACATTGGGTAGGACTAGGTGACTGCTGTGGGATAGTCAGTGCTCACCCATATCCATGTGTTCCTCTACATTCTACAGCCTCCCTTGAAATCAGGTTGGTCACAGAGCTGAACTCTGGACAATAAAATGTGGTTGGAAGGAATGTATACTACTTTCTGCTCTGACACCTAAAACCACTTTTGTGATCTCTCTCTCTTTCCTCCTAGATGAACACAGAGGATCCAGCAGAAGGCTCTGAAAGGTCACCAGGGGATCGCGAAGCCATCATAGAAAGTCACCTGAACACCCAACCAGATTTTGTGTTAGCAAAAAGTAAACTTTTCTTATGTTAAGCTACTGTGATTTGTGGTTATTTACTATATTTGTTGAAGTTACTTACCTTCACTAATAAACTCGCTAAGGTGCCTTCAATTTTAAAATTCTTTGGCTCTTGATAGTATGAAATACTATCAAGGTTATCTTCTAAAGTTGGATTTGGAAAGTCTACAAAATTAGTGGGAGGGCTGCAATGAGGGATGTTGTCTTCTAAACAACAAGGTTGTCTTCTAAAGTTAGGTTGGATTTGGAACATATACAAAAATTAACGGGAAGGCTGCAGTGAGTGAGGGATGTTGCCAGCCACCTGGAAATCGGTTCTCTCAGAAATTCGTTCACTTGTTCATTCATTCATATGTGCATATATACATACAGCAAATGTTCACTGACCGTCAGGCACTGTACTAATTTCTGGGGAAGAAATGTTGAACAAAATATCTAAGTATCAAGTTCACAGTCTAGTAAAGAAAGAGAGACATACCAACAAATACAAGTATTATTAAAAGCTATACATGCTGGGACGAAAGAATTCATAAGATACAGTTTTGTTGTTAGTGCCATCGAGTCTATGGCTGACTCCAAGTGACCCTGTGTACAGCAGAGCAGAACCCTGCCTGGTCTTTTTTTGCAGCATCCTCTCATCTTCCAGCACTATATCAGACAACGCTCCACTGCTATTCATAGGGTTTTCATGGCCACTTTTTTTCGGAAGTGAGTGGCCAGGCCCTTCTTCCTAGTCTTAGTCTGGAAGCTCCACTGAAACCTGTTCATCATGTGTGAACCCTGCTGGTATTTGAAATACCGGTGGCATAGCTTTCAGCATCACAACAGCATGCAGCCACCACAGTATGACAACCCACAGACAGGTGATGTGGCTCCCTGACTGGGAAATGAACCTGGGCCGTTGTGGTGAGAGTGCCAAATCTTAACCACTAGACCACTAGGGCTGGCTCTAAGATGTAGTAGGGATATTGAAAAAGGAGACATACCTTCTTCTTGAAATTATGGATCAGGGATCAGGAAAGACATCATTAGGAGGTGATGCTAAATTCAGTACTGCTATATAAAAAAAGTGTTTGGCCAGTGATTGGGGGTGGAGAAGGGCATGAGTCGCTGCACAAGCAAAAGTAGGGAAAATAATTTGGGATAGTTGGAATAATAGGTACAAGGAGAGAACAGGACTGGAGAAGTAGATGGCAGTCAGTAATAAAGGTAAAAAAATTGTGTTTTCTTTTCTAGGTAGGTAATGGAGAGTTATTGAAGTTATTTAATCAGGAGAGATAGATAAGACAGATACGACTTTTACATTTACATTTTACTGGTTATAGTGATGAGAACTGATTGAAGGTGAGCAAGACTGGAGGCAAAGAGACCAGTGTGGAATTGATTATAATACTTGTCCCAGTGAGAAATACAGGAGCGTGATCTGAAGCTGTTGAAGCAATGATACAGAAGATTCTATGTAGGGAGAATCCTAAGCACTGTTGGCATGATATGTGAGATGAGGAAGAAGGGGGAGTGCATTTTAAATGTGAGGTTTCTGGCTTGGAAGATCTCTGTCAGAACACTTCTCACCAACTGTCCTGTAATTGTTTGTTGTGGTAACAAACAGATAACATGTACCTACCTCCTTAATAAATCTTTAAGTGTACAGTACAGCATTGTTAACTATATGCCCATTGTTGTACAGCAGATCTCTGGAACTTCTTCATCTTGCATGACCGAAACCCATTGAACAGCAACTCCCCATTTCCCCTTCCCCATAGCCCCTGGCAATCACCATTCTACTTTCTGCTTCTAAGAATTTGACTACTTTAGATACCTCATATAAGTGTAATCATGTAGTATTTGTCTTTCTGTGTGTGGCTAATTTCATTTAGCATAATGTCCTCATGTTTCATCTATGCTGTAGCATATGACAGAATTCATATCCTTCTTTTCTTAAGGCTGAATAATATTCCATTGTACGATGATACCACATTTTCTTTATCCATTCATCCCTTGATGGACTTTTAGGTTGTTTCCACACCTTGGCTATTGTGAATAATGCTTCAATGAACATGGGAGTGCAAATATTTCTTCAAGATTTTGATTTCAATTCTTTTGGATAAATACTCAGAAGTGGGAAAAGTGGATCAAATGGTAGTTCTAGCTTTAATTTTTTGAGGAACGTTCATACTGTCTCTCATAGTGGCTGTACCATTTTACATTTCCACCAAGTACAACAGTTCCAATTCCTCCACATACTCAACAGCACTTATTATTTTCTGGGTTTTTTTGTTTGTTGGGTGTTTTTGTTTTGTTCGTTTTAGTAAGGGATATCCTAACAGATGTGAGGTGATATCCCATTAGGGTTTTGATTTGCGTTTCCTTGATGATTAGTGATGTTGAGAATCTTTTAAGATACCTGTTGACCATTCATATGTCTTCTGTGGAGAATTTCTATTCAATTCTTTTGCCAATTTTTAAAATTGGGTTATTTGTTTTTTTGTGTGTTATTGAGTTGTAGGAGTTCCTTATATATTTTGGACATTAATCCTTTATCAGAAATATGGTTTACAAATATGTTTTCCCATTGTTTAGGTGCCTCTTCACTCTACTCATTGTTTCCTTTGCTATGCAGAAACGTTTTATTTTGTGTGTTCCACTTGTCCATTTTTACTTTGGTGTCATATCCAAGAAATTATTGCCAAAACCAATGTTATGAAGATTTCCCCCCATGTTTTATTCTAGGAGTTTAAGTGGTTAATCCACTTTCAGTTTATTTTTGTGTATGGTGTAGGAAAAGGGTCTAATTTCATTCTTTTGCATGTGGATATCCAGTTTTCCCAGCACATTTGTTGAAGAGACTATCCTTTCCCCATTGAGAGATCTTGACATTTTTTTGGAAGGTCATTTCACCATATATGCATGGGTTTATTTCTGGGTTCTCTATTCTGTTTCGTTGGTCTATATGTATATTCGTTTGCCAGTACAATGCTGTTTTGATTGATTCGTAGTATGTAATATGTTTTGAAGTCAGAAAGTGTGAGGCCTCCAGCTTTGTTCTTTTATCTTCAGCTTTGTTCTCTTATCTCAAGATTGTTTTGGCTATCCGGGGGCATTCATTTTTCTTTAAATTTTTTAAAGAAGTGTTTTGGTTATTGCTTTAATCTCCTTATTAAGTCTGTTTAAATATCCTTTTTCTTTATGATTCAGTCTTGGTAGGTTGTATGTTTCTAGGAATGTATCCATTTTTTCTAGGTTACCCAATTTGTTAGTGTATAATTGTTCATACTACTCTCTTATAACCCGTGTTTGTTTCTGTGGAATCATTTGTCTTGTCTTCTCTTTCATTTCTGAATTTACTTATTTAAGTCTTCTCTGTTTGTTTCTGAGTCTAAATAAAGTTGGTCAATTTTGCTGATTTTTTTTGAAAAACTGTTAGTTTTCTTGATTTTTTTGTATTGTTTTTCTATTCTCTATTTCATTAATTTCCCCTCTAATCTTTGTTATTTCCTTGCTTCTGCTAACTTTGGCTTTAGTTTTTTTTTCTTTCTCTAGTTCTTTGAGGTGTACAGTTAGGTGTTTTATTTGAAATCTTTCTTCTTTTTAATGAAGGTGTTTATCACCATAAACTTTCCTCAGTACCACTTTTCCTGCATCCTTTAAGTTTTGCTATGTTGTGTTTTCATTTTTGTTTATTTCAAGATATTTTTTAATTGTCCGTTTGATTTCTTCTTTGACCCATTGGTTGTTCAAGAGTGTGTCATTTAAATTTTCACATATTTGTGAATTTTCCAGTTTTCCATCTACTATTCGTTTCTAGTTTTATTCAACTGTGGTCGGAAAAGATACTTGGTATGATTTCAATCTTCTTAAATTTGTTAAGACTTGTTTTGTGACCTAACATGTGACTTTCCTGGTAAATGTTCCATGTGTGCTTCAGAAGAATGTGTATTCTGCCAATGTTGTGTAGAACGTTCTGTATATGTCTGTTAGATGCATTGGTCTATAATGTTGTTGAAGTCCTCTGTTTCCTTATTGATCTTCTGTCTGTATGTTCCATCCATTATTGAAAGAGGGGTTTTGAAGTCCCTTACTATTATTGTGTTGCTGTCTATTTCTCCCTCCAGTTCTGTCAATGATTGTTTTATATATTTGGGTGCTCTGATGTTGGGTGCATATATATTTATTATTTTCATAACTTCCTGATGAATTGAACCTCTTATCATTATATAATATCTTTCTTTTTTGTGTCAGTTTTTTTTTACTTGAAGTCTATTTGGTCTGATACACATATGGCACCCCTGCTCTCTTTTGGTTAACATTTGAATGGAATATATTTTTACATCCTTTTACTTTCTGCCTATGTGTGTCCCTAAATCTAAAATGAGTCTCCTGTAGACAGCATACAGTTGTCTCTTGTTTTTTTCTTTTTTTATCTATTCAGCCACTCTATCTTTTGATTGGAGAGTTTAATCCATTCTGAACTAAAGTAATTAGTGATAGTCAGGCCTTACTATTGCCATTTTGTTAACTGTTTTCTGTCTCTCTTATAGCTTTTTTGTTCCTCTTTTCTTTTGTTGCTGTCTTCTTTAGTGTTTTGTTGATTTTTTTTATAGTGACATGCTTTGATTCCTTTCTCTTTATCCTTTGTGTACCTACTATGGGTATCTTCTTTGTGGTTACCATGGGGCTGACATAAAACATCTCGTAGTTATAACAATCTATTTTCATTGATAACATAAGAATTTAACTTTGATTGCATACAAAACTACTTTTTTCCTCCCCCCCCAATAGTTTGTGTTATTGATGTTACAAATTACATTTTTTATATTGTGATCCACTAACATATTTTTATAATTATATTTTTTATACTTTTGTCTTTTAATTCCTATACCATAATTAAAAATGATTTATGCATCACCATTACAGTATTAAAGTATTCTGTATTTGTCTATTAGTAACCTTTACCAGTGAGCTTTATACTTTCATATATTTTCATGTTACTGCCTAGTGTCCTTTCATTTCAACTTGAAGGATTCCCTTTAGCAGTTCTTATAAGACAGGTCTAATGGTAATGAACTCCCTCAGATTTTACTTATCTGGGGAACTCTTTATTTCTCCTTCATTTTTGAAGGACAGCTATGCTGATCTAGTACCCTTGGTTGGCAGGTTTTTTTTTCTTTCAGCATTCAACTATGCCATTCCATTTTCTTCTGGCCTGCAATGTTTCTTCTGAGAAATCCACTTGTAGTCTTATGGGGGATCCCTCATATGTGATGAGTCACTTTTCTCTTGTTGCTTTCAAAATTCTTTCTTTGTCTTTGACTTTTGTCAGTTTGCTTATAGTGTGTCTTGGTGTGGAGTTCTTTGTATTCATCCTAGTTGGAATCTTTTGGTCTTCTTGAATCTGGATTTCCACTACCTTTTCCAGATTTGTGGCATTTTCTCCCATTATTTCTTCAAATAAGATTTCTGTCTCTTTCTCTTTCTTCCCCTCTGAGATTCCCATAGTATGCATATTGATCCACTCATTGGTGTCCCATGAGTCTCAGGCTCTCTTCATTTTCATTCTCTTTTCTTTTGCTCCTTTGACTGGATAATTTCAAATGAGCTGTCTTGAGTTTGCTGATTCTTACTTCTGCTTGATCAAATCTAATGTAAAACTTCTATAGTGAATTTTTCAAATCAGTTTCTTCAGCTCTAAAATTTCAGTTTGGCTGTGGGTTTTGTTTAAAATTTTTCTCTTTGTAGATATTTTCACTTTGTTCATACATTGTTTTCTTTAGCTCATTGAACATCATGAGGGTTATTTTTAATTCTTCGTCAGGTAATTCATATACCTCCATTTCTTTAGGGTTGATTTCTGCAGATTTTTGTTTTTTTGACTGGCCCATGTTTTCTTATTTCTTTGTGTGCCTTGAAATTTGTTGTTATTCATGCATATGAAAACACAGCCACCTCTCCACTCTTTACAGAAAGGCTTCATACAGGGGAATATTTTCACTAATAACCTGGCTAGAGATTCTGGAGGACTTTCAAACTTTTTGTGGGGATGCATCTCCACTGGACTATGTAATTTCCCAATTACAGATGTTTGCTGGTTTCTTTTTCAGGAGCTTGTAGTTATCTGGCTCCTTCTTGTGTCTGTCTGCAGTACTGCAGGTCCTCTTGCACTGCTTCAAGCCACTGAGCTGTCTTTCATTTTTGTGCCCCTCTCCAGGCACCCCAGTCATTCTGGTTCCCCATGAGCACTCTGAGTCAGGAGAGACAGAAACAAGTCCATTGTGCAGTCCCCAAAACTGGAACACTGAACGTACATTCCACTCTTCTCTTTCCCACCCAAGGGAGAAACTGCAAATTAGGTTTTTCTTCCCAACTGCAAGCCGTGCCAGCTTGAGGGAGGAGCTGACACAGTTGAAATACAACAGCTTTTCTTACCCTTTCAATGCAACTGTTCTTGGCTTTGACCTTGCCTGGGGTACTGTGACTTCCTATCTGATTTCTGGAGTTCTCATAAAGGATTTTGGAACTGTTTATTGTTGTTAAGTGGTTGTTTATATAGAGAGACAAGGTCTGGGGGTTCCTATTCTACTACCATCTTACTGATGGTAAGATGTTACCTTTTATACTGTATTGTTTATCTCAATTACTTCAGCTAAATTCTGTTCTCCATAAAAGCCATGTCTGCATCTTAGCCATCTGTGTGTCTCTGTAGGACTTTATACACAGTGGGTGTTCAATAAATATCTTAATGACTAGATGAGTCCTATCAACAATCCTAGTTAATGATCAGAGTCCCTCCCTAAAACTTTTACTAATTCAGAACAGGCATTCCTCTTGACCAAACAAACCAAAGCAAGCACTTCTATTTCTTTAAGAAAAGCCTACACATTATTCAAACCCATATTCTCAGGATTTAATTTTGTGAAGATTTAAAACTTCTCCTTCTGGTTTAAAATGGTACTTATCCTTTTTCCATTAAAGCCAATTACAGAAGCAGTTGTAGGAAGAGAGATCAGAAAGAGAGATTGAGAAGAAACAAGAAGATAATCAGACTGAGAACTAGGAGAGCAAACAGAAGATTTTGAAGAGGAGGTGTTCATCACACACTGAATATCCATTGTGTGCCAGGCAAGGTGCCAGCAAATAACTTGTTCAATGGTGTCAAAGGGTATAAAATGATCATAAAAAGAAAGAGACAATAAAGGAAGCTTCAGAATTAGATAATTATAAGAAGATAATTAAATAACTGAGAGATGAGATTCAACAGAATGGTAGGGTTGAAGTGTGATTTCAGTAAGGTGAGAAGTAAATGAGACATAGTAAAACAGATGGTCTATGTATACATTTTCAGACAATTGAGTGTGGACAGGAAAAAGAGAGACGGGATAGTATACCTCAAAGAGGAAGCAGGAAAAGGAAAGTTTTCAAAGTATATATATTCATTTAGGATGGGAGAAAATTTAGTGTATTTACTCTGGGACAGAGTTTGAAAATGCAGTTGAAAGAAGGGATCATCGATGGTTACCAAAACATATGGGAAGTGGTGGAATCAAGAGCAGAGGTAGACACTTTAAATTTGGGAAGAGATAATGGCACCTCTTCTTCCTAGAACAGAGGAAAGGGGAAAGGAAAGGATAAAAACGAAGAAACATTTTGAAATAAAGAGGAAGAAATTTGAGACATTTCACATTGAATCGTCTTGGTCTGTTTCTTCTTGGATGTGACACTGGTTTCCAGATGCATAGAATAAAATAAGTTGCACTAAGTTTCCTTCTACTGAGAATAAAGACCACTGGGATGGAGTGAAATGCTGATAAGCGTAGATTAAATACAATAAAACAATCCATTTGAAAAAGACAACTGGCAGACGACAAATAGAATTATTCATCAGCATGTACAGACATAGTAGAAGTCAAATAGAAGGTTTAAAAGGAACAATAGCCTAGTGGACCAATAGAACCATGGACATGCCTCTGACAAATGAGAAGTTCCATTCTTACTGAGCTCTTTCTACACATTACATGAATGCAGGGTCTCCTTCTCATCTTCTGCAAATTTTAACCTGTGCCTATTGCTATTGCTGCCTTATTTGCTTTTTTACCCGTCCTCATTGAGAATTCTTTGCACATCAGAAGAATGTAGAAACTAAAATCCCAGGAATCAACACACAGAACCAAAGAGTAAATGCAAGCACAGGGTACCAATCCACAAAGTTTAAGAGTTACTAGTTTAATATCTTAAGTGGTCATTCCTGAGGACAGCTGTTATTAGTTTAATAAGCTAATTACTAGGCTGAGGAAGGAAGTAGAATAACAGCCAAAAGTGAGTAGGTAGATCATCTCTGCTATACATTCATACATATATAATAGCAGAGTCAATAGTAATTCTGAGCTTTCTAATAATGGTCAAGCTAACAATAATTTATTCAGTACTGATCCAGCTGATTCCTCACTAGTATGTTCAGTTAAACTGCCTGTGGGTGTCACAAAGAACCTTAATCTCCACACGTCAACGCGTAATGATGGCTTATCCAATTTTACAGAAATCTCAAAGAAATTCATTAAATGATGCCTTAAAAAAGCTTTTGGTTCTTTGGAGAAGTATACTGCATAAATATGAGATATCATTATTAAAATTAACCTTTCCCCTTCTGCAATTATCTTATCTAGAATCAGCATGATTCTCTTCCTTTCTAAAGCACTTTCATTTTCCCATAATTGAGGTAAGGGGGTTTTCAAATTGGGCTTTGACCAAAATTGCCTCTCCTCTAAAGCAGGGTCTCACTCCACACGTTCACATTCTTTTTATTCCTTAGCTGACTCATCATCACAATCAGCCTTGAGACACGCCATGGTTATCATCTCACTAAGTTAAAGTCTCATCAAACAGCTTAGCTATAAATGGAAAATCATCATTATAGCAATGGGTGGAGTCTCAACACATTTGCAACTAAGGAAAATAAACTATCTGGTATAGGCCCTCAGTAGGCCAGAGCTCCTGTTCTTGGAAAACAAGTGTCTAAAGCAAACCAAAATTTCAATATACAGAAACTCCTGGGTTGATAACACATTTGTAAACAAAACCAAAGTGTATGTTTGGACATGATGCATATGCTATTAATTCAATTTTCAAAATTCAGATTTGGCAAAGACTAGACTATTTGTATCAGAACTGGTGTCAGGCCAAGTTTGTCCTCCACTCTTTTTGATAGAGTTCCCTTTCTCACCCAAGGGGTCTTAAATGGCTCCCAATTGCCAGGCGTGTCCTCCTCTGCATCACTCTAAGCCTCAGTTCTTTCCAACTTTCATTTTCAAGGACTATGCCCACAGTGACAATACCTTTCTCTTATGGAAATCAAGAGCCAGCTCTTATAGGTCTAATGCCACTACCTTTGATCTTTCAGTATCCATTCGTTGCCTGATTTCTGACGGCTTCTCCGTCTTTGATTTTCCTACTTTGCTAGAAACCCAAGATTGGTGTGTTCTCTGCCCTTATCTGTTTGCTCACCACCCTGCTGGGGCCTCTGAAAGCTCTGAGCTTCTAGACTTCAGGTTGCTAGCTTAACTATAGACTACCAGCTTTGGCTTCACAAACCTTTGAGTTTTTCTCCCAGATCTCTTGCCTGGCCCTTATTTTGTGTTAACCCTGATCTATGGTTGCCCACTGTAACAATACAAGAGATATTTAGGGTAAGGAAAGGGGGAAGATTTCTGGTGTTCTCTAAATCACAGCAACATATGTGCCTATTAACAGGACCAGATATTTTTATGCCACTCCTGATATCTCTAAGTAATTTCTGGAAAGAGCTATTTCTAAAGGAGCAAGAGATCTTTCAAAGTCTAAGCTGTATCTATACAAATAAAGTGTAGAGAATAATTAAGGGAGCTATTTAAATAATGCAAAGCCACCCTTCCTCAATTATGAGGACATTTAAAAGTGATTTATGTATGAACCAGTCAGATAATATTTCCTTCAATTTCCTACAAGTTTACCTATAATATAAAATCCACTTTTACTTATATAAAATAATATAAGCTATTTGAGTTGGAAGGGGTATCTAAATTATTCTTTTTTCCCCCAGTTTATGTTGGATGTTTACACACAGTCAAAATACACAGCTTTACTTTTCTTCCTTTTCAGATATTTAAAAAGCATCCATTATCCACTGATTAAAATGGGTTAGAAGAGAGAACTGCTGAAAAGTACTACAAAGCTGACGGTATTGACATAAATATAGACAGAACATGCTGTTGGGGAACAGCACCCTCAGTTGACACGTTCCTAATAAATTCCAAAAGCAGAGTTCCCTAATTTATTTTTAATCTCTAATCTATCCTTTCTATCCTTGAATGACATAGGTGAATTTCTTGATATCTGTTCAGATACTGGAGTGCATGCAGCTTTCTGGCCATTTAAGTGTACATTCCTCTGGAAAAATTTTCTATACTGCCTTGTGCTTCATAGCCAGTTTTCAGGTATGTCTGCAGTTTCTGAATTAGTTTGTCATTTGAAAAAGTGTCTTGGCCTGAGTTACAAAGGTCAAAAACTCAAAATAATGCTCTCTACACTGAATTGGTTCAATGTGAACTGAACCAATTCACACTGGATACTCTTTTAACTTGTTTGTATAGGATCACTCACTTTCTGTCCAAAAATCCATTTTAGAAAAGTGTAGAGAAGTAAGCCTCCAGTGCAAGAAGACTGACTAAACAACAGTAATAACATTAATGGGCATTATGGGTAAATGTTAAGACTCTCAACTTAGGCCTCACTACTGATAAACTGCTTACTAGATTGGGTAAGTTATAGACTTCTCTGAGCCCAATTTCCTCACTTAAAAAGTGGGCCATAGACATTTCTCCAAAGAAGACATACAAATGGCAAATAGGCACACAAAAAGATGCTCAACATCATTAGCCATCAGAGAAATACAAATCAAAACCACAATAAGACACTACTACATACCCATTAGGATAATTATTATAAAAAATGGAAAATAACAAGTGTTGGCACAGAGAAATTGGAATGCTTACGCATTTCTGCTGGGAATGTAAAATGGTGCAGTTGTTTTGGAAAATAATCTAGCAGTTCCTCAAAAGGTCAAATATAGACTGACTAAATGACCCAACAATTCTACTCCTAGGTATATACCCAGAAGAAATGATAACATACATCCACACCCAAATTTGTATACCAATGTTTATAGCAGCATTATTTGTAATAGCCAAAGAGTAGAAACAAGCAAAACGTTCTTCAACTGAATAAAGTGTGGTATATCCATATAATAGAATATTATTCAGTAATAAAAAGGGACGAAGTATTGATACAAGACATAACATCTTTGAACCTTGAGAACAATATGCTAAGTGTAAGAAACCAATCACAAAAGACAACATATTTTATGATTTCATTTATATTAAATGATCAGAATAGGCAAATCTATAGACATAGAAAATTGATTAGTGGTTGCCTGGAGGTGGGGTTGAGGTGGAAGACTGAGAGCGACTGCTAATGGGTATGAAGTTTCTTTTGGGGATGTTGAAATGTTCTGAAATTGATTGTAATGATGGTCGCACAACTCTCTGAATATATTACAAACCATTGAAATGTATGACTTAAATGGGTCAGTTGTATGATATATGAATATCTTAATAATGCTCTTAAAAATGGGGCAAATAGTTGCATCTATCTCACAGAGTTATTGGAAGGATTAAATGAGATAATCCATATAAAGTACTTAATACAGTCAGGTGCCACATAACATTTCAATCAATAACAGACTGCATATACAATGATGATCCCATAAGATTAGTACCATATAGCCTAGGTGTGTAGTAGGCTATAATGTCTAGGTTTGTGTAAGTACACTCTATGATTGTTTGCACAATGACAAAATCACCTAAGGTTGCAATTCTCAGAACGTATCCCCGTAGTTAAGCAACGCATGACTGTATAGTATCTAGTACCTGGTAAGAGATCAATAAATGATAGTTCTATTACTACTATTACTTATTACTACTACTACTACTAAGAATGGTTATTAGCATACAAATAATAAGAATGGTTATTATTATTAGTAGTAGTAGAGCTATTATTAAAAAATACTAAATATTATAACAATATAATTATTATTAGTAGTAGAGCTATTGTTAAATAACTATTATTTTATATATATAGTTATATATAATACAGTTGCTATT
The DNA here is from genome assembly GCA_031878705.1 of Tapirus indicus. Classification (NCBI taxonomy): domain Eukaryota; kingdom Metazoa; phylum Chordata; class Mammalia; order Perissodactyla; family Tapiridae; genus Tapirus; species Tapirus indicus. The sequence goes on along the minus strand of CM062942.1, from coordinate 88,567,637 downwards.
ATTAGTATTATTATTGAAATGTCGCTATTAGACTGATAGCTTTTTTGAGGATATAATTTTGGTCCTAGATAATTTTACCTTACTCAGTATGCTATAATAAAAATAATACAAACTTTGGAGTCAGACAAATCTGATCAAAATCCCATTTCCACCACGTACTAAATATGTAGCCTCAGGAAATTTATTTCATTTTTCTGAAGCTGAGTTTCCTTATCTGAAAAATGGTTCAACAATACCTACTATTACTTTGGGCTTTTATGAGAAATAAATAAGACAGTGTTTGTACAAATGACCACTTCAATGCCTAGTACATAGTAAATTCTCAAATAATTTTATTTCCATATATGTAAAATCATAGTGTTGGCATTAATGAAAATGTGACAAAACACCTTCACATAATATCTCAATAGGACATAAACTTCAGCAATACCCCAAAACAGCAATATATGCATCGAGGTCTAGTTAACAGCCATGTTATTCCTAACATGTTCATAATCAACTTGTTACATTACAGATAAATCTTTAGTAAACTGTTAACTTCTTTCTTTTCATTCTTAACTGTCTCAAAACAAGTACAACTAAGTTATAGAAACTTACACAAAGTAAGTACACCAGTTTCAGTTTCAAGCATTAATATGGCAGCTAAATCTTAGGGAAAAGGCTTGGCCCAGATTTTCCAAAGTTGTAAATAATGCACATGTTGTACAGTCTGGGCAATAAAATGGTTGACAGTTTCAGGTAGCCCATGCTAAGTTCATGCATGCTATCCTGCAAAAAATAGATCTTTTGGAAACAACTCACTGGCCCTAGAACATCTACAAGTGAGAATGAATGCTGCCAGGAACCAGTTCCAATTATGTGTGCCAAGAAAGCTGAGTGAACTCATGATACCCTTCTTCTTCCTCTCCAAAGTCTTCACTTATTCAAGATTAAATAAAGGTTTTCAAGGAGTTGTGTGAAGCTAAAAGGGTAGGAGTACATGAAAACAAAGAGAATTCAAAGAAATCCCTTGCTACCACCATTAAACACATAACGCATATACCAAGTCATGACTCGAATTAATGAAATGATCATGTATTGCTATTTGTATTGATAGTAATTCTGGCTTGACATTTTTTAGCTCAATTGGTTGGTGAGTTGCTTTAGATTGACAACTTTAGAAAGAGTTAACTAATTTCACTAAACTGAAGAAATTCAAGGATATCATAAGTTTCTATTTTTAGTATTTGTCATATTAATGTAAATGGTTATTTATTTATGACAATTTATTATTTCAAAAGGTTACATCTTTGGCAATTTTTTTTTTTTGCTGAGGAAGATTAGCCCTGAGCTAACACCCATTGCCAATCTTCCTCTTTTTTTGCTTGAGGAAGATTAGCCCTGAGCCAACATCTGTGCCAGTCCTCATCTATTTGGTATGTGGGTCGCCACCACAGCATGGCTTGATGAGTAATGTGGGTCTGGGCCCGGGATCTGAATCTGCGAACCTGGGCTGCCGAAGCAGAGCATGCAGAACTTTAACCACTCGGCCACAGGGCTGGCCCCTCTTTGGCAATTTTTAATTATTGTCAAATAAATCTAGTACTTGGGCTGAGATGACAGAGATATGTCATTATATCGAGTGAAAGTCAGAGAATATAGAACTGTTAATTTATGAGGTCTTGCCACAAAAAAGTCACTCTCCCTTTTCCCCATGTCTGTTTTGGCAGTTATCATATTACATTGTAATTTTGCTTACCTATCTGTCTTCCCCACTCAACTGAGAACACCTCATTTTATTCACCTCTGGATTCCCAGGATCTAACACAGTATTTGGCACCCACTAAGAATTCAAAAAATGTTTTTAGGTAAAAAAAGTTTAAAAAGGATAGTTTGGTTGAACAGCTAATTTCTTAATTTGGGGTTCAATTAGTCATTTATTTTTGCGTCGTAGTCCTGAGTATTGCATTAAATATTATATTTTGCTTTATTCTCTTGTAGAGTCTTTTACAGTGGTCTCTTAAGAGACCTGATGTAATTCTCAGTAGAAACTGATATGCTGGTGAAATCGATTTCTGACGAAGATTAATACTCCTTACACACACACAGAAAGTTTGAGCCAGTAGCACGTAACACAGTCATGAAATATAAATTTGAATAGCCTGTAAAAATAAAATAAATTCTGAATGATAAAAGAAGAGAAATAAAGAGAATCTTTCATAATGGATCAGATTCATCTAGAGATGAACTATCTGGCTTTTTGAAACATCTGAGGCATTCAATTAGTTTGGACTGTTCCACTGGTCTGAGTTTTTCTGATATGTTTTCGGCCCCCAGGCCTTCTTTTTGAAGCTTTGACACAAACGGTGTTTATATTTATTTTCTGCATAACACTAACTAGCTTATTTTAAGTCTTGGGAAACTTCCAAGAAAAAAAGTTACAATCAATGAGAGGAACAGGGCACATTTCCAAATTTAATTGAAATTAGATGTCAGATCGCAAATGTTTTCATCCACATTTGTTCATGGCCATTTCAAATCTTCTAGGAGTCTGTTACAGTTTGTGAAGCATGCATTTGAGTTCATTAATAAAAGCAGTATCCAAAGAAGGTTCTACCTAGCATCCATACATTCCAAGTGGGAAACATGTCACTATGATGTTAATACTTTGGTATTAAAGTGCAATATAAATTAACATATTGTAATGCAGAGTTTTTTTTTTCTTAGGAAAATTCTTGAAAATATATTTCTTTTCAAACACCAAAAAAAAAAAAAAAAGAATTAGTCCTGGTATAGTAAATGCATGTTTATCAAACTTAAAGCTAAATTTACCTTTGAAGAGAAAAAACAAATTGAAGATAACAGGACCAAACTGGATTTTTGTGTGTGCTTTGTACATTGCTTTTGTGTTTATATTTCATACATTACCACAGGCAGCTTTGGCTGAATAGGCTTGCTTTGTGAGAGCAATAACATTCATATTATTTTGTTAAGAATGTGTTTATCATCTCAAAATATATGGTTATTTTGTTAAGATTAATCTTCTTTCAGCATTACAACATGAACACAATTTAGCAACAAACAAACTGTCATCGCTATGTCAGCAAAAATATGTACATTTCTAGAATCTTGTGGATGACTAATGGATGATACTATAGGAGAGAGAAAGTCAAGATGTTTCTTTTCCTCTAGAGACACAACAAAATATCCGTACTGAAGCCAGCTCTATGCACTAAAAAGTATTCATTTCTACTGAAAATTTTCATTTACTGGGTTGCCTTTACAAACATATGGAACTGAGTACTGAGTGTAACCTCAAAAAACACATAAATAATTATTCCAGACCATGTTTTCTAAAACTACCTTGAAGCTGGTACTCAAGTGTTTCCCAAGTATTTCTCATTTTGCACAAATTGCCTGCATGGGATTCGTGTCCATGGGGAAAATGGAATTCACAGTGCTCTAGAGAAAATTAATTAATGTTTGTCTGGGTATTTATTGTTTGATAGACTACACCTAACTTAGAGGCTAACGACAACCATTTTATTGTTCATGACTATTTGTGTCAGAAATTTGAGAAGAGTTCAGCTCAGTGGTTTGTCTGTGAACTACATGGCATAAGACAGGGCAGCTGGGGCTGGAGGATCCACTCCCAACACAGCTTCTTCACTCACATGTCTAGTGCCTTTGTGTTCATTGACCTCTCTTTCTTCACATGGTACCTCATCCTCTAGGGCCTCTCCATGTGGCTTGAGCTTCTCATAACATGGTAATTTCAGAGAAGACCAGGAGATGCGAAGAGAAGTTACAAGGTTTCTTTTAACCCAGCCTCTAAAATCCCAGAGTATCACTTCTGCCATACTCTATTGGTCAAGCATGTCCCTAAGGCCAACCCAGATTCAAGGAGAGGGCAATGAGAAACTATGTTCAGATGATAGGAGTAGCAAAAAATCTGTGGCCAACTTTAATCTACCACAATGTTGTCTCAAATGTTAAGTACTGGGATTTGGGAAACCGGAACTTGGTAACGTGCTTAGCCATTCCAATTGGATTGTTGTATTTTTGATAGTTCTATTTCTAGTTCTAGTTTGAGGATGTCTGAAGCTTAATGCACTTGATAAATTTTTTAAAAAAGGAAAATAATTTCCAGAAGTTTTCGTGATCTTACTGAATTCTGAAAGTTTTCCAGATATAGACAGGGATGTCCAATAGCCCCCATTATCTTTCTCTCTCTCTTTTTACATCTGGGTTTTCTAAACTCTCACCATTCTGACTTTAGAGCTCCCACTGACACTGAGGAGTTCTCTGACATTTATAGTGCTCCTAACGTCACCTTACTATTGAGGCACAAGAGTAAGTTACAAAATGATTTACAGTTGTGAATAAATGGTGCTAAATAAATCTCTGGAAAAGTTAAAACCATTTAAAATTAACCTCCTTGAAATGCCAAAGATCTTGTTTAACTGATTTTGTTTTTCTTTCTCTGAATTACATGGCTGCTGTAGCATCTCAGAGAAACAGCCTTTCTGGGATGAAAAATGGGCAGGTCTGGATCTTTCTGCTAATAAAGTTGTTTCCAAATTGTGTTACAAATTAAAAACTGAAAAGTTCAGCTTTGCATCTAATGTAAATTGACAGCAAATTACTTTAGTAATTTTACAGTGTGGTGTTGGTGGTGGGTTATTTTGGCATATATACCTATGTTGGAATATATATTTATACAAAGCATATATCTTAGAGATGTCCTGAATAGCACATACATGTATTGCACCCAGTGAATCTGAATGAAATGTACTCCCTAAATGGTCTCTCTCCTTGCTTTAGAGCAGAACTCCTCAAACTTTTCTGTTGAAGTTTGCCTAACACCAGAGGAGAATGAAGAAGTACCCACCCAGGGGTCACAAACACAGAATTTACTCATGTTTTATTTGAAATGGTTGTGTGAATTTTGCTTTCTACACATTAATATAAGTTTTCATACAAAAACAATTTATCCACTTGAATCTCCATGAAAACTAATGATAGACTATCATCTTATGGCTTCATGTAATCCCTGGCAAACCAGAGTACCCTTGAGGTATTTTTGTCCCAGGATGGATGGAAAGATATAAGTAAAAATTACTGATGGGGTGTGTCAGCACATCTAAATTTGGCTTTAACAAAATGTAATGACTTGGCAAGATAATACAAGTGGTGAGGGGAAAGCCATAGTCCAATACTTCAACATTATCTACAAAGTATTCACATTTCCACAGCCCACTCTTGACAACATGTTTATTATTTTATCTTCTTTTTGTTTTAAAATACTTAACGCTGGTACTCATACTGATAGACTGCATTAACTATAATGTGATTTATTTCATTTTAGAAAAATGAACAAACTCTTAGGAATGTAATTTTCCTCACCTATTTTCAAGATAGAAATAAGCCTCTAACAATTCAAGCTGGATTGGAAAGATCAAAAGTTGAGTCAAAAACTTCCAAAGTGAGTGAAATATTGGAGCCAATTCTTCTCCCCTGGCTATATAATTGGTAGGTACCACTGTGGTCACAAATTTTAATAAATCATACACCTAAAGTAAGCCTCATACATTTTCAGCATAGGTACTCAGTTCTCTTGTTTAGAATGGAACAATAGAATGAAACCCAAGATACATGACAGCTCGCAGATGTTAAAGGATATAGTTTAGAGTAAAGGCTACAGTTTGGAAGAGATACTAGCAGGCCTCTGAGTTTCAAGCTTACAGTTCTTGAAATATAAGGATTAGTGGTGGAGGACTCAGGAAAGAGGCTCAACACCTTGCATCCTTATTTGAGTCTGTAAAAAGACAGTAGCACCCACAAATCAACTTGTTATTATTCCCAGCACCATATGATTCATAAATATTCAGGTTCTCAACCTAAAAACAAGTTTTAAATGGCCCTTGATTGTGCCATTGGAAATAATATTATCAAATTGTTTTAAAGGCTGTACTGAGTGTCTCCTTTATTCTAAAAAGTGCTTGTTCTCCAGGAGTTAATGCTCTCTAAATAACAATTTTTGGCTGACAAACATGAAATGTTTTCTGTACCAATCACCAATGTACAACACCCATGAATCTATCAATCACAGAGTTAAAAAGCTCTGTCCTACAGCACACTTAATACCCAGTGTAACCAATTAGTATTACCATTCCTTGATGCAATACAAACTCATTTTCTTAAACTGCTATTGCACTGAACTCCAGGATTATAAATGAGCAGATGCAAATTTATTTGCATGTAATAACAGTGGCAATAAACCTTTCCTGGTTCATGCAATTTTCTCCATCTGTTAACAGAGAGCAAGGTTAGGATCTATTATTCCCAGAAGGGGACTTACCCAGCTGGACATCTATAACACTTGGCTGATTCTCCATGGGGAACAATGGCTTGGGAGGCTTGTCTGTGAGTAAAGCTAGAAGAGAAAAATGAAAGAAGGTAATGGAAAAATTGAGATAAATTACAGGATAAGAAAGATTCTATCGTGTATGATATTTAATGTTTGTAGACTTGATGGTGTGTAAACATCTATTAGACAGTTTTCCTACTTGAGTTGTTATTCTATCCATACAATATCCATTTCCCCACACATTTAGAGCACCATTGATTCACTGCAAATAGGCCATTTCGACAGCTACACTTGCCAACAAGATCAAACAAATGGACTATTCTGAGTGGTTTCTATAAGCTTGTGAGTATAAAGAAATATATATTTTAAAAGTATAATCATATAAACATTAAATCTGCATACCTACATTGTGGCGCTAAATATTCTTAATGAAATATAACCCTAATGGACATTTCTGGTGGGTTGAACCTTTTACACCTCTGAATTATCCCTCACTCCCCCCCTCAACCTCCAAAGCAATATAACAAAGCACTGGTACCTTCATTAGGATAATTGATCAAAAATACTGATTTAGTATCTTTTGTCTACCAAGTCCTGTGCTAAGTGCTAAGGGAGAAGGAAGTAAAGTCTTTATCTTTTCCCTCAATTTACAATCTAGGACTATGAACACAGAATTATCAAAATAAAGAGATAATAGAACAAAGAATACAATCTAGTGAAAAATCATAGCATTTGAGCTATAAGGCCATATGTGGTAAAGGAATGCAGAAAGGAGAAGTCGATATTGGCTGGCAGAGTTGGGGAAAGTTTTATGAAGAAAAGGGGTCTCTACGTAGACCTTAAAGAATGGAAAGGCAGAGAGTAAGGAAGAATAAATGTAGGAAAGATTAGCAACACAAACTAAGGAACAGAGGTAGAACGCAGCAAGCATATTGTTACTAGAAGAGAATGATCTGGTGAGAAGGAGTTGGGTGGGGTAAAGAGAAAGTTGTTCATTATGTAGAGTAATTGGAAATGAAACTAGATAGGATGGAGCTCAATTCTGTAGGATCCTGAGAAACATGCAGAAGAATTTGGATATGATGTAGTAGATTGCAGATTCTTGGAACAACAACAACAAAAGACTCAAGGGAAGTGCTATCTAAAGATGATTGGCTTGATACATAGGATGGGCTGGGGAAGAACAAAATCAGCTAAGAGGATGCAGTAACAAGGCTGCAGTTGGGGGATGAGGAGCCAGAGTGTTGGAGTCTGGGGAAATTTAAAAAAAGGAGGCACATTTGAGAGGCACCTGGAAGAAAGAAATGCGAGATCTTGGCACAGATACAAAATGCTTTATGACAAACCTTATATCAAGCTATTGTTTATATCCTGAATGCCTTTTAATTGTTCCTGTATTTATGTCTTCCTTCAACTATCCAACCAGACTCTTACCGATTAAAAGGAAATGCTTATACTTCTTGGTAATTCACAAGAGGCATAGACTAGAGCTGGGCATATAAGAGATAATCATTAAACTACCATTAATTGACTGGCTTAGGAAATCCCTGCTGACATGAGAGAAGTTCATCTCATATTTCCAAGGATGTTTAGAATAGAAAGAGAGAAACAAAAGTTGATCACATGACAGGTAAGGTTAGGGAAATATACAAGTTTGGTGAGATTCTCAAAATAGTTGTTGATAACAAAAAAATGCACCAGAAATTCACTTAGGAAAGAGCTTTATATAACATTAGCTTCATCTTCCTGATATCCAAACTGCTTGAAATGGGAAAAATTTAGTGAATTGTTTTCATTTTTCCAACAAATCTTTATTGATGGCCTATAACACATCTTGTCCTTATGGAATCAGAGAATATATTTTTCTAACTAAGCTGATTTTGGCATAATGTCAACAAACATACAAATACAATATCTATAGTCTTCATTTCCTAAATATTTCAGTTACTCTTAATAATCAGATATTTAAATATTATTTGAAACTTAAAGGATATACTTTAAACAAAATTTAAATATTTGCATTCAAAAATCCAGTGATAACAGATATTCAATTGTGTTATTTGCTATTGTTTATAATAGCAAAATATTGGAAACAATCAAAACATCCATCAGTAGGAAACTTTAAATAATATATTATGATGCAGTTATTTAAAAGAATTGCATAAATCCATACATCTATTATGAAAATATCTCCAAGATATATTATTCGATGGAAAAGTAATGTTTCAAACAGTGTGCACAGTATACTAACCTTTGTGTAAATATATATATGTATTTGTTAGTATGTATGTGCGTGTGTATGCATATATAAATTTGTGTTAAGTATGGACTATTTCTGAATGGATATATGTGAAACTGGTTACAGTGACTTCCTCTGAGGAGAGGAACTAGATGACCGAGGAATGGTGGGGGCAAGTGGGAAGGTTGGTGTGGACAGGCAGAGGAAAATTTAATTTTCACTACATACCTTTTATACATTTTGAACAACATGGTACACTGTGTATTCAAAACATGACTAAAATTAAAATTAAATAAAATCCAGCCACCTACATTTTGTTTATAAAAACATCATTTTGGTTTCTTTGTAGAACTATTGTCAATTTGCCTTAAACATCCAGATTTTTAGACACTTAGCTTGCTGGAAACAGTTCTTAGTCTTATTTTCAAATATGTATTGCCTCCAAATGAATTAATTGGAATGTGATAGGTGGGAAGCAACTGTAAGTAATATATTTCATGCTCAAAGATAAATATTCTGTCCTACTTTCATCAAGATACGAATTTGGAGTCATTGCTGTCCCCCATCCTTACCTCCTGCTATGGACTATGGATATATTTACCCTGATTTTATTATTGTTAAATGTCAATTACTGAAGTGATGTTTATTAATATTAATGATAATTTTAAGTGCCTTACATTTATAGGCGGTTCATAATTTTCAAAATGCTTTCAGATACATTAGCTCATGTGATCTACACAGTGACTTTGGAAGGTAAGGAAGATAGTTACAATTATGGCCAATTTAAAGATAAAGCTAAATGAAGCTTACATTGTCTCATTTAGTGCCCCCTCATGACCAAAAGCTCCCATTTGCAGAATGGATAGGAAGACAGATATAAGTTCTAGGCAAGAGATAAGTAAAAACTTTTGGGACTGAATCAAAGGTTTTAGCCTGTTTGACTACACACTAATTAACTAAACTAAGGTTCCTAGGCCAAGAGGAGTGGCTTTGTGGCAAACAGTCAGCTGAAACATGATTCCTATAGGATATTCCACACACATACATTTTTTTCCCTAAACCCATGAATGAGAGGGGATGAACTTGCACTTACCCTAATACATCCCAGTGGGATGTATGGGTGTGGAGCCTCATTAAATTCCAATACCGTGTCTAGGCCTGGGAATTGCCAAGAAGTGCAGAACACTTGTGACGATAAAGTGGCAACTGCAGCAGTTCATCTGCATCCTGACCACCGGCCCAGAGACAAATCTATCAGCGCCCAGCATAATTATAGCATTTGCAGATTAGCTAGAACACATGCTGCCATGGGCAGGCAAGCTCATTTCTTTCTTCTCCTTTTTTTAAAATCTCATCTGAAATTCACAGTTACTGTTTGGGAAATGAAGGGGAGAACTGTCAATACCGAACTCTCTGAACAACAGAGTGGAGATTTACAATTTTATTAGAAAACTTATCCTGGACCTCTAGAGGGACTAACTGGGGTCTGAGCTAGTCTGTGAATTTGCTGCTCAAGCTTCATGTTTTGATTGAAAGAATGGGAGCAAGGGATGCTGTTTGGTACTAATGTTTCAGTCCACAATTCCTCCCTGCATTTCCCTCCGTAGCTGCTTATGTTTAATTATCCTTAAATATAATTGCTCTACTGAGTATACCATGAGACTAGCCTTAATGTGCTAGTGAAGCTACTACTCTGCCTACTTCTTCCTAAAGCTAGGTTTTATATGTTTGACACTAACTTTCCTGATGAGAATGTTCAAATTAGCCCTTTCTTTTCTTTTGTAGGCAAAGGTTGTGTCTACCTGTACAACCAGATCAATTGGTTTGATTGAAATGATTGGTCATTTTCCATGAACTTAGTATAAGAAATTGGTAGAATTAGTTGTTTTATTGAATCAGTTTATTTGACTATATTGCCTAAGTGTAGCGTACTGTTATTATAAGTTTCGTTGTCCTCTTTTATTGTTCACTTGTCTTTTTAATTAGACTCTCCAGATATCCAAGTGGCAGGGAGTAGAAGGACAGCTTGATGCAAAGGACACTAAGTGTATGAACCCACTAGGATAATAAAGTAACTCGTTAATTTCTATGAATGAAGTCATTATGGAATTTGTATGTTAAGGTCAATGAAATGAATCCATCCGAATCCATTTAACACACCAGCACTGAAATCACTATTTTCGTCACAACATTTAACCATTCAAAATCTACCTATGTCTCCCACATTTACAAGAGGATAAAATCTGAACCTGTCAGCTGGGAACATAAAGGCAGCCACAATATAGCCTTAAAAATTCTTCCTGCCTTTTTACCCACTCTTTTTCTACTTTATCAATGCTACAGCCAAGTTACTTTTCTCATTTGCCCCACTAACACATTGCATTAATTTCCAATTCTGCATCTTGGTTTAAACACTTTCCCTAAGCTTGAAAACGAATAATAGTTATCACAGTTATCATTTATTTAGTATCTACTGTATGCTAAGCACTGTTGTGTGGCATTTTATACAATATTTTACAAATAACTTTCCCAAAGTCAAGCAGCTTTTGACTAGTAAAGAAGGGATCTAAACAAAATTCTGTCTGATTTCCCCATACCCACAATGCCTCTCTGAGACCTTTCCCTTCCCTTTTGCCATCTCAAGTCCTATCTAGCCTCCAAAAGCCAGTTTAAGTCCTACATCCTCCAGAAAGCCCTCCCTAATAAAAGCCCAAGTTAATCTCCCCTTTCTCTGAAATCCTAAAGCGTTTACTATTTCCTTGAACGACTCATTTGGTTCATAGCATACACTGCTTTGAATACAAATTAAATCTCACCTTATATGGGTATGTCTACTCTCCCTAACTAGATTTCTAAACTTCTGGAAGACAAGGATCATGCCTCATATAACCCAGCAATTAAGATAGTGTCTGACGCTGTGGAACAAATAAACACAATCTCCAAATTAACTTTCCCATGGTATTCTTTCTCTAAAAACGGGTGCTTCGATAGGGTTCTTAGCTTACAATGAACAGAAACAACCTCTCACCAATTTAAGCAAAAAGAGAATTTGTCAGAAGGATATCTCAAGGATGGACAGGATGTCTGGGGAACTAAGTTTAGAGACAGGAAAGAAACCAGACCAGATCTAGATGTACAGACAAAATGGACTACACAACAATTTCATCTTGATCCCATCATTGGATTGAATTCACTCCAACTGGTTTTGTGTTTTTTAAAATATTAAATAAACCCACACATCTATGAACAGCTGATTTTCGACAAGGGAGCCAAGAACACACAATGGGGAAACGAAAGTCTCTTTAATAAATGGTGTTGGGAAAACTGGACAGCCACATGCAAAAGAATGAAAGGAGACCGTTATCTTACACCATACACAAAAGTTAACTCAAAATGGATTAAAGATTTAAATGTAAGACCTGAAACCATAAAACTTCCAGAAGAAAAAATAGGTGATATGCTCTTTGACATCGGTCTTAGCAGCATCTTTTTGAATACCATGCCTCACCAGGCAAGGGAAACAAAAGAAAAAATAAACAAATGGGACTACATCAAACTAAAAAGTTTCTGCACAGCAAAGGAAACCATCAACGGAACAAAAAGACAACTTAACAATCGGCAGAAGATATTTGTAAACCATACAGCTGATAAGTGGTTAATATCGAAAATATATAAAGAACTCATACATCTCAACAACAAAAAAAGTAAACAACCTGATCAAAACATGGGCAGAGGATATGAACAGACATTTTTCCAAAGAAGACATACAGATGGGTAACAGGCACATGAAAAGATGTTCAACATCACTAATTATTAGGTAAATGCAAATCAAAACTATAATGAGCTATCACCCCACGCTCGTCAGAATGGCTATAATTAACAAGACAAGAAATAACAAGTGTTGGAGAGGATGTGGAGAAAAGAGAACTCTCATATGCTGCTGGTGGGAATGTAAACTGGTGCAGCTGCTATGGAAAACAGTATGGAGATTCCTCAAAAAATTAATAGAACTACCATATGATCCAGCTACTCCACTGTTGGGTATTCAGCCAAAGAACACGAAAACACAAATGCATAAGGATATATGCATTCCTATGTTCCTTGTAGCATTATTACAATAGCCAAGACCTGGAAACAACCTAAGTGCCATTAAGGGATGAATGGATAAAGAAGATGTGGTATATATACACAACAGAATACTACTAAGCTATAAAAAAGATGAAATATTGCCATTTATGACAATATGGATGGACCTCGAGGGTATTATGCTAAGTGAAATAAGTCAGATGGAGAAAGCCAAATACCGTATGATCTCACTCATAAGTAGAAGATAAAAATAACAACAACAACGACAAACATATAGACTAGATTGGTGGTTACCAGAGGGGAAGGGGGTGGGAGAATATCAAAGGAGGTGGCAGGGCACATGTGTATGGTGATGGATGGTAATTAGTCTTTGGATGGTGAACATGATGTAGTCTACACAGAAACTGAAATATAATGATGTACACCGGCAATTTATATAATGTTGTAAACCACTGTTATCTCAATGAAAAGAAATTTGTTTTGTCATATTGTGTCTTGTTTTTTGCCCTTGTATTACTTGAATCAAGATTCAAAATCCCAGGAAAGAGAGGCTGAACAGACAAGTTTTGAGGTCCAGCCCTAGCCAAGACTACATGCACACCTTGAGGAAAAGAAGAATCCCTTAAAGCAAGATTTCTCGACCTTACAATTATTAACTTTCAGTGCCACATAATTCTCTGTTGTAAGTGGCAATCTTGTGCATTGGAGGATGTTTAGCAGCATCCCTGGCCTCTACCCACTAAATGCCAGTAGCACCCTCCCCCAGTTGTGACAACCAAAAATGTCTCCAGACTTTGGCAAATGCCCCTTGGGGAGAAAATCGTCCCCGATTGAGAACCACTGTCCTTCAGGAAACTAAGGTTGCCTGATATTCTGAAAGAATTGATGATCTTGGGAAAGATGACTGGGGAATAGTCTTCATGTGGGAAAACAAAATGCGGGTCCTTACTCAGCAAATTAGATCTAGGAAGAACTTGTTAATATCTTTAAAGCTTTCCTATAATCATGAAGGGAAAGTAGCCAAGCCTAGCCAAATTAGTTGACTAGTTTCAAGATTTCATAAATTGAACACAGAATGAATCCAGAAATCACTGAGCTCTGGAAATATCCTAAGCACTATTATTATTTGGAAACGATTATGTCTTTCTGAATTAACTACATGGACTCCCTAATTCTGAATTATGATGCACAAATTTTACTGTCCACTTAGTGAATCTAAAGTCCAGTATATTATAAATATTTCAATTCTAGGACTGCTAGGGTGACAGACCCCTAATTTATGATCATCCAGGAAAAATACACAATAAAAATGATTATTTTTGATATCACCTTTAATCCTCCAAACCTATAAATCCAAACAGGACCAGTCTTGGATATAATGTGTCTCCGTTGTCTCAAGCTTCCTTGTCTTGTGTACCATACTTCGAAGAAGTTTCTTCTCCAGCCTGCTTTTAGGTACCCAGGGTTGTGTCTCTCTAATCAAAACTTGCTGCAAAGAAGTCTCTGCAATTTAAACCTTAGTATGAACTTAAGACATCTGTATCTCCTCTCCTAAGGCTAGTTGCTTTTGAAGGATTGTCTCTAAATATGGAATGATAGGCTTTACTCCTTAGTAGGGGATTAAACAGTAGGCACATATTGGGCCCCAGGACCTTTCCCTGAAATCCTATCTTCACATTGGTGTTGGTCCATAAACAGGGTAGCCTTCAGCAAAAGTTGATGAATACAAAGTTATTTTCCTGAAGATTCCAACCAGCATTGTTATGAGTGATTTCTCCACTTCTTAACAACATCTCAGGAAACAGAGCCCAGGCACATTTTAAATTAAAAAATACATCAATGTCCATTAAAAGTCAAGACTTGTTTTCACTTCAGCCTATTATTACATACATCGACTAAGCACTACAGCAATTAATTTTTTATAAATATTTTCTCTACCAAAACTCTAATATTCTCTGCCTTATTTAAAACAGGAGAGGGCAGACTAACAAGTATTGTTTGTTTATTAAATCTACCCAGAGAGAATATGTATTCTCTAGGTATTCCAGCTATAATAGAAAGGCTGTGATGGGTTCAGGAAAAGAATAAAGCCAGTGATTCCCAGAGTCATTTGGAGATTTGTTTTCAATCCATTGGTGACTCAATCTTCAGATATTTTAATATGCATCTCTCACATCTCCCTACCCCCCATTAAGAATAATTTCCTTTAGTAAGTCACTGCTACTGATGGTGATGTCTTATGTTCCTCATGTGTGCATTTGGAAGATAAACTTATTGAGAACCACAGAAAGTCAGATAGGAGGTGATATTCATATGATTAAACTGCTCTTAAAACAAACACATTCTACTTGCATTAAAAATACTCCTGCCATCATTTAAAGCTATTCCAAGTATTGCCTTTATTTAGAATAGAACTAAAGTCAGGTATTTTCTTTGAATGAGTAAGTGATCCTTTAACAGGAAGATGCTAAGTTGCTGGGGAAGTGCTAGGCAACCTACCTGGCCATTGCTCCTGCATAGATCAAGGCTCCTCTAGCAACTGCTCTGGGCACCTGGCTCAGAGTCTGTGGACTGCCTTGCAATTCAGTGGATATGCCTTGAGGGTGGTGAATGGTCAGGGCTGCTGTGAAGCTGCCCTGAGGTGCTCTTTCCTCTGGATTCCACATTTATTTTCACTAATATTTGTTTTGAGCAATGCATGAGTTTTGGGAAAGCTTGAGCATAAAGGCAGGGCAATTTCTTCTCAATGCCATTTGACACAGGGCCCTTCTCTGGAGAGAAGAATGTTTATTCAGCACAAATTGGCCCAGACATAAAACAACTTTTTCAAACTTGAAAAGAATACAACCTTGGGGGAAATGGAAACTTAAACAGAGGTTGTGATGGTAGTTTTTTTTTTTCTTCACAGAGCTCGCATTTGCTTCACTCTTGCCTTTTCACCCTCAAGTAAGATTTTGCCTTCTCTCTCTAAAATAGTACTCCCTGGACCCTTATAATGTTGATGTCTAACACATTCCAAATGTAGTTACCATCAAAGAAATTACACAAAATAGTGTACTTCTGAGTTCCACACAGAACATGGGATGTAATTAGCATTAAAATAAATATGAGAAGTTAAACACAGAAGATGGATCAATTTAAAATTTTTTCTAGCTTTATTGAGATATAATTGACATATACCATTGTGTAAGATTGAGGTGTGCAACATGTTGATTTGATACACGTATATATTGCAATACGATTACCAAAATAGTGTTAACTAACACCTCCATCACATCACATAATTACCATTTCTTTTTTTTTGTGGTGAGAACATTTAGGGTCTACTGTCTTAGCAACTTTCAAGTATACAATACAGTCTTGTTAACTATAACCACAATGCTGTTCATTAGATCCCCAGAACTCATTCATCTTCTAATTGGAAGTTTGTACTTTTGACCGTCTCTCCACTTCCCTACCTCCCAGGCCCTGGTAACCACCATTCTACTCTCTGTTTCTATGAATTTGGTTTTTTTAGAGCCTGTATATAAGTGATATCATGCAATATTTGTCTTTCTCTATCTGACTTATTTCACTTAGTTTAATGCCTTCAGGGTCCATTCATGTTGTCACAAATGGGAGGATTTCCTTCTTTCT
The DNA here is from genome assembly GCA_031878705.1 of Tapirus indicus. Lineage (NCBI taxonomy): Eukaryota > Metazoa > Chordata > Mammalia > Perissodactyla > Tapiridae > Tapirus > Tapirus indicus. Next base: position 88,551,327 of record CM062942.1, on the reverse strand, counting down.
CTTGGCTGAATAATATTCCATTATATATACATATACAACATCTTTTTGAATTGGATCAATTTTTAACTTGCATCAAGAGCCTCATTTGGTTCTGTGGTTACTGATCTGCCAGATTTTAGAAATTTGGCCCAGAAAGTGACGCCTAAGAATATAATAAGATACTTAAGGATGGATAATTTTACTGTTAGACAAGCTCTTATTTGTCTAATTCATCTGGCTATTTTGACAGATGAAGAAACTGAAAGGCAGAAAGGAAGGGATTTAGTGAACACCATATTGCAAATTAGTAATAAAGCAGAAGACCAAATCCCATGTTTCCTGAATTAAAGTTCAATATTCTTGCCACTGCACCATGGCTAACGTTAAGCATGCTTTCCATGCAAAGCTCTTTTACATTCATTCCCTCATTACATCTTCACCATGTATGAAGTAGCTCCTAATATTATCAACGTTTGATAGATGAGAAAATTGAGGCTCAGTGAGATTAAGTGACTTGCCTAAAGTCGTATTGCTGATAAATACATTATGGGTCCAGGATTCAACCTAGGTATATTTCACTCTTGAGTCATAGCCACTACTCTTCCCTCATAGTTACCCTCTTTCTTGTTTTTTGATTTAAGACTCTGTTTCTTTTTTATTCAAAATACATCCTGTTTCCAGATAAGCATCACCAAAAAAATAGATATGTTATTGAATTGATAGAGTTTGGGGATGAATTGACTGAATACCTTTAGCTGTGTCTATACAATTCTACAGGTCAAAGAGTGGGAAGAATATTCAGTCTTGGATAATTTGGTGTCATTCATTCTTTCAATCAGTTAACAAATATTTACACTTCTTCTATTATGGAAAGTTACCCTACTAAACAGTGGATGTGTCTGTGCTGGGGTTGGGGATATAAAGTACAAATTTGAAGAATAAACCAAGTCATATCAAAAGGGTTAATCTAGTATAAGAAATAGGCATGTACAAATGGCTGTAGTAAATGAGAAAAAAAGTGGTAATTGCCTACTTTCGTTGTTATTGCTGCTCTAACAAGTTACCACAAACTTAGTGGTTTAAAACAACACATTATTATCTATAGTTTGGGAGGTCAGAAGTCTGACATGGGTCTTACTGGACTAAAATTAAGGTTATGTCAGAGCTACATCCTTTTCTGAGATCCTAGAGGAGAATTTATTTCCTTTCTTTTTCCAGCTTCTAGAGGCTGCCCATATTCCTTGGTTCTTGGCCTTCCTCCATCTTCAAAGCCAGCAATGACAGGTTGAGTCCTTTTCACATTATATCACTCCAACCTTCTATTCTACCTTCCTCTTCTACTTTTAAAGACCCTTGTGATCACATTGGGCTCAACTGGATAATTCAGGATAGTTTCCCTATTTTAAATTCAGGTGATTAGCAACCATAATTATATTTGCAACCTTAATTTGCCTTTCCTATATAACCTAACACATTCCTAACAGATTAAGATGTGGACATCTTTGGGGGCGCATTATTCTGCCTACTAAAATGCCACAAGAGGTAATCAAATAAAATACAAATAGAATTTAAGGAGGAATATGACATCTTGGCTGTCATGTGGAACAACAACATGAATTTCATGTGTTTTACAAAATGAACTTTTCTTTATTGGTCTCGTTTCAGCCAAATCAGCTTGTGAATGTAGACATAATCTTTGTATTTCAAACTAAAGCCTATCAAGGCAATTATTTGAGTAGATTAGGCTGGTATTGATACTTCTGTTTTCAGATTAATGATTTATTTATTTATGGCTGCTGAACTCATTAGGCATTCATAGCCTATCAACAAAATATTTTGCAATGTAAAATAATGAGGAAAAGCAAAATATCACTTAAGCAATTTTAATTGTTTGGATGTGCTAATAGTCCCTAATGAGGACTACACTGTGAATTTTAAATAAGCAATTGCTTTACAATAAAAAGTTTCATGACAAGAATAATTTTCTAATTCTCAGAATCATCTTTTGGTGGACATTAAACATGATGTGATATTTAAAACTCAGGAAGAAATTGTCCTCCTAAGTGGAGAGCCTTCTAACATAAAGACTGACTTAGTTTGGGGTCTAAAGTGGAAAACAGAGCTGGTATCTATCACAAGCCATTATCTCCTTACCCTCCTTCATGTCAGCTTTGCATTTCCCGAGATTTTTTTTTTTCTTTTTTAAGACTTTACTTTTTAGAGGAGTTTTAGGTTCACAACAAAATTGACAGGAAGGTACAGAGATTTCCTATATATCTCCTGCCTCCACGCACGCATAGTCTCCCCCATTATTAACATCACTCACCAGAATGGTACATTTTTTACCAAGGAGGAAACTGCCTTGATATATCATAATCACCCAAAGTCCATAGTTTACCTTAGGGTTCACTCTTAGTGTTGTAAATTCTATGTGTATTGACAAATATATAACGACACATATCCATCATTATAATATCATCCAGTGCATTTTCACTGCCCTAAAAATCCTCTGTGCTATGCCTATTCATCCCTCCCCCACTCCTCTCCACTCCTGGCAACCACTGATCTTTTTTTTTCCACTGTAACTTATTTTTTTATTGATGTCATAATAGTTGATAACATTGTGAAATTTCAGTTGTACATTATTATTTGTCAGTCACCACGTAAATGCACCCCTTCACCCCTTGTGCCCACCCCATAACCCCCATCCCCCTGGTAACCACCAAACTGTTCTCCCAGAGAATACCTTCATGATCCTCAGCAACCCATTTGTTTGCATGAGAGCAAGTCAAATGCTCGGTCATCAGAAACCTATAAATTGCAGGATGTTGCTTTCACTTTGCAGATGAGGAAACTGAGGTTCGGGGAAGTTAAATTACTCATCTAAGGATACACAGATACTAAGGAACAGAACCAGGATTTAAACCCCAATTCCCTGACTCCTATTCTGCAGTCTCCTAGTCTCATTTAATCCTCACAACATTCCTATGAAGTGAGTACTACTATTATCCCTGTTTTATTGTTGAGGAAATTAAGGATCAGAGAGGTTGGGTAACTTGATCAAGGTCACCCAACTAGTAAAAGTGACAGAACTGTTACCCAAATCTATGTCTGTCTGACTTTAAGGTTGGGATCTATCCCCCTAAATCACTCTAGGATGAATATGTAATAGTGTTTCAAATGAGCTCAATCATACTAGAATATCTGAAAATAGAATCATTTTGCTTTCAATTTTCATCACTAAAGTCAGAACCCGGCCCTTAGAAATCTTGATTAATTTCCCACATGTTGGTAACCCTCTGGGAGGTTTTCAAGCTTGTTCCCTGTCTTCGTAACAGTGATGAGCACTAATTTAATTAATCAAATACAAGTTGATGACCTATGATGTTGAAATTGATTTTCAAATGAAGCCAATTATGACTCTTCACAGTTCCAAGGAGAAAATATAAGCTAGGTGATTTCAAGATGAGATTATCGAATGCAGAAGAATCGAAGAAAGGAGAAAAAAAAACCCAACTGAATTTACAAAGCACTTTCTTCTTTCAATTATTATCTCATTAAGTCCAACTGGTAGGCTTGTACAGCAAGGATCGTTGTCTCCAGAAACTGAGATATGAAATCTCCGAAATTTTTCAAAGTAGGAGGCAAGTCTCTTTATAAAGAAACAGAGTGCCTTGCCTTTTTGAATCAACCTCATAAACTTCCCCTCTAACTGTGGAATTTTAAAGATGGCCCCATATTTTCTGATAGGATAAGCATTTCCTCAGCTGTCATTATCATTCATCACCTGATATAATTTTGTCAAGAAATTGGACCCAATGCTCAGAAAGAGAATTTATATCTCTGAATAAGCAGTCTTTGAATACCATAAGAGAAGCTAACGCTTTGACAGGGTAGTCACTCCCTACTACAGTTTTTTCTATACTGATTTAAATGAAGCAGATTCCAAGTGCAGTCTAATTCACCTGAGGGTCTGCATGTCCCCCCTCCCTACCCCCACCATCCCCTGATCTGGACTAATGCTTCCCTGCCGAACATTTCAGTACAGATGGAAACCCAGGTGTTCAAGGCTGCTCCGGCCTTATGCCACATTGATCTGATGCCATTGGATATTTCTATAGCAAACGTGCACTTTCTCTAAGAGTACTTTAGTCAAGAAGTGGTCAGGTCATTTGCGAGAGAACAAAAGTTTTTCAGTAAACTGTCCTCTGTAGGGGTGGTTACCTGGGTTACAAACCAGTGAAAACACTGCAGACCTATCTAGCTGCATCAGGTGACTCAGTGTCTACTGCTTTCCGTTTAGCCTGACAGGCTAGTTATATGTCTGACGAAAACCCAGGCCTTTAGGATCTTTGTCTGTGGGCTGATGCCTCATCAAAGCTTTAGCATGAGCCTGACAGCTGGAGCTCACTAGCATATAACCATTGACTCTCAGGCAGCCCAAAAGAAGAAAAAGCCACTGCCTAGTTCTTGAGGAGGGAATTTTAGTTCCTGGGACGGCAAAAGCTCCTCATCCTTGCCTGTCTTATGTGTATCCAGACCTTGGAAATGTCTGTGATGTTCATCAGCATTGGGCTGATCTCACCCTAATTCAGAGCAGATGGCTGCTTATATGTTATGATTTTATAAAGAAAGCCTCTTCCAACTTTCAAAAATATCTGCCATTATCTAGGTCACAAACCTTATAATATTGCTGTTGAAAGCATAGGCTCTGGTTTAAGAATATCTGAGTCTGAATCCAGCTCTGCCGCTTACTGTGTGACCATGATCATGTTTCTTAAGCCCTCTGAGATTCCATTTCTTTAATGCATAACTGAATGGTAACAGTACTCACTTTTTAGAATTGTTATGAGGATTAAATGAGATCATGCTTCTAAAGTGCAAAGTAGAGAACTGGATCATAGTTCTCAACGAATGGTAGAAATTATTAATTTGCCAATTCGAGAGAACATTGAGCTGTATCTACCCCTAGGGAGGAAATCAAATGTAATGTGTGACTGAGAATAGGTATGACAAGGAGAGAAAGGTTGAAAGGTCAAGAGTGGGGGTACAGAAGGGAAGAAGTGGAGTAGAGTAGGGGCAGAGCACCAGGATCACCAAAGCAAGCCTCACTCACTTCAAAAATTCAATTTTCCAATATCTTGAGCCATAACAGTACTTGTGAATAGAGATCCAGATCTAAAACTCACATGGTCAACTTTGGCCATGGTAAGGGGATTGCATCTTTCTCTACAAGCTTAAAAAATATCTATAAAAATGTGTAAGGAAATGGATAAGCTGACAGGTGTGTTTCAATAGTTTCTGTGTGGATAATACACTGAGCTTAAGTCAATGATTTTATTGACTCCCCCTAGCTCCTGCAAAACCAAAAGGAAATTAAGCTGGTTGGCTGGAGTTGCAGTCTGACGTCAATTTTGCTGCAAAGCAGGTAGGCACATTATTGGCAGAATAATAGAAGCCATTTCATCAGCTTAATGAAATGTCTTCCACAGAATGGTTAGACTAAGAGCAGCTCACTCTAGTGTGGTATATTGTCCGAGCCCTGGGCTGAAATTTAAGAGACCTGAGTTCTAATCCTGTCTCCACTAATAACTTACTGTGTGACTTTGGACAATTCAGTTAACTTTTCTGTTGCTTAGTTTCTCCATTTTTAAAATGGAATGATAATCACTCTGCAGTTCATATGGTTAATATGAGGATAAAATGAAATAAGAAATATAAAAGCCCTATGAGGTTTAAAAAAAAAAACTCTAAAAATATACACTATAAAGTGGGAAATGTCCTCCTAAAGATAGAACTTCCAACAATGAATTCCAGAGATATAGCTGTCTTATGTCATTCTTAGAGGTCCCTGAGGAGGAAATCTACAGGACCATTTTGGTTGCTTGTTCAGTGTTTTAAAAGGTTTTGCCACCATGGCATTCTATTTTATGTCTAGTGTAAATTTATCTAACTACAATAAAAGGCTACATTTACTGAAGAAGGGGAGAAGATTCATCATCAACTACATTTCTGGAAAATAATAATATATAAGACATATGGTACTTATTATAAGTCAGATACTGTTCTAAGGACTTAGATATCAATTCATTTAATGTTTACAACAGCTCTGATTGAGGCACATACTATTATTATCCATTTTATAGATAAAAAACTGAGGCATTAGAAATTAGGTGACCTGCCTGAGGTTACATAGCTTGTAAGAAACAGAGCTGAGGTTTGAATTTAGGCAGTCTGGCTCCAGAGTCCTTATTAAGTATAAGTTTAAAAGAATCCCGGTCAATTTGCGTCATTTCAACAAGCATTTAGTCCTACAGAATCATAATTAGAAAGACTCTAGTTCTCCTAACAAGTGAATTCCCTCTAAAGGGTCCCCAGCATTCAGCCTTGGCTTGATAACTTTTCTGCAATAGGCTCACTATCTCACAAAGTCAGTCATTTCAATTTTGAATAACTCTATTAAAAATTTCTTCCTTACATTCAGCTAAAATTTGTCTCTTTGTATGTTTTATCTGTTGGCCCTATTTCTGCTCTTTGGAGTGACAGAGAATAAACCAATACACCTTCTATATACTAATGCCTAAAATATTTGCAGACAGATTTCTTGATCTCTTTTACCCCCTGCCCTTCTGAAAATCTTCTCCTTTCCAGGCTAAACAGTCTCAGTTCCTTCAATTGTCTATTGTCTTTTAGGTGACATGTATTCCAAAACCCTTTACCATCCTAGACATCCTTTTTTGGGCACAATCTGGTCTGTCAATGGGCCTCTTAAATATGGCACAATAAACTGAACACATGACTTCAGATGTCATCTAAAGTGCAGTGGAAGAAATACTTTCATTGTTCTGGACCCTACCTTCTTATGATGCAGAGTAAGACTGAATTAACATTTTTGGCAACCTAGTCACCCTGCTTGTGCTCCTAGCCAAGTAAAATCCCAAGACTGTACTTTTGCAGTTGGATTTTTGGACCTGAATGAAAAACTTTACATTTTTTTCTGATTAAATGTCATCTGGTTAGTTTCAAACCATCATTCCAAACTACTGAGATATTTTTGAATAAGAATTATGTCCTCCAAAGAATTAACTGTCCCTCCCAACTTCCTCTCATCTGCAAATATGATAAGTATAATTTATATGCCATCTAAGTCACTGATAAAAAATGCAGAACAGGACAGCACCCTGACAGAGGGCTCCCTGGTGGTCAACAACATTGGTTCGTCAATCAACACTTCTGAAGTACAGTGCCTGCTGATTGCCCAAAGTCCCCCACCCTGCCGTCCTTCGCTGGCTCTGCCTCATGCTCTGGGCCATTCTTTACCAAACTGGACGAGTTAAATAAAGTGTGAAGTCCAGTGCAAAATGAAAATGTGGGGCCTCCTGCTCAAAAGTTATTAAGAATTTCAAGATAATAACAGTAGATAATTAAACCAAACGTGGGGCCCTTCTAAGCATGGGACCCTATGTGACTACACAAGTCACATGCACATGACGCCAGCCCTGTTTCCAGACTTTTCTGTGACAGAGACTACTAGCTGTTCTGCAAAATCGGTTTCCTTTTCTTTCTGAGCACATACCTAGACTATATGTGTCAGCCGCCATTGCAGTTCGGTGTAAACACGAGTCTGAGTTCTAGTCAATGCAATGTGAATGGAAATGATACATACCACTTCCAGGCCTAGCCCACAAAAATCGCCCACACAAGTTTTTTCAAGCCATTTTCTCTTCCGTCAGCTTGATACAGATGATAATGGAGACCTTGGAAGCCACATGTTAAAGATGGCAAAATTTCAAGAATGAAGGAACCTAGGTCCTTGAATTAAGAACACTTTTTTGGGGACTTGGTGTGAGCAAAAAGTAAATTTTTATTATGGTTGAACCATTAAACATCTTTGAGTTTGCTTCTTACAGCTGCTAGTGTCACCTTAGATAATACATTGCCGGATCATCAGAATTACCTAGAAGTATAATTGAAATTCAAATTCCTGGGTCACTCTACTAAAGAACACAAATCAGTGGGTCTGAGGTGGGGAGTGACAATCTATATTTTTAACAAGCCGTCTGCAGCTGATTCTGATGATAAGGCAAGTTTGAAGATCCATTTCTCTAGACTTTTTCTTCCATTTTCCCTATCACAATACTCTTTGTCCTATGTTTGATTTTCCTCCTGGTTCTTGTTTCCCAGGTGACATTCACCTAACGCTTTTAATTAATCTGTTTCATAGAATATAGTTTTGATATCTGGAGCTCCAGCAGCCATCTTGTAATTTGGGAATGGAAATTATATGCAAAAAATGAAGGAGCAGAAAGAGGGTAGAACCTTAGATCTCTGATGACTTCTCGAAGCTTCCATATCAACCCTGTACTGTCTAAGTCCTGATTCCTTTTGCTTAAGAGGATGGATGTTTGTGTGTTTGAAAAACTATTAAGTAGGATTTTCTACTATACATAGTAGAATCTAATCCTAACCCACAAGGAATTATGTTGGAATATGGCACTTTTTCAGGGTCTATGATATATATTTCCATATGTTGACAGTTGCTCTCTGCCTTCATATAAAACCAGGCCTTCTCTGAATAACTTGTCCAAGCAATTGAGTGACATGGTGGAAGCAATGGAAGTCTATACTTCATTTAATGAATTAGGCTCTTAAATCAGATTGTATTTCTCTTTGGTCATCAAGAAATGTCTCATACAAGGCTAGAGATATCACTGTTAAAGTCGTAAAATCTCAGAGACAATATCCTGTTTTTGATATTTTTCAATGAATAAATATTCACCTTATAACAGCTTGCTATGGTCTGAATATTTATGACCCCTCAAAAGTCATATGTTGAAACCTAATGCCCAAAGTAATAGTATTAGGAGGTGGGGCATTTGGGAGTTGCTTAGGACATGAGGACAGAGCCCTTATGAATGGGATTAGTGCCTTTATAAAAGACACTCCAGAGAGATCTCTCACCCCTTCTGCCACATGAGATTACACTGGTGAGAAGACAACTGTCATGAAGAAGCAGGCCCTCACCAGACACCAAATCTGCCAGTGACTTGAGCTTGGACTTCACAGCTTCCAAAACTGTAAGAAATAAATTTCTATTGTTTATAAGCACCCAGTCTATGGTATTTTACTTACAGAAATCTGAATGGACTAAGACACAGCTTCTGCTCTTCCTAGTCTGATGAAAAGAAAATAAGTATGCTTTCGAGAAGCAAGATGATTGAGGCACCCCATTTGGTGCAAGGATTTTGCAAAGCATGTATGGGAATGATTCTCTCTTTCATTCTCCTTTGTTTTTCATCTATTAAAAAGTAAAGAGTGACAGATGAAGCAGGATCCAATCATCCATCTTGAAGGGACAGTTAGAGTCTTTGCATACAAATGAAAGCTATCATTCTTGTCAACCTTAAGTTGGAGCTCTAAACACTACGTCTGCAGCCAATTAATATTCCATGACCAATCTGAGCACTCATGCAGACTGCTCTCCCATTCCTGAAACATAATCCCAGTGCCAAAAATTATTAGCTGCAGAAGATAGAGCAGTTTTAACTTGTGATTTCCAACCAACTTGGGTCAATATATTATTCATTTATGCTAAAAGCATGTATTTTCCAAAAATATTTTGACTGAATGTGTCTTGACAATGAAAAGCAGCTGAATAAAAGGCCTACATTATTTGAGATTAGGCATGCTGTAAAGTAACATCACCCAGGAGTCCAGCCCCACAAAGGTCGTCTTCCTAAGGACCATACTCATGGCTGGGGACTTGTGGAGTTTGATTTCTGATTCAGGAGACAAAAATCATCACTTGGCTGAGCTACTTGGACCACAATTCTAGCTTTTGGTGGTGCTATCTCTATCCCTTGCAAATCCTTGAAATATGCCAATTTGTATGGTCTAGGGAGATATATGTATGACATCAATAATGTCAGGGATAAAGTATGCCCACTGACCATGCTCAAATGATCTTGTGCCCTTAAAAGATAGAAGAGCTAGAGAACAAAGATAACAGGCCTATTGACAGCTAACAAGCAGCTTTAAAATTGGACTGAGTCAGAAGTATTTGCTTAAAAGCCCATTGTCCTTGAACAAAGAGAGAAAGCCCCTTGCACAAAAAAGGCAGGTCAATTTTCCCACTCTGAAATGTCGACAGCACTTTCCTCGCTGGGCTAGCAATCTACTAAGTGGGAGAGTGGTTGATTTTCTTCATCCTTAAATTTGCAAATAAATCTATGGGTGGTCCCTTCTGGCTATCGAGAGTCAGGTTAGAATTCAGAGGTATGTGAAGGAGTCCTCATCAGGATGGATTAATTAGATGTCTACAAATACAGGGTCCATTTCTATAAAAAGTTGAATTTTGAGAATATTAACATCCTTGTACGTTTATTTTAACACCTTCAACGTAAAAGCAAGTCTGTCTTTAAGTAATAACAGAGGAAAATAAATCAACAATAGTTTACAAGTAATAGTCTATTTTTAAAATAAGAACCAGCTCTTAAATTCCATAATTATTTATTTCCATGACTTGATAGTACAAAATGAGAATGTATCTTCCCATTCAAAGAGATTCTTCATACTGTGTTCAGTCTTCTTGGACAGGAAAAAAGCCCTTTATAGAGTCAGTTTCAAAGAGGGAAAACACGGATTTCTCTCAGGATTGAAGCTTGAAAAGGAAGTGAATGCCATATTGCCTTCTTTCTAGATGGGAAGGGGACTGAAGTCTATGGAATTAGATAAGTGCCAGTTCACAGTACCTGGTAAAGTGTTTTTTTTTTTCTTTTGGTGAGGAAGATTAGCCCTGAGCTAACATCTGTTGCCAATCCTCTTTTTGCTGAGGAAGATTGGCCCTGGGCTAATATCCACACCCATCTTCCTCTACTTTATAGGGGATGCCGCCACAGCATGGCTTGACAAGTGGTGCGTTGGTCTCTGCCTGGGATCCGAACCTGCGAACCCCTACTTATTACCTATACGACCTTATGAAAACAATGTAACCACTCTATGCCTCAGTTTCCCCACAAGTAAGTGAGAATATTAGAATTTTTCTTATAGGGATGTTATAAGGATTAAATGAGACAATACATGTGAAATGTCTGGCACCTAGTAAGCATTTGATAAACTGGAGTTGATGTGATTTTGATTATTACCACAATCTTATTCTGTTGGTCCAATTTATAATCTTTACAAAATTCAAATAGGAATGTCCAAACATTGGTGCCATATCTTAATGTCATTTCCCAAAGATATCTGTGTCCAGAAGGTGTTTACTGAGTATCTGTTATGTGCCTGGAATTAAGCTAGATACTGTAAAGAAACAGAAGATTTTACAGCCCATGCCTTCAAGGAATATACAGTCAAATTTGGAGTATGTAAACTAGTTTTGGCAGAATGCTATAAATGGCCTCTGGCAGAAGCTAGAAAGGCTTAATCTATAATGAGTAAGATATGCCCAGGACTAGAATATAAAAGTATCTTAGATTGCTTTCCACATGCAGAACTAAAGTGGGAGGACAGACACTAAGATCATGTTGAAAAGTAATTTATTCACAGATTTTAGATAAAACTAAAACTTTAGTTAAGGCAAAATTTCTCAGCACAGCCATTACGCTGTAAACTTAAGAGACAAAATAAAATTTAAGATTTATGTCCTAGAAGGAGTTTTCTTTGACTCATTATTCTCTCTACTGACTGCTTGCTTTGCATGTGTTCTATATGGGCAGGTGTGTGTAAAAGAGAGAGAGAGAGAGAGAAATTCAAGATCTAGCCCAATCTCCTACTTTATATAAACAGGAACTCAAAGAGGTAAAATGACTTTGCCTAAAGTCAAATACCTGTTTATTAGCAAAACCAGAATTAGAATCCAGAGCTAGAACTATCTGGCACCTCTCTAGGCTCTGGGAGGATTATCAAATCAATAACCCAGTTCCTTCAAAGGAAGCCAAGAGCCTATTCATGTCTTTACGAGCAGGACCCACATCTTCAACATCGTTTGCCTCCACCCACTCTCCCATCCCTTACTGTCCATTGGATGGACAGCACATCAAGTGCTCAATGGATATTTATCTAGTTAAGGGAAAACAATGTGGCTTGATTCAACATGAAAAAAAAATCCATGAATTTGTCTATTCCATAGAGATTAAATGTATTGCTGGTAAAGAAAAAACTAGTGATCCTTTCTGCTATCCCAAATATATCAAATTAACAAGATTCTTATCTGTTGTTATATCTAATAATCACATTTCACAGAGCAAACCATTTAGTTAAGTGGATTACATAGTGATTTTTAAGGTAGAGGTTAAATGAGACAGAAAACAGAACCTGTCTTTCTAACACCTATAAGAGAGAAGAAAAAACAGGGGTCAGACTGCAGATGGCAGACCAGGAAAATGTTCGGGGGATTTGAACCAAGGGTGAGTAGTGTGACCTGACTGAGTTGGGCAAAAGGCCACGTGTGCCGGGGCAGGAGACTTTAACCTCTTAATTTTGATGGAGGGCTGATGAATTGGAAAAGAGGGATGGGAAGAAAGAGAGGGAAAGTATTGATGCTAAAACAACTGGGCTGCCTCTCTCAGAGGCCCTGGTTTGATGAATTGCCAGGTAGAAAGAGATTTCGTAGATTTGTCTCTGAGAACAATCATTCTGACCTAAACTTTTTCAATAGTATCTTAACAAACTATTCCTTAACATTCCTAAACCAATAACAAATAGCTAAGTGCAAGAAGATGATTGTTTTCTCTCTTCACACAATGGTAAAGTGTAATTAAACCAGCCACTATTTCAAGAGCCTTCTTTAATAAATAAGGCCAAAATACAATGCTGTTTATGTATAAATTCCAAGCATTCCTCATTTTAACTAAAATGACAGGAGGAATGCAAATCCATAGCTTCAGCAAATTTCCCTTTCTAAAAGTGATTCATCACCATCAGATTACTTTGCAATTTCATGAAATGAGCTTCAATGGCATTTTGAAAAATCAGGAAGGGGGACTACAACTGCAATGGAATAAAGAAAATATTACATATCCCCAAGTGAGATATTAATCTCCATCCAGATGGCCATTGTGCTTTCATTATCAGGAAACAAGGCCTCACATAGCTCCTTAATAATCCAACTTTTGATAGCACTAAGCAGCCCAGTAATGAGATAATTTGGGGACTATCTCCAGGCAGGAAGAATTAATGATGCCCTATGAAAGATTTGCATGGGGGGTGGTGGCAGGGAGGGAGGGCTATGCAAACCAAGAGTACAGCTGAAGGTGGATGTTTTCCAGCATCTTGTTTGTTTAGGAACCAAAAGAGCAACATCTCTACTAAGATACTTATTTTCTAAGGAGCTGCACTTTATAAATTATACACACACACACTCAGACACATTCACACACACACAAGGCACATATACCTAGATATTGCTTCCTTCTTCTGTACGTTGAGTTAAGCGTTCACATACCTCTTGCCTATAGTTCACTTCAGCCTCCTTTCTTGCTCTTAAAGTATACTCTGCTACTATTATTCACTTCATTTCTATTGCAGTAGATTTATGTCAGGATAGGATTGTTCTCCACAATGAAAGGAACTACTTATGAAGGAAGGTTCAGTGATTTTCTTAAATATAGACTGCTTAAGAGAATCTAGAAGCTTAGTCTTTAGACAGCTTGAACCTTTAGGGGGAAAGAAAAACAGGCTGAGATTAATTCATGCAGATGTGTAGGGATTTGAGTTCAGATTTTTTTTTAGGGCCTAACATACTCCATTTGGAATGGCATTAACCCCGTCAAGCCACTAGGTAACATTTAGTAAGATAGAAATTCTAACTCAAATAGATTTTTTTTCAAATAGATTTTGATGTTGAGTAAAAGACTTAAAGTGTCCACGGGGGGAAAAGTCATTAGCACTAGCTTCCTCTTGCCCCAGTCCCTATATACCTTCCTCTATACAGTTCCTCTTCCTCTATGTAGTTAACTTGAAGGAGACTATGTTTTTCTCCTGCTAGAAAGCACTAAAGACAATTGACACTACAGAAAATAGTCTATAAAGTATGAAGTGGCTCCATTTGGGGACCCACAAGATTTGGGGTCCTAGAAACTCTTTAAATGTCAGCAGCAGTCAACAATAATCACTGAGTACTTACTATGTGCCAGGGACAGTGTTAGGCACTTTGCATATATTATTTCATTTAATCCTCTTGACCTCAAACATCTCAACCCTCAATATGACAGGAAATTCATATTTTATATATAAGGAATCTAGCAAATACATAACAGAACATAGATTTAAACCTATTTCTGACTGACTCAAGTACCTGTATTCCTTCAATGTTTTCTCTCCAGAGACAAACTGAAATGACCCATTGTAACTACACTTCCCTTGTATACACACAGATATGGCATTTATTCTGGGTAAATGAGTGAATTATTGCCTACTATTTGGTCTAGGCTGATAGGTGACTGAGTTTTAGCACACGTCTGTGTAAAAGTTTATGATATACTGAATACAGGTGGTGTGCTAAGAGGAGAATTTTTTTTAAACAATAAGATGGAAGAGACCAGGGAAACTCTTCTTGCCCATTAGTAACTAAATATCAGATGTTTTGGTCTGTTTAGCAATGTAATATTCTAGCCACAGATCCTGCCATTTCGTTTCAGGGTGAGGGAAGAGGAAGGGTTACAGCAAGCTCATTTTATAGCTTGCTAGCCTCCGTTGCTTGGAAAAATTCCCAGATGAACAGCATGTAATTATTTATACACTTATGTGATTAATACTCCACATCTGAGAGACACAGTATGAAGTGTTTCACATGTGCATGGAAGGAAAGAAGGAAGAGAGGGAGGGAGGAAGGGGAAGAAAAAGGAAGGAAGAAAGGAAGGGAAGGAGAAAGGAAGGAAGGAAGGAAGGAAGGAAGATGCAAGGAAGGAAGGAAGAAAAGAGGCATCAGAGCATCAGCAGCCTTTGTTTTACAAGGAGACACCTCGTGAGATTCTCTAGATTGGGAAATGTATTCCCTCTTGCAGTTTATGTCTCATTTCTTAAATGATAATGCCCGTTTTTAAAACATGTTTGTGGTCACTTGGAGAGCCTTATACAGAGAAGGGTTACCTGCTTGCCCAAGTACTGTGACAAAAGAAACACAAGGAACTGAAACTGAAGGATTTGTGAGCACTGAAGACAGAACTTTGCCTGCTTCACCATTTTGCCAAGATAGGTGCTGAGAAAATATTATTAGCAGTTGGACAATCTGATAGCAAACAATTCTTTACTATTCCAAGGGGAAATAGTGACATTTCAACTTAGCATGGCCCAAATAACTGAAATACAGGGTTATATTGGTAAATTGGATATATTCACACTTAGGTTAGTATCATTTTTTGCCAATTGAATTTTCTCTATGGGGATTTAATGGATGTATATTTCTTTTTGCTTATATTTGTAAATTTGGATCCTTGGTTTGGATCATGATCCTGGCTGGGATAACAGAGCAAACTGGGAAAAAAACTTAGAAGATGTTTATAATAAAATTTTATTTTTTTAACAGAAAACATACACACACACACACACACACACACACACACCCCAAACACTCATGCTCTTTATGTTGGATATTCTTTATTTTTAATATGAAGGGCTGTTAAACACATTTAAATAGATTTTCTGTTATTACAGCCAACTTCTTGCTCTCTTGAAGACACGTTATATTAATATCATAAATATTATCACGTGCCCACACCAGAACAATAAAGGCTTAAATATTGCACTGTTGCTAAAAGCCAAACATAAAGGTGTAGATGATGATATAAGAGGGAAAGGAGGCTGATATTTAAAGGAAAACCAGAAAGATTTGTAAAAATAACATATCTTTAAAATAAATATCCCAGACCAACACACAGACAGAAGGTATACAGTCTAAGTAAAGGAATAGAATAAAAAATCACATATATATGTATAAGAGAGAGAGAGACTAATACATACCCAGACACAGACATATATGCACACACACCCACATTCATTCTATGTTGAACTAAGTATTTTAAAACCGTTCAATAGTGGGATAGTGGGGTAAGAATCTCAAAAATCCACTCCTTCATAAAAGTAATGACAACACTGGCAAAAATTGTCAAAGTCAACTTTTTCAGAACACTGGGAATTAACTAAAGGCTTGCAACAGTCCAAGGAGTGTTTATTAAAGAAAAATGGCTAACCCTCAGTAATAACAATAAGCTTTGTGGCATTTTAACTTCCCCTAATCTTAAGCTCCACGCTAGCCTTAAAAACCAACAGCCTCACAATTATGGTAGCTTGAAAATCAGCAGTCTAGCAGCCACTGGAGAAGGCAGAACAGGTTTAGAGCAATCCAAAACCCTCATCCCCAGATAACTGTTACTATCTGATATGTCTGGAAGCTTGATGAAAAGCTCCATTTCTCAGGGCTTCATTTCTTGACCAGACACAGAGCCTACTCTGCGCAAACAGTCTTATCCACAGAGACTTTATCAAAAATGATTAGTGGCAATTGTTTAGCACTACCTTCCTGGGGTGGCATTACTAGTTGAAATTAATAAGAGGCTGACCAAAAAATGTACAAAGGAAAAACAGGGGAATGAGATGTCCATAGGGGGCTTTGAAAGGCCCTGAGATAAATATGAACATCTGAAGGTCACACAAATGAGCAAGACCGCACACGCCCAGGAAAAACCTGAGAAGATCTGCTAATGGGTATGGGTTTCTTTTTGGGGTGATGAAAGTATCCTAAAATTGATTTTGGTGATGATTGCACACTTTTTTGCACATAATACCTTAGCATACTGTTTTAAGGTTTATCCATGTATTAGTGCTCATTCCTTTTTATTGATGAATAATACCCCATTGTATGGTTTTACTGTGATTTTTTTATCCATTCATCAACTGATAGACATTTAAATTGTTTCCACTTTTTGGCTGTTGTGAGCATTTGCATACATATTTTTTTTGTGTGTAGACATATGCATTCAGTTCAGCAGCACCAGATAAACCAAGGACACCAAAATAGCTCCATAAAGGCTCTGAAAATTAAATAGTTATTGGAACCACAGTCTGCAAATGTAGGCCAGGACCTGAGTGCTAAACCTAAACAGGTGACTACCTGCTAAAGTAAAATATTTAAATAGGTCCTAGATTCTCCTAATATAGCACACACAATGTCCAAGGAATAATAAAAAATCACCCATCATACCAAGAACCAAAGAAACCACAACTTGAATCAGAAAATACAATGAACTGACACAAACACTAAGAACTAGATGTTGGGATTATCTGAAAACCATTTTTAAAGCAGGCATTATAAAAATACCTGAACAACCAATTACAAATTCTCATGAAAAAAATAAAATTTCAGCAAACAAATAGAAGTTATTAAAAATCCCAAATTATAGAACTTAAAAATACAAAATAAGAAATTATAAAAACTCTATGGATAGACTCAGTAGTAGAGTGGAGATAAGAGCTGACAGAATCAGCAAACTTGAGGACAAAGTAATACAGTTCACGCAGTCTAAACAAAGGACAATGAATAGACTGAATAATAATAAACAGAGTCTGATAGACTTGTAGGATAAAACCAAAAGATCTGTTATTGTATCATCAGAGTCTCAGAATGAGAGGACAAAGAGAGAGGGGCTGAAAGAGTATTCAATAAAATAGTGGCTGGGGGCTAACCCAGTGGCGTAGCAGTTAAGTTCGCATGCTCTGTTTCTGGCAGCCCAGGGGTTCGCAGGTTTGGATCCCGGGTGTGGACCAATGCACTGCTTGTCAAGCCATGCTGTGGTGGCATCCCATACAAAGTAGAGTAAGATGGGCATACATATTAGCCCAGGGCCAATCTTCCTCAGCAAAAAGAGGAGGATTGGCAACAGATGTCAGCTCAGGGCTAATCTTCTTCACAAAAAAAATAATAATTAATTCAAAAAAATAATGGCTGAATTTGTCCTGAAACGAGAAAATTTTCCAATTGTATATCCAGCGAAAGTATCCTTTAATAATGAAGGGTGAAAACAGGAATTCTAAGATGAAGGAAAACTAAAAGAATTGGTTGCTACTGAACCTACCTTTAAAGCTTGGTTAAAGGACATTCTTCAAATAGAAAGAAAATGATAAATGAAAGAATCTTGTACCATCAGGAAGGAAGAGGAACAACAGAAAACGGCAGAAATATGAGTACATATGATAGACTATCCTTTTATTCATGAGTTTTATAAATCATATTTGATGATAGAAAAAAATCATAACATTTATACTAAAAACAATATTTAAAAGTGGGGAAGGTAAAGGGGCCTAAATGGAAGTGAGATTTCGATGCTTCATTCAAAGTGGTAAAATGTTGATACCAGTAGACTATCTTAAGTCACATATATATATTGTGATACACAAAACAACCAGTACAAAAGTTATACAAAGAGACACACTTAAAAATACTATAAATACATCAAGATGTAATCTTAAAAATTGTTCAAGTAATCCACAGGAAGACAAGAAAAGAGAAACAGAGGAATAAGAACTAGAGGAAACAAGCTGAAAAATAAAACCAATAATAAATATTAAAGTCAGGGACAGATATAGACCAATGAAATAGAATACAGAGCCCAGAAATAAACTCTCACATACATGGCCAATTGATTTTAGACAAGGGTACCAAGACCATTCAATGGGGACAGGACAGTTCTCAACAAATTATGCTGGGAAAACTGGTTATTTATATGCAAAAGAATGAAGGTGGACCCTTACCTTACACCTTATATAAAAACTCAAAATGGATAAAAGTCCTAAATTTAACAGCTAAAATTATAGAACCCTTAAAGGAAAACATTGGGGAAAATCTTCATGGCATTAGGTTTGGCAACGATTTCTTGGATATGGCACCAAAAACATAGGCAACAAAAGAAAGAGTATCTATTGCACTTCACTAAAATTAAGAACCTTTGCATGTCAAAGGACACTATCAAGAAAGAGAAAAGACAATTACAGAATGGGAGAAAATATTTGCAAATCTTATAAGGGATTAATATCCAGAATATATAAAAAACTACAGTTCAACAACAACAACATAATTCAAAAATGGGCAAGGAACATGAATAGACATTTCTTTCAAAGAAGATATACAAATGGCCAATAAGCACATAAAAAGATGCTCAAGATCATCAGTCATTAGGGAAATACAAATCAAAACCACAATGAGATACCACTTCACACACATTAGGATGGCTATTATTTTTTTAAAAAAAGAAAAAATCACATAAAATAAGCATTGGTGAGGATGTGGAGAAATCAGAAATATGTGTATTGCTACTGGGAATGTAAATTGTGCAGCCTCTGTGGAAACTAGTGGCTTCACAAAAATTTAAACACAGAGCTACCACATGACCCAGCAACTCCACTCCTAAGTGTATGTCAAAAAGCATTGAAAGCAGGGATTCATACAGATATATGCACACCAATGTTTACAGTAGCATAATTCACAATAGCCAAAAGATGGAAACAACCCAAGAGTCCATTAGTAGATGAATGGGAAAACAAAATGTGGTATATACATACAATGGATAGTATACAGCCATAAAAAAGTGAATTTTTAAAAAATTTTATTGAGGTCATATTGGATTTTAACATTGTGTAATTTTCAGGTGTACATTATTATATATCAGTTTCTGTATAGATTGCATCGTGTTCACCATCAATAGTCTAGTTTTTATCTGTCACCATACATATGTGCCGCTTTACCTCTTTTACCCTCCCCCAACCTCTTTTCCTCTGGTAACCACTAATCTGTTCTTCTTATCTATGTGTTTGTTTGTTTATCTTCCACATATGAGTGAAATCATATGGAATTTGACTTTCTCTGTCTGACTTATTTCGCTTAGCACAATACCCTCAAGTTCCATCCATGTTGTCACAAATGGCATGATTTTGTCTCTTTCTATGGCTAAGTAGTATACCATTGTATATATATACACACACCACATCTTTATCTATTCTTCATTTGATGGGCACGGGAGCTGCTTCCATGGCTTGGCTATTGTGAATAATGCTGCAATGAAGATAGGGGTACATAATTCTTTCTGAATTGTTGATTTCATATTCTTTAGATAAATACCCAGTGAAATTTTGATATATGCTACAAGATGGATGGACCCTGAAAACATCATGCTAAGTGAAATAAGCTAGGGATACAAAGACAAATATTGTATGATTCCACTTATATGAAGTACCTAGAGTAGGCAAATTCATAAAGAAAAGAAAGTAAAATAGAAGTTACCAGAGGATGCGGGGAGGGGAAATGGGGAGTTATGGTTTAATGGGTACAGAGTTTATGTTTGGGATGATGAAAAACTTTTGGGTATAGATAGTGGTGATGGATACACAATATTGTGAATGTATTTAATACTAGTGAATTATGTATTTATACATTGTTAAAATGATAAATATTATGCTATATATATTTTACCACAATAAAAATAGTAAAAAATAATAAATACATAATGAAATCATTGATTATCTTAAATACAAATGGTCTAAATGCACCAATCAAAAGACCAAGATTGTTAGAGTGGATAAAAGAGCAGCACCCAAATATACACTGTTTATAAGAGCTAACTTGAATTTCAATAGCATAGGTATGTTAAATGTAAAAGAAGGGAAAATGACATATTATGCAATGATTAATCCAAAAAATGTAGGAGTGTCTATATTAATATCAGAGAAAGTAAACTTCAGAGCAAAGAAAATAGCTAGAGACAAAAAGATACATTACATAATGATATAATAATCACTCCATCAGGAAGACACAATGATCCTATAATGTGTATGCACCAAACAACATAGCCTCAAAATACAAGAAGCAAAACTCGAATGAGCTGTAAGGATAAATGGACAAATCAACAATTATAGTCAGATACTTCAACACCTCCATCTCAGCAACTGATAGAACTACTAGACATAAAATCAGCAATCATATAGAAGAACTGAAAACACAACCAATAAGATATCATTGAAATGAACAGAATACTCCACCAACATCAGACTACATAATGTTTTTTTTTTTTGGTAAGGAAGATTAGCCCTGAGCTAAAATACATCTTTATTCCCAGATGGTTTTACTGGAGAATTCTACCAAATATGTAAAGAAAAATAAACACCAGCTTTACACAGTCTCTTCCAAAATATAGAGAGGAAGGAACACTTACCAACTCATTATTTGAGGACAGTATTACTCTGATTACAAACCTGAAAAAAACAGTACAAAAAAAAAAAAAAAAACTACAGACCAATGTCTCTCACAGGCTTAGATACAAAAATCCATAACAAAATATCAGCAACAGAATTTAACAATGAACGGAAAGAATTATACATCATGTCCAAGTCGCATTTAAGCAAAAATGGTTCAACATCTGAAATTCAATCAGTGTAATCTACCATATTAACAGGCTAAAGAAGAAAACTCAGAAGATCATGTCAATTGATTGAGAAAAAGCATTTGACAAAATCCAACACCAATTTATGATAAAACCTCTCAGCAAATTAAGAATAGAAGGAAATTACCTCAAAACGGTAAAGAGCATATGCCCAAAATTTACAGCTAACATCATACTTAATTGTGAAAGACTGAATCTTTTCCCCAAATATCAGGAATAAGGCAAAGACGCCTACCGATACCACACATTCAACATAGTACTGGAAGTTTTAGTTATTGCAATAAGTCAAAAAAGGGGAGGAGGAAGCATACAGATTGCAAAGGAAGAAATAAATTTGCAAATGACAGGATTGTTTAAATAGAAAGTCCCAGGGAACCTGCCAAAAAACACTAGAACTAATAAGAGATTTCAGCAAGGTTGCAGGATACAAGATTAAGACACAAAACTCAACTGTGTTTCTATAAACTCATAATGAACATGTAGAAACCAAAATTAAAAACATAGTACCATTTATAATCTTTCCAAAGAAAATGAAATAGTTAGTCATACACCTAACAAAACATGTACAGGATCTGTATGTAGAAAATTACTAAATACTCATGAAGAAAATCTAAGAATATTATATAAATGGAGAGAAATAACCACTTTCATAGATTGGAAGACTCCACATAGCAAAGATATCAATTCTACCCAAATGGATTTTAAGTATAATGAAATTCTTTTCCAAATCTCAGCAAGGTATTTTTCAAACATAGGCTTATTCTAAAATTTATATGACAAGGCACAGGCCCTAGAATACTGAAAACAATCTTGACAAAGAAGAATTAATGGAGATAAATCACTCTACCTGATATTAAATCTTATTATATAGCTACAATTATCAAGACAGGTGTGGTATTGGTGGGGGTTAGACACATAGATCAATGGAAAAGGTATAAAACCCAGAAATAAACCTATAGAAACATGCAAAATAGATTTTTACAAAGACGAAAAGCAATTCAATGGAGGAAGGATAGCACTTTCAACAAATGATGCCAGAACAATCGGACCATAACAACAGCAACGAAAAGAACCTCAACCTAAAACTCATACTTTGTACAAAAATTAACTCAAACTGTATCATGGACTTAAATATAAAACTGCAAAATTTTAGAAAAAACATAGGTGAATATTTTCAGAATCTACAGCTAGGCAAAGAGTTCTTAGACGTGGCAAGAAAAGCACAATCCATAAAAGGTAAAAATAAACCAATCGGACATCACCAAATTAAAACCATTTGCTCTATTAAAGACCCTTTGAAAGGATGAAAAGGCAAGTTACAGACTGGGAGGAAATATTTGCAAACCAAATATTCAACAAAGGAATAGTATATAGAATATATAAGCCACTCTCAAAACAACAGTAAAATCCAAATAATTCAATTGGAAAATGAGCAGAAGACATGAAGAGACATTCTACCAAAGAGGACATACTGATGGCAAATATGCACATGAAAAGATGTTCAGCATTCTTAATCATCAGGGAAATGTAAATTAAAACCATGATGAAACATCACAACACAATTATCAGAATGGCTAAAATAACACAAAATTGACAACACCAATTGCTGACAAAGACGTGGAGTAACTGAAATACACATAGCTGTCAGGGACGTAAAATGGTACAGCCACTTTGGAAAACACTTTGTTAGTTTCTAACAAAACTAACTATTCTACTATCATATAACCTAGCAATTTCAGTTTTGGGCATTTATCCCCAAGTAATGAAAAGGTATTTCACACAAAAACCTGTACACAAATGTTTATGGCAGCTTTATTCATAATAGCCAAAAACTGGAAAGAGCCCAGATATCCTTCAACAGGTGAATGGTTAAACAAACCATGGTACATCTATAACATGGAATACTATTCAGCAATAAAAAAGGAATGGACTTTTGGTGCATGCATCAACTTAGATGAATTTCCAGGGAATTATTCTGAGATAAAAAAATTATCCTAAAGGGTTACATACTGTATGAGTCAATTTATGTAACATTTTTAAAATGACAAAATTTTATAAATGGAGAACAAATTAGTGATTACCAGGATTCAGTGCCAGTGAAAGAGGGGCAGGGAGCAAGAAGGATGTTTACATAGTTATAAAAGAGCAACACAAGCGAACCTTGTGGTGGTGGAATTGTTCAGAATCTTGACTGTGGTGGTGGTTGCATAAATTCACAGATATAATAAAATTGCATAGAACTAAATATACACACATACACAAACAAGTAAAAGTAAAACTGGGAAATCTGAATAAAATTGGTAGATCATATTAATGTCAATATTCCTGTTGTGATATTCTACTACAGTTTTTCAAGATGTTGCCATTGGGGGAAACTAGGTAGAGTACAAGGGATCTCTCTGTATTATTTCTTATAGCTGCATGTGAATCTGCAATTATTTCAAAGTACAAGTAATTTTTTTAAAGCTGCTGAAAGAGGCTAGGATGGCTGCAATCTAATTGAAAAGAATTGGGATCACAGCTTGCCTAGTCCTACTCCATTCCACATGCTAGAAATATAATGAGTATAGAGTTTTTTCATATTTTTATGACATGGTATCCTAAACAACTTGTACTTTTTCAGGCATTTGTTTCTTCTCTGCTGACTTGGCGATATAATCTCACTTTAGAGCAATTACTGGAGGAATGGCAGATATATATGGCAGAGAGATGAAAGAGAGAGGAAGAGAAGAGAGGGAGTAGAGATAGATATAGATATAGAGATAGAGATATATCATGAAAGTGAACAATAGCACGAAAGAAAGCATACAGGATGTGTGAGTCTTCTTTCCTTGGCCTAGAGGAAGAGAACTGAGAGAATCTAAGAGGAAAAGGAACCTGTTATTATGAACCTGCTTAAGGCTGTATCTTTACTCCTGGCTGGATTGGATAGTCACAGGTCAACTGTTAAGCAATAGATCAGACTCCAAAAAAGTCAATTAAATTAGATTCTTTGGACATACAAAATCACTAGGATGCAACTCTTGGCTAGGCATGCAATTTGTTTTAATGATTAAATAGGACTGAACAAGTGGCTTGGATTGGATTCAATGTCAATGGTCAGAAAGAAGTAATGGAACTCAGATGACTGATTTGACATGGATTACACACAGCCTAAATTATTTTGGAACGATGAACCTAGAACTCCCGATGAAGCCAGCCTTGTGCATGGGGAAAAGTGGCTAAAATAAAGTCAAAGGGACCTTCATCCTCACCATTAGCCAATATTTACCAAGTGTTTACCTTGTATTTAAGATGTGGAAGACTCTGTGTGTGACCATGTATCAGTTAAAGATACAAGACACTTGATTGATGAGAGTTCACCAAAAACAGTTATGGAGAGTGGGATGGAGGGATCCTAAAAACATACTTAGGATATTTCCAATTTTACTTCCCAGTGGGGGTAGGATAAGTTGAATATCTTAGTCTTTCTCCTCAAAATCACATATCAACCATTTAAAGACTCTCTACAATGTTCAATTTGTATTTTTGCAGTGAATGTGCACCATGCATCATCTTACTATCTTTGTCAAGTAACTTCAAATCCCTGTTTTACAAGTTTTTAAAGATACTTTCAAAATGCCAATAAAAATGTCCAGTTGTAGGGCTAAGGTTATTAAAGTCTAAAACCCAATACCATATCTGTCAGGATTCTCATTTTTCATTCTTTAGTGGGATGGACAATTGGGACATACAAGCTACACATGACATGTAGAGTTGAGTCTGAAAAAGTCTTTGATTGAGAATATTGGTCCTTTGAGAGCTGAAGATAATTATTTATGATACTGAGAATCTTTAAGACAGTCAATTCCCCTTTTAAAATCTATTAGATATAAATGCAAAAAGAGACACAGTTCTTGCTCTCCCAGGAGCAATAAAGACAGAGCCCAATAAAAATAGGAAAGATATTTCAGACACATCAACAAAGCCAAGTCTTCCCCACAAGGAACCTTTTACGATTGCCCTGGCATACGAAGGGTCAAAATAAGATTTGTTATATGAAATGTCAATTGCTGGAAAGTTCTCTGCATAGAAGTTTTACTGAGGCTTCCATAAGCAGTGTTCCTAAATCATCAGCTAGTTGTGCAAGTTTATTCACTAGTTTGGGCAGGAAGATAGATCTGATGATCACCTCTGAAACTTACTTGAATTTGAACTCCATGATTTCTGATAACTGTATTCTTTCGCCTATAATTAGAAAAAGCAAGTTAAAAAAGATCAACAACAGACTCAAAAATAAGAGAAAGTTTCAATTTGGTTCTAAAATTGGCCAAAATTGCAGGGTTTTCTTCTTTTGTATATGAACTGGTTTTTCCACCCCTTATTTTAATGTACACATAAAGTTTAGATCATCACAAGATGACGCAAAATTCTTTCAGTGGTGTTATTTATCATAGGAGGAAGGATTCAACACTGGAGATTTTGCCAGGGATGAAGCATAGTCCTAAGTACCTCCTATGTCAAAAGGTACAATTGAAAATGTAGCCTCAGGAAGCATCTAAAAGTATTATAAAGGGTTTTTTTAAGGCCACATGACTATATTTGGATTAGTAATTATATACTGGACTTTTAACGGCGCAATAAGGAGACAACGTCCATAAGTTCATAATTATCAGTGAGGAAAAAGTCTACCCATTTCTCTATTGAATTTGGTTAATGAGTTATTCACCAAATATCTTTATATCTTTCATTAAGCATACACACAAAGGCAGCATTAAATTGTACTGAGTGACATGGGTACCTGCAGACAATATGTATGCAGAAGTGGTTTTAACCTCTCTTTATAGATATTATGCTTACACACATACCTCATTTTTCACAGATGTTATTATGGATAGACTAATCTGGGAAACAAGAATGTTTATGTAATCAAAGCACAGATGTTCATGGAGGAAACGGTGGAAATGCAGGCATGCCTAAAGCCAAAGGAAATCACTAAGAAGGCTAAAAAAGACTTAAAACACTCTTTTCTTTCTCTCACTCTTCTTAAAACTTTAATATCTGCATCATACACTAGTAGCTACTATTTATTGAGTGCCTTACAATGTGCCAGAAACAATGTCAGGCACTTTTGCATTCATTCTCATTCAACTGTCACAGTCCTGTAAAAGAGTAATGATTATCCCCATCTGGCAGGCAAGAAAACTAAGAGACAGATAAATCTGACACTTTCTCTATGAAGGGATAATTCTGGGCACGGGCCATCAGGTAAGCCCAGGGGAGAAAGGGGAGAGGTCAAGGGATATAGATGTTTGTTTAAAGGCCATTTGTAAAAAGAGAAGTTTCTGTTTCATTTCCACGGTTCTATTTGGACAAAATATAAGATAGTAAAGATTAAATGTTGGATTTTAGAGTATAAACTAAAAGTTCTGTGGAAACTCTGAGAAGAGAAAGACCCATGAATAATCAGAGAAGTCTTCATGGAGGAGGTAGGATTTGAGCAAGGCCTAGGAGAAAAGGGAGGGAAATATTCTGGGCAAGAGAACACACTGTGAAAGGACACAGAGACACAAATGAGTAATGTCATGACTTAATCCATCCCATTTAAAAAGCCCAGTACCAACACTGACCATTGTAATTCTAACAGAAGTACAAAAAACAAAGAGATTTAGGATTGAGTTGAAGCCTCCATTATTTATGTCTGTGTATACTTGACAAAGTTTATTAAGTTTTCTCATCTGTAAAATGGGAATAACAAGGCCTGTCCTACTTTCCTCATAAGGTTGTTGTAGAAATCAAATCCACAAATGTGTGTGAATGTGCTTTGTAAATACAAAGATTTACGCAAATGGAAGAGATTATTATTCCACGTTATGCAAAGTTGATTTTCCTAAGCATCCATTCTTGGAAAATCCCCAGAAACACACACCGAAAACTTCAATACAAATAGTTTTGCTTCTTCCTCTTAGAGTTCTTCACTGAAATATTTATAAAGTGCTCCATGGGGGCTGTTGAGGGTCTGATACTAGCCATCAGACAAGCAAAGTCTAAATTTATTACTGGTTTAATGGATTTAATTGGTTACTGATTGGCTGTTAGATGGAATTAGAAACCATCCAAATGGGTTCAAATTGTCAATCCAATGAAGACACTACAAATGAAGTGCTCATGGGTTATGATCTACCCTTTGAAATGAAGACTCTCTGTCCCCCTTAAAGGAGAAAGGACCCAGCATACAGGCATATGCCAAAACAGTCTGGGCATAGAGCTACTGCTGCACATTATTAGAGGGCTCAGGTGGGAAAATCCTACAAAGGTGGGGGCGTTAATAATGGAAAAATAGGCAGAGCTTTATGTATACTTCTGTCAGAGTAGAAAACTATAACCATGCAGGAGACGGGAGATTGGTATCATTTGCGGCCATTAGGGGCCAGAGACAGATTTTAAATATGCTGCCAAGTTTGGGAATAATATAGAGTTAACATTTGTGGATAGCAATAGTGGGTAATACTGAAGGGATTAAACAAAGTTTGCCCCTCATGAATTTGTTTGCTTGGGCCTATGATTAGAAGACTGTATATTCTTATACCCCAGGTATACAAGACCCAGATACATAATGATGAGCCTTTTTTTGTGGTTGCTGCTATTTATGAATGCTATAAATCAAATATTTTGTGTGGGAAAAAAGTTATCATATTAAGAGTGTACTTCAAGCCTAAGTCAGCAAGGATCAACCAATGTACTACTTATACGTCACTTGCATAGGAACTCTGTCTCGCACTTCTGAGTTCCCTGTTATCTCCCTGTACTTGATGAGGCACCATCCAAAGGCTCTATGGAAACACACATCAAGAATTTGGATTAGTTCACACACTTAAACAATCAACTTCACATACACATACATACAGATGCACACCCCCCAGATCTAGAACAGAATGAAGGCCACTATCTGTAAATAAGTTCCAGTTCCCAGCACAGTCATTAGTCAGAGTCATGTTTACACGTCTTTGGGAACCTGTCATGTCTTAGTTTGACTTTAATAAACTAAGTGTACCTCAGTTCGAGGCAATCTGTCAGTATGAGAGAATGGCTTGAATCTTGTGAACATAATACATATGAACCGGTGTGTTTTAGGAGTGGACTAGGTTCATTCAATATTAGAAATATTCAGAGTTTTCTTCAAGGTCTAGAGGCTTAAGTGAATACTTCATTATCTGGCACTACAGAGAGATAACACCGTCTCTTATCAATTAATTTCCCAATTTCTCTTTCTTCTCCATTTACAGAATTTAGCTATTGGCATTCACTTAGCAGTAAGAGCCATACAAATACTGTGATGTGATAGTTATAATGAAGGAGACGATATGGACAAACCCTTGTATTTTCTCCCCACAGTGATATTTACTAAGTAAGAGTATAAACTATTATTCTTCACTGAGGACTAGATCAAGTAGAAAATAATATTCAGTTGATATCATTTCTTCTAAAGGTTTAGGGTACTCACCCTAAGTCTGATATACATCAGACTCCAAATAATACTGCCTAGGGTAAAACAGCAGCCTTATAATCTACTGTAATTACCAACACTTTACATTGTGCACAGTTATATTCATAAACTTTTAAACCGCATGAATATTCCATAACCAGTGTTTAGGGAAATTAGTGTTTCTGAACAAAACTGTTTCTTTAGCCCTATTATTTATTTTAAAATTACAACTGTTGGTGATATTTTTCCCTCAGGAGCATGTTTGGCTCCAGCTGTAGAAACTACTTAAGTTACTGTTGGTGGCATATACAGATTTTGCCAGGTATTCAAAACTACAAAGTTATTTCATGTCAAAGCAATGTAGCCTTCAGCCTTTGCATCTCTGAATGATGAGCAACATTACTTTAAATGACATCTTTTTGTCAGAGTTACTTGGGCTGAAGACAGAATGAATCCATTTGTATAAATTGTGGCTTCACTGCTGAA
The DNA here is from genome assembly GCA_031878705.1 of Tapirus indicus. NCBI lineage: Eukaryota > Metazoa > Chordata > Mammalia > Perissodactyla > Tapiridae > Tapirus > Tapirus indicus. Next base: position 88,521,969 of record CM062942.1, on the reverse strand, counting down.
GGATTATAAAAATATATTGTGCTACACTTAAACCTAAAACTATTAAGATAGTTAAAATATGCCATCTTTTCACCAGAAAAACTAGCAAATGCTTAAAATGCTATCATCAATCACAACTAATTCACTAAATATACAATTGAAGTAGCAACAGAAAAAAGAAAACACTGTTGAGCAGATCATCTGTCACTAAGCCAAACATCTCCATTTCTCACTGGATGAAGTGACTAAAGACTTTCAAGGTCTATAGTATAGATAATTCAAAATTGAATTCCTTTTCCAAGGGGACAACCCTTCACCTGCTGTCATTTTGGGGGATGTTTCCTGGATCGGGATACGAATTTATTTTGAAAGGTAAACCTCCATGACTTTTTCTATGTGAGTCTGTATGTTTCAATTTAGCTGTGAAAAACATTCACCCAGGCAGTTCTCACCTTATTGCTGCAGTCACAAATAGTTGTCAAAAGGGAAATATACCTGAGGACCCTTGTTCCTAAAGCCCTGAACCATCAGGTTTAACAGTCTGCTAAGGTCACCAGATGTTTTTCATTATGCAGGATAATCTTGGATTTCAACTTCCTACCCTGTTCTCATTGATATTTTCTGTCCTCATTGGGCCTGGCTCCTTCCCAGACCTACATAACACTACTCTGGGCTAGATTAATTATCCATCCTGTGCAGTATGTTTTTCTCTGACCTGAACCAAGAAACATTTTATAGGAGATGATTCATGTTCCCTGTGAAATAAAATACAAAATGCTAAGTAGGATCTCTGAGCTACCCTAATGTCTCCTTAGTACCATTTCCCTTCTATCCTTCCCCTTACCTCATTTTTCTTGATCAGCAAAAGTTATATTGCTGGTGGAAGGGTGTTGGGCACTTTTGGCTGAGCCACTGTAGTGAGATTAATAGGAATCACAGCACAGTCCAAGTAAAAATTCCCAAACCAAACATTAAAGGCAAGGGGCAATGTGTTTGGGCTTTTAGGCTCAGAAACACAGGATCTAATCAGGATCTGAAGTAAAGCAGATGCAGCAAAAAGGAAGTGAGGTCAAAAACATACAAGAACTGGGCCGATAGCCAAGCCAAGATCCCAGAAGAGGTAGGGGTCAAGCTCACAAATGGCAACAGGGTAAGGACAGAAAGGCACTATGTGGCTTCTCATTTTCTACAAGAATCTCAGGTCTGCATATCTTTCTTATTCTCCATTATTTGTCTTCTCTTTGGGATTTAGAGGACTAATGGAAGAGGAGGGATGCCACAGCGATACCCTGCAATCTTGCCACTCTGATGTGTTGAAGGACTCAATTGTAAGTAAAGCCATCTTTGTTGTAGTTCACCACAAACCAGCCCATACGACAAGAGCAAAAGCTACAATGATGTTAGCTTAGTCCAAAGTACAGGCACAAAAAGGAATTCTACATCTCCATGGCTCATTTTTCCCAACACAGCACTTCTCTCTGATGCACACAGATACTCTATCCCTAATTCACCTCTTAAGTCACCCCAAAACAATTTTCAATAGTTACTGCTTTAGAGTACCAAGTTTGGTCTTTTATCTCTTTTCTCTAATTCTCTCCTGATTTAATATTCCTGATCCTTTTATCTGGAGCGGGCTGCTTCAGGATTTTATGTCTTATGCCATTTCAATATTTCCCTTGTTCCTAGCCAAAGCTCCTCCTTAATCCTTGGCATATATCCCTTATCTGATGCTCTACCAGGTCAGTATTTCTCAAGTAATCCACCTCTGTGCCATTGTTCAAATCTTCATTTAATCCTAGACATTTCCCTAGTTAAAGGGGCTGGGGGAAGGTAGAAGATGCTTAAAGTTGGGGGGTAGGGCCTAGAATACCTGGAAGAACAAGGAGCTGATAATATTTAAACACTGAATCACAGCTATTTTATTTTGATGAAATGTAAATATTTAGGCTTGTTCTGACTGTTAGTTTTGATTGGTCTTTCTCTTTCTCAGGTTGAAATCATTTTTTCAGTGGCTTTACTGGCCTCTCTGATACTGTATTACCCATCTCTTTTAAACTCTAATAGTATACTTTGATCAAACAATTAATTTACTCAAGTGTCATGCTGAAAACAAAACCTTTTTAATGCAAATTATTCAGATTAAAGGTTAATAGATGTGACTAAATATTCAGCCACTCAACTATTTTCTTAACCCACCATAACATTTTCTGTTTTACTGTTGTTCTCCTCAAGGAAGACTCTAATTTGGAGTGCTTTTAAATGGAATTGTTCAGTGATACTGGGATTGGGTAGATATAATCAAGATATGGAGTATCTAGCACCTGCCTCTAGATAAGTAAGGTAAACCCCCATCACAATTTTAGTAATTTCTGTGTTTCCAGTTAATCTAATTTGGACAGCAGCAAAAAAAGTACAATTAGGAACATGTGCCTTATGCACCCACAAAGTGCACCTGAAATATTTTTCAAACGACATGAAAACGAAAATCAACATAAGTAAAATATTCCAATTCAGACACATTGTTACTGAGGTCATTTGGAAAGAACTGCAGGCCAAATTATTTTGAGTTCCTTTTTTACTTTTACTGAGATCTAATAAACATGAATTTTTATGATGGATGTGCAGACACTCACTATACTGTTTGTAGCATGGCTGGTAAAATCTGGTTAACCTGCATTTGATATCAATAAGAATGAAAGGGAAGCAAACAATAAACTCTGCAGTGTTCAAAACCTTCCAATTCTTGCACAGATGTACCTCACTTTCAGGAAAATTGACATCCAAATTTAGCTTTAAAAATAAATAAATTATGGGTGACTCTCTGCTTTAAACACTTTGTACTTTACAAAAAAGACTCACTGTTAGATAACTTTTAAAAAGCAATTTGTATGCAACCATAGTTACTCAGCCCTCAGAAAGTGACAATAAAATTATATGTGTGTGTGTGTATATATACGTATATTTACAATGAGCTTGCATAGTTTCATAATTTTGATGGAAGAAATCCATCAATTAAATGATTTCTTTTATTAAGAAGTTAAGATTTCAAGACACTTCCTTTCATTCCAACTATGATTTCCTTTCTTGTTCTGAGTGTGTTCAGTATTTGGGAGGGTAATATACATATCTATATATTCATCTATAGTACCACATAGACCATGCCATATTCTTACACAACCTCCAAAACAAAATTTGAAAACCTAAGCAAATATGCTTCAGTTTCAACAGTGCATAAAAGGCTGTCCTTGCTCTTCCTCCCTACAATGGCTCCTTTACTCACTGGAATCCCACTCACTGAGATACACTGCTTTAATTTAAGACTTTGGCGACCTGCCCAAATAGAAATTACCCTACTGTAAGAAACACAGGTACCTAGTAGTAGTCATTTGAATTTTGGGTGAATGAGTTTATCAGATCAGATTCTGAAAGCTGAGAGAAAGAACTGATGAGAGACTAGATGCCTAGAGGACTGTTGCTGATAAGATAAAAGTAAAGAAGGATGTATTGCTGAGTTCAAACCTTACTTATTTTAAAATTTCAGCTAGCATGATTTTTAACTATCAGGATTAATGTGTAATAATCTTAACATTTTTGAATGTACAGTTCTATGAGTTTTAACACATGCATAGACTATTGTAACCACAACCACCACAAACAAGATACAGAACAGTTCCAACACCCCAGAAACTTCTCTTGTGCTACCCTTTTGAAGTCAGTCTCTTTCCCCATCCTTAACTCCTTGGTAACCACTGATCTCTTCTCTCTCCATATAGTTTAGCCTTTTCCAGAATGTTGTCTAAATGGAATCATAGAGTATGTAACCTTTTCTGTCTGGTTTCTTTCACCAAGCATAATGCATTTGAAACTCATTCATACTGTCGCATGTATCAAGGGTTCATTCCCTTTCATTGCTCAATACCATTTCATTGTGTGGATGCACTACAGTTTCTTTATCCATTCACTTGTTGAAGGATACTTGGGCTGCTTCCAACTGTGGCAATCATGAATAGTGCTGCTATAAATACTCATGTACACATTTTCTGTGCAAACATAAGTTCTCATTTTGAGATTGCTGGGGTCATAAGGTAAGTATATGTTTAACTTTATGAGAAATGGCCAAGCCATTTTGCAGAGTGGCTGTACCATCTTCCATTCCTACCAGGAATATATGAAAGTTCCAGTTGCTCCAGATCCTTGTCACCACTTGGTATTGTCAGTATTTTTTTTTAACGTTAGCTATTTTCATGGGTATGTAATGGTAGCTCAGTGTGGTTTTAATTTGCATTTCCCTAATGACTAACAATGTTTATCATCTTTTCATGTGCCTATTTGCCATCTGTATATCTTCTTTGGTTAAGTGTCTGTTTAACCTATTTTTAATTGAATTGCTGTTTTTCTCATTATTGAGTTTTGAGACTTCTTTATATATTTTGGATTCAAGTACCTTGTTATACACGTGATTAGCAAATACTTGCTCCCACTCAGTAACTTGTCTCTTCACTATTTTAGCAGTCTTTCATAGAACAGTTTTAAATTTTGATGCAGTCCAATTCATCATTTTTTTAATGGATCATGCTTTTGATGCCATACCCATATCATTAACATTTGCATTTCAGGCTGGTCTATGTACTTGTACACAAGAAGTAGATGGGAGGAATCAAAAGATGAAGTCAAAGTAATTGAAATTCTGTCCCAGCTCCATAACTGTAACCTTTGGTAAATCACTAAATTTCTTTGAATCTCCAATTCTCCCTTTCTAAAATGGGGATAATAATCCCTGGACTGTCTACCTCAGCTTTATATTCTCCAAGTCTAATGACATTGCAGACACTTAGCAGTAATTCAGTAAATATGTAAACAAATAGGGTAATTGGAAGGATCAATTAAGCTCATGTAAGTAAATTAGAAAGTGCTATCAGATTATTGTTATGGAACCAAATTTAAACATAGATTCATAGACGTTTAGATCTTGAAGGAATATTAAAGGGCATATCTATGTCATCTTATATTCATCCCACCCAATTTCCTAATTTTGTAGATACAGCAACTAATAGAAGCATTTAATTCATTTAAGTTCATTTATTTTGCTTCGGTAAAATCAACTAGGAATCCCTACCACATGGGAAGTAGTTTTAGTAAACAAGACAAATGGTACCAGGCAAATAGTTAATGATTTCAATTCTCACTGGGTACAGCTATAGTCACTGTGGGGAAAAAAACACATTGATAGTCACTAAATTGTGCTCAGCGATAGGCATGTGTGTCAATTTCATAAACCTTGAACTATGTGGAAAGTAATAAAAAGGATAATAAAAATGTATCTTCTATACCAATGAGCAAGCCATTTATTAAAGACAAGAATATCTTTGTATATTAAAATTCAAGTTGATCTAATGATTCATGCTCAGGCATGGTCTATAACATTACAAGTATTAGTTTTCTATCTGTCACCAAGACAAAAAAAAATCAATTATTACACCCACTGCCAGATAATTGCTTGGATAGACAAAATGACTTGATGAAAAATTGCTTTGGGTTAAAAACAACAAATTGACCCTTTGATTTAGCAATGAGCTCCCTGGGTGTGGTAAGTAGCTTCCCCAAGATCTGGCTGGCACTTTATAATTGGTTTCTATATGCTAGGGTTTCTCTGAACTCTCTGAATGTTCCCCCACCCCATTCCTCAAATAACCTTGCACAGAAAGTAAAATATACTTGTTTACTTAGAAAATCTTAGGATAAGTCTTTTAGGAATGTCTAGCATTCTTATTAGAGTTTCCTTTCAAGAAAACTAAATTCAAATTGAATCAAACAAAAGCAAACAAAGAAAAAAGAGTTTAGTGACAGGCCAGAGTCAAACACTGGGAGAGCCAGATTCTCCCAACTTCCCTACTTATATTCCCATGGCCAGCCACAGGGCAGACTTTATGAGTGGGCAATTCCCTAGAGGTACTGTGATTTCAATGGCAGTAAAAGAAGGCCAGCTACATCACTAATACCTCTCCCATGTAACTGAGGGCTATCCAAAATTGCTCAAATAGGTCATTTCTTGGACCCAAGAAACATATCCCTAGGAAAGGAAACACTCTGAACCCTCTCACATATCATTAACACTTTAAAGTGAATGAGCTTCCCAAATCTTTTCCAGATGTTGTGATTTTTCCAGAGGGAGAAGTTGAATGCCTACGGAGGATACTGAGCACCAGATATGATAGTTATAGTGGGAACATTCTTCAGTGAGAGAAGTACACAAATGCAGATTGAGGACACTAAATTTACTGTAACTCAAATTTGCTGGGGACTGGTCCCGCCTACCTAAACCTTAAAACATGAGGGTTCTTGGTTTGGTAAACTGAGCTTGTCAACAAGAGTTTACAAGCCTGGTCAAAGTTTTGGCAGGAACATGTCCAAAAACCATCTGAATCTGATTTCCTGCAATATATTCAAAGTTCTCATCACAAATTTCTTAATCCCTCTTTCTTTTACAAGGCCCCTCTTGCAACAGCATTTCTTTTCCACTGTCTCCTCTCTCCCTATAATTTGCATGAGTTCCATGTCTTTCATTCTCCGACATTCACTTATAAACTTTCTCTACTTCCTGTATGCTCGTGGTAAGTGTCAAGACTTGAGAACACCTAGAAAAGACAGGTTCCTGTCTGTCTCAAACACAGACATCAGAACTCTAAACGTGAGGAACATGTTATTTCTGAAGATGATTCTCTGTAGAGTCTCTAAAAAATTCCCTCTCTTTTCCTAAAGCTGTTGACACTTTTATTGAGTAGCAGAAGAGATTTTCCCTATTTTAACAGAAGCAAGTTGGTTAAAAATAAACACAGTCAGATCCTGTTATGGAGATTTGGAAATATCAGAGGTCAGATAATGTTTCCCAAGGCCTAATATGGGCCTGTAGGAAAAGCCTGGAGAATGTGGTTTGTATATAAGGGAGGTTTTATTGCTGAAACACACATACTAGATATAAATGTATGCCACTATCCATCTCTCTCATTTTGGTCTTTGAGCCTCTATCAAATTTGCTAGGTAAAGAGCTGAGTGTCTGATGGAGATTACCTCTCAGATCACATGACACTGGAAAAGTCCCATTTACCATCTGTCTTATCCTGGAAACTTTGAGGCAAGCTACCTGGTAGGACTGCATTAGTCCTCTGCACTTAGTTTTTAATCCTATTCAATTTGAGTTCCTGGTCAACTCTTCTTCATAACCAATCCTACCAATAGTAAAACACTTACCACCAGCTCCGTAAACATTTAGATACAGTCATATTACACGTGAGCTTTATGTACCAGGATACAATTGAAATTTCTTTGAAAATGACTTTGCTTTATTAAATGATAATTTTTCTTAAGTTTTACTGACAAATTTTACTAAAACAGCTAGCATATGACATAACGCGTTTGCAGAGTCAGTACTATGCTATACAACAGAGTCTATTTAATGCTATAAACTATATTGCACTTAGTAAATGAACATTTTGATTATGTAGCCAAACAATTCTTTAACTGTAAGTATTAACCCAAATTGATCTAAAATGCTATCTCAGAGAATGTGCTATAGTTTCATAGATATCTTACCAAAAAGCAGACTGCAAGTCTCTTCAATTTCCAAATTGCCAACGACATTAGCTTTTATGGTTTCAAATCAGTTAAATTTAGTTACTTTTAATTAGTTAACTATCAGCAGGGATTTTTAATATACTAATGATATCATAGTCATAAACATTGACATTCTAATGAGAAAAGATGCTGTACAAACCTGGCAACAAGTGTTTCTGGAATGATTGCAGGGTGTAACATGATAAACTAGGTATACTCCCTGAATTTAAAATACTTATGTTCTATCAGGAAAACAATAACAACCAATCAAAATATATACTATGGAACTCCATTGAGCAAGGCTCATAATTATATTGATTAAGATACAGTAGAAGTAATATTATGTGCACCCAGATAGAATAACCACAGAAAATAAAAACATCACATAACAAGACTTGTTTATTAATGATAACACATAAGTTTCATCTTACATCCCATCTCTGGTCAGTTGGTAATGAATAACAGAACTCTTCGGAAATATTTTGTGGCCATATATGTACTCCAAAGGAAAGAGAAGTATAAATGGTTGGCAATATCTGCCATGGTTATAAGAAATGGAAATGGCAGCACAAATGCCAAGTGTATTCCATCCTTGCTCTATCAAAATGGTCTTGTTCAGTCCTGTTGCCCCATACTATTGTCATAGACGGGTTAAGAATTATCAATGTGAATCGTGGAGAAAACATAAGCAAGAGAATGTGTTGGCTAACCTGAGATTGGGCTTGGTTAATTCAGGAAGATGTTCTAGAGAAAGTAGGTCATGAGAATTCTTCTTTGTTTTGTGTACACAACTCAATGAAATTTGTTCTCCCTCTTATTTCATACTTACAATAGTAAAGGGACTGGGCTTCAATACCATAGTTGAGCAATAGATGCTTCTCTCTAAAATAAACTGTACAGCAGGTACAAAAAAAAAGTCCTGAGACTGGAGGTTTTAGGTTTGCAAGAAGAGTTAATTCTTTAGGCCAGGAGTCAGGGTCTGAAAACTATGCTTACTACATGTGGCCCATGGGTCAAATCCAGATTTGGGCATATTTTTGTAAATAAAGTTTTATTGGAACAGAGTCACTCACATTTATTTATTTGTTGTCTATGGTTGCTTTCATGCTACAACAGCAGAGTTGAGCAGCTGCCAAGAGTAGTCTGTGGTCAACTTGCTTTGTTCACTAAAATACAGATTCTTGGGCCAACACCAAATCCACGGAATGATACTCCCTTTGGTAAAGGGCCAAAAATCTGCATTTTATCAGCATGATAGTTTATTCTGAAACATATTAAATTTTGAAAACCATTGTTTTGTGTTACTAAATTTTATAAGTATAGTTTCTGAATCAAATCTCTTGACAAGCAGGGATGCCTGCAGTATCTTTAATCTGCCAGACTGATTAAATACTTTCACGGTATTCCTAGAGCTAAATAACAGAAATTCCATTTGTTTCTCTCCTGAATATTCAGCATTCTGCTCATGTTAATGTTCAGCTACAACTCATTTGAAACTTGAAGTTCACTTCCACAATTTTTATCAATATGCTAATTTATATAATTCTATTTTTATTTATAATCTGCACAGCATTAGACCAAGTGCCAAGTGGTGAACAATTTCTGTGAGTAAAAGTAAGATTTAGGGTAAGACTCTGGGATTCTTATTCTAATCTAATTTTTATATTCCAAAGCTTTCTTCAGTGAAGTCTAGCATGGCTTTCATTTCAGATCAAGATATTTCTGGGTGTTTTTGAGTGTCCGTCTTTGGGGCAGAATGTGTCTCCATCTAAACCAGCAGACTGCCTCCAGGGAAAGGAAAATCACAGGTTTTTCAGACTTAAGGAAAGAAAAACAAGCACAGTCCACCTAATTTCCAAGTCTCTCAACCAGAACTGAATTCTCAAGGCAACTGACCTTTCTGCACTCATTTTACATAAATCACAGTGATTTGGGGAGTAAGAAAATAAATGATGGCTAAGCATGGATGGCTAGTTCTATAAGAGGAACACCATATCCCTAAGTACCCAGATCAGGAGACTATACAAATGCACCATAGATTTAGTATTGACTAAATCTTGGAAACCTGCTTTAAATTCTTTTTGATTTGATTATCTCTCAACTGTGGTTGGAAATTGTAAATACTATTGGTTGGTGTCATTTGGTAAATGCAAAAATAAGGTGAGTAAAGCTCCTTTTCTGTGCAGAGGTGAATGAAAGGAGCAGGAGATGCACAGTGGATGTGGAGTCAACTGAACCCTGGAAATTTACGAAGAGTCTCAGACAGAGCTGGCTGCTGTTGTCAGGAACTCCGAGGGAAATAGCTTCTGCAATTATAAAAGCAAATAGCATTTAGACAAAGTAAATCTGAGTTAGCAAAGTCACAACTCAGGAATGAAAGAATTAAGCTAAGAGTTAGTGAAATTCAGTTTCAATAGAGAAAGGGAAATTTACCATATTTATTTGTATCCCTGGAGTCTGGAACTGGGAAGTTTCTACAACTCACACAAATTTTAGACCACTAGTGCCTATATGTAAGAAATGTTAGGCCTTTGGAAATCCTTGATAGTTCAATTTATTTAATGCATCAAATATTTGATAGGTTTTTTTCTTTTTGATATTATTGTTTCCTTCATTTTGACACTAGTTTCCGAAAATAGGGAAACCTAGATGTTGCTATACAATTCAGTTTTACTTTTTGTTGTAACTGACTAAAATGTTTTGTTTATGATTCTTATTTTCTTTTCAATTTTCTCATGAAATTTTTTCAATTTGTGTATATTGAAGGCATATTTTTCAGTATTTTAAACCAGAATACTTGCTGCAACATTCCAAACCTCCAACATCTAGTTATAATGGCTTTATATATATATTATTTTAGATACTTTCAATAGTGACTAAATCAGAAACTCAATCAGATTTGCTAAATGACTCTTCCTGTTACTGATAGAAGTCAGCAGTTAGTAATTAGTCTTAAACCATAGTCTAAATCTCACCTACACATTTTGCCTAACAAATGTTGCTCTCAAAATGTCCAAGGAATGACATTTCCTTCCTAGGAAGATAGTCCTCTTGGATTGTACCTCCTCTAATGACACCAATAAGCTTTCAGATTTGATCCAATTTGATTAAACAATACTTACTGAATGTCTGGTAAAGACAAGGAGTGGTGCCAGGAACTACAAATCAGCAAGGTCTATATGTAGTACACACATCTGCTGCATTTATAAACATGGCTCCAGAAAGTTTAGAGACATGACACTTACTAGGAAGGATAGGGAGGCAGAAGTGATATATCCTAAAGTAATAAAATATTCGATGTGGCTCCACTTGGGAAAAATCTCTCCCAGGGCCTAGTTATATGAATCCCCTGTTGGACACATGCCTAACTCAGAGGCAGAGACAACAGCTGCTCAAAGCCATGGGGTGTTAGAGAGTCCCAGAACAGGTGGGAGGATGAAAAATTAGGAGAGAGAGGGAGACAGACAGTGCTGGCAACAGGAGGCCTGACCAGGAGTCTGTATGAGCCCTGCCCCCCAACCCAGCAAGAGGAAGAATGGAGCCCAGTCTGGGATAGCAACTAATCCAAGGTGACCTGATTAAAATGCCTTACTAGACCCAGCTAGCCAAACTCCCAAAGGACTCTGTGGCACCCAGTTGGGAATCTGCTGCTTGTGACAAAAATAACATGGTATATTGTGTTGCTGCAAGTGTGGTGTATCTAAAAGGAAAATCCAGCTTTGGACCCAAACTATTTTATTTATAAGAAATGGAAACAAAAGTGTATCCCTTCCTTATAGTTCTTCCTTTCAAAATAAATTATTTATAATTTGCATTTCAAACCATTGAAGTATAATTGGAGTTATCAAGACTTTCCAAAGCCAAGGTTTCCTCCGGTGTGGGCTGAGAGCATATGGCCACGCCTAGAAAATCATAAAGACACCAGGCCTCTCAGTATGGCATGTCTGCACACTGAGGGATGGGAGAAGGAATGCTAGTAACCCATTTATTAATTTCCTTACTCAGTTACTCATTTAATCAGCAAATACTTAACTGTCAATTTTGTAGCAAAGATTGTGTTAGGAGCTGGGGATACAGAGTTGGGCAAAAAGACACATAGTCTCAGTCCTCATGGATATCACAATGGCGGGTGGAGGCAGACAATAAAGAAGTAAATAGATATATGATTGCAAATTACCAAAAAAGGTACCCTGAAGGAAATGAACAGAATAACAAGGTGAGGGGTGGGGGAGACTACTTAGATGGGATAGCCAAGGAGGTCTCACTTAGGTGCCTTTTTAGAATGAGAACAGAAGGATGAGGGGTTGCCAAAGCAGGGAAAAGCATCCTGGGTAAATGAAATGGCATACGTGACATCCTGAGGTAGGAAGAGCATGGTGTTTGAGAGGAGTTAAAAGGCCACGGGGAGAGCAGAGGTAGGGGAGGTAGGTGGGGGTTAGAGGACACAGGATTTTACAGGCTAGTAGTTTGAGTGTCTCCTAAGGGTTTGTTCAGTGAGCTTCACCATTTATTCATTCATTCATTCATTCATTCAATGTTTAATGAGCACCTGCTATGTCCAGGTACTCTTCTAGGCCCTGGGAATATATGTATAATAGGAAACAAAACAGTCAGTAATCCCTGCCCTCATGGATCTGACATTCTACTGAAAGGGAGACAGGCAGCAAATAAGAAAAGAGGAAAAATAAACAAGATAATTACAGATTTTGATGTGTGATATGGCAGAAATAGATAAATGCTATTATAGAGAATAACAGGGAGAGGGAGCCCCTTTAATCAATTTCATCTCCTGGCATGGGCCTTTGCACTTAGTCAGGTTTATGTTATTGTTCGTATTGCTGTTGGGTTTTCAGCATTTTTTATTGAAATAAGATAAATTAAATCGGGAATATTATTAGTGTTAGAGAAAGCAGAAATTCACTCCTTTGCTTTCTAGTTCTCTAACTTAAAAAATACGCCTTTAAAATATTATGTTGTATTACCTTAATGTATACAACTTTTGTCAATCATACCTCCATAAAGCAATGGGGAAAAAAGAAAAAAAAATTCAAAACCTCACTCCAGTCCTACAAAGACCTTGTGAGACTAATTAGGGGTTGGGGGAGGCAAGGTCAGCACACTCTTCTCTGCTCCCCTTCCCCAGATAATGGGCCTGCACACACAAACTAGCAAAGGAACGGAAGAGGATAGTGGGGGTTGACAGTCACATTGAGTCAAAAAACCTAATTATTGTACTTTAATTTCAAACTCGCTGAATCCTATCCATAGAAGTTGGCTTCAGGAAAAAAAAAATCCGTTAAAAGAGTGGCTGCACTACTTACAATTCCTGGCAGTGGGGGGTGCTCCCACCACCTTTAATTGTATCCCTTTCCTTTTCCTATCTCTTCAATTTCCCTTTTCCTGACAATTCCCTACTCTCATCTTCTTTATTTCCTCCCCCCTCGTTTTTTTTCTCTCACTTCTCCTGCCTATCTTTGCCTTAGGTCAGCCAGGTGCTTACTTGGAAGGTGACATCTGTCTCCCTGGTTGCATTCAGTACAAAGAGAGTTGTTGAGCGCTAATGCAGACAATCTCCTTTATTCTGCCTACACTCCTCCATGGTTTAGTCAGAGTGTTGTTGTCAGGGGTCTGGGTTGTGACAGCCTCTCCTCTCCAAGGTGAGATTTAAACTTCCTTCTTTCAGGTTGGCTGCACTCTTTAACTATAGACACTGGTTCATCTGTCAGGACAGACTTATAGCTGCCCTAGATTTCTTTTCAGTCTGACCCTGACCTGGTGTCTCGGTTGGATGGAGACCCAGAGTAAACAACCTATCCCTCCAACCCTAGCTGGCCACCTGAATAGAACACCCAGGACACCCGTGTGTGGTGTTCTACAGGATCATAAGGCATGACAGAGTGGTGAACTGAGAACTAAGCCAGAGACAAGCTTACCGGGAAGGAAGACATTGTGGAAAGAAAAGACTTGTCAGTTACACAGTCAGTCGCTTTGTTCACTGTTGAGCTTCCCTACCAGCCTCTCTCTCCCAGTTTCAATGTAAATCCTCTTTATCATTCTACCTCTTACCCCAATTGTGTACTATTCTTAGCCTCAGTGGTATGATTATCTTGGCACAGGTTTCCCAGGCTTGACTTTCTTTCTTGAGGAAGTTCAGGAGAAGTAGATGGGGCTATTTCTGTCCGGGAGCAGCCTGAGGCTGGAGTTAAATCCAACTGTAACCCTGACATCTCTGAGTAGGCTAGTGGGACTTTTCAGTTGCTTCTCAAACTTTCCAATACTGATTGAGTTGGTGCTGTCATTAAAGTGATCTTAATCTTAAATGCTCACCCAAGATGTAAGTTGTGATTGGAAGCCATTGCTGAGAGAACACACAAATAAAGCTTAGCTGTTAACTAAGGGGCATAAACCCATGGATAGTTTTGCTTTATCAATATAAATGTACCTTGTATTACAATTTGTTTTCTTCATACACATACTTCTTAGTCCCTGAGATACAATTACCTGAGCAAAACAAAGAGTCCCCAGTGTGCCAACTACATGTCTGACTTTGAAGAGTTCATTACGAGGTTGCTAGAAACACACTATTGGGGAGAAGTTTCCAGGACTTTGGTTTAATATGCAAGAACTTTCTCTCAATTAGAATCATCCAACAATGGAATGGGCTGCCTTGAGTCATTTAATGACCACATGTTAAGGATATTGTAAAGGGGATTCCACATTGGGTAAGGAGTTGGACTAGATCACTTGTTCCAAAACAGTACGTGAACCAGTTATACTGAAGTACCCAGCAGGTTTGTTTATAATGTAGGTTCTCAGGCCCCATTTCATATCTCCTGAACTGAAATCTCAGAGTGGAGCCCAAGATTATATTTTCAAAAAGTGCTTGTAGGTAGTTTATAATGTGAAGATAGGTTTGGGAATCAATGAACCAAAGGACTTCAAAAATCCCTTCCAGATTCAATTTTCCTTTTACCTGTAGTACTCAAAACAAAACAAAACACTTGGGTTTAATTTTCTCATCTCAAACCTATTTTTTTAATGTGAAGGAGACTCTGAAGCACTGAATCATACATACTATTATTTATCAGTAACAAACTTGCATTTGTGATGATTTCCTCCTTTCACAAATGGCCTTGCTTTACAACAAGCGAAAAAAGAAGAAAACAACCCTGCAGATAACATTTCACGTTAATTCCAGTGTATAGTCCATAAAAAACTGACAGGATGAAGAAATGTCTGATGAAAGGAGATGTAACTGATTTTAAAACTCCTTCTTGATTTCATTTACTGAATCAAATTTATCCATCAGTTTGGAGTTGCCTCTGGGTTAGACTTGCTGATGCTGTACTCCAGCAGCTTTGTAGACCAAGCAGTCAGCAAAAGAATATATATAATTGTTGGCACAAATTTTCTGTGATACTTGCACTGCTTTCTGGGTTTGAAATAAATATAGCACTTTTTTCTTTACATCTGTTGCCTTCTCATGCGGATGTGTTTGTAATCATCTGCCCAAAATATAGTAGCATGCAAGTCTATTTCTGGAAAACAACAAACATCCCCACTCCCAATTCAGTAGAATTCTGGTTTTGAAGAAGGCTTATGGAAATAGTCAGACGTGGAATCCTTGGTACATATAGAATGAAAGCAAATACTCAAAGTAACTGTATGTGATGAGTATAAAATGCTTATTATACTGGATGATATTTCTATAACAAGCCCATCCAATTCTCAAAAATCAGGAAAATCTAAGTAAAAACCAATAATAACAAAAGGTTATTATCATCATATTTCTAAATGATTGATAATACAGGCCAAACTCCATGAAAACAAATATTAGAACAGCAGAATTTTTCTTTATAACAAATAGATTTTAAAGATGTTGCTGCTGGCCCACTTGTTTCAGGATGAATTTTTACAAAACAATATCACTGAGCAATCACACATTGTAGATGTCCACTTTCCAATTGTTAGAATGGAATTTGCTATGTGATACTCTGAATTTTTTAAAGACTTAGATATAGAACCAATCTATTTTTGTGGTGGTGGCTAGGTGATATACTTCTGGGAATTCTGTATTTTCACTCTCAATCCAATGACTACAGAGATTAAGGAATTGGCTAATGTTGGCAAAACAAACCAGTGGTGCTACTGAGGATGATGAGGCATATAATCTACTATGGGCTTTAGTCAGTTATGGTAAAGCCACTTTCAAAATGCCTCATTTTATCAGATCTCCAAACAACTGGAAAGTAATCAGGATATTTTCTGCTCTTGACTTCTATAATAATAAAGTAAATGACAAGTAAGCAAGTTGCCATGTATTTTTTTAAAGAGCAAATCCCCATGTGCATTTTGGGATTAGTGTAGATTCAAACCAATCTTCTTCACCTGTCATATCTACTGTCCAATGATCACAGAATGCCTGAAAAATTACCAGATCAAAATTCAACTGTGTTTAGTATAGTTGTAATGGTGAGTATATACTACTGCATTCTAATTCCATGAAAATTATTCAATAATTATTCTCTGCAAAAGGATTAATCAAAATATGCAATTAACCAGAATATTCCTTGATTAGTTATGCATGTTAACATTATGCTTCAGGTGATATAATTTCACCTATGGTTAATTTTGTTTTGTTTGTTCCTCTACACACATCTGTGCTGGATGCTCACAGAGTCTACCATAATAACAGGCAGTGGTGATGGCAAAGTCAAAGACAGGTAGAAGGTATGGAAACTGAAAAAAGTAAAAGAGGAGTGGGATTGAGCTGGGGAGAAGTTTAACCATGAAAATGGGAATCTGAACATGGCACTGGGGACCATATTACACAATTTAACAATTATTCATATCTTTTACATCTTTTCGGGTATTTGTAGTAATGATTTGTTGAGTTATCAATTCATTCATTTTTTTTCACTAAACCATGTATTGAGCAGTAACTATATGACAGACACTGTCGTCAGCCCTAGAATTACACAGATCAATTAGATAAAGTCTCAATCCTTTTGGAATTCACATTCAAGCTAAAGAGATGATAGATAGGTAATTACGGTTCACTCTACTAAGTGCTAAGAGAGATATATGAAAAAGGCTGCAAGTGGGCAGAGGAGAGAGGTATTCATTCTGCTTGGGGAGAAGACTTCATTGAGTAGATACTATTAGAGTTATACCCTAACCAACGAATAACAGTTCACTAAGCAGAAAATGAGGGGAAGGGCATTCTAGGCAGATGAAACTGCGGAAGAGAGGTACAAGCGTACAGGTCGTATTCTCTGTGAACTGTTTGCATGGGAGGTAGAGGAGAGAAGGGGCTAGAAAGGTAGGCTGGGATGAGGATTACTGCTATTTATGTACACAGGTGGTCTTTTCTACTAGACCGTACGCTCCTTGAGGTTAAGATTCAGGTCTTATCCTTTCATCCTTCCATCTGCTCATTCAATAAACATCTTCTATATCTTCTACAAGAGAAAGACTAGAGCAGATAGAGAGCATTACTGAGGCATTGACTTTGCCCTGAAGGAACTCATGGTGATAGAGAAAAACATCAAAACAAATAATTGCAGTACAGATGATGAAGGCTGACCAAATCAATATTGTTCTTGTAGGATTTTCTAATAATTTCATACAAATCTAATTTCCTGTTTGGTAAAAGAAGAGGCCGTGCCTCAAGATTTTGTGTTTCATAAAACTCCACTGCTTCCTCTCTATTTCCTAACACAGGACCAGGTCCTCATTAAATACTTGTTGATCCTGAATGAAATGAACTAACTACAAAAGAAAGGACAAAGTGCTGCAATTTACAAAACTGAGGTAGGTTGGCAAGACATGGGGTGGGGGACAAAGACAAAGTATGAAGAAATACTGTGGCCTAAGTGTCAGGAAGCTGAGGGAAATGGAGTCATTAAAGAACCAGCTTTCCCGCAGTTTTTAATATGTTGCCTTTGGGGTTCAGATTACATTAGCCAAAGATATGCTTCTTTAACCTTGTCAGTCTCTTTCTCTTGAAAATGAGAAGGAAATGAGACTGAGGCAAAGGTGGGGTGAGAGAAGAGCCCTTATCTCTTCTCTTCAATAGAGGAAGACTATGGGGAGGAGGATGTTTAACAAGCTGGTTTAACAAATGTTGGTATTTAGAGGGCTGGTAGTACAAAAATAGTGGTAGTAGCATTAATAGCATAATTTAAAGTAATCAAAATAATAGTTTACATTTATTGCACACATTATGTCAAAATACTTTATATGCATTACTTTTCATCTTCATAATAATTCTGCGAAGTAGTACCATCACTACTCCCACTTTACTGATACAGATACTAAAGTACAGAGAGATTAGGTGACTTGCCAAGGCAACATGGCTAGTTAAGCGGTGAAAAGAGACTTGAACTCAGGCAGTCTGATCCGAGACATCATGATTAGAGAAGGTACAGAAGCAGAGATGGGAGCACCTGGAGTGTTATGACAGAGATCAGATAGGCAAGTGGCTATGAGTGGAGGGGAAGGTGGTGGCAAAAGAGAGACAGGGATTTATCTAAGACAAACAATGTCAGGTATTGAGGAACTATGTAATAATTCTCTGGTTGTGGCTTATTAATGGTCCCTTGTAATAATGACACATTCTCATTCTTCAAAAATGTCTTGTCTGATTATCTATATCATCTATATCTATATCTATACCTATACCTATCTCTGCCTCTCTCTATAATCCATCTATATCTAACAAAACAAAGCTAAAAGGTTTTAGTTTGCCTTTGGTTTTCCAAATCTGAAATGAGCAGATCAATCTTGATTTTTGAAAGCATCAATTCCTGGGTATTATTTTTCAAATATCAAATTAGGATGTTTTTATTAAAGGTAGAAGATTGGGTCTGATAATTGTTTCTCAAGAACTAATTCAGTGACTTCAAAAAGAGTGGCCTTAATCTTTGTCTACGACATAGAGAGGTTATGCCATAAGAAAAATACAAAAACAAAACCCAGAAAAACAACTTTTCTAACAGAAGTAATTTTTTATGTTGCTCTTTTACAACATTCCCATTTAAATGCAGATTGTAATGTGCTACTAAGTACAAGGTGGACTTTATTTTGGCTATTAAAATGCTAATGGGAAGGTTAACTTTAAGTCAGAAACTATTGTTGAAAAGGCACAAAGGTAGGAAAATTTACTTTAAGGTCATTTAAGAAGGGCTAGGCTTAAGCTCTGACTTTGTCAGTGAAAAAAGAAATTTCTTATTAGAAAAGAATATAAAAAACGCACAGTGCAATTATACTTGTTTATAATACTGCTGGGCATTACACTAAGGGATGCATTATTACATTTCGGTGTTGCAAAAACTAACAGTCTCAAGTAGACATACATCTCTGGACAGCTTCACCTAGAGTGCGAATAGTGAATTGACAGACTGTGCAAATAACTTGTTACCACTGCACCTACTCTCCTAAATATGATAAATTGCACAAGGCCCTAATTTGATAGTTGCAGGATGGCGTCAGGTATATTTTGGGCTTCTTGAATTTCCTAAAAGCTTTATCTTCCCCAGTATTCAATTTCCTATTTTAGGCCAGAAAATAGTGACTCATAGCCTATTGCCCATTACAATGGCTTGTAAAGACTTTCCCACACCCTCTGTGTATTTACCAGATCAAGCACTCCAACTGAATTCAATCAAAAAGCTCTTGTGAGTGATGTTGTCAGTAATATCTTCAGTTGTTGAAATGACCAATGGGTGATGGGATAAGAGGAACAGGAGCACTGGACAAATAGGAAACCGAAGGTACCAACAGATCACAGAAATGTATTTTTCATTGATCCATTTGTGTTCTGATTTCCTATTATATGATAACTCTTAACAAAAATATCCCCAATGTTGTTTTTATTTTTCTTTCTGCACTCTTCCCACTCCATTCCCATAGTGTCTTCCACTGTGGAAATAGAGATGTATGCCTTAGAGATGGCAAGTGGGACTCTGAGTCACCAGCAAACAGTTTTGTGAACTTCCTATAAGAGGAAATTCTTTAAGAAGAAAGAAGAAGAAATTTAAGAACTTCCTTTAAGAACTTCCTTTAAGGAGAAACATGTCTTTGAAAATATAAGTGTTTTTAAAAAGCAGTGTAACATAGCTGCCTATTGAGCTATTTATTCCCAGTGGTTTTAGGGTATTACCCAAGACACCAAGAAAATCTATTTAAAAATTGATGCAAGGCAAAGACTTTAAAACTACTTCAATTTCTTCTCTTCTTCCACTTCCTTCCCATCTTCCTCTATCTCTTCCTATTACTATTACTACTGTAAAGCTATTACATGCATATAGTACATTACAGTTGACCAACTGCTTATTACAAACATTACCTCACTTGATCATTCTACATTCATTTAATAAACATTTACTGAGCATCTATACCTTGCCTAGCCTTAAGTATACAATGGTTAAAAAAAACATACATTGAGCTTATCATTTTCAATGGGGACTTTAAAAATAGGCAAATAAATGTATCATTACAACTTGTGAAAAGTGCCATTAAGAAAAAGAACAGGGTGTTAGGAATGGAGAGCACAATAGACCTCGTTTATACTGGGAGGCCAGAGAAGACGTCTCTGAGTGGACTTGAGCTGAGATGGAAGGATGAAGTTTTCAGTTAGATGAAGAGTGGGATGAAGAGTTTTGCAGGCCCAGTGAACAACATGCGCAAAGGTCCTGAGGCAGAAACAGGCTTGATTCATTAGAATGGAGTGGAAGAGGCAGAAGATGAAGCTAGACGGGTACCAGAAGTCAGATGATGCAGGATCTTGTAAGTTCAAGTTAAAGAGTTTGAAGTATATTCCAAGTATAGCAGGAAGCTAATGAAGGATTTTCAATAGAGAAATCACAATGTCCTATTAACTTTTTATCAGTGCTAATAAAAATAAAATGTGACTCATGTAAGGAATTTTAAATTTTCCAGTAGCCACATTAAAAAAGTAAAATGAAACAGGTGAAATTAATTTTAACATTGTATTTTGTTTAACCCAATATTTCCAAAATATTATCATTTCAATATGAAGTCAATGTAAGAAATCATTAATGAGATCTTTTACATTTTTTAATCTAAGTCTTTGAAATCCAGTGTTTATTTTAGATATACAGCACACCTCATTTCAGATCAGCCACATTTCAAGTGCTCATTTGCCACATGCAGCTAGTGGCTACTGTACTGGAAAATGCAGGTCTATAAAGTTCATTCTGGCTGCTATATAGAGAATAAATTGGAGAGGAATGAGTGAAAGCAAGCATATTAGTTTCCTGTGGCTGTTGTTACAAATTACCACAAACTCAGTGGCTTAAAGCAATGCAAATTTATTATCTTACAATTCTGTAAGTCAGAATTCCAGCACGGGTCTCGATGGGCTAAAATCAAGGTGTTGGCAGGATTGCATTCCTTATGGGGGTTCTAGGGAAGAATCGGTTTCCTTGCCTTTCCAGTCTCTGGAAGCCCCCTGCATGTTTTAGACTCATGGTCCCATTGCTCCATCTTCAAAGCCATCCCATCAACACTAGGCTGTGTCCCTCTCATGTTGCCTTCTCTCTGGTTCTCTCTCTTCTGCCTCTTCTTCCTTTTATAAGGACCCTTGTATTACAATGGGCCCAGCTGGATAGTGCCATACAATCTCCCTCTCTCAAGTTCAGCTGATTAGCAATCTTAATTCCATCTACAACCTTAATTCCCCATTGCTGTGCAACCAAACACATTCATATGTCCTAGGAACTAGGATGTGGACATCTTTGGAGTAGGCGTTATTCTGTCTACCACAGCAAGAAAACATATTATCTATATTAAAACAGTGTTTTGAAGCAATAACAATTCACTCTTTTATAGAAACAATATGACAAAAATTCATAAAACATGGGAAAGCACAAAGAAGAAATTAAACAGCAAACACTACTACAGAAAAATCTTACCACCCAGAAACATTTTTATTAACATTTATCAAACATCATTTCAACCATCTATGTATAGATGTAGATAGAAAGATGGAAAGAAAAATAATTTTACAAAAATAGGATAACATTATATATTCTATTTTAAATAAAAAGTATTACATTTAATAAATTTACTTGAATTTAGCAGAAGAAAAATAAATTGAACTGAATTAGAAGAAATTACTGAACTTCAATTACATTTTTCTTCACCAAAATAGATATTAATTCACAAAATATCTCTCTGAGATTTAAAAAAGTTTATAAAATCATTGAGGGTCTGGCCTGGTGTTGTAGTTGTTAAGTTCGTGCTCCATTTCGGCGGCCCAGGGTTCACAGATTCAGATCCTGGGAGTGGACCTATACACTGCTTATCAAGCCATGTGGTGGCAGAATCCCATATACAAAATAGAGGAAGATTGGCACAGATGTTAGCTCAGGGACAATCTCTCTCATATATATATATATATACACACACACACATATATATATATTATAATATATATAGCTTTGAATCACTATACATTTAAATTCCATGTTTTCAACTTTAAATAATATCCTTTGATATTCACATTTTAGAGAGAAAAGAACCTAAAGCTAAGAGAGCCCAAGGGACTTGCCCCAAATCAGACTACTTTATTCTTCTGCTTTCCTTAGTAGGTTGTCTTTTCCATGGTCCATAATTACTATTTTATTCCTTCTCTTTTCTTCTCAAACCTTCTACATCTGTTCATCTGCAACCTCGAATCCTTAGTTGATGACCTTGCCATACTTCATTGAGAAAATGGGAGTAATCAGACAGAAATCCCCAAATATGAATGCTCAGAATATTCTTTCATTCCTACGGCTTTGGATAGAAAGCTTCTCCTACTTGAAAGGCCAACATTTCCTTTGTGCAATGAATATTGTTGCTTTCACCTTCATGAATTTTGCTTCTACAATTATCCCCTTTTTCTCCTTTGGCAAAATTTTTTCCCTTTCTACTGATTTATATCCATCAATAAACATCAAGCTCTAGTATCTCCAATCTTGGAACTAATAAAACAAAATCCCTCCCTTGACTTAATATGTCCCTTTTGCTACAGCCTCATCTCTCTCCTCTCCCTCACAGCAAAACTTCTTGAGAGAGTTGTGTGGAATAGCTGGCTTCATTTTGTCACTCCAAATTCTCTGCTCAATCCACGTTAATCGGGCTTCTTTTACCACATGAGTGATCTCTATACTGCCATATCTGATAGCCATTTCTCAGTTCTTATCCTAATTATCTTCTCAGCAACATTTAACATAGCTCACTACTCCCTCCCAGTCGAAATGCTTTCTTTCTCTTGGCTTCCCTCATACCACAATCTCTCCTCATTTTCCTCCTACCTCACCGACCAGTCTTCCTCTTTGCTAACTCTTCTGTTTAACTTCTAAATATTGGAGTGTCTAATCTCCTTTCAATTCCTCAAACATGCTGAGGTTATTTTTGTCTTGGGCCTTTGCATAATACCAGCCTGAAATGTTTTCCCTACTCATCTTCAAGGGGCTGGCTCCTTTGTGACATTCAGATCTCAGCCTTCTCTTACTAGATAATGCATCCCATCTCATCACTCTATACCACGTCACACATGTTGTTTCTCTGGATGGCACTTACCACTAGCTGATACTGTTTCTTGTTTTCTTATCCATTTTATGTCTCTCTCCCAAAGAATATAATCTCTGTAAGATCAGGGACCCTATTTGTCATTTTTATATAACTTGCTCCTAAAGCAATGCCTAAGACATAGTAGAGTCTCAAAAACTAATTGTTAAATGTATAGAATTTTTAAAGAATGTCTAATCTATAGCTTTTTCATGGATCAATGGTAATTTATCCTGAATTTTACATATGCTTTCAACAGCTTCATTATATACAGAAATTAATTTACTGGTTTAGAAGAGTAGGCACTCAAAAATTAAAGTTATAAAAAAAGTCAAAAAAGGTAAAGATGAATGTCTTGCTTTGGGGCATACCTAAACACTTGAAAAGAGACAGAGATTTGGGAAATATACCTAGTATCAACCCTAAGACAAATTTTGGTTTTAGGCTGTGACTTAGAATGATCTGTTGTAACACTGCATTTTACAGATAGTGGCATTAAGGTCCAGAGAAGAAAAATTATTTGCCCAAGATCATATAGCAAGTAAGTGGAAGAGGTATATCTAAAACCTAGGCTATACCAGTTCTAACTTTCAGATCAATCTCAAAGTAAATGTTACACTATGTTATAAAAGGGTCCTATTATATTTAATATTCTAAAGCCTCTTAAGGTGCCATACAATTATAGGATGTTAATGCAGAATTCTTAATCTTAGTGGTCTCAATTATTTCTTTCTCAAGAGCAACCCAAATTTATATCACCATTAATCTTATACTACTATATCAAATCAAAGTGAAATCTAGAAGTATATAAGGGAAGAATGTTTCAGTGTTCATATGTTCAGTGCAAGTGCTGTAGAGACACATGAAAATGCCTGTAGATTTATTAATTATCTTATTTTTTATTATTCTGAACCAAAACAATTTTCACAGCTGTGAAATTCCAACAATCAAACTAAACACATCTACAAAAACTAACCTAAATACAACACATCATAAGGACCCCATGAACCACACATTACTTTTCAAAAAACATATCTATACCTATATCTATATATCACTATGTGTGAGAATAAAGCATAAACACTACTGGCTTAGAATGTTTTCAAAACATAAACAAAAAAATCTGCTTGCATGGGAAATATATGTTTGTTCATGGAATTTTTATCAGTTAGGGTAACATATTACCTCGATGTCTATTTAGTAGCAAATAATATTTTGTGAAATTATAGTAAAAATATATTAATATGTGTTGATTTCATTCTGTGAGCCAAACGAATCTTTTCTTTTCCAGCAGTACAGGTTGAATGTATACTGAGAGCCTTGGTTTAACTTCTCAAACTATGAGGAAAGAAACCCTATTCAGATGACACATCAATAGTGCTAGAAACTATAGGATCTTGGCCTGTATAATTGCTGAACCACTTGAATATAAACATATAAAACACAGACTTGTAAGATCAGGAGATCCTGCCATCCCTACCAACCACCATATGTGTTCTGTTTGTCAGAATTTTTTTTCCTCCCTCCTGTCCCTGAAGAGAAGAAGAAAGAAAAAAACAGACAGGGAGGATAGAAAATTTCAGGGAAGAAGAAAGCACAATCTTGCACGGATACCAGATTACATATTAGAAGTCATCTGTGACAAAGGCAACAAATACTAACATTCTAGTCCATGGTGGTGAGATGAGGTAACCTAGGGGCTTGGAAAAGAAGTGAGGACATGCCATGACATTACTCATCAAGTTGATCTGTAAGGTTGAACATGATAAATGAGAACATGGTTAACATCAACTAGGAAAATCATCTAAACCAGTCTCATGCTCTGATAGACAAAGATGAAGCTTACAGTCTGACCTTTTCTGGTGCTTTGTCACTAGGTGGCTCATGTATCTGGTTGGAGGAACCATGAGGCAAGATAAAAAATTCCCTGTTCTATTTATCTTCTAAACATAACATATAAGACTAATTGAGTGACAGAACACACGATCAATTAAGAAGTCTTTGTTGAAAATGAATTTTATAACTATCACTGTGTGAGACACGTTGGGAAGGAGAAACATATGACTGGGTACCTATCTGTAAGAAGCGTGCCCTCTAAAACACTGCATGCAAATATCAGAGTATGCAGCAATATATTTTTGTCTCCTAAAGAGAAATTAGTTGGCAAATTTTTCCATTAACAAAGGAGGGAACAAAGAGCTTGACAGCAGTAGGATTGCAAAACTTTATAGCCTTTTGGAGGTTTAGAGAAATTGGTTAGGGCCAGGAATTGGGGAGAGTCTCAAATCACACAGACTGAAGTGGGGAGTAGCCCAAACCTTATCACATGAGATCCTCCTGGGAGTCTGGCCCTGAACTACTCCCCAGACATCTGAAGGTTTCCCAAATACTCCCCAAGACATTAACATCAAACCAAATGACAAAAACATGATGAATGTGACATGCACTCCATGTGAGTTACCTAATGCCTTTGTTTTTGTTTTGGTTCTTTATACAGATTCTGTCTATTTCCGTGAGCTTCTCTATAAATCACAAGCATCTGCAACTAAATTGCACCAGTAAATCTCATAAAACGGCTTTCCTGAGACTAGATTCAAGATGTTAACACAACAAGAAGAGTTTCCTCATTTTATATAATGGCTGGGTGGGTCTTTTATTCTTTAGGAAAAAACAATATTTCAAAATGTCATTTACTAGGTGGAGAAGCACCAGGAAAATGGCACTGTTGAATCTCTTTAATAAACTGTTCATTTATACTCGTTGTTAGAAGGCATTTAGAAAGAAAAATCTTACATTAACCTCCCACTGTTTCACCAAATCCCCCATTGTAAAAAAAAAAAAAAACAAACGATGGCATTCTCCTCACCTAGTTGAACAGGTACTTGGAAATACAGAGTCCAATTGAAGAACTTAGAACCTTCTAATTATTACTAGACTAGATGAAGTTGGCTGGTATAACAAACCAAGGAAAGAAAAATAAACTCATATAAATTATGCAGTTTTACATGAACTACACAATGGTTCTATTCTTCCCACTATGTTGCAGTACACTTTAATTGATGAAGTCTCTCCTTTAACATGTGCAGGATTTTCAAGATTTGCAAAGCTTTGAGTGAAACAGGTAATAAGAGAAAGATAAATAAAATAAGCTAGAAATATGAACAGCTAGAGCCTCTGCTATGAGTTCATAAATGCCTTAAATTAGGAAGAATTACAGTGGGATTTAGAGCTGTTGGGATATATTTGCATCTTGAGCTGGTCTTTTTACCACTAAGTAGAACAATTTACTGACTTATTCCTTTGTAGGAAGCAAAGGCATATTGTTACCTACTGTAATCTGTTAGCATAAAATATTTTGAATGCACCATAATATGAGCACATAGAGTTTGAGACATATGTTCAGAACTGGAATCCGTACAAGATTTTAATTTTAATCAAAGCCAAAGCAGCCAGTGACTCCGGTCACCGTCTGTCCTCCAGCAACAAAGACAATGTAGATATTCTCAGTGGTTTTGTTTCATCCTATTTTCCTAATACAAGAGTATAGTTGCTGTGATGGAGACACAAAAGATACAAACAAAAAAAGACCTAAAATAAATTCATTCAGGAAATAGCTACAATAATACATTCTTTACAACTTACCCACCCCCTGCCTTTTTTAACATTTGCATGTGGTTTGAAAACAGGCTAGGAAAGTAAGTTTTCTAGTTATCCTTATCTTACTGAAAGTCTTGTCAGTATTCAAAGTTATATGTATGCTTACAGAAATTCTGGCTTATAATGATTAATATTTTGAAATGAGTGTACCATAGGATGGTATACCCTTTTCAAAAAATTCTTATAATTTAATGATAATGCCTTGAGACTGTATTGCTTTGGATGAAATAACTGAAGATGTCAAAAAAAAGATTCTCAATGAATATTAGGCGATTTATTTTATTTTCACTTTTGCAAGTTTTGTCGACTGCTTCTCTATGAGATCTTTGAGCAACAGCCCCTGATGTGACATGCCCCATTGACTTAAGCAGTTAGTCAATTAATTGTTAATGAATTAAACAACTAATTAAATTGTTTAATTTTAAGAGCATTTTCCTTCAATGTCAGTTCAAAAAGCAGAAATTTATTTTCAATCACCTAAACTCTGCTAGTTACCTTCAGAATGCTTAACAATATATGCCAATTAATAGAATAATTGGCTTATTGTGTCCTCTCCAATATGACAAGGGTTTCAGTCAACTCCAGGAATTAGGGTGAATAATTAGAATTCTATATACTTGGCTGATATCTTTCTTAAGAAAAAAAAATAGCTAATGATCAGTGGCTGATTGCTGATCTCTCTCTGTGAACGTCTCCATAACTTGTTAGTGGCATCACAAAGGGAATCACAGACTTCAAGGAGCCCTGACTTTGGATTACCTCACAAATGGAAGCAAATTTACCTGGCCTTACTGAAAAATGTGGTTGAGTTGCCATCCCTACATAACTCTGCTTTTCATACTACCTATACAATGCCTAGAGGTTCAGTATCAAGAACTACAATAATCACAGAGGAAATTATTTTTTGTCGCATTACTTTAATGCTGAATGCATCCTACAATAACCAGACTTTGTATTCCTAATCTTACGGTGAGACTGCATTTCCTATGAAAATAAGATGCATTATTTTCAAACTGCTTAAGGATTATGACTGTCAACAAATCCGTATTACAGTTTTGGTGAATTGAAGTGTGCTTATTGTTAATAGCTATGGATACCATCTTTTTGTGCTTTGTAATGGTCAAGATCATGTTATATTCATCTTTTAATCCCCAGTAACTACCTGCACAATGGCTGCTCCATAACATGCATTCAATATATTCTTGTTGAATGAGTAAAGTGCTGATTGATAAATGTAATGAAAAGACAAGTCAACTTAGTGAAATAATTGCCATGATGTAACCAATAAAACCAGCTGATGTAACTGTTTTTTTCATTTTTCAAATGGTTGCCCTTGCATCATCAGGAAGATCATTAGTATCAAAGTATTTCCCTTCATCTATTCCAAATATTGGTTTGTATCTGGTTTCATGGCTCAATATATGTTAGGAATGCAGTATGAATAAAGCACTGAGCTCTGAATATTTAAGAGGGACTCAGAAGACAATTTTTACACAGTCTCTTCAGCCAAAAGCCATGTATGAAACCATTATAAAAATACAAGGTAGGATGATATATGAGCCATTATAATAAGTATAAGAATAGTAAAAATCAGTGCTATAAAAATTGAAAGGTTACTCTATTTAGATTGAAGTAATCAAGGAGTAATCTTGGAAGACATAAGACTTGAACTACACCTGAATGGCTAACAAGATTTGAATTAATGGAAAGGAGTGGTGATTAGAATACAGGTGGAGAATAGTGTGGTTAGAAATATGAAGACTAAGCTTTGAAGTTCTGGAAAACAGAAAGATCAGAGTATTATAGGATACGTTTCTCATTGCATTTGGGATAAAGACAAAGGCTCCTTAACATGGCCTATAAGGTGCTACATGATTTAGCACCTGTCTACTTCTCCAACCTCATCTCTCCCTTTTGCTGCCTCTGATCAAGCCTCACAGGGCACTGTTTCCACTTCTTATAACATTTTCTTCTGCTTTTTTACCTAGGTCATCTTTCAGATCTCAGCTCAAGTATCACATTCTCCTAGATTAGGTCAACCTCCCATCCTGCCCTGTTATTAGTTCTCATGGCACTATGTACCTCTCTTTAATGACACTTACCACAGTTGTAATTTTACATTTATTTGTGTGCTCATGTGTCTGCCTCCTCCACTAGACTATTAGTTCTGTAAGAGTAGGGATCATCTCTATTTTCATTTACCAATGTATCCACAGTGCCTAACAGTGCCTGATGCAAAATGAATGCTTATAAATAAATGAATAAAGTTGGGTAATTAAAAGAGGGTCATATTAATGAAGGCTTTTATAGTGGGCTAGCAACTGTGGCTATACTGGAGCATCATACATTCATTCATCCAACAAATATATATTGAATATTTATTATACACTAGACTTTGTACCAGGTACAGAAGATACAAAAATGGAAGATACTTCCTGCCTGTGGCTATTCAGTATGTGGGAGACAGATAAAAATAACAGGCAATTACAATGTAGGATGATCAGTGCTGTGATAGACAGAAGTATAGTGCTTTTGGAGCATTAAGGAAGAGAACTCTAAAAGGATAGTGATGGTAAAGAGGAGACTGCCTTGTAGGTACAAGTAATATTTAAATTGATTTTTGACCTTTATTCTGCTTATAATATAACAACAAATATAAGAAGTAATGAAAGTAGCATTATTATATAGTAACAGAATGTCTTTTAAAGTTTATAGATTAAAAAAAAAAACAGAGGAATAAAAAATGGCCAATGAGAGAGCAGACAAATTAGAATGAGTTCACCAGCCTTCTATTCTTGTGGTTCTTTTGAGGGGATTGCTGAATTATACATATCACTTCATTGTTTTTCTAAATTTTTGTTCAGGATGCATGTGAACTATAAGGAGCATCTGTTCCACAGATATAACCTTGTCTCCAGACTTAAAAAAGAACTCATTTTCTAAATATAGCATTGACACGGATACTCTCAAGGAGGAGGTGGAGGACAAGATGTTGTTTCTGCAAACTTTCAAGTCAATAAGTATGGACTGAGTTTCTACTGTTTCCCCTGCACTGTTAGACACTATAGGGAAGACAGGAGGAGAAGACTACTCTTACCCTAGAGGAAGATTAATGTGCTCTTTATAAGAGCTGGTATTCTAATTCACCTTCTAGTTGCTGGTGAAAGGCACTGAAAAGCAAATAGTCTTTTTTCTTGTATCCATAATGTATTTCATTCACAGGCAACTATTAGAATTTTTTAAAGCAAATATGGAAGAGTTAAAAACTAAACATCCAAATCTTCCTAAAGAATATTGGTTCAGTTCCAAGGCATTTCCTAAATTTAGCCATAGAACCTTACTTTGAAATAAATATAGCAAATTACTACTTTGGAAATTGGGCTCTTGGGCATCTCTGTTTCTATTTCAAATGGTCATCTCTAATTACATACATGAAAAAATCAAATATATCTTTAGATCATATTTTTCTCTTAGGACAAAAATAATTATCCTGCTTCAATCTATGTAAAATATTCTCTCTTTTACTGTGAAGCTACTTACATCTTTCAGCAAATAACAAGTTAAAGTCAAAACAAGTCTACTGGAACAGGCAAGTTACTCTGATGCATTTTAGAATCACCATCAAAAAGTTGCTCTGAAACTCTTATCAGACCAAGAAGGGACGCAGCAAGGGTGACTTTCTATCAGAAGAACTGAGCAGGGGATGCAAATGAAAGTTCCTGAGGTTGGAGCGTTTGGGAAAGGGCCTGACAAAAAGACTAGGAAGTGAAATGGTATACATCAAGTATCTGCAGCATATTGGAACATGACCCTCAAAGCCAATCCAATTCTACTTACCATAGCTCAATGGGAAGGCAAACAGGAAGCCAGAGACAGTATAATCATTAGTGTTTCTTTGAGTATAAAAGATCTAGTTTCAACTCAGCCTTTCCTGTCTCAGAAAGAGAAGCTTTGGACATGGATGAGATCTCCTAGAGAGACTGCATATAGTGACAAAAGAAGAGAAGTGAGGATGGAAAACGGGGGAACAAAAACCAATGAAGAGTAAGTGTAGGAGAGAAGAAGTATCAAGAGAAATGGTCTTCGTTCACTCAACATTTATTGAGCCATGTATGCTAGGGACTGAAAAAGACTGTCCATTCACTTGAGGAGTTCTCATTTTAGTTGAGAGAGACAGATGCATTAATAGATAATAATAGCACAATATTCAAAATTAATATCTCCTCCTGTGCCCTGGATCTTATCTCTTCACTTATTCTCTGTGACCTTAGTTCATCAAGTCCCTCCTCTCTCCACTCTATCTTCAAACTTTCCTTCTTAACTCACTCTTTTTTTTCCTTTTAGATTGTAAACATACACACTTCTCTCAGTTAATAAAAGAAAATTCCACTGATGCTGTGTCTCAATCTAGCTGTCACTCCCTCTCTCTTTCCTTTATAAGCTATATTTAAAGTTTCAACTTAACTCATTCCAATTCACTCCTCAATTTACTGTTGTCTTCTGCTCTCAAAACAACTCTGAAGCTGTGATTACTAAGGACATCAGTGACTCCCTGAATGACAAACATAATTAATTAGTTCTTATCTTACTTGACCTGTCTACGGCATTTGATACTATTGACCTCACTGAAATTCTATCCTTCTGCCTCCAAGATATCAATTTTCTGGCTCTCTCCTTTATTGTCCAGCCATTTCTCAGTCTTCTCTGAAGGACTCCCTTAAATATTGGTGTTGTCCAGAAGTTAATCTTTGATCCTTTTCTCACCCTGAATGTCCTTCTGCGTTATTTAATCCATTCAGACAAAGTCTATTACCACCTACTCACTGTTGACTCCAAAACCTTTGTCTGTACGCCGTGACCTCTCTCCCAATGTCCAGACTCAAATATACAACTTTTTACCAAACATTGACATCTGGTACCCTAATGTTACCTCAACTCAATGTATCAAAAAAAAAAAAAAGAACAAAGCATTATTTTCTCCAAACCCCATATTTACTTAGTGTACAAGACTAGTCACACTGATTACTTCCTCTTGTTTACCCTGTGCATACAAATGGTAACATAAATAGATCAATTCTAACCTTTTAATATCTCATAAATCTATCTTCTCCTCTATTTCATTTTGGAGGGTTTTTTTGTATACTACTAACTGGTCCTGTTACCTTCAGTTACTCCCTTCCATTCCATCTTCCACATAAATATCTGAATGACTTGTCTAAATTGCAGATCCTACTAGGTCACTTGCTTGCTTCAAACCTCTCAAAGATTCCTCACTGCCTGCAGCAGTGGCTCTCAAACTTTTGTGTGCATAAGAATATCCTGAAGGATTTGTTAAAACACAGAGACTTGGGCCCCAACCCCAGGATTTCTGATTCAGAAGCTCTGGTGTTGGGTCTCTGAATTTGTATTTTTGGCAATTTCCCACGTTACTTTGGATGCACACTCAGCAGAACTTAGCACTTGGCTGTGCAGGGAGGAGAAGGAAAAAGGAGGAGTCTAGGATGACAGTTGAATTTCTGTCATCAGAAACTTTAAGGAACTGGGTAGATGGTGGTGCAGTCACTGAGAAGGAAGATATAAGGAGTTAGTTGGGAAGGGAACAGCAAACATGACGAGCTCAATTTTGGAAATGTTAAGGTGTTTTTTTCAAACTGCATCCTCTATTTCCATACCCTTAATTGCCTTGAACCAACCCTAGGTTCCAGCCATCTTGTACTATTTATAACTCACTGCATGCACCCAAGATACATCATGTCTCTCCTCCGGGATCTATATGTCTGGAATCCCTTCGCTTCTCATCCTCCTTTCTTATGAATATCCTACTTGTCTGTCATGACCCAGCATAAACGTGTCTTCCTCATTTTAATCTTCC
Source organism: Tapirus indicus (assembly GCA_031878705.1). Classification (NCBI taxonomy): domain Eukaryota; kingdom Metazoa; phylum Chordata; class Mammalia; order Perissodactyla; family Tapiridae; genus Tapirus; species Tapirus indicus. The sequence goes on along the minus strand of CM062942.1, from coordinate 88,489,271 downwards.
TTTCTCAGCCTCTACTTTCTCATCTCTAAAATGAGCTTAAGAAGAATGTCTGTTTTTCTTTTATATATATATGAAGCAGAGGTTTGTGTGTTTTTTTTTTTTTTTGGAAGATTGGCCCTGCGCTAACATCTGTTGTCAATCTTCCTCTTTTTCTTTTTTCTCCCCAAGGCCCCGGTAGATAGTAGTATATCACAGTTGTACATCCTTCTAGTTGCTCTATGTGAGATGCCACCTCAGCATGGCTTGATGAGCTGTAAGTAGGTCCGCGCCCGGGATCTGAACCCCAAACTCTGGGCTGCCGAAGCAGAACATGCAAACTTAACTGCTGCGCCACCAGCCCCTCTGTTTTTCCTTTTCATGGTTACATGAGGATGTATATGAGAATACTTTCAACCTCAGAGGAGAAAGCATGAGTTGAGAAGTGGTTTCTACTTTTTTCTAGTGCCAAGATTTGAGTGTTTGAAGAAAGGCCATACATTTGTGAATGACAAAAAAGTACACATCACCATATACACTATTCCTCATTTCATCTAGTCAAGTTAGGTAATGTCAAATTTATGGAGTCTCTATACTGCCTAGCTCATAAACAAACAAGAACATGTATTGAATATTGGGTACTTACTGTGTAGTACTCTGCTAGACTCTCTGGGAGTTACAGTCTCTTTATAGAGACAAAACCAACAGATGTCAAATAATTCGAGATCAATTAAATTCTAAAATTTAAATAAATAAATGCTATAAATAAGTGCTATAAATAAATGAATGAAGTAATAGAGAAGACTTCATAGAGGATTCAGAGCTTGAGCTGAATGTTGGCTATTGGTGAGAATTTTGATAGATGGAGAGAAGGAGAAAGAACCTTGTATATCAGGGCAATAACAAGAGCAAAATCTTGGAGGCAGGAATTAGCGTAGCTTGTGTAGAAAACAATGAGAAAATCAGGTTAACTGGAATAGAATGTTAGGGACAGAGTGAAACTATAGACTAGATTTGTGGTCAAGAGTCAGCATTTGAAAGATCTTGAAAACAACGCAGAAGAGTTTGGTCTTGATATGGTAAGCAATAGGGATTCTTTACAGGTAGAGTTTTGGAAAGGTAAGTCTATAAATATTAATTAAATAGACTAGAAAAAGAGAGAGACTGAAGAAGGGAGACTAGTTATGAGAAATGATGAGGGCCTGAACTAATGTAATACCATTAGACTATTAAAGAATAGTGATACTCTGAGAATTGGGAAAGGAAAGAAAAGACAGTGCTTTCTTTGTAGATTTTGGAAATGGTGAGTAGATAATAAAAGAATTCCCAAATACCAAGAATTCAACAAGAAGCTAGATTGAGACATTTAGAGTTCCTAGTTCTAAAATGATCATATTCCCAAATATAGGTAATTCAAAGTAAACATAATTCTAAAATATAAAATAAGTTTTAGCAAACCCCAAAAGATATTTTTCTCATGGCTAGTTCTATGCTTTAAAAAGATTCATCAAGATTTATAGATATCTCTGCATTGTTAATGCCATAAACACATGCTTTGTCTGCCTGTTAAGCATTCCAGCAATGCTAGGAAAATTAGCTAACAAAACAAAACTCTCATGGTGATTTAGAGTATACAAAATCCATTTTACAAACATCATCTCATTTGATCAAACAATATTGTGAATTTGCTTATACTCATTTTATAGGAAAGCACAGAATTATTAAATGACTTGTCAAAGACCTTTAGATCAGGGACAGGTCATCTTAATTCTCTGAGCCTCAGTTTCATCATCGATGAAATAGATTAATAATAATGCTCTCAGAAGGTAGCTGCAAAAATTAAATGAGATGAGGTATGTCTAAGTATCTAGCATATACACATACACACCACACTCAACAATATTTATTGAATTGATTCAATAAATACTCAAAAGTATTTATTGAAGTGACATCTTTATGAGATCACCAGGTTCTTAGAAAATTTCTCTTAACCATGCCTTAATTCTAATTATTTTGCAGCAAGTATCCCAATTTTAAAAAGGATGCCAAAAAGAACCAGAGACTTAAGAGAGTATAGACAACAGGCATGCACTAAAACTTGTTAACTTGAAAAAGGGGTGTATTCGAGATTCTGAATGTTTTCATCAAAGTCAAAGTCTGGAGGAAACACGCACACACACAAACACACTCATCAACCCTTCAGCACAACCGATGGGAATACTAAAGGTATACATATATCTCCATACATGAATTTGAGAACACTGCACATTGCCATGGATGATTTATGAGGCCCTTTCACTAAGAGGGATAAATGTCTTATTAGGACTACTGAGAATAAGACTCATAACTCAAAAATATGCCATTTGTACCTTTAAAAATATGTCACTGTCAAAGTTCCTCATCTTCTCCTGGGATCTGTGGCATACTGCAGAATGTCTTAAATGTGAAAAATACTTGATATACATTTTGGTGACAATTCAGTAATTCAAATACTGGTGAAGTGCCGGGCAATTGTATCTAGTCTAGAGCTCTACTTATTTTTCATCAACTAAGGTCAAGATCAGAGGACATCATTTATTTATTTGTTTATTTATCTATGTAATTTTTGCTCATTTATTTATTTATTTATTTTTTAAGAGCAGAGAGTAACACAGATTTTTTTTTTGTACAACCTCTGCTTCCTAAGAATGTTTCAAACTACCTCTGTGAAGTGTTACTGATGAGAGGGCCTAAGTGGACAAGTGAATAAAACCTCAGTGGGTTCTGATTATGCCTCTTAATTATTCAGAGTAGTCAACAGAACCTGGCTAATCTTCATCATTCTCATCTTCAGAGACAGTTAGTCTTCTTCAAGCTTAGTGGCTTAGTTTTACAGCACAGCAAATTTAAGCAAACCAAAGTTATGCTAAGGACTGAGACTCCTTAGATATCATTAATTTCTTGGAGCACCCTATGACATGATTATTATTTACTCTGGAGTCTCATAAATAATTGAAGCCTAACTACATTGGCTGAAATAAATTAACAAAATATCACAAGCTAGTTCCCTCATGTGTAAAAAATGGATAATAATAAATATCTTCCCTTGCCTATCTCACATAGTCCCTCCCCACAAGTCCAAGGATTAATGAAGAAAACATCTGTGAAATTGTTTTGTATGCTATAACGTGAAGAGTTATTGTGAGGTTGGTGATAGTGATTCCAGGTCTTTATTTCATCATACATTTTCTTTACTTATTGATTTTAAAAAGTCAGCTTTATATCAGTGGGTTTCTTACTTACCAGAATTATCTGAAGAAAGCCATCTGGAATGTATCCTTACAAGTTTAGCTTTTCACCCTGGATATACCAGAGGCAAAAATTCATACCATGGATAGTGTAACTATCAGTGAAGATATTTCCCTTACACAGAATTGCAAAGAATGAAATTTGGTTAATTAAGGCCTTGGGAATTGGCTTCCTATTACTAATACATTAATTTCCCTTAAGCATGTTAAAGGCCCACGAAATAGCGGAGAATACTATTTTATAAAGCAATGTTTCTGTACTTTGCTTTAAAAAATAACAATATAGGAAACACTTAGCTAGGCAGATCAAGAGGATGACAGTTGCTATATACTAATTCATATTATAATAGATTGACTTAAATAAAATTTCTCCTAGGGCATTTAACTCTTCATTCATTCCTTTATTCAACAAATATTTATTAAATACCAGTTATGCATCAGGCACTCTGCTAGATGATCAGATAAATTTTAATGTACAGGCACACTCCTTATTCCTAGGATTCAACAGTATGAATGTTTCTGTATTTTTGGAATGCCAGTTTGTGAGAAGGGAGAAATTTGTGATTGGTGAAAGGATAGAGGTAGAAAATGGTAGGATTTGAGGCAGGGGCCAGATCACAAAGGCCTTAGTGATGGAGACCAACTGAATGTTTTCTGTAGTAGAGTGATGTGATTAGATGTGCATTTTAGAAAGAGCATGGTGTCATCTTCCTTTTTCTCTGAAAGTCTGCCTATTAAAGGGGCACAACAGCAGAGGAAGGGGACATGGAAACATATGATGAAAAACATTTTCTGATTGATTTGAAGACAGATAAACAGGAGATGTTTATTTTTTTCAGTGACCCCTGAAAGAAGAACACAAATCAATGTGATTGAAGAGATTCTGAGCTATGTGTATTTGACAGAACATTTCCACAGGCTGCAGGGAGGAGAGTTGGGGGGATGAGCAAGCGTGCGGGTTGGGTGGGGGGGTGGGGTTAAGGCAAGTCTTCATGCTGTCCCAAGTTAAGTAGGTCATATGATGTAGTTGCCTAGGACAGTGCCAATTTATGCCAATTGTCCCAGCATAATTATTAGTAACAACATCTTTCATTCTCAAGTTTTCCATTTTGAATGATAACTTTTATAGCCACCCTACCGAAAGGTAGGCTTGACTAACAAAATATTCAAATATTCATCACCTTGGAAGTCATTTAAAAAAGAACTATCTTGGAGATTCCAGTTGTTGATCTAGACAGAGCAAAGTGAAATATCCTCTACACTTACTCCACTGTAGGACAGAAATTCCCCAAAAGAGAAAAACATGAGATGACTAATGCAATGTTTGTCAAACCTATGGCTGTTTAGCCTCTAGTTCCTACCCTGAAATCATTGAGCACAATCACCTTAGGAAACTTCTCCAAGATATTCACAACTCCTAAATGGTGTTTGCCTAACAACTATCCATAATGAAGTTCAAGTCATCACAACGGTAGCATTTGGCAATTAAAGAGAGGGATTCAATTGAACTGTCTTTTAGGGAAAATGGCAATTTAATGCCTATGCCCAGATCCTGGCTGTAGAAGAAAGTGAGGAGGCCAAGAAACGGCAATAACTTAAAAAATATATATTTTAAAGGTTATCTGTAGACTGGGCCAGTAAGTGCCAACCGGTGGGTTGGTACTCAAATTATACTTTGATTCTAAAGATAGAGTCCAACTCAATCTGGTGATCTACTTTATGTCAAAAAACATTTAAAATTATGAATAAAATATTCTATAAATTGCCAATAGTAACAAAACAGCACTATCAAGCAAATGGTATATCTTGGAATCCACACTCGAAATGGAGTGGGAAGGTACAAAATAATCTTCTACCAAAACTAAGTAGGAGGAAAATCATTCCTGTGAGCATATTTTTAAGACACATTAAAATTAAAACATAATAATTTATGCTGATAATATATCATGCTAGGAATTCCTTTGCAGTCAATTATTTATAATGAGAAATACAAGCCTGCAACTCAAGTTGCAAATTTCAATTGACTCTAATAAGGAACTAATTCCAAAGATTAGTACCCCTTTTATGTAATAAGACACAAAGCAAATCAAGACAAAATGATAACAAGATGCAATCAGGATGAATTAAATAAAGCTAAATTGGGAATAAGAGAGATACTCTACACAAAAACCTCTGATAAATCTAGACACAAGAAAATGCAGACTTTGTCCTAAGCAAAGGGTGGTTTCAAGAGCAAAATAGTCATTGGCTACAAGATTGAGAGATGCAAGCCTTCCACTATTTTCAGTGGTAAATGAGACTGAATTGGTCTCCTTATAGACTATGGCTATTTCTCTCTCTTTCCTTTTTCTTTTCCAATGGTAAAACTGTTTTGTTCTTATAACATGGGGAAGTTAAGCTGGAAATTATAAAGACCTCTAAACTAATAAGCACAAAGTTGCTAAATTTTTTTTTACACTGTTTGCAGAAAATCTGTGCTCACAATACATTTTTGTCTTGTTGATATTAACTTCGAGTTATTATTAGTGAAAAGAATCTTTTTGTTTTGGTAAAGTTTTTGTTTTGATCCAAAACTTCTTGTGATATTTATCAATATGAGTATGTATATTCCAAATGCTTTGTTTAGGCAAGCAAAATTAGAGCAGCGGACATGGTCAGAGTTACTAATTTACGCTTTTATAGAATGGCTTGTTTTCTTCAATTACCCATTTTCTAGAGACTCAAAGCAAAATATAAACCAATCACTTTCTGTTTTGTAAATTAACCTAGATTGTTTTCTAAGCTGAAGAGGTCTTAATTTTTTTAAGTATATTGCAAATGCCAAGTCCTTTTTTCCCTAATTTGCAAAGAGATTTTTATTAAATTAAATGTCATGATAAAATAATTATACACTGTAACTACATTTTAATTTACAGTTCAATTTTATATGTTCATAGTAAGAAAATGGTCTTGATTACTGCGATTGCATAAATAAAATAAAACAGAACTGTCCATTCATAATCATTAAGTTAGATACATTTTTACAGAAAATGCACACAGTGAAAGTTGTGATGAAAGATACACAGGTGAGAAGGTTAACAAGTAGGTACACAATTTCTGATTACAAATCCAAAACAGCATCAAAAAGAATATTCTTTATAATGAATTTTGAGTCATTCTATGCCTTTGCAAATGATCTGAGATCCATGGTGTTAAAAAACATTATATGAGTGAGTGTATGCACATATACAGTTATATATATATCATCTACTCTGAACCTTGAAAGGATGGTAGACTTGAAAACTAGAAAGAACCATCAAGACCATGTTGTTTTTCCTGTCTCTTTCTCCCAAGTTCCCATTTCGTAGACAAGATAACTGAGGCACAAAGAGGTAAAACACGTTCATTAAGGGTAGTGGCAGAGCCAGGTTGATAACTCATGTCTCCTAAATCTCACTTTCACTATATGATCATATGGACAGGATTAAATTTAGTAGTGCTAGGGAAACGTCCTAGTGTGTTAATCTACAGCAAGACTGTGTACGTATCTTTCACCTTCAAATCAGTATTTCCCAAACTAGAGTTTTTAGAGGGCAGAACTTTTCTATGAAAATATTTGTGTGTGTCTTTCAACTTTTCTATTTCAACTAAAGTAAATCAACAAAGTGTGCTTTGAATATTCTAGGTGATCACCTCATAACTGGGTACTGTCACATGGTTTAAGTGCCAACTTTTATATATTTGTTTATGATTATATTGGCACCAACTAGTACTATGCAGAACTGTTACATATAAATGTATATAAATGATGCCTTCACGTCAAATGAGAACCAAAGGACATCATGGTGCACTGCAGTCCAAATAATAAAGAGTGGTAGAGAAATTGAAGCACCTCACAGCACACAGTAACCCAGCCACGTGTAACTCAACAGAACCTGCACTTATCAGTCAGTATATAGTCATATTTCAAGTAGTTATTTTATTTCAGTAAAACCTGATTAACATGACTTTTATCAGTTTTGTGGTTTCATTTGTAATTCTATTTTTGAATAAAAGTTATATATCTAAGGATTTAAAACTAATGCAATATCTGTCTGGAATTTTATAAAAAGCAAATAAACATAATTTAAGACCACAGTAGGGGTCCACAGGAAATTTCCTTCCTTTGAAGATATAATTTGTTAACTGTCATGAATGGGACTACATCCTACTTGGTTTCATATTGGAGTGGGGTCTGAGAATGCAGGGGAATATCCTAGTTTGGGACAAGTTAAATCTGAGGTTGAATCTTATCGCAATACTAACATCATGGGGAAAGAGACAGGAAATGTCTACATGTTGTAAGCCTTTGCTCCTTCTTGTAAATTAAGGATAACAACTACCAATCTTACAAGGTTGTTGTGAGGTAATCTATGTAAAAACACTTGGAAAATAAAATGTGAGCTCCATAAGGGTAGACTTCTGTCTGTCTTATTCATTGCTATATCACTTTCTAGAATAATATCTGGCCCACGGTAGGCACTCAATAAATAGAGATACTGAGTAAAGTTCCTGGCACATGATGGGTGCTTAGTAAATGATAACTACTATTATTATTTATACCCTTTTCCCTCTGTGCCTATTGCATGTGTATTAACTCTGAACAATGAAATGGAACCAGAGAATTCTCAGCACAGCTTCAGAGCAGGAGATGGTGTTCTGTACTGTCAAGTCAATAAAGAAGCCAATCAAAATGAAAAGGACCTTTGTATGTTGGCTGTCTGTAAGTCTCTAATTGCATTATCATTCATCTTCTAAAAAGTGTTTTCTCTCTTTGACTAGAAAAGGTAAATACTAAAATCAGGCCTAGGGAAATTCCATTGCGGACATTATAATGAACTTAAGACAGAATAACTATACTTCTTTGCTTTGGAGTGGAGAGAGCTATGGAACAGGGAGTTCTGAAACTGGATTAAAATGTTGTCTCTGTCAACTTGGCCAGTTCCTTATCCCACTTTGGTCCTCAGTTTCCTCACCTTCTCACAGGAGGAAACCACATGTCACGTCCTCATTTCAAGCCACTTGTTATATGAAAAAAAGTTTACCTTTAAGCTCTCAAACTCTGAAACTGTGTCTAACTACAATTTCCTATCTTTCTACCCCCCTTATTCTCCACTCTCCCTGAGCCAGAAAGGAAGCATGGTGTGGTGCATTCTTCTCAATAATTTCAGAAACAAGGGAATGTTTTACTTTTTCTTCATGTTTTCTCAAGCTTTAAAAAATATCTCCTAGATAAACTACATTTATAATATAAAATTTGCATTCCCCATTTCTATTCATTAAAGACACATATAGCTGCCAGTCAGTTTCCCATCAGCATGAGATAGCCAGTATTACCAAAATGAGTTGATATAATTTCAGGCAAAAGCAAAGAAACTTGGCATTTTAGTCAGGTTGTGTAATTTATCATGAATAAATGAATGTTCTCTGTTAGGCTCCTTTCATATATTGAAAATGACTCATAGATTCTCATTATTACCTTCACAGATCCCCCCGGGGAGAGGGTGTGGGCAGAAAACTCAGGCTGGGAATCGCAGGTATAATAGAAAGAATACTGGATTCTAATAAATGATACAGAATCTCAGAGCCTTAGTTTTGACTTTCTATTAAAAGAGGAGAACAATATCTGACATACTACCACATAGCTACCATTTTTGAGTATGTCCTATATGTCGGTCACATTACTAAGTGCTTTATACACACAATCTTATTTAAACCTTAAAACCATCTGATGATGTAGTTATTATCCCCACTTTACAAATGAGAAAACTGAGGCATAAAAGGCCAAGTGATTATCCGAGATTATACCACTTGTTAGTTGCAGAGCTGGGATATAAGCCCAGGTTTGTTTGAGTCCAAAGCCATGCTCTTAACAGCTCTGTCATACTCTCACATCCTGGAGATAAGTGATATCAAAGCATTTTGCAGATTAAGCATTATACAAACATAAGGGCCAATTGCTATTGGCATCTGTGGGGGAATTCCATTCCTATGATCCCTCCCTATGCTCCCAGTCCATCATCTCCCTTTTAGCTTCATTGTCTACCACTCCAATGTATTGGCTAACCACTTCCAAAATAAAAAGCTTCAAAGGTTGACTTTCTGTCATCTTTGCTTTGTCAATGACAAATCCTGATTAATATCCAGAATGGAGAAAGCCCACAAAAGGAACAGAGTAGTTCTCATGGCCCCTATTTCTGCCTATAAAAGTCTAATCCTTCAAAGCCACTCCCTCTATGAACCTATTAATGACACCATCCATTGATATGATAGCCCCTTCCTTTGAAACCCTACATCATTTTGTTTGTAACTCTCTCTTGAAATTACTGATATCATTCTGCTTTCTCTTATAGTTTTTTTTTCTTCTGTTACACTCTCAACCTGCACAAAATACTGTAAACTTCTTGGGGATACAAACTGTTTTACTCACTGGATTAAACCATATTGTAGCTGAAAGGGATCTCAGAGATCCCTTTCAAAGAGATCAAATCCAGCTCCTATGCCACCAAACGAGAAGTGAATCTCTAAATCACATAGCTAGTAAGTGCCAGGGCTGGGATTAGAAGGCAAGTCTCCTGACTCTAAGATCAGTGGACTGCCTTTTGAGTTTACATTCCCACAATGCCTACTGTGATGCTTTGCACATAGTAGCTATGCAAGAAATATTTGTTGAATAGAAAAGAAAATTGGAGAAAACAGTACATTTTGAGAAACTTATGTATTTTGTACTTTATTAAATGTTAGAGCATATGCTCCTAGTTTGTGAATATGTTATAAGGAATATGAGGTAAACAGCTGACTGAAATATTTATTTGGATGAAAAAATATATTTCACTAAATGTTTTACAGTTCAGATACAAAATCTGTTACAGGAAAGGCATTTTTTTTCCATTCCCTGCTTTCATCTTAACTAAGTATACTCTGTGAAAGCTGCTCATTCATTCTGTTATCACAACATGTTTTCCAAAATTTTGGATATCCAGCACAGCATGCTTTCCTCCAAATGCATTTTATCACCATATCATTTTGCTCAAATGATTGTCTTAGCACAAGGAAGCCTACGAGCCACCAAAATATTGGATTCTAATCTGTATCTCTTCCATCTTTCAGAAGTCCCCAAATTCCAAGTCTGGAAATACAAGCTGAAAGAAGTAAGTAAAATACAGCATTCTTCATAAAGTGAAAATGGTGATTCCTGTCTTCTCTCAAACCTTTACACTCTCAATTTCCATGTACAATATTTGAGTATCTTCCTTCCACCCCAAACCTCAAAGATTAGTGGTTTAACCAACATCAGCCTCCTCTCTTACTATTTCTTCTCTTTTGCTTCTCTGAAATGGGGACTATTTTGTTTTCTCAACTGACAGTTTCCAGTAAAACAAATAGAATGCCCTTTTGAAAATGAGTTAGAGTGGTCATGCCACTGCATCTATACAATGCAGATAAACTCATATCTGTGTACTTTGGAAAGACTGTTATTCAGTTTTTCTGAGGGCAAAATAGACTTGATACAGACAAATATTATTTCAGTTTGTAGTTTGTTTTTGTCAGATTTGCTTACTTCTTATAAAGTTGTTTCTCTGTGAGGAAAGCAGCCTCGTGGTCTTCAAAATTTGTCCGCAGTCTTCAAATTTAAAATTAGGTTAAACCTCAGATGCCCCAGAAAGGCAGGCTGTGTTCCCCGAGTGGAATTCTTCTGATGGAGAAGGTCATTTCAGCTGACCTACACACATAGGCTGCCCTTCTGGGAGCCTCAATATTTATATTGAGCACCTAAATGATTTCACATTAGGGCTCCTTTATCAGTGTACCCAATCTCATACTCTTCTCTAATTATTTCATGTGTGTAAATCTTGTCTGAACTACAAAGGAAAATATGTGTGAGCAGGAATTTTGCTTTATACATTTATTATATGCAACAGTGTCTAGCACAGTACTGGATACAGAGTAAGCCTTCATAAATGCTTACAGAATTGAATTTATTGATTTTTTTTCTTAACTGGCATAATTGTCAAATATCAAGAAAAAGATCATATTTACAAATGGTCATTCCAATCTGGTAAATTCATGCATTGAAAAATTGAATATTTAAGATTCTCTTGGCATTCTCTCTCTCTCTCTCTCTTTCTCTCTCTCTCTCTTTCTCACACACATACATCTAAATGTCCTAGATGGTGCTGGGGGCTTGTTAAAATAAATTACAGAACATCCATATGATAAAATTATATGTAGTAGTTTAAAACGATGATTAGATAAATATGTGTTGATATGAAATGATCTCCAAGAAATTTTGTGAAGCAGGGGGGCACAAGGTGTAGAACTTCATGTCAACTTTACCCCCATTTGTGTAAAAGGGAAAACAAAAAGATATATAGACAACATAGACACACCCTTTAAGCTTGTATAATTATAAAAATTTGGGAGAAGTTTAGACAAAAATCTGTTAAGAGTGATTGCCTCTCAGAAGCAAGACTGATGGTGTGGGGCAGGAAATAGACCTACTTTTGTTACATGCAATGTTACACTGCTTGAACATTTTATTCACTATACATATGCATTCATTTTTTTAATTAACAAAACTAATTAATAAAAATTTGATGTATTAATGTATCACATGACTAATGGCATAGCTGATTTGGTTTTTTCACTGATTGATAATCAACATACAGATTGTTCAGTAAGACAAAATTACTGCAAATTTAACAAGAATTCTCTGTAGGTTGATGTTCTAAAACAGGACATTTATAGCTTAAAAAAATTTCTTTAATCAATAATTAGTTTCCCTTGCATACATCTACTTCTATTATGCTGATATGACTTGGAGAAGAATGGTTGGAGTACTTATTTTTTTAATAATCAGACCAGGAACATCTCAGTAGCTGCTTTAGAGTAGTGATACTTTCTGAAAAAAAGAGTCTAAGGGTTTATCTTCTACCATGAAGAACAACAAAATCTCAGGTAATTTGAGAAATGCTGAGTAGCAGACTTAGAAGCACCAGAGTAAGGCAGCTCCCATTTTTCAGCTAATAGAAGTGAGAGCAGCAGAAAAAAGGATTTTCTTCAGTAAAGATTGAAAAATAGGTTAATATAAAATCTTCATGACTAGAGACAAATTTCCTATCTCTTACAGAAGGGAGAGGGAAGAATACTTGCCAGGAGAAAGAGTAAATCTCTCAAAGTAAACATGTAAACCATGACTTGGGGGAGCACTTGGCCTAATTTCTGAACACACTTTATCAACGGTCCACAAAGAGACTGTTAAGCCTGGATGTAGAGCCTTAAACTTGCTAGGACCAGCTAGCCTCAATAAGTGCACTATCTGTATGAGCTGGGACTCCTGACTTCTGAGCAGCAGCACAGGAACTTTTAGTTTTTTCTCCAGCATTGAGGCCTGGCTTCTCTAAATCATCCGAATTTCCCTGCCCAGTCCCCATGTGACTGAAGTCTTCCTAGAAAGCTGGGTGGAGTGAATAGCAAAACTGGAATGTTAGATTGGAGCCAAGCTACACAGCCCACATGCAGATCTTGTCTAGTTAAGAAGTAATTATTACGTGCTTACTGTACTAGATGTTGGGGGTGGGGGATGACCACAAAAGAAGTAGAAGACATGAGGCTTGGTTTCAAAAAGCTTATGAAACAGTTGGCAAGACAAGACTTGTGTATATGAACTAGAGAATAAGTCATTATGTAACCAAGTGCTAGGTTATAAAGAACAGATTACAAATGTCATAGTTCAAATCATTGGCGATGAACTTCAACAAACTGAGCTAGCTTCTAATATCTCGTAAACGAAGGCAGATGTCAGTTACCTCAAAAGCAAGTAATGTGGTAATAAATAGTCAATATATTTCCTTTGAACAAGTTGACTAGTTCCCAGAATGTCAAGTTTAGTTTTGAGTAATTGAAAGGGATCAAGATATGCCACCCCAAAATATGCTACTTTGGTATATTGATTATTTTGAGCTGAAGGCAACTGAGAAACAGTAGACAGAGGACGAGCTCTCTGCCCTCCCTCTTCCTGCCTAACCCACTGTATAAATTTCCTTTTGTAAAGGTCTCCTCCTGCTGCACCCCCCCATACCAGGAAGAGGAGAATGATTCTTATCACCAGAGACAACTTGAGTCTGCCTAATAAACATTACTAAATAATCCTTATCTACCACACATTTCCTAGTCACCTTCCCTTTCCCTTTACTGACCCCAGGGGCCCAAACTCTCTTTTTTCTTTGTCTAGTCACCTCTTCACAATTTATTGCCCTCTGTTAAAATGGTATATAAGTCCCCAGGTCTAACTGCCTCTTTGGGTTTTCACTTCTTTTTTGTAAAGCCCCAATGCATGTAAACATATCAATAAAATTTATATGCATTTTCTCCTGTTAATCTGTCCTTTGTCAGTGCAATTTGCAGGCCATAGTGACCAAATTTAAGAAGATAGAAGAAAATATTTTTCTCTCCTACATAATGAATGATGACTTTTCCCTTTCTTTGAAATACTCTGAGAAATACAGCAAGTGCAAGTTGTTCTTTAGGCCATTTGGCACAAACCTGATTGCCCTTTGGGGCTCCGACCCTGTCAGGATGGAGGAGTTTTTCAGGCAGTATGCCTTGAATGACTTACCAGGCCTCCTCTCACTCTATATTCTAATAATGACTGATATAGTAAGAGGAAGCATTAGGAATCTCACCTCTATAAATTAAATTAATTTTAGAAGAGGTAAAAAGCTAATTTGACACCAAATAAATGAGATCTTTGAAATTTGGCAAATTATTTAAAGGTAAAGACAGCATAGAAACTGTTTCTGCAACAGGTAGAACGCAATGAAAGGTTGATGCAACTGTTTGTATGATTCAGCACTATAAGCCCTAACAAGAGCAACAAAAACTGGCTCTAATTAACCCTCAAGGAAACTAAATTCTTATTAAGATGCGATTTAGTGTTCACTCTATATATTTTATTCTCTTATAAGTGCTAATATCTGGAATATGAGTATATTACAGCATCTTCAGTGGGGTCCCCCAAGATGACGAAGGGCCTGAAAATCATGCCCAATATAAAGATCCATTGAAGGAGCTGGGGTTGGAGTGTAGGGAAGAACATGATCATTCTCTTCAGATATTAAGGGGATTAATGTGTAGAAAATGAAGTAAATTTATTCTCTGTGGCCCCAAAGAGTAGAACTAAATCTAATGGGTAGTAGTTGTAAGGACACAGATTTAAGCTTATTAAAGAGGTCTTTTTAATAGCTAAGCAAAAAGGTCAGGTTGTGACTTAAGAGATAATGAGTTCTCTGTTGTTGGAGACATTCGAATTGTAGACTTAGAATCCCCTGACAATGATGTTATAGAGCAAATTCCAACACAGGAAACCTGAAAATGAAGGAATTTATGTGAAGCATCAAGGTTTGGGGGGATATCCTAAATTTGGTACCAAACTACTATACCTTCCTCATCTACATCCATTTCCTGAACAACCATCTCAGATATTATCAAATGAGGACCATAAGGATTTAAAAATATCTCTGTCTATATTAGAATATTTCAATCCTAATCACCAGTTTATTAAGCAGAAAATTAGAATGGCATATTTGGACATATTTTCCACACCAAGCATTGAAACAAAAGGTGTTTATGCCCATCTCTCAGTTTACTAGAAAACTAACTGGAAACTTCGCTCCCTGAGCAGTCTGTCTTCATTGCATTAAAATAAGGAAAAACAACAAATAATATTGATGTATCATCATTACTATAAAAATCATATTCTAAACATATCTATCTACCTACCTACCTACCTATCTGAGAAAATTGACTGGAAGAATACATACTAAATATTAATTCTGGCTGACTCGGGATGGTGTGTCTACAAATGGTTATTATTTTTTTGTTGCTTATATTTATCTTCTAATTTTCCTAAAATAAACACTTATTTCCTGCTAAATAATCTGGGTTTCCACATTTACATGCTATAGGAGTCAGACTGGCAATGTAAAGAATGGGCCAAGGGTGTAAGACAATAGAGAAGAGTAGTGACTTGTATAACCTGGAGAATATATTCTCTTTTGAAAGGAGGTGGCTGCTACTCAGCTCTAGCTGTGATTGATATCAAGGAATTGAAAAGAATCTGGAAATACAGACTTTTATGTAATTTTTAAATGTTTAAATGTTGGCAACTAAGATAAATTTGAAATACTGGAGTTCAAATAAAACAGATATGTGGGCCTGCATCTGGTCAATTTACCACTTTTAAAATCAATAGACACATTGCAAATCTAAAAAAAAAATTATCAGTTCATGGTTCTGTAGCCAGTCTCACAGCAAACACCTAGACTCTCAATAAGAGACTTAAATTTTCATTGAAAAAAATACAGTGACATAGTGTGATCAACAAACACAAACTTTCTGAACAATTAAGAATGGGTTGCTGAGGGTGTCATGAGATTGGCATGTGTGACAGAGAGGAAACAATGGGAAGTTCTTCGGTACTTGGGTTTCCTAGGGAAATTTGGCATGTCTTGGGAAAGTGTAAGGGGTAAGAGAGAAATCACGTGGGCTGGAATCCAGGAATAGGGAGAACAGTTCAAGCTCCAGGTATGTGCTCACTGGATGAAGAGGAGTTGATTGCCCGAGAGAAGTATTATGAATACAAGGGCAAGCAAAAAGTGAGGAATAATGACTGGGTACCATGTGGCTTTTGGAAAGTATTTCTGGTAAAGAGAATTATTTCAACTGCAGAATCATATACTGGAGACACTCATATTCATATTCAGATTCATCAAATCATCTAAGTAAGAGTTGTTTGCCAGTTGGATTCTATTATTCTTCCCGATATAATCACCTCTGGTGTTAAAGTGGCAAGGTTTAAAATTGAAAACAAAGTCATTTTCTAATAAAATCTCACTCCATAAGCATTCATTTATTGTAACTCCTCAAGAGAAATGTATTACTGGTATTTATTTTCATTGAAAAGTCAAAGGAATAGTCATGGTCCATATATTGTCATTTTCCAAAAGCCAGACATAGTAGACCACTAGAAAAAGCCTTGATTCATTTACTATAAAAGGTTAATATTGATTGCAGCAGAGGTCAGTCTTGGGTCCCTCTGGCTGCTAAATTTTCCACTGAGGAGGTTATGTGGCAGCAGCATACAGCTGTCCTTAAGAGCAGTGACACTGAAGTCAGGCAAATTTGGGTTTGAATCCTAGTTGGAGCTAGTGACTTACTGAGCAGGTCAATTAACCCCTTTGTTTCTCAGTTTCTTATCTATAAAATGAGGAGGAGAATAATAGTGCCTATTTCATAAGTTTGCTGTGGGGATCAAAAGTGAAGAAATTAGAATAGTGCCTGGCAATATACATATAACGACAATGATGTTTTTTTTCCTCTTATTCCCACCCCCATTAAAACTGACTGACTAAATTTTCATTTCCCTGAGGGCATTTCTCTCCACTTGGAACGGGTTAATAGCATGCCTATGTGTGTGCATACATATTCAAAAAGCCTTTAAAAGTTAATGTTAATGATAGAATTGTTTGCCAGGCCTGTGGAAAAGACCTTTCAGTTCAAGGAGGTCTTTTGGTGTCCTTCAAGGCATTTCTAACCAGGTATGCCCAATTGGCTTAAAAGTTGGCTTGGGCCTATGGGAATAATTAACAATCACACTGAAACAATTATGATGATAATTATACTAATAAACTACTACAACTAATAAAGTCATTATTGGTAATAATAACAGTGGATAATTGACAATGAGCACTCACTATGGATAAGACACTGTACTAAAGACTTTACATGGATTGTCTCATTTAAAGCTTACAATAACTAAACTTATGAGGTTGATACAGCTAAGAACTCCAAATAAGGAAATTAAACTTCAGCAAGACTAAGCAACATCCCCAAAAGCATGTATCTAGTATCACAGGCTCGGATTACATACAAGATTATTCCTTCTTTAAAGCTTATGATCTTATTAGTATCATTAGTTTTGCAGATAATTAAACTTAATGGAAAATGCAACAGACTAGGAGTCAGCCTTACTAACTACCTATATGACCTTAGGCAAGTTACTTAACTTCTCTGAGCCTCATTTTTCCTAACTATAAAAATGGAAATAATAACAGTGAAGGATTATAGTAAGAACTAAACTCAGTAAATTCCGACTATTGCTATTATCATTATTGTATTGACCGTCCTCTTTCATGGAGTCTCAGGATCATGAGCAGGGGGATCATTACTCATCGGGAAGGGCTGAAGATGGAGATAGGAAAAAGGTAGACCAGTCATATATATGGGGCCTAAACCATGTCACAAGTTGTTAATTCTCTTAACAGTATTTCTAAAATCAGTTTTATTCCTAATAATTTAGTGATGAAAAAGTTCTGGTTAATTGAGATTCACAATACTTTGGATATTGATTAATCAAGATTTTACTAATGAAGGGGATCAGAATACACCACCCCAAAACATAAAAATTGGGCATAAGGATTATTTTGAGCTGAAAACAATTAAGAAACAGCAGACACAGGAGGAACTCTCTGCCCTTACTCTTTTTGCCTACAAGTATACTATCCCTTTGTGAAGGTGTGCTTGCTCCCCTCTCCCATACCAGGAGGAAGAGAACAACACTTGCCACAGAAGATGGAATGTCAGTAACAAGATGAGTCTGCATAAACAAACCTTACTAAAAAATAACCCGTATCTTCCATTGGCTTCCTTATATTTACCTTCCCACAATTTATTGCTCCTAGAAGCCCAAATCCCTTTTCCTCTGTCTTGTCACTTCTCCACAATGTATCACCCTTTGTTAAAGTGGCGTATAGGTTCTCAAGCCAAACCACTTCTTTGGGTTTTCACTTCTCTGTTAAATTCCCATGTACGTGCAAAATAGACCTTTTCTCCTGTTAATCTGTCTTCTGTGAGACAAAAAAAAATTTAATTCGCAAGTCTCAGGCACTGAACATAAGAGAGTAGAGGAAAAGTTTTTCCTTCCCTATACTTATTTGGTGGCATTTGAACACAAAGCCATTAGCCTGAAGGGAAATAAAATCCTACAGATCCTGATATTGATTTAGTCCTGACTTTCATGGCTTTAACTAATCCTGAACAAAATAACTGACTGATTCAGTGCCATAGATCAAATTGATTATTGCCTTAAATAAAATATTTTGGTTTTGTTTATTACTGATAACCTGCTTGCTTCCACAAAATATTTGCTGGAGAGCTGGGATTGGGAGGCACAAGTAGTATTTTAGTGAAACAACAGGACTGTTTATTCAGAATATTTTCCTCCACTGATGACACTGTATAGTCGTTTATTGTTGAAGATAAAACCTATTGTCTCTTGGGAGGTAGAGGTTGCAAAAGTTCCTACCCCCTCAGACTGTAAAGGAAAAAAAAAAAGCTAGATTCCCATGTGGTCTGTAATAGTGAAAAGTTGTAAAATATGTTTTAAAACTTTTTTATTTTAATTGAGAGAATTATATAATTCCATCAGTCTCCTACATGATAAAATGTATTAATTTGGAATAAAAGTGATCTCTTCCTCTTAAATTAAATGGAACTCTTGAACAGGAGCTGTGGGTTTTAACACACTGAATTGTAAAGCAAAAATCACCTATCCACCTTCACATTTTCAAGGATTACAGTGAAGACTGGAGAAAGACGAAAATGCTACAGCAGGGAAACCACTCTGTTTCACATTTGCTAAAGTAAAGACTAGTATATGTGTTAATTATAAGTTGAAAAGCTTTAAAGACATTCTGAAGATCAATGAGAATCTTCCATAATTGTTTTTTAACAGATGATTATGTGTCTGGTGATAAAGGAATACAGCAAATGACATTATTGTTTAGCAGTCAGTAGAGTAATTACATACTCAGTAAAAGCCTGGTGTTCAAAGTGCAAAAGCGTGGATGGATAACATCTAAAAGGAAGCCCCATGTGGAGGGTGACAGACCCTACTCCAAAAGCTTGCTACATTCAAGGATCTAGCAAGCCAAGGCACGGTTCTGCAAATGAGGAATGATCTAGGGACCTTAAACAGTCACATAGCCTATTTCTCCTGCTTCTACATAGAACTGCAGTTAAGCTATCTATGAGAAGTGAAAAGTTCCATGGAAACTAGTTCCTCAGCTTCCCTTGGAGACCTATCAAAGAGCAAGATCTGAGGGATGGTTTGAGGCAGAACTTAGTGGCCTAAAACAATACAAGTTGGCAATGTTGTTTACTTAGATCAAGGCACAACTTAGCTGGATCCGCTGCTCCCAGGTCTCACTGGGCTGCAATTCAGGTGTTGGCTGGTGCTGTAGCCCCATCAGACGTTTGACCAGGAAAATCTCTCTTTCCAAGGTCATTCTTGTTAGAAGAATTTATCCACATGTGGTTGTAGGACTGAGGTGCCATTTTCTTGAAGGCTGTCAGTTAGGGGCCACTCTGTTTTAGAGGATGCAAGCTGTTCCCTGCCATGTAGCCCTTTCCATAGGCCCTCTGACAACATGGCTGCTGACTTCTTCAAAGCCAGCAATGGAGAGAGTCTCCTACTCCAGTTGGCTAACA
Organism: Tapirus indicus; assembly: GCA_031878705.1. Classification (NCBI taxonomy): domain Eukaryota; kingdom Metazoa; phylum Chordata; class Mammalia; order Perissodactyla; family Tapiridae; genus Tapirus; species Tapirus indicus. Next base: position 88,469,442 of record CM062942.1, on the reverse strand, counting down.
TAGAATCTTATATAACAATGGGATACCAGAATATCAATCCATCACCTTTGCTATATTCTATTGATTAGAAGTAAGTCATGGCTGTGCCCACACTCCAGAGGAGGGAATTACACAGAGGCATGAGTGTTATTATGTGGGCAATCATTGGGGTTCTCCTCAGAATCTGTCTGCCACAGAGAGGGCAAAATTTCTCTCCTGTCTCTCCTGAACCTTATATCTTATGGAAATTACATATCAAACAACTGATTATTTCCTGGGCTCTTTCAATTGTTTCTAGAAACCTCAGAACTAACTGTGTGTGGCCTCCCTCTAGCTAACTGTACAGGAACTTATTGCATGCAGTTTAGGCAGTTTTACCCTAACTTCATCATATTTTATTGCTCCTACTGTTAATATTTCTTCCTAAGTTCCTCTATTACTTTTTATCTTATGTAGTATATACATAGCTCTGTAAGTCTGTTTCAACTCCTTTTTGGGATAGACAGGACATAAATATGTACATAAATAAAGAATTGAATGAATGCACCAATCAATCCTCCCTAGGATGCCACTTTCAGACTGACTCACCTTAACATCAAGTTCACACTTGTCTCTAGGACTGTGTTATTCATGCAAATGACTCAGAAAATGTCAGTAAAGCTAGATTTTTAGAGTTATTTCCCCCTTGTATCAAAACACTGTTTAGCTTGAAAATAAAATGGAAATTAATTCTGTTCTGAAATTGTTCATCTCAACTTTTTCTTTATTTTTCTAAACCTCTCACCTGTTGACTGAATACAACCACACTCCTGCCTCCTGCCACCCCTAAACAATTCTCATGTCACCAGAGGCTACATTCTCTCTTGACTGATTTTTTAATTTGTACCTACCTCCTAAAGGGAAGGGAAGAACTCAGTCCTCAGAAGGCTATTCCACTGCTCCTTATAAAAACCCTGCATGGAACTGATAAAGATAGTCATTAAATAGCCCATCTCATTTATTTCTTCTTGATGAGTTGGCTCCAAACATTTTAATCTTTTCCCATTGGTCCTGTTATCTAACAATTTTATCTTATGCCAAATCTGCTCTAGTGGGAAATACATAGCCAACTTTGGGAAAGGGCTTTTAATTCTTTTATATCAACGATGAGTCATTTGGCAAAATATTATAATAACATTAATTATATTTTGGTGTTCCTCTAATATGCCAGGAAAGCTCCTGCCTCCAGGTCTTCACACTTGCTGTTCCCTCTGCCTATAACACTCTTCTTCAGCATATCGGTGTGGCTCACTTCTCTTCCTCCAGATCTCTGGTCATATATCATCTCATGGAAAAGACCCTCCTGGCCACCCTATCTAAAATATCAACCCTCTCTCCAACCCTACCCCATTTTCAATCCCCTTTACTAGGCTTTAATTTTTTTCCAGAGCACTGATCACTGTCTTGAGATATTATATATTTAACAATTTATTTGTGACTCACCCATCTCCCTGTTCTAGAATATAAACTCTATGAGGACAAAGACTTTGCCTTATCTTTCACCATCTAGAACAGTCCCTAGCACAAAATAAGACTCAACATATACCTCTTATAATAATGGATGGATATTTGTTATAATAAAGGATTTGTTATAATAAAAGATCTACAATCTTTATTATAGACGGTGGGCAATAAATGATGAATAAAGTCAATCGAATTGACATAGGATATAGAGCCTGAAGCCTGGAAGAAATCAAGTCAAGACTCACTCCTTTGGGCTCACCAGTACTCTCTCTGGTCTCAAATAATATTTCTGCTAGCCTCCTTTGTGAAAATTGTAGACACTGATGTAGAGAGGCAACCACTTACTCCAGGTTGCTAAGGTGATAAATAATCACTAAGCATCAACCACGTGCCCAGTGATGTACAAAGGACTATAGAAGATATAAAAAAGGTGGCTTAAAAATCACAGACTTTGGGAGTCAAAGAGACCTAGATTCTAATCTCACCTCTGACAGATTCTAATCTCACTCTGTCACATTCTAGCTATGTGACCTTGGACAAGTTTATTGCATTGTCTGAGTTTCAGTTACCTCATCCATAAAATACGGACAATACTACCTTTCCACCAGTTTGTTATGAGAAATAAATGCTTTATTCCACAGAGAGAGTGAGAAAGTTTGACATAATCTTGTCAACCAATAACCAGTACTAATAATATTACTACTAATAATGAATGCATTATTTTTATTATAAAATAATAGTCCTGAGACAACTTGAGATTAACACAATAAAGTATGGTACCAAGAACCTTAATGTCTCCTATAGACTCACTGCAACCTACCCCCACCATTTTCAGGCATATTTCTCAGTTTTCAGTCACGTAAACATCATGTAACAGACAGAGAGGTCTTTGGAGACAAAAGACTTGGGTTTGAGTGCCAGTTCTACCACATACTTCATGGGTGACTTTGGGCAATGCATAACCATGCTGCGATCCATTTTTCTCATTTATGAAATGGAAATAACCTCAAAGGGTTACAGTAATGATTAAATGCGATGCTACATTATGAAAATTCCCAGCATAGCATAGACCTTTAAAAAGTAGGAATTCAACAAAAGTAAGCTGAATTAAAACCCAAATTTAAAAAAAAATTGCTGTCTCCAGAATACAACTTGTCCATTCCCATATCACTCCTCACACAAAAGTACTTATCTGTCAATCCTCTACACTTATCCAGTCTCCAAAGGCCAGTTCAAGTTGTAAGGCCTTGTAGTAAATGCTTTGGTTCTCTGCCCAGAGCAGACTTTTAAGAGTCAATGCACCCATTCCCCAGCTGCTGGGACTATCAGACTGCTGACCTTTAAAGCTAGACCCACGGTGGGAGTTGCCCTTAACTACAAGAAGCTGCCCTGACCAAGGTTAACACCCTTGCAGAGAGTGGTCCATGGCCAAAGACTGTATGATGCAGGGATTTAAAAGCCCAGCCTCCATGTCTCAATTTGGAATAACTTTGAAGGCCCATCCAAGCTCCAGATCTCTCTGTAAGATCTCCTGAGAACATTTAGCAACCACATTATGCTTCAACTTTGCCCTCTGCCCAATCTTGCCTTTTGCCTTTCTTCCTTAAAGATGTATCTTCCAAGAGTACTCCCAAATAAACCTTAAGCATGCAACTCCTTATTTAAGAATCTGTTTCTAGGGAACCCAAACTAAGACACCTCCAGAAGGTTTTTTAGACCGTGGGAGCTTGTAAGAGATCTTACTCCTCTGAAGTCCCATACTCATTTATCAATGTAATATATTCTGCCTTATATGATGAGCTGTATTTCCAGGTATGTATACTACATCTCCCCAGCTAGATTTGAGGTTCTTTGAGGTCAGAAACACAGTTTCAAACTTTTTCAATTGACACATAGTAGGGAAACACAAACGTAACACAAAGTAGATGTTCAATGAAGATTCTGGATTTTTTTTATTGGTTTGCTAACCATAATATTAAAATAGCAACTTATTTTCATGATTTAAAAAATCAGACTGAGTTTGTCATTAATGTAAGTTTGTTTTCTTCTAGATAACCAATCACAGCATACTGACATAAAATAAATGAGATTTTGAAAGAAAAATGACTATGTGGAAATAAAGCACATAAGATCATATGGTAGATCTATTTTTAAATTTTGAGGAACCTACACTTTTTTCCATAATGGTTGTACCAATTTATATTCCCACCAACAGCACACAAGGGTTCCCTTTTCTCCACACCCTCACCAACACTTGTTATCTCTTGTTGTTTTGATAATAGCCATCCTAACAGGTGTGAAGTAATATCTCATTGTGGTTTGACAAAAAAGTGGTAACTATGTGAAATGATGAATATGTCGATTAACTTGATTATGGTAATCCTTTCACAATGTATATGTAGGTATATCAAATCATACATTGTACACCTTTAAAAAAATCACAATGTACAATCCAAATATACAGAATTTTTTTCTCAATTGTATCCCAATAAAGCTGGAAAAAATGCTAAAAATACAGGTAAGGTCAAATTAGAAATTAAACCTGGAGAAGAGCAGAGGTATCTTTTTAAAGCCTGCAAATTTGCATTGGCTCAATCGATGGTTACCAACAACAATCACCATATGCCTTAAACATATGAATGGCACTTCCTTCAACTACTCCCAATGGTGATCCTAGGTAGCAAATATTTTAATAAAATTACATATATAATAAATATATGAACATATATGTATACCATGTACACATGTATATAAATATATATATACATATACATATAATACATGCACACTTTTAGAAACTGAGGAAGTTATGTCAGGCTTATGAAAACAAGGACATTCTTGAATGAATTTGAAACATGTTTCATAAAAGAAAGCAAAAGTCATGTAGCCATTATGGCCACATAGTACTTTATCCTGTCCTGATGTTTTTTGAAAAATTCCAGGGTTAGAACAAACAAATCATTTGATTTGTTCATTTCTGAACAATTTACATGAATATTAAGAGCAAAAACCAATGCCCTTATTGTTTTAAATGCAAAGATCCCCATGTCTACTCCAAACAGTTAAAGAGATAACAATTGCTGTAATTTAGACTAATAATCTTAGAGTTCCAAATAAGATCAACCCAAAGAGATCCACACCAAGACACATTATAATTAAAATGTCAAAAGTTAAAAGGTAAAGAGAATCTTAAAATCAGCAAGAAAAAAATAATTTGTTATGTACAAGGGACCTCTCATAAGATTGTCAGCAGATTTTTCAGCAGACACTGTGCAGGCCAGAAGGGAGTGGCATGCTATATTCAAAGTGCTGAAAGAAAAAAAAATCTAACTAAGGATACTCTACCCAGCAAGGTTATCATTCAGAATTGAAGGAGATAGAAAGAGTTTTCCAGACAAGCTAAAACTAAATGAGTTCACCACCACTAAACCAGCCTTACGAAAAATGTTAAAGAGACTTCTTTAAGCTGAAAAGACAGGGCACTAATTAGTAACAAGAAAACATAAGAAAGTAAAAATTTCAACAGTAAAGGTAAATATATAGTAAAAGTAGTGAGATAATCAATTATAAAGCTAAAAGACAAAAGTAGTAGAAAGTAACTATAACTACAACAATTAGTTAAGGGATACACAAAATAAAAAGATATAAAATGTGACTTTAAAAACATAAAACATGGGGAGGGGTAAAAATTAAGAGTTTTAGAATTTGTTCAAACTCAACTTGTTATCAACTTAAAATAGATCAGTGTATAAATATATATAGGCTGATATGTGTGAGCCTCATGGTAACCATAATGCAAAATCATATAGTAGATACACAAAAGATAATGAGAATGAAATCTAAACATAACACTAAAGAAACTCATCAAACCACAGGAAAGAGAGCAAGAAAAGAAGAAAGGAACAGAGAAGAACTATAAAGCAATCAGAAAACAATTAACAAAATGGCAATAAATACATACTTATCAATAATTGCTTTAAATATAAATGAACAAAATGCTCCAATCAAAAGACACAGAGTGCCTGAATGGGAAAAAAACAAGACCCATCTATATGCTGCCTAGAAAAGACACACTTCAGATGTAAGGACACACACAGACTGAAAGTGAAGGGATGGAAAAAGATGTTTCATGAAAATGCACACCAAAAGAAAGTTGGGAGAGCTATACTAATATCATACAAAATAGACTTTAAAACAAAGACTGTAAAAAAGACTAAGATGGGCATTACACAATGATAAAGAGGTCAATCCAACAAAAAGATATAATATTTTAAAATATATATGCATCTAATGTAGGGGCACCTAAATATATGAAGCAAATATTAACAAACCTAATGGGAGAAATTGACAGCAATACACTAATAGTAGGGGGATTTTAATATCCCACTTACATCAATGCAGATATCATCCAAGCAGAAAATTAATAAAAAAAAAACCATCAGCCTTAAATGACACATTAGACCAGACGGACTTAATAGACATACACAGAACATATCATCCAAAAGCAACAGAATACACATTCTTCTCAAGTGCACATGGAACATTCTCCAGAATAGATCATACATTAGGACACAAAACAATACTCAATACATTTAAGAAGACCGAAATGATATCAAGCATCTTTTCAGACCACAATACTATGAAACTGGAAATCAACCACAAAAAGAAAACTGAAAAATCACAAATATGTGGAGATTAAACAACATGCTACTGAGCAACTGATGGGTAAATGAAGAAATCAAAGGGGAAATAAAAACAATACCTTGAGACAAATTAAAATGGAAATATAACTTTCCAAATTCTGTGGGATGCTGCAAAACCAGTTCTAAGAGGGAAGTTCATAGTGATAAACGCCCATCTCAAGACACAAGAAAAATCTCAAATAAACAATCTAACTTTTCAGCTAAAAGAACTAGAGAAAGAAGAACAAATGAAGCTCAAAGTTAGTGGAAGGAAAGAAATAATAAAGATTAGAATGGAAATAAATGAAATAGAGACTAAAAAAACAATAGAAAAGATCAATGAAACTACCAGCTGGTTTTTTTTAAAAGATAAACAAAATTGACAAACCTTTAGCTAGACTCACCAAGAAAAAAAGAGACAGGGCTCAAATAAATAAAATCAGAAATGAAAGAAGTTACAACTGAAACCACAGAAATCAAAAAGATCATAAGAGACTACTATAACCAACTTTACATCAACAAATTGGACAACCCAGAAGAAATGGAGAAATTCCTGGAAACATACAATCTTCCAAGTCTGAACCATGAAGGAATAGAAAATCTGAATAGACCAATTTCTAGTAAGGAGATTGAATCAGTAATAAGAAATCTTCCAACAAACAAAAGTCCAGGACCAGATGGCTTCACTGGTGAATTCTATGAAACATTCAATGAACATTTAATATCAACCCTTTTCAAACACTTCTAAAAATCTGAAGAGGAGAGAACACTTCCAAACTCATTTTACAAGGCTGGCATTACGCTGATACCAAAATCAGGAAAGGATGCCAAAAAAAAAGAAAAGTACAGGCTAATATCCCTGATGAACACAGATGCAAAAATCCTTGACAAAATATTAGCAAACCAAATTCAATAATACATTAAAAGGATCATACACCATGATCAAGTGAGATTCATTCCAGGGATGCAAGAATGGTTCAACATCTGCAAATCAGTCAATGTGACATACCACATTAACAAAATAAAGGATAAAAATCATATGATCATCTCAATAGATACAGAAAAAGCATTTGACATAATTCAACTTCCATTTATGATAAAAGCTCTCAACAAAGTGGATATAGATGGAATGTATCTCAATATAATAAAGGCCATATATGACAAGCCTACACCTAACATCATACTCAAGGGTGAAAAGCTGAACACTTTTCCTCAAAGACCAAGAACAAGTTAAGGATCCCATTCTTGCCACTTTTATTCAATATAGTACTGGAAGTCCTAGCCACAGCAATTAAGCAAGAAAAAGAAATAAAAGGCATTCAAATCAGAAAGGAAGTATAAAACTGTCACTATTTGTGGATGACACAAGACAATATATAGAAAACCCTAAAGAATCTGACAAAAAACTGTTGGAACTAATAAATGAATTCAGTAAAGTTGCAAGATACAAAATCAACAGAAATCTGTAGTGTTTCTATACTTTAATAATAAACTATCAGAAAGAGAAATTAAGAAAATTGTCCCATTTACAATTACATCTAAAAGAATAAAATACCTAGGAATAAATTTATCCGAGGAGGTGAAAGACCTGTACACTAAAAACTATAAGATACTGATAAAAGAAACTGAAGAAGACGCAAATTCAAAGATGTTCTGTACTCGTGGACTGGAAAAATCAATATTGTTAAAATGTTCATACTACCCAAAGCAATCTACATATTCAATGTGATTCCTATCAAAATCCCAGTGGCATTTTTCATAGAACTAGAACATAATTCTAAAATTCATATAGAACCACAAAATATCCCAAAGAGCCAAAACAATCTTGAGAAAGAACATGCTCCCTGATTTCAAACTATACTACAAAGCTATAGCAATCAAAACAGTATGGTATTGGCATAAAAACTGACACACAGATCAATGGATCATAATATAGACTCCAGAAATAAACCCACACACATATGGATGACTAATTTATGACAAAGGAGTCAAGAATACACAATGGGAAAAGGATAGTGTCTTCAATAAATGATGTTGGGAAAACTGGACTGCCACATGCAAAAGAATGAAACTAGACTGCTATCTGACACCATACACAAAAATTAACTAAAAATGGATTAAAGACTTGAATGTAAGACCTGAAACCATAAAATTCCTAGAAGAAAACATAGGTGGTAAGATCCTTGACATGAGTCTTAGCGATGTTTTTTTTTTAGATCTGACTCCAAAGGAAGGGAAACAAAAGCAAAAATAAACAAATGGGACAACATCAAACTGAAAAAATTCTGAACAGCAGAGGAAATCATCAACAAATTGAAAAGGCTATTTATGGAATTGGAAAATATATTTGCAAATCATACATCTGATAAGGGGTTAGTATGCAAAATATATAATGAACTCATACAACCCAACAACAAAAGAAAACAACCTGATTAAGAAATGGGTGGAGGATCTGAAAGGACATTTTTCCAAAGATATACAGATGGCTAACAGGCACATAAAAAGATGTTCAACATCACTAAAAATTATCAGGGAAATGCACATCAAAACCACAAAGTGACATCACCTCAGACTTGTTAGAATGGCTGTTATTAAAAAGACAAGAAATAACAAGTGTTAGAGAGGATGTGGAGAAAAGTGAATTCTCGTGAACTGTTGGTGAGAACGTAAATTGGTGCAGCCAATATGGAAAACAGTATGGAGATTCCTCAAAAAATTAAAAATAGAATTACCATATGATCTGGCTATTTCACTTTGGAATATTTATCCAAAGAATAACTTCCATTCATGCAAACACAAATTTGAAAAGATATATGCATCCCTATGTTCACTGCAGCATTATTTACAATAGCCAAGATATGGAAACAACCTAAGTGCCCATCGAGGTTGAATGGATAAAGAAGATGTGGCATATATATACAATGGAATACTACTCAGCCATAAAACAGAATGAAATCTTGCCATTTGTGACAACATGGATGGACTTTGTGCATATTATGCTAAGTGAAATAAGTCAGATGGAAAAAGAAAAATACCATATGATTTCACTTATATGTGGAATCTAAAAAACAAAACAAATGAACAAACAAAACAAAATAAAAACAAACTCATAGATACAAAGGACAGATTGGTGGTTACCAGAGGGGAAGGGAGTTGGGGGGTGGGTGAAATGGGTGAAGGGGGTCAATTGTATAGTGATGGATGGCAACTAGACTTATGATGGTGATCACTTTGTAGCATATACAAATATCAAATTATAATGTTGCAACCTGAAATTTATATGTTATATACCAATTTTATTTGAAAAAAATTGCAGTCATCCTAATGGGTGTGAGGTATATTTAACATTTTTGAAATGACAAAATTTTAGAAACAGAGAAGAGATTAGTGGCTGCCAGGGGTAGAAATGGGGGTTGGGGGTGGCAGGAAGGAAGTGGGTGTGGCTGTAAACATTAGGGATCCTTTTAGTGGAATTGTTCATCAATTTTACTGTGGTGATGGATACATGAACTTACACAGGTGATAAAATTGTACAGAACTTAATACACACACACAAATGAGCACAAATAAAACAGGAAATCTGAATAAAATGAGTGGGTTATATCCATGTCAACATCCTGTGATATTTCGCTGCAGTGATATTATACTGTAGTTTTGCACAATTTCACCATTGGGGAAACTAGGCAAAGTGTACAGGGGATCTCTCCATATTATTTCTTACCACTGCATATGAATATACAATTATCTCAATAAAAATTTCAATTAATACACATACACACAAAGACCCATTAATAGAATGAGAAGGCAATCATCAGAGTAATGGGAAAAGATATTTGCTATACATGTATCTGGGGAAAAAAACTAGCATAAAATATTTTACAGACAAATAAGGAAAAAGATAGACAACCCAGCAGAAAAATAGACAAATGGTGGGCTCAGGCACTGTACAGAATGACCAAGAGATGTATGAAAATGTGTGTGGCAGATTGTATTTTGCAAAGATATGGCAACAATATCTTTCATTACACATGTTCCTCTTACAGTGTGACTTTGACAGTCCTCCCAATTAGATGCCCCCTTACCTTGAGTGGTAAAACTGAGTGGACTTTTGTGACTATTTAGGTCAACAAAATATGGCAGAAGTGATGCTATGTGACTTCTGAGGCTAGATTATAAAAGACATGTAGCTTCTGCTTTATTTGCTGGAATATGTACTCTGTCTTTAAGCATTCAGCCACCAAGTAAGCAGTATGACTATTCTGAAGCCGCTGTGCTGTGAGGAAGCCCAAGCAGAGAGACCACATAGATGGATCCTGAGTTACATGAAGAGAGAGAGATGCCTGGCCAGCCCCCATCTGCCTGCATCTGCATGAGATACTCCAAGCCAGTTCTACCCAGCCGAACTGAAATCCTGACCCCCAGAAATGTGCAAAATAGTAAAAGGACTGTTCATTGTTTAAGCTTCTAAGTGTGGGGATAATTTGTTACACAGCATAGCATAAAAGAACATGCATAACTTCATTAGTCATCAGGGAAATGCAAATTAAACCCGAAATGAGATAGCACTATACACCCACCAGAATGACTAAAATGGAAAAGAGTGACAATACCAAGTGTAGTTGAGGATGTAGAGCAATTGGAACTTTCATACATTGCTGGTGGAAATGTATATTGATACAGCCACTTGGAAAACTTGTTTGACAGAATCTAGTACAGCTGAACATAAGCATATCTTTTGACTCAACCAGTCCACTCCGAACAGAAATATACATACACGTACGTACAAGAAAATTCATAGCAGCATAATGAATAATGGCCCCCAAATTGAAACAACCCAAATTTTTACCAATGGTAGGATAAAGTGTATTATATTCATGAAATTGAATGCTACTCAGTAATTAAAATAAATCAAGTGTTGATACAACTTGAATAAATCTCATAAACATTATGTTGAGTGAAAGAAGCCAGACATGAAATAATACGTTATGTATCATTCCATTAAATAAAGTCCCAAAAAGCAGGCAAAGCTAACCTATGGCATTAGAAATCAGGAAAGAAGTCACCTTTGGAGAGGAAGAGGGGAGTGACTGAGAGAGGACACAGGGGCTCCTGGGACTGTTCTGGTAATGTGCTGGCAATGTTCTATTTCTTGATCTGGGTGGTTGTTACAAGGCTTTGTTCACTTTGAGATAATTCACTTATGCGTTGTTCATTTTTTGAATGTATGTTGTACTTCAATAAAAAGTTAATCAAAAAAAGACTAATAATCTGTGCCCAACATTAAAAAGTGCAATTTTTGTCCCCATAAGCATTCCATTGAAAATAATTTAATTTAACATAAAACTATTATAATGATGATAATTATAATACTAATAGCAACAATTATTGAATATTTACTATTTCCCAGACACCTAAGTGCATTACACACTAACAACAGTAACAACAATAATAACCATAGCCACCTCTATGCAATACTCTATGCTATGTACCATTCTAATCACATTAAATGTATTGCCTTATCTAATCCTCACCATTATCTTTGAAGTCAGTATGATCTAATTTCCATTTTATAGGCAGGGAAAGCCAGGCTCAGAGAGGTTAAATAACTCTTGCTAGGTCACATAGCTTGAATGGTGAAGTCAAGATTTGAACCCAGATTTTCCTGACTTCCAAAACTATGTTCTTATGAACTATATATATGACCACCTAGTGATATAAACAAGCATTAATTTTATAGTCTGTATATTATAGCTGAGAATGCCAAAATGTGTTTTATTCCCAGCTATTCATCCTTTCAACAAATATTTATTTAGAGCCTACCATGAGCCAGATAATAATGCTAGGGTTATAGTAGCGAAGGTATTCTTGATTCCTCCTCCCTATCCCTCATCTGCATTATCCAATCCATTGCCAAGGCTTGTTGGGTTTGATATAGGATCATAATGGGAGAGAGGGGAGCAATGACTTACATTGGAAGGTCAGAGAAGACTTCTTTGAGGATGGGCACTGAAGCTTGTCACAATTCCCACTCCTAAGCCTAACATGGCTTTTGGCACTATCCTCCGGGATGTAAAATGAGCTGTCATTCAGATAAGTTACCTAAAAGTTAAACAGTCTTCTCATCATTCAATTTCCTCTGGACTCAACAAATCCAAATGGTCTGAGCAGGGAGAACCCTTGTATGCAAGAGGAGTGGGGCAGGCTTGAGGCACAACCTGTAAAAAAAGTATCACCAGTGCTGATGTTTTGTCACCTTTTACAAAGAAACTTATCCACTTAGGTTGAGTCTGTTGAAAAAAGAAAAAAGAGAGAAAGAAGCTTCCTGCCTTATGAGTTATTTTGTCGAACAATTTAGGCATTACGATGCATACAAAGAGGCTGAGATTAGAGCCTATTATGTGCAATATGATGTATCTATGACTGATGACATCTCCACATGTTCTGGACATTGAAAAGAGAATCAATAAAGAGGAAACTCAAAAATATCTTTTCAATAGCTAAAATTCCCCCAAAACACTAGACTGAAATTTGGATGGCTAAAGTAAAATATTTGCTTTCAGTGTGAAGCTATCACCCTAACCATAGCTTCCTGTAAAGTCCACCCTGAGTTTAGTCCCCAAGAAACAAACAAAAAACCACGCTCACAATATACACACAAATGAAGACCTAGGTATCCTAGGTCACTTTAAGATTTTTGCAATTTTTATTCTCTAAAATGCAGCATAACTCCTATTCAGTCATATTTTACATGAAGCTAGAAAGTATTTTCCAATTTAAACCGGGTAAGGTAGGGATATTTTATGGGGGCGGGGGCAGCACCTGAAATACAAGGTTATAAACAATCAGTGCTAGTATCAGCCTAAAATTCTTGGATTGTATAAGGTTGTGAATCTAAAATTCTTGGATCCTAGGTTTATTATAAATATGCACTGTAGTATTTACCCTTGGTTGTACCCCATTCCTTGGTCCCTTAAGAAAAAAATAGCTTAATCATATATTTACCAAATATTTACCAGCAGTCTATAATATGTATGGTACCATAAAAGGGTATTTCATTATCAAAAATTTCTTTGACTTTCAGGAAATCATAATCAAATCAGGGAAATAACACAGGTATGCAAGTCTCAACCGTGTAAGAGGAAATGTAGTCTAAGACGTTCATTCATACAGCATGCATTTATTGAGTACCTACCATATGCCAGAGCTGAGAGTTAGAATACAATGGTGCACATGATAGATATGATCCCTGATCTCATGTTTCATACAGAGCAGCTAGAAAGGAAATCAATTAAACAAGCAATTATAATACAATGTGGTGAGTGCTATGGTAAGAGAAAGGCACTTTGGTGCCAGGGACATTCAATCATAACTTAGGGACCCATGGAAGGTTTCCTAGAGGAAGTATTCCAGGCAGTGTAAATGGCATATGTGATAGTCCAGAGAGGTGAGAGGCAATTAAAGTCAGCAAGTAAGAGCATGCAAGAGACAAAAATGCATTCAACAAATTGAAATTTCAGTAAGGCTGAAGGAAAGTGTGCAAACAAAAGAGTAGCAAGAAATAAGGCTGGAGAAGTAGGCAAGGACACTATATACCTTGTATAACATTCTAGATTTTATCCTGAAGGCTATGTAAAACCACTGAAGGAATTTATAAGGAGAGATACCAGACCTAAAGTTGGCTGCTAAGTAAAGAATGTATTGCAGAGTGGAGCAGGGAGACACAGAGTGATCTTTGCAGTAGTCCAGTTAAAGGATTAAAGTATACATATACAAGATAAACTTTGGAGGTAAAGATGACAGGGCTTCATGATTAATTAGATATTGGTGTAGGCAGTGTAAAGCGATGACTTCAAGGTTTCCAGCTTAAGCAATTGGGTAGATGGTGATGCAATTTACTGAGATGAAGAACATGGGAGGTGGTATAGGACTTGGATGACAACAGCCTGGGCAAGATACGATATGCTGATAAATGGTATAAATTTATGGGAGCACAGAAAAGAGAAGGATCCCTTCTGACATTGGATTATTGTAAAAGAGGCAGCACTTGAACTGGGTGGGGTTTTAGGAAGACAGGGTAATGAAAGAATGCAAGGTATATTCAAGCAATGGCAAATGACCATGACTGTTTAGAATACAGCGTTTCTTTTAGGGAATCCTGACAATAAAGATGCAAAAGTATAGTGGGATTTAAATACAGAGAGCTTTGAATACCATGGTAAAGAGTTCAGGCTAACATCAGGGTTTGCTGTCCAGGATCTCCACTATCAGTATGGCATTTAATCCTTTCCTCAAATTTCTCATTTATGACATGAATCACTCCCAGCCTTTTGGAATGTATGGATTAGTAAAATTTTAAAAAGGGGTGGGCACGAAGCAACAAAGGGTTGCTTTGTTGGCAACATCATTTTGTCAATTATGGACATTAAAAACAACAAACAAAAAACTACCATCTATTGGTAATATCACTTCATAAAATAAAGGATATTTCAAAACAAAAATGCAAGACAATTTCAAAGAATTTTTAAATGGATAAATTTAGTTTTACGGAATGTTTACTTCATTGTCTTTATTGTTTTCTTTCCACTGAGGATTGGTACAAACTTCTGACACTGGTCCAAAGACCAGAGTTTGGCAATCACTGAATTGTACTCCAGGATTTTTTCCAATGCTGACATTCTAGGATTTCTCTGATTCCTAGGAGTTTATTCATCAAGCAGTAGGGAGTCATTGAAGGATTTGGGGGAGTGAAATGATACTATCAAAGCTATGTTTTAGGAAGTTAATATAGGAGGTCTTGGAAGAGGAAAAACAAGCAGTCCAATCGTGTGGCTAACACCAAAGTTGAGGCATGAATTAACAAAGGCACAAACTAGGGCAGTGACAATGGCAATAGAAAATTGGAACAAATGTGCCCAGTGCCACAGATTCTGGTAGAGCTGACAGTACACTGTGTAAGTCAGACCTTGATTGGAAAGGTTGGCTTTTTTAGCCAAAGCCCTGCTTTACCTCAGAAGTCCATTTGTACCATCCTTTTGTCTAGGAGACTTCTCAGGAAGTTGACTCAAAAACAACATCTTTTTTTCAGGCTCAATGTATTTAAACCATAATTTAGAATATCTCCGGGAGGAAGATAGCATATTATTCATATTGTGCTGAAGAGACCAAGGAATCAATTGCTTGAATGGGGTGAATCATGCAGAGGAAGCATATGCTAATGAGTTGCTTAAAATCAGTGCTTGGAGAGGTCACAAATGAAAAACAGTCATATCATGCCATAAAATCAAAGCCTCAAGACTCAAACAGAAAATCAGAGAAAACAGCCCTTTTTTATATCCTGAGCTATTTTTGCCCCAACACTTTCCAAAGAAAATCGCAAAATAGAAAGAGTGGGTCATCATGTAATATTTTATTGACTGCCTCCTGTTCTCCAACATTATTGAGTTAAATTCTCATACCTCTATACTTGTGGGATTTGCTAGATTCTGAGGTTTTAGAGAAAAAAGTGTATACGTGTTTAAAACCTGATGATATTCAACGGAAGTTGCCTTTGTTTTATTTGATCTAAACTTGTTCAAAGAGGAAAACCTCAGAACAGCTATAGACCTTGCAAGACCTAGAACCTAGAACCTAGGGTCTAAGTGTCAAAACTGGAAATCTGAACTTCTAACTGGGTCACTATTTGGAACCTTTCTCCTTTAATTTTGATGAGCTTAGTGCAAAACTTTCAAACCAGAGTGCTGTGGACCACTGCATGTCACAAATTGGTTATACATGGCTGAGATATTGATCTCCTCAGGCCCTGGGGGGTTAGTGCCTCTTCTCTTTACTCCAGTTTGCTGGACAAATATTTATCATTTTCAGTATGCACCAGTATGCATCAGTATGCAGTATGCACCATGGCGTGAAAAATTTGGCAGCCTTTTTGGAGCCTTTTTGGAGATGGGGCCTGGAGGTTAGTTGACCCTTGTATTATGCCAACAGTTCTCACATGCGAGTCTTTATGAGCATAGTTATAATAATAATTTACACTTACATGGTGTTTACCATTGTGCCAGGCAGTGTTCTAAGTATGCTCTAACCCACCTAATCCTACAATAACCCTATGAAGTACTGACTATTAATATCCTTATCTTACAAATGGAGGAAAATGGGGAAGTTAAGGTCACTATGCGAGTAATTGGCAGAGCTGGGATTTCAACCCAGGATGTCTGGCTCCAGAGTCCTCATTTCAACTGCCTTTTATACAAAAATTTAAAGGAAAGTCTCTGGGATAAGCCACTGGTCTAGCACTAGGGATTGGCAGATCAGGGCTGGAAGCCCAAAGCAGGGAACAATAAGTTGTTAGTCCAGAGATATATTAAGGGTCAGAACTGGCCATCACAGAGTTGCAGGTTGGGAATAAGGCCAGAAGAGAATAGTATTCAGGTTCCAAAATGAAGGCCAAAACCAGGAAGCCACAGGAAACCAAAAGGAGAGCTCAAAATGAAGTCCAAAGTTGCCAGATGAAACCAGAGTCAAGCTAACGAAAGCACCAGGTATATGAATGGTAGAATGGCAGATAGTTTTCATGGAAACTATTAAACCAAAGAATGCCTAGAGCAGCAGTTCTAAACTGGAGACAATGTTGCCCCCCAGAGGACATTTTATAATATCTGAAGACATTTTCGGTTTCACAGCTTGAGGAGGAGTGTGTGCTACTGGTATCTAGTGGGTAGAAGCCAGAGATACTGATAAATATCCTACAATGCACAGGACAGCTTCCTTCCATCCCAATCAAGAATTATTCAGCCCAAAATGTCAGGAGTGCCGTTACTGAGAAACTCTGGCCTAGAGACTTCTGCCTGATTTTATGACCAACTTTGACCAAAATAAAAGCAGAATCTACCATTTTTAGTGTTTAATAGACACTGTACAAAGCTCTTTATTACATTATCTTGCTTAATCTTTAAAGCAGATCTATGAGATAGGTGCTATTATTAGTCTAACATTACATATGTGGAAAATTTGGCTCAGAGAAGTTAAGTACCTTGCCCAGGATCATGTAACTAGTAAGTGACTCAGTCAGGATTCACATCCAAGTCGTTCTGTCCCCAGACACCGCTACACTCCACACTTTACACTATGTGTACAGTTGGCTAAGGGGTAACTCTTGGTCCAAGAGTCAGGAGCCAGCACTGGACACTAGATAAACCCCTTCCAGGTACGGGGTAGGGGTGCTATAAAGAAGAGTTTGAGAAAAAATATACTGAGATAAATCAATGAATTTTCAAAAAGATTCTGCATCATTTGACAGTCAGGTGTGTATGCCATTTTATGAAAGGGACCGTTGGGAATCAGTTTATTTCAAACTTGATTCCACATTCACATTCCTTCTAGACTTGGCAGCCAGCCTTCTTTCTCACCAAGGACAACTTGTGTATTATCTCTACTAAAAGTAGAGAAGGCTGTTTAAAATTGCCCCTTTCAACAGTTCTACCTGGAGAAAAATAGCTACATTTACTATTCTTTTCGATGCTAAATTACTACACAATGAAGTCCTTTTAAAAAAACTGCTTTTAAACTAGAGTAGACCCCCCTTACACTTGAGCCGCTTATGATATCCAGAGGCCAGGCTGCATCTTGGAAATATAACAGCCCCATTCAGTCAAAGCCAGCTCTACCCCAGCTAGCTTGTGACATTGATGTTAGTCCTGTCCCCCCAAACCAGCATTACAAAGCCCTGACATTCTTCTTCAGGGCCTTTCAAGTCAGATCCTATTTTTCTGCTGTCACAAATTGAAGCCTCAGGCAGTACGACATCTACTTCCTCATTTGGCAGAAGTCTCTCTGGTGACAATGAAATGAAGGTACTTTCTTTTCTGATAGACTTTAGAGCTTATTCATAGGCAGAGCTTTTGTTTCCTCGTGGGTTATACTAGTACAGGGAAGTGAGTATCTGAGCACTCCAGTAGCTTTCCTTTTTCTTATTTTTATAACAAAAAAAATCACTGCTCATAGAAATCAAAAGTGAAATGCCTGGAGTTCGTACACTGCATTGTGTGTTCAAAGCTCTCAATGGTACCCAACTCTTTTCATTTCATTTTATTTTCCTGGGACATGGAATTGTTGGCTCCTGTTTTATGGAAGTTATTAAACTGCATTTCTTAATACAATCAGAGTTTATTACGCCTAAGTGAAAGGCAGCTTGTTCAAAAGCCTTGTAGGCTTTATACTCAGTGGGTTTTGCTTAAGATAAAGCTTGTGTGCATGTGTGTGTGTTTTAACTTTATAGCACTTCATAATTAAGTGAGGGAGAGTTTAAGAAAAGCTGAGAGTAGGCTTGAGTGATGTCACAGTTACTGGGTACACTCCCTGCTTTGATGGTCCAGATAATAACTTCCTGTCTGGAGTCTGCCACAAATGAGACAGCAGTTATGCCCTGAGCTTCGAGTGCCTTATCATACCGTTGGTGTCATTTTCATATTGCTCCCTAGAATAGAAATACTGGCAAATGGCATAAGCCTATTCCCATGCTATGCCATGACTAGCATATACCAGTAGTTGATGTCTTTTGACTTGAGGGTTAAGGGAGTGAGCAAATTAAATTCCTAACTGCCTCCTGATGATACATTCCGTGGTATATCCCAGGGCATGAAAAGAAGATGGTAACATCTAGAGGAACAAGGAACAACACAATGTTTAGCGAATGGCCTAAAATGTCATTATCATGCTCAGAGCAAGAAGATTCTAATTGGAAAATATTGATTTGGAGTCCATGTGACACATGCTATAAAGCCTTTGAAATGAAAAAAACTTCTAGATAACTAGATGGATATTTACTTTTCTTTCTTCAAAGTATTAAAGTTTCAGAAGACTGAAAAACACTGCCATGGGCCTCAGAAAGGCCTCATGTTAAAAAGACCTCATCCATGTGACATGGCGTAAGCAGATCATAAGTTACATATATGAAAATCCTGTGCTTAACTGATAGATAAAATAACAATTATTCATTGTATGAACTAATGTCTCTGGTGATCCTTCACACAGTGAGCTTCTCTAATATACTTGTTTTTTTAACTATTGTTTTTGGGAAATAAAAGGGTAGGAAGTAGATAATTGAGTGGGTGCCTGGTAAATGATTTTTAAATGGAGGTAATTGTGATAAAAGGTAATAACTTCTTACATCCTTTCAAGAATTTATAAATTATTCCCAAGAATTAAATGTGAATCTTTAGGTAGGTTACTCATCTTGAAATTATAAAATAAATGAAACCCAGTTCTCATTTTTATATTTACTGATAGGTTGTATCTTGCAAATGTTTGGTATATAGAACAGTAAACAAGATATTCAATTTTGCAATGCTTGATGAAACAAGACAATCAATTCTGCTTCCCGGAGAAAGTCACCTTCGAGAATTGTAGAGATTTGTACCAAGACATAACCACTTCTACAAATTTTTGGATTTATATTTCACTGCATTTTATTTAAGTTCAGAGCCAATCATAGAGAAAATTGTACAGTATGTGAAGATTGTCTTTGAAAGCTTGCTTTACATTTCTCCCTTGTCCAAGCACCCAGGGGTCTCAGAATATCCTGCTTTCTCCTTCAGTAAAACTATTCTGGAGAGCAGAAAGGACAGTGCATACACACGTGATGGTAGAAGAATTTGCGCTTAGGATACTGCCTCTCGATCACTGCAACTCTTAGGTAAAGTCAAGTGTATTTGTCCTATGAATAGATTGTACTGGATTGAACTGCTGACATCAGAATTTCAGAGGGGGTGATCAGTGTGAGGAGTTGAGGTTTGAGTTGCTGTTCCAGTCCCAAATAATGATGATAGTTGACATTTACGGGGTGTTTATTAAATGCTAGACATTGTTCTCAGCAATTCACATGGATTAACTCATTAATCAGCAAAACACAGATATGAGGTCAACAGCTTTATGAGCTATGCACCATTATTATCCCAATTTACAGACAAGAAAGCCCAGAAAGGTTAAGTTACTTGCCTAAGATCACAGAGCTAAGTAGCTCAGCAGAAAATCAAACCTAGGCACTCTGCCTCCAGAGCCTGTGCTTTAAGTCATTATACTTTACTCTGCTCTTGTTTAATTATCATTTCTTAATTTATAAAGTAATACTTATTCATTGTAGAAAATTTAGACAATAATTAAAAGTAAAAAAGAAAGAGAAGTAGTATTTGCAAACCTGCCAGCAGAAATAATCACTGTTAAATTTTAAGCATATATGTATCTTTCCAGACACACACACACACACACCTTTTGCAAAAACAAAATCAAACTGTTATATCATTTTTATAAAAGAAGTATACCCTTTGGGGCCGCCCGGTGGCGCAGAGGTTTAGTCGTGCTTGGCAGCCCGGGGTTCGCAGGTTTGGATCCCGGGCGCCCACCGATGCACTGCCTGTCAGCCATGCCGTGGCGGCGTCCCATATAAAGTAGAGGAAAGACGGGCACAGATGTTAGCCCAGGGCCAGTCTTCCTCAGCAAAAAGAGGAGGATTGGCGACGGATGTTAGCTCAGGGCTGGTCTTCCTCACAAAAAAAAAAAAAAAGAAGTATACCCTTTGACCTAATGGTTTGATTGGTGGGTATCTACACTAGAGAAAAATATCCAATTATGAAGAAATAATGACGTAGATACATGCCCACCAAATAGTTATTTACAATGGCTCAAATTAGAAAGAATTCAAATGTCCATCATGGTATATTTATTCAATAGACCATTATAAATCAATTAAAATCATAATTATGAGAATTTTGCAATAGTTTGGAACAGTGTGATTACAACTATGTAACATTTATAGATAGGAAAAAAAGACTGAAATGAAATACAACAAAATGCTAATGGAAATTGTATAGGAATTGTGGTATTGGGGTAAATCTTTTTAAATTCATTCTATATTTTATAAATATTTGCAATAGAGTTCTTCTAATTAATTATTTTCCATTTAAACACATAAAAGAAAAAAAATATTGCAAAAAACATATTACCTACATCTAAGACTAGCCTTGCCTTGCTTGATGGAAAGTCAGAAATTCACTAGCTATGTCTAATGATTTTCTGAGGATAAATAGGCCTTCCAAGGACTATGACTCTTCAACTTAGCTACCCGACCAACCTTTCTATTTTAGAGGATTCCTCATTTTTTTCAACAGAGTAGCTATGTCAGATCTATTGCCTAGGTTTCAGAACGCAGCCAATTGCTGTACTTTCCTGTTTTTCTTTTAAGATAAAACATGATGTATGAGACCTTGGAAAGATAGAAATGAGGTCTTCCTTATTGCAGAGTAGGGATTTTCAAAACTTATCCCCCAAAGTAATATAGTGTCAGACCAAATTGCCACGACCTCCTGACTTAAAAGTCCAATTTAATTGCAACATGCTTCTTCTTGTTTCTTTTTAAATAAATCAATAAATGGTCTGCTGCGCTTTAATTCAGATTAAGTAAATAAGAAACTGGTTTAACCTTATTACAGAATTGATATTTTTAACATTTTGTCCCAGAAAGTTATATCCCGTCTGCTGTGACCATTGGCTCAGTTTCATAAACACAGCTGACTTGTCTGGTTTATTGATCGTTAAAACAGAATGGACTGAGACTCCTCTACAGTTATATTTCTCATCCCATTCCACTCTGCCCAACGAAGCTAGCCAGTGATCTTTCCCTCTTCTCAACAAAAGCCTTTGGGGATAATTACACTGGATGTGACTAAAAGCATCAGCAGGATTTCCTTGTGAAAAGTTGCGAAGAAAATTTGAGAGAAAAATCATGGATAATGAGGGCCAGCCCGGTGGCACAGCAGTTTAGTTCATGCTTGGCAGCCCGGGGTTCGCGGGTTCAGATCCTGGGTGCCCGCGGACGCACTGCTTGTCAGCCACGCTGTGGCGGCGTCCCATATAAAGTAGAGGAAGATGGGTGCGGGTGTTAGCCCAGGGCCAGTCTTCCTCACCAAAAAGAGGGGGATTGGCAACGGATGTTAGCTCAGGGCTGGTCTTCCTCACCAAAAAAAAAAAAAAAAAAAAAAAAAAAAATCATGGATAATGATGGAAAAGAAAAAGATCATATAATTTAAAAAATTTGTAATGAAATATTTCAGTATAGGTCTCTCTAAGAAATTACTGAATTACATTATTTGCCTGCAAGGTGGAAATAACAATTCTGAACATTTGTCACATGGTTGGTGGGAGATCTCATAAGGTTATATGATAAAGGCTGTTGGTTTACACATAAATCAAAGCAGTAAAGTAATATCATGTTTACATGTTAGTTGGAGACTAAAGATTAGTTTAAAATGCCAGTTAATTATGAGTTAATTCAGGTAACTTTCTAGGTGATTTCTCTCTTTTGTCCTTCCTTGTTCTCACTGAAAATATCTGGATGAATGAGAGGGTAGGTGAAAAATCATGTTGATTGAAAAAAGTCCTGTGTAATTACTTACCTAACAATTCTCAGTAAAGGACAATACAAACCACACAAAGTGAATGTGCCAGTGCGTAAGAGGGAATTAGAGTAACTGACATTTGCTGAAGCACGGGAATTCTTCTTACAGCATATTCCTCATTCAGGTTGAAAGTAAGGGATTGCAAGTATGTATGAACAAGCATTTACAATTTCTGTTAAGAATGAGGTTATAATCAAATCAAGATAATACACAAACATCCACAAATTCTTCAGAGTGCAAGCAAGTCTATATTGAAGTGACTGGTTATGATGTGTAGACCTGCAACATGCCTGGATTTCTCTATCTCCAGTCAGTTAAGTTCCTTTCATAAGCAATGAGATATATGTAGTTAAATAAAAGTCATTTATTCATTCAATGACAATTTATGGAACACATACTATATGTGACACAGTAACTATTCTAGGCACTGGGAATATGTGAGTGAACAAAAGAGATAAAAATTCATGCTTACATTCTAGTGAGGGGAGACAGATAATAAACAATAAGCAAAACTAAATAAGTAAATTGTATAGAATGTTAGAAAATAATAAATGATATTTAAAAAAAAAACAACCTAGATCAAGGTAATGTGGATAGAGAGTGTGGGGAGGTGGGAGTGGAGTCGGGGCAAGCTGCATATTAAAGAGACAGGTTAGGATAGACCTCATTGAGGAGGTGATATTGGATCAAATACCTGAAGAAGATGAGAAAGTGAAACATGCAGAGATCAGGGTGGAAGAGCATTACAGACAGAAGAAATACCCCAGCAGGCTGGCGTGTGCTCTGTATGTTCAAGGAACAACAAAGTGGCCAGTGTGGTGGAGTGAAGGGAGTGAAAAGGGAGATGAAATCACAGAGGTGTCAGGATACCAGATGTATACGGTCTTATGGGCCCTTACAGGGACCTCAGTTTTAATTCTTAGTAAGGTAGGGAGATTAGTCAGGAGGCTTTTACAGTAAATCAAGCAAGAGATAATGGTGGCTCAGACCAGCAGTGAGAGTGATGAGGAGTTCTTAGATACTAGAAATATTTTGAGGTTAGAGCCAAGATTTTCTGATGGATTTGTTGTGCTGTGTGAGAGAAGGAGAATGAGTCCAGGATGACTCCAAGATTTTTGGTCTGGCCACCTAGAAGGATGAAGTTCCCATCAATTGAGATGAGAACACCACAGGTTTTAGGGAGATATCAGGAATTCAGTTTTGGAAATGTTACATTTGAGATGTTCATTAGACTTCCAAATGCAGATGTGGATCTGGCAGTCGGACAAATGCAGAGATAATTAATTTGAGAGTCATCAGCATATAGAAATTACTTAAAGGAGTAAATATAGAAAGAAAAGAAAGGCAAATCCAAGGATTAAGCCTAGGGCACTCCAGAGTAAGGTCCAGTGTTCTCTCTTTCTCTTTCCCTCTGTGTGTGTGAGAGAGAGAGAATATGTTGGGGGTGCATTTAGGGGGTGGGAGAGCATTAGGGAGCAGTTTACTCTGGCAGTGGGGAAATTTTTTGTTACTAGCGTTGTTTAGAATTGCTGACACAGAGTGATAATAAAATATAGACCAAATTTTAGTCAGATTTATAATTGGTCATATGTCTGTACAGATAATGCACTCCTTTACTGCCTACACCCAGAGTGGACCACTTCCATGGTCCCATCATTAGTAGGCCACTGAGTATGGTTTTGCACACTCTAGTTTAAAATCTGAAATAATTAAGCAACTAGACTTTTGCTGTACGTGTATTCTCCACCAGTTTTGCATCTGATTGCTATCTGCCTTTGTTTCTCTTAGTTCTAATTAGAAGCCTCCCTAACCAGGTTTCCTTTTAACTTTTGAGCAGGCAGGTGACTTCCAAGATGACATATCTGCCCTGTGCCCAGCACTGCAGAAGCTTAAGAATAACATTACATTATGATTACAAAAATTACAGGTTTTGATTTTTTAAAAATGATCTTTCAGTTTGATGTTTTTCTTTAAAATATTTCTCCCCATATCCTCATGCACACACTTATACATCTCCTAAATTCCCCACCATCTCCCCACCTTTAGTTCCTTTCCAAATGCTCCATACACTATTAATGATCAGATTCTGAAAAAAAATCTGGTGATATTTGGAGGCTTTATTAACAAATGATTCTCTTTACGTTTTGAAGAACTCCTAGACTTTCCAATAAGGAATCTACATGGCAGATGACACAGTAGAACATCCAAGAGAAATCATCAAAAACAATGCTGGCCTTCTGCATCAAACAACTGAAATCTGTCCTGTCAGCGGTGACCTAGATACTAGTACAACCTCCCAGTGATGGCGTCATGTCAAACAGTTTGCTGTGCTGCTGTTTTAAATGAACAGATAGATTTTAGTTAAACTGCTTCAGATAATCAGTTGTAGGGGGAGGTGGGGGCAGCAAAAGATGCTGAGGCAGGAAAAAAAATGACAATGGAAAAGATCATCCTTCAGAAGCCTAACTCTTTTCAAACACTGTTTTGCTTGGCCAGGCTGGAGTAGCACAGTTGCAGTTTGGCTCCCTTTGGCTTCACCATAGCACCAGCCTGTCTGCAATGCTATGATGATGGAACTGCAAGCACCTTCAAAAACGACAGAGCATCACGGACTCTGGGGAGGAGAGCATGGGGGAAGAGTGATAGGCAGAAAGCAGTATAATCTGTATCTGAGTTCCAATGAACAACAATGAACTTTTAAATTTAGCTAAAGGAAATCCATCAAAAAAAGGTTAGGAATAGCCTCTACGTTTGTTGCACTATTCTAGGTGCTGTGATTGATAATAATAAAGCAAGGTCTTCCTCTGCAAGCTGTTTGCAGGCCGACCTCTTCATCAGCAGAGTATCTGAGTACTTCTGGCTACAATTCTGACACTAACATGAACGAAGCCAAGTGCTCCATTGTATCCCATCCAATGCTAGTTGAGAGTGAAGGTAATGAGAAGATCAAAACCGGGCTTCTGGGGCTGCAGCATGTACCACCCAGCTCAATATGTTGACTTTAAATAGAGAATAAAGAAGTATGTGGTGGGAAGGCATGATTAATTTCCCAGCATCTTTTCCCAAACATTCTGGTTTCTCTTAAAGTTCATGCTTTATCATTTGTAAATTTATTGAATGGGTTTATTGAAAGTTCTAAATTTATATGAAGTTACTGATACTTTTAGAAATGTACTTTTCACCATTTAAAGTAACATCTCCATTTATCAGTTTTGTATTTACTGCTTTCAATCATCAAGGGACTCTCTCATTTTTCCCTGTGTTAGGAGTTTGAATAAAATTCTCCCTTTTCAACATTGCTATATCCAGAGTATTTACAATGTCGTCATTATTTAGGATGCAGATATCAAAATAAAGCATCTCTATTTCATATTTTATATACTCTGTCTATCCTTCAAGGCTCAGATCAAATCCCTTCTCCTCTTTGAATCCTTCTCTGAGTATTCCCAACCAAAGTGATCTCTCCTTTCTTCCACTACATGGAAAACTAATTGCCTCCTCCACTTCTCTGCAATATTTTTCTTATTTTCTGCTTTGGGTTGTTACAAAATAATTTCAAATATATATATTTCATGTTTTCCAGACATGTTATAAGCTTTTTGAGGACCACCAC
Source organism: Tapirus indicus (assembly GCA_031878705.1). NCBI lineage: Eukaryota > Metazoa > Chordata > Mammalia > Perissodactyla > Tapiridae > Tapirus > Tapirus indicus. Next base: position 88,443,220 of record CM062942.1, on the reverse strand, counting down.
AATTCAAGATATTGCCTGACTACCTATTCGGTGCAAGGTACTGGCTCAGCACCATGGGGGATAGAGCAGAAATATGGTGAACTAGAGAGTATATGTCCATTTTAGAGGCTGTCACATTACAGAAATAAGCATTGTGCTGTTGAAACAAACACATCTGGCCTATAGGCTGCCACTTTGTAATTACCAGTTTAAACTAAGGTGTTGGAGGTGGGAATGGAAAAGAGCGAGTACACGGGAAAGGTAGAATTCACAGACTGTGAAAGCTGATTCAATGTATGATGGGAAGGAAAAAGTGGCATCAAAGATAGGGCTTAGGTAGAAGATAATATGTGTGGTTCAGATCATAAAGAAGGTATCAGCAGAGTAACCATGATGACTTCGCCAGTAGGGCAGCTGGAAGTTTGCATCTGAAATTCAGGAGAGAAGACAGAAGTAGATATGCTGAATATGGGCTATTACCCAGAGAAGGTATAGAACAAGAAGAGAAAAGAACTGAAGACAACACCCTGGGGAACACCTACATCTTAGAGGAATAGAAACAGAAGGCTGCATCTATGATTAGGGAGCTGAACTAGGAGAATGTAGTGTCTCAGAACCAAAGCAGAGAAAGTTGTAAGGAATAGCATAGCCTTAAAAGAAGTGTTTGGCACATAGTAGGCATACAATAAAGATTTATTGAATGGATGAATGATGTCTTGAAAGGATCCATAGCAGAGAAGGCAAGAAAATCAGGCCACATAAGAGTCCTTTTCAGAAGCGCAAGAGCATTTTAGCTACCACCAGCAACTGGGCATCTCAATTATAACTCTGCAGTGTGTGAGTGATGCTATCATTTTACAACGTTATCTGATCTGTTCTATAAGGCTCAACAAACCTCCTGCTTGGATGACAATCATTTTCTTTTGAGTTGAATGGCTCTCTGATCACTTGTATTTTCAAAGTGGAAAATGTGTGGCTATTCACCAGTACTATAACTCAGTCAGTTTCAATTGGTTTCAGTCAGTTTCAAGGTTTGTGAAGGACTGCACAAATTTTCTTCATAACAGCCATGAAAGTTCTAAATGAGAAACATTTAATCTCAACCAATAACTCTACTCATTTGGGTGTGCTTTTTATTGGTAAACATTCTTCTGTGTTAGAGCAAAAAGATGTCTCCAGAGAAAAACTAAGGACATTAACTTCTCCCACCCATGGCTTCTGCTGTTGTGAAGTGAGACCAGAATTTTCAATGTAAAAGGTTTACTAGAGCAAGGCAACATTAAAGCTTAGTTTCTGCTTCCCAGGGAATCCTCTGTTTTCAGCCTTTTCACTACATTCTATCCCTTCTGGTCCCAACTCAAAGGTGGTTTTCCCAAAATAGCACAACATTTATTAAAAATGGATTCAAATATTTGAGGTAGTCAACTGGAAAGATTTTCATCTAAGTTTCCATATCTGATATAAATGGGTTTTATACATATATGTCTGTACTCTCACATGCTTGGATACCTCAGACATTCATTTAAAATCTCTGTCCTGGGCTTGACCTATGTCTTGGTTCAATATCATGGCTTTTTTTCTAAGTTTGAAATAATTAGGCTAGAATCTAGGAGCTAAAGCAATGTTGTGGCTCCTAGAAGCAAGGCATCAGGAGTAAGTGCTCACCTTTTTCTTTGTTTCAGAGAGCCTCACTGAGAAGGGCTCTTTGTGTGACACAGCTGTGTGCCATATTTTGACACCAGTTAGCTCTGAATTAACTTAATCATCAGTTGGGAGAATGCACCTTCTTAAACACATACATATACCTATTAAGGGGAGGGATCTGGCCCTGCCGACTGAACAGCCATGGTACAGTTAATCTGGGTAAGAGGGAGAGTCCAGAATCAGAGGACAGGGCCTCAAGGGCCAAATTCTTGGCAGAGACATCTATGTCAGATCTCCAAACTGAAGGAATCAACATAGAATCTCTTGAAATACAGGAGACAGAGGAATAGAGAGTCTGAGCACAAGGGCAGGCTGGGCAGACACAGGTCTAGAAAATTGTATCTTTAGGCTTTACTATACCAAGCTTCACCAAGTCATACCTTTGTTTCAAGGATTCACCGTAGTATCCTATTACCCCGATAGATTATGCCAATACTTCACTTTAAGAAAACTTCTATGTAAAAGTAGATTCACTTTTACTTCTAATAAACTAATTTTTGCTTAGCTGCATAGTTTTGCTGTGTGAAGATGGTATGCGTGCATGCACTTGCAGAATTTGCATGATGAATAAGACACTGAGGTTCATCTTAGGAGAAGTAAGACTAAGATGCTAATTCACATACCAGGAGCTCAAGTCAATATGCTCAAGATTTCATGAGTGGTACACACTAAGTGTTCAGCAGGAGAGAGAGATTGTTCCCAACAGTAAAATCCAGAGAAAGCATCTTTAAGTAGAGAACATTTGAAAAGCAAATAAAATAGTGAAAGACGAAAGAAAGAGACAATGGCAAGATAGAGAGCGGATCAAAGGCAAGAGAATCAGCACAAGCAAAGACAGGCAGGCAGAAAGGAGCAATGCATGTTCAAAGAATCACATGGCAATCCAAATGACTTACAACAGAAGATTCCTGTTGGGGACCAGTAGCAAATGCAGATGAACCTTAGCTCGGTGGTTCTCAAACATTTATGTACATCTGCATTACTTGGTGGGGGGGGGGCTTGTTAAAAATGAAGATTTTTGGACCCGCTCCCAGAGATTCTACTTCATAGGTCTTGGGTACTGCTGAGGAATTTGGAAGTTTAATAGGTACCTGCAAGGGATGCTGATGCAGGTTGTCAAAGTCCACACTGAGGAAACATTAAATTGGGAAGTGATCTCCTGACAGGAGTCACTATCAGATTCCTTTAAATTCCAAATTGCTTAATGACACTATGATAATATTTTATTTGAAGCAATTACATTGAACCACATGTCTTTTAGAATAGATATATTTTATAAAGAAATTCATGCCTACAATTCCAATTGGAATTAATTATTTCAAATGAAACAGGAGAAAAACACCAAGCAATAGTGCTTTACAACTTTACATATAAACAGGCTGACCAAAATCATTTTTTTCAATCAGTCAGTGTCTGTTTGAAGATCACAAATGACTCCTTTTCCTCTGAGTTTGGATACATTAGGAGACCACCTGCTGTTCTGTTTACAAAAATTAGCTGTTCAATTCACCGTCCGGGAGAGCTTTGGCTACTTTGGTGTGAATGTTCATGGGAATGAAATCTGAAATGTTGCCATACAGTCCATTTGGACAACATCGTACATTTATCAAATGGAATATATACGCTTCTAGCATTAGATAATCCCAGTTCACAGATGTATTCCAATATACAAGCAAGGGATATAGGTAAATTTTTGCCATCAAAAGAAGACTTGAAGGCCAGGAACCAACTCAAGCGAAAAAAAAAAAATATGAAGTAGGATTTTTCCGGGCACAAAAATAAAGTAAGTATATTCCAGGCAGAGCAAACAGTACGAGGGCACATGCATAAAATGGATAGAACAGTCCTTTCACTAGGGTCATATGTTGTAAGCATCTTGAATAATAATCATAATATAAGCTAATACTTACATAGTGCTTACTCTCAGCAGTGCTGTAAACACTTTACATACATTAACTTATTTAATTGTCACAACAAGCCTTGAACATAGGCACTATTATTAGTCCCATTTTACAAGGAGATTGAGCTACTGGGAGGTCAGGAAAGGGTTTCATACATGATCAGATTTGTATGTGAGAAAGGTATTTATGGTTTCAATGTGGAAGATGGCATAGGAAGGAGAGACACTAGAGGCAGAATATCAGGAAAGATGCTAATATAATAATTCAGGCAAGACAATAAAAACTTTGAATTCTGATAGTAGAAATGGAAAGTAAGAACATGTTTAAGAGAGAGATCTAAGGCAAGTTGACCATACTAACTAGCTAACTGGATTTCAGGTTTAGGAGAAGCAGTGAGAGAAGGATTATTAGTTATGACTTCCAGGTCTCCCTTGGGTGTATAGGTAGATGGCGGTGATATTCATCAAGACAGGAAATGTAATATAAAGCATATTTTATAGGTAAGGTAGTAAATTTTGTTTTGGATACCTTTATCGAGATTCCAGTAGTATACCAAAGGTAAATATAAAACCGACAGTTGGCTGTCCGGATGTAGAACCAGGAGAGATATCTGAGCAGGAGATAGATTTGGATATCAACAGCATTTGCACTTTTCATCTTTGGCCTTCTGGAATTCTTGCCTTCATCACTGGTGTCTGATTTATTAGTAAGAATCATGTTGGTGTGAAAGGAGGGTAGGATTCTTTGAGAGCAGAAGATGTTGGCACATAAAGCCAGATTAAAAATATACCAGAGCATAGAGCCAGCATGTCTTGGGTTGACCTGGCCCTAATTGCCACATGTCAGGGCAGAAGGGGTCCAACAAGTTCTACATGGAGAACTAGGAAGTATCTGAATAAGGAATGCATGTGCTAGATCAGTATTTATCAAGCTTTAATGTGCATGAAATCACCTCGGGAATTTTGTTAAAATGCAGATTCAGATTCAGTAGTTTGGGTGTGGAACATAAAACTCTACATTTATATTAAGCTCTTGGGAAATGCCAATGCTGGTGGCCCACGGACCATACTTGGAGTAGCAACAACCTAGATGAGTGTTGCCCAATGGAAATATAATGTGAGCCACATATTTAATGTAAAATTTTCTAGAAGCCACATTAAAAAAGCAAAAAGAAACTTATGAGATTAATTTTAGTAATAAATTTAATTAATCCAATATATAAAATATTATAATTTCAATATGTATATAATATTAAAAGTACTAATGAGAGATTTTACATCCTTTTTTATACTAATGTTGTGAAATCCAGTGTGTAGTTTACACTTACAACTCATCTATCTCAATTTGGACTAGCCACATTTCAAATGCTTAAAAGCCACATATGAAGGACAGTGCAGGCCCAGATACTTGGTTCCAGATCAGGTGTCATGAATCAGTGATCAACAGCATGAAATCATCTCCATGAAAACAGACCTCAATTTTCCACAGTGCACTTGAAATATTTCATTCCACTCTGTTCATAACCATCTGCTCTCTTAGTTTTCAATGTGAAGTTAAACAGTCGCTTAGCTCAATGTTCAATTTCCATGCAGCTACCAAATATGTGATAAACTCACTTCAGGTCAGGCCACTTAGGAAATTGAACAGGTAGTAGAATAAGCGCCAGAGTAGGAGTCTGGAGATAAAAATTCAGGCCCAAGAGAGTTTTGCCTCCATTTACTTGCTTGTGACTTGGGCCACACAAAGTTTCCTTCTGGTAAAATATAGGGTGGGGGGGGTGTTGGACCAGATGATCTCTAAGGTTCCTCTCAGTTCTCATTTTCTACTAATCTGTATCTAATGCTATGCATGGTGAGCACATTATAATTACAAGTCAACACTTGGAGCAACAAATAGGCACAAGTCAACACTTCTAGGCCCTGAGTCATTTCAACAATATATCAATTCTGTTGATTAATGAGCTTTGAATGAGAATCCATACCCAAATATTTCCTAATGACTGAACCTACAGTCAATCAACTAAGAAAAATAGCCTTTGCTATGGCAGCAGTGACCTGCCAGGAATACAGCTTTTATAAACACCACCCAATAATTGAATTATAATTAGCTGTCTAAACCCTCCACTGAAAACTGTAGGGTTTTGTTGTTTATGAAAGGTCATGCCAAGGTCAAAATGAAGCAAGTAGATACAACCCAAGAAGGAACAGAAGAGATTAGTATACTTATTATACCCACTCTCATGGCAAAACCATAACAAGTTAAAATCTCTTCTCCATTTTGAGTTGGTAAAATTTTACTTAATACAATCTACTGCTTCATGTGAGTATATTAGGATGGGTTAGAGCCATGAAAATTAAGCTACTAACCTAAAATGGAATCAGAACAGGTAAAATCATACAAAGTAAAGCATAATTTTACTTTAAAATGGTGAAGTTCCCCATGGCTTCCAATAAAGATTATATTTTTGAAATGTTAAGGACTCTTTTCTAGAGTATGCGGCAATCTGAGGACTGTTACAACTTCCTCCTAGGTTCAGAAAGGAATTTGACAAATGGACCAGATACAATATTTAAGCTAAATTTTTTGCCCCAGACAGTAATCTGCTTCTTTCATAGTTGTAGAATTTATATATATATAGTGTGTGTGTGTGTGTGTGTGTGTGTGTGTGTGTGTGTCTTCATTTAAGAAGAACTTTCCCCTTCACAACTCATCTCTTGCCTTTGCTGGAGGGTGAAAAAACATCATAATGGAAAGAAGCTTGAAACCACACGATAGCACAGGGGATCATTGGTAAGTCACATCCAACAGAAGAAGATTGATTTTTAGAGATACAAAGAGATGAAAACATAGGTGAGAAAATATGCTTTCCCAAAGTTTGCTGATATAAACATATAATTCCCAATATATAAAGAAGACAAGATGCCACTGAAGTGCCCACTACAGAGAATACATCTTTTCAGTAGCCTCCCTACTCTACCTACATGCTGTTTCCAAGGCCATGCTTCTCATCTACTTCCTTAAAATAACTCTTCCCAAGACATTCATGTGAATAGGTACAAAGTTCACATCCTCTGAAATGAAGCCCTCCCACCAAACCCTACAGACTTCCTACTCGGTCTACTGGTAAAAGCAAGAGGCACACAGGTATATAGAGGAAATTTCATACATAATTGATCAGGACAGTTCCTTAGCATGACCTACTGCTAGATCTTGAATAATCAATGTTGTTGTGGCCCAGTCACATTCTCCTTGCTACTTCTCCAGGAACAAGCATGACTTAGTCAAGCACATAAATGCAATGACAGCCTGAATGTGGGAGAATCTATATCGCACAGTATTAGGGATACAATAAGACTGAACATCAATGAATCTGATCAGGGTGATCAGATCCTTCTTTTGAAGCTCTCTTGGAAAGAGAGAAGAGTATTGCTTGGTCATGTATTATGATGGCCATGAGAATGCACCTCACAGACCACCTACTACAGGGAATGTAATTGACCAAAGGCTTTAGCTGCTATGTGCTGAAATCCATCACCACACTGGTGTTGAGGCCACCTGTCCCACGGGCTTCTCCTAACCACTCACTGAGCATGGAAGGGATACTAAGGAAGGTCCATTCTTGCGAGACAGAAAACACCTTGGCTGATTTTGGCTTGAGGACTCACTGATGGCCTTGTCAAACATTCCTTAGACTGCTGGACAGTCTAGGACTCTTCTAGCCAACCTTATTTCCATCTATCTGTCATTCATTCATGAATACAATGACATAATCAATCAACTTTGGTTAAGTTCTCAAAAAAGGCTAGACAATATAATTTGTGTTAGCCTACCATCCAGCATTGTCTTTCCTTATACACACAACCTTTGCTAGAATGAAATTGGAAACCCCACTATTTTACAGAAAGAAATATTTAACTTATGTACTCATTTAAGAAATGTGTATTATTAAAGAAGACCTCAATAAACGGAGAGGCATTCGATGTCCACGGATTGAAAATTCAATATTATTAAGACCACAATTATTCTCCAATTGATCTATAAATTCAACACAATCTCTATGAAAATCTCAGGAGACTGTTTCTGGCAGAAACTGCCAAGTTAATCCTAAAATTTGTACGGAAAGGCAAAGGATCTAGAACAGCCAGAACAATCTGAGAAAAGAAGAACAAAGTCAGAAGACTTACACTTTCCCAAGGACAGAAATATAGATGAATAGAACAAAAATAAACCTTTACATTTATGGTCAATAGATTTTTGACAAAGGTGAAAAGGCATTTTGGTGGGGAGAGTATAGTCTTTTAAAAAAATGATACTGGGGCAATGCAAAAGGATTAATTTAGACCTCTACTTCACACCACATATAAACATTTACTCAGAATGGACCCTAGATTTAAAGGTAAGATCTAAAACTCTTAGAAGAAAGCATTGGAGTAAATCTTTATGATCTTGGTTAGGCAAACATTTCTTAGATATGACACCAAAAGCACAAGGGACAAAATAAAAAATAGGTCAATTGGACTTTATAAAAAAAAAATTTTAATGTACTTCAAAGGTCACCATTAAGAAAATGAAGACAAGTCACAAACTGGGAGAAAATAATTTGCAAACCATGTTTCTGCTAAAGAATATTTATCCATAATACATAAAGAACTTTTAAAACTCAAAGAAAAAAAGACAACCCAACAAAAATGGGCAGAGATCTGAACAGACATTTCTCCAAAGAAGATATACACACAGTCAATACGCACATAAAAAAGATGCTTCATATCCTTTAGTCATTGTATACTTGAAATGAGTAAATTTTATGGTATTTAAATTATGCCTTGATAATGCTATTGAAAATATGTATTAAAGATCCATGTTACAAAGAACGTATGGATATGAAACTGAATTAGACTCACCCTTTCCCATAATTTGCTTATGAGGAAGATGATCTATGAAGGTGGATCTGTCAAATGAGTTAAATAACATTTTCACTTGATGTCTAAAGTAAAGTGGTCAGGACTAGCAACATTTTAAATATCAGCAAAAAAATTTTGTCATCTTCATAGCCATTTTTATGTACGTATGCATACAAAGAATGATCTGGTGAAAACAAACTAAAAAAGATACACTGGGTTTAAATTCTGAAAACCTGGACTCACATCTTGGCTCTATTTCTTGCTAACAGTAAAGCTTGGGGCTGTCTGAGCCTTGGTTTTTTCATCTGCAACCAAGAGAACAACACAACAATCTATGTGAAATTGCTTTTTAAACAGAAATTGCAATATAAATTACAAAGTTTTTTTTTATTAGTGGTGGTAGAGAAGATAAAATGTACATGCACATAAACTATGCTAATGAGCAGAAAGTGACCTAAGAGAAATGTGGATAACATACTGTGGGATTTCAGAGGAGGGAGAGATTCTTTTTTGGCCTGAGTGAACAAAAAAGTTTCATAAAGATGCTGACGTTTAAACTGGACCATGATGGATATTTGCATTTGAGCAAGTAGAGAAGAGATAAAGGAATCCAGTCAGAAAAAACAGGGGAATTGTGGGTCACACATAGGCACATAAAATACATCCACTTACCTGAAGTATGGCTTTCTTGCTTCCTTATCCCTTCTTACACATAAAAGGCTTCCACCATCTGTATTCCATTTCTATTCACACACTGAAAATGTCACCTTCTTTGCTTTGCTCTTCTCTAACTCAGTACTCTGCCTAGCTCCCATCATCCCATCAGATGTGACATGTGATCTGACCCGATACTTTGTTCATGTCTCTCATTTGGCACTGTTCTAACCTTGAATCACATTACAATCTTTGGGTTGTGATTATCTTATACTCCCTAGATTGTAAACTTGAAGTACAAGATTTTGTTGTATTCATTTTTACCTTCTCAAAATTATTTGCCAAACTGAAGTGAATTCACTGAAAATTTATTAAGGGCTTATTCTTTGCCCAATATCATGCTAGATAGAATACAGCATAGGACTTGATTCTGTCTTCACGTTGCTTACTGGTAGCCAGACGGCCCCAAGCTCCATGTAAAATAGTTTAGAGAATGATAGGAAATGAAATATAATGCATTCAGCACTGGAGATTGTCTGCCCCAGCTAATATCTAACAAGACAGTAAAACACATCAGACTTAACAACTCTTTGTCATTGGTCAAACTGTTATAGACAGCCAGATGGAGAAGAAAAGTGGAGACAGTTAGGCAAATGTAATAAAGAGAGTAGCAGGTGCTTCCTCAATGGTAAATTTAAAAACAAACACACTAATAACAAACTCAGTTTGAAATGTCTATTAGTCATTGGTTTAAAACAAAATTTCACAATAAAAGATATGTTTTAAATGAAAATTGAGCCCTCTCCTGTCTCATCTTAATAAACACCAGCCTTGAATTATTTAGTTCCCTGAAAAGACACTGGTAAAATTCTTTCAGAAATTAGTATTTGGTTCTAGGTCACTTCTTACCAATGCATATTATCTGGCTCACCAGTAGTTCTTAATGGCATTGGGTCATGGACCTTTTTTGTTGAAAGCTAGTAACTGTCTCCCAGGAAAAAAGCACAATCACAAATTTTTGCATGACATTTTAGATGAGTTTTGGACATGCTTCCAAAGTTCATTCATGGATATTATGGCAGGCAGAATTGTAAGATGGCCTCCAAGAATCCTGACCCCTGGTGTACACACCTTGTATAGTCCCCTCTGTGAATATGATAGGATATAACTCTCATGATTAGTTTATGTCATATTGCAAAGGTGAAGGATTCTTGCAAATGAAATTAAGGTCCCTAATCAGTTGACTTTGAATTAGCAAATGGGAGAGTATCCTGCTTACACCCCACCTAATCAAGGGAAACCTTAAAAGACTGGTGAAGTCAGAGAAATTCTAAGCAGCAGAGATGCTCTCCTGCTGGCCTGGAAGAAAGCAAATAACGATTTTAAGAACTGCCTATGCAGAGGGCCATGAAACTAGGACGTGAGGGCAGCCTCTAGAAGCTGAGAATGACCTCCAGGTGATAGTGAAGAAGAAATGAAGATCTTAATCCTATAACCACAAGGAACACAATTCTGCCAACAACCTGAATGAGCTTTAAAGAGGACCTCAAGCTCCAGGTAAGAATTCATCAACTTTATTTCAGCCTTGTGACACCTTGATCAGAGAAACCAGCTACATTGTGCCTGGACTTCCAACTTACAGAAACTGTGGGATAAAAAGTAGCTGGCTTAAAAGCCATTAAGTTTGTGGTAATTTGTTATGTAGCAATAGAAAACTAATACAAACATAAATTAAGAACCTGTGGCCTAAAGGGATAATATGAACCACCCAGACAATATTCCATAGCAGTTGTGACTTCCAGAGGTCAGATGGCAGCATAAGGATTCCAGACATCTCAGAAAAGATTTGATTATTCTTTAGACCTATGCTTTGCTAAGGGAGCTAGCTACACACCAATTCCCCAGGCAGATTGGATCTAATAAACTCAGAAGATTTATTTTTGTACCTCAAACCATTCCTTATTAAATGCATACAGTTGTCCAGTAGGCAGCCAATTTTTTCCTTTTCGTCCCAGCCCCCTGGCCTGATATGGCTGCAAAGCCTCCTTGCCAGTCATGGTTGCTAAGTGTTTGAAATTCATTGTTTTCACCTGTCAGAGACCCTGCATTGGTTACTTAGGAACTGCTTATACTGGACAGCCCTTGTAGCAACCTCAACTCATGTGTAAAACTCATATACATATCCCAACACAAACATTGGTAACCTCATGTCTCATGTTTCAGGCTTTTTTTTCCTCTCCTATTCTTCCATCAAAACATACTTGTCTAGTGTCCCACTCTCATAGATTCCTGGCAGATGAGAGGTGTTAATCCAATCCATTCATTCATCCAACAAGTATTTTTAGAATGGCCTGTTACATGCAAGATACATTCAACATTCTCTGTGGGACAGAGCTAGCTTCATGGGTCTGTGATCTCTGCAGTTGTACAGGGCTCTATATGTAGAAGGGCCTTGTGCTTGGTTTAATGCTTTGTTTTTCCCGTCTTGAAATTTCTAATAATTTTTGAACAAGGGTCCCTGCATTTTCATTTTATACTGGGCCCTACAAATTATGTAGCTGGTACTGCTGTGGGAATATAATATAAAGGGGTACATAACTGGACTAAAAGAATAGTGAGCTATCTGCATGCTAGTCTTGGTTCTGTCACTAAATGATTGTATGATCTTCGGCAAGTGAATTCCCCCTCTCTGAGCCTTCGTTGTCTCTTCTATAAATTGGGAAGAATCACAAAGGGTGGTTGTTATGCCTGATAATGAGAATCACAAGGGGTGCTTTTTATGAATACAGTGCACAGATTCTGAGTGCAAACTTCTAATCCATTCTGTCAGCTTGTTCCCATCACTCCCCTGTACCTCAGCACTGATGCCCCACCCCCATCCCATAGCCACAAGAGGGGTCACATCTGTTGGGAGTAGGGGACATGAAATCAGGGGAGGCTTCATGGACGAGGCTGCACCTGAGCTGGATCTTGAGGGATTGAGTAGGATTTCCCAGACAGAGATGAAGGGAAAGATTTTCCAGAGAAAGATGACATTTCTGTGCAAAGCTGGGGACGGTGCGCCGGTGCAAGGCATAGGCTCACAAGTCAGGGGGATGGGGTTCAAATCAAGCTCTGGAACTAACTTCTCCCCAGGGCCCCAAGCCCTCTTCTGTGTCAGCGTGAACTTCACACACACACTCATACATACACAATATGTAAACATATGCACACACACACATACATATATATATATATATATATATATCCCTACAGTTTGGTTCAGTCCCCATTTATTTTCGAGAAGATAAGTAATTCTGGTATTTTGTCAGTGGAAATGTGAGCTCAATCCCTTTTGCTTGCATTCTTTTCTATGATAGTTTATTAAAACTGTCAGCTAAGTGTTCTTTGAATCTCTCAAGATCAGACTCCTATGTGCTTGTGTGCGTATGAGTGTGCACACACTACACGTGCCTCTTATTTGTGATATCTTGGCATTACTGACACATTTTAGAGCATCTGCATACATTGTACAAGCAGCAGTAAAATCACCAATTAGTAAACAGCACCAATTATATTTGATTTGACTGACATATGGACTACCATAAAGTAAAACAGGGACTAAAAAATCAGTAGCAAGATAGCAAGTATGACAGGACCCTTTTTTAATCCCCCAATAGTTCATAATTGCATGGCACTTCTCAGAATCATCTTGTTTCTTTCATAAACACATTCTCATCACAATGGGTGAAAATAGCCACGTCAATGCCAATAATTCCAAAGTTATGATGTTCCCGCCCTTGAGCTCAATTTCCTAGAACCACTGCCTAATGCTTCATACCAGGCACAATTCGGATGCCTGACTTTGCAAATGTGGGCACTGACATTTAATATATTGGGAGTTTTGCACTAGCTTGAATCATTTTATGCAATTCGACAAGCTACCAGCTTTGTGAGTGACCTTGCTGTGGCATTAGAAGGAGCTAAGCCTACTGCTTCTTGCCCTCTCACTGATAGCAGAATAAGTTGCAGGTTGATCTGGGATCTTTGTCAGGTTGAAACCTAAACATCAACCAATACAGAAAAAACAGCTCATCTCAAAGCTCCTTTTCTGAGCTGTGGGAAAGTTGGTGTAGCAGCACAGTATCTAAGCTCTACAAAGGCCTTATTAAGCGTGACAGCAACAGCTGGAGCTGCTAGAACTGGCAGAGCATTGAAAGAAACACAGGCCCGTTAGAGAAAGGAGAAAAAAAAGGTATAATTTGAAATATTAAATAATGTATCTCTGAGCTGCTGTTAGGCATGAAAATCCCAGCAGCTTGAGTGGAGTTTTGTATTGCATCGAAGGTGATAGCTATGATTCCCTTTGGACAACTCATCTTGTCATGTTTCCCCTTACAAACATAATACATAATAGCACTTCGGAAAGCCAACGTATCTCATGCTCTGCTTCATGGATAACAATAGTGAGACTGCTTGAGATGAACAGATATTTGCTTATTCAATAAACAACTCTAAGGCAGAGAGAAACCCCTGAGGTTGGCATTCAAGGCTTTCTATCTGCTTAGCTTACCCTGCCACACCAGACCTCACGCCATTGCTCTCTACCATGAACATGTCATTAGTCCTTTCAGCGCACACTATATTCATTCCTCTCTCTGTGTCTTCACTTTATTCTTGACTCTGCTTGGAATAAGCTTCTCCCCTACCTCCAACTTCAATTTACTACTTACACTTTCCTTTGAGAGTTACATCAGGTCTCATCTCCTTCAAAAAGCCTTCCCTGACTTAACAAGCCCCAGTGATGTCTTCCTTCTATTTATTTCTATAGTGCTTATGAGCTGCACCACATAGCCTGGCCCCTGCTTCCACACGAGCCTATCTAGTTCTCTAATATAAAACTCCTGGAGGTTAGGGACTTATATCCCCCATAGTTCCAAAGATTGCTCATCACATACTAATTTGTAAAATAGTTACTGTTTAGTGGTAAAATGTGTGACCTTTGGGGCCGGCCTGGTGATATAGTGGTTAAGTTCTCATGCTCCACTTCAGCGGCCTGGGGTTTGCAGGTTCGGATCCTGGGCGTAGACAGACGCACTGCTTGTCAGCCACGCTGTGGCGGCGTCACATATAAAGTGGAGGAAGATGGGTATGGATGTTAGCCCAGGGCCAGTCTTCCTCAGCAAAAAGAGGAGGATTGGCAATGGATGTTAGCTCAGGGCTAGTCTTCCTCACACACACAAAAAAATGTGTGACCTTTGAATCCCAACTCTAACACTATCTGTGTGACTCCAAGCCAGTTATTTAACTTTACTAAGCTCCAGTTTCCTCCTCTGTGAAATGGAAATAATAGTAGCTGCCTTACAGAATTAGCTCTGTCCTATTCTCAAATTTCATTTCTGCCACAAAGTTATATTAATACTTTTAGTTTTTAGGGGATAACAGAAAAAAAGGAAAAAAGAAATGCTTCTTCACAGAGCTTTTGGTCTACCTTGCTCAGGAAAGAAGAATGTTGAAGACAGATCCGAATCTCTAGGCTAAATGACCACAAAACATGAGTTTTGACCTTAAATGGGGGACTGAAAATAGGAGACTTTACATACTTTTTTCTCCTTCCTTCCCAAATCTCATCCTCAAGGTCCCTATGGGGATGTAAGGAACCATTGATGTTCATTCATAATCTAAAGGTAGACTCTTGAAAGGTGCCGAAAATAAGAAACAGAGCCCTATGTAGTATTTGTGAAAGTGGTCTAAAACTAATAGTAATAATAATAATAACAGCAAAAACAATAATAAAACTTTCTGACATTTCCTGAGTACTCAGGCGCCAGGCATGGTTCTAAATGATTTGCATAGATTAACTCATTTTGCCCTCATCAGATCCATATGAGGTAAATATTATGGTTATTCTCATTTTATAGCTGAGAAAGCTGAGGCACAGAAAGATTAAGCATTTTTCTAAGGTTACACAGCGAGTAAGGAGTGGAGCCAGGGTTTGAACCCAGGTCTATCTGACTCTACAACCCGTGTTCCAAATCGTTATATCATACTGAGTCTGCAATAACATTTAGAAAAGAAAAGAAAAAGAAACGTAATAACTAAAGTTTTCCAAATAAATGACTACAAAGTTGATCAGCTGTTTGTTGGTTGTTTTTTTTTTTCCTTTTTTTTTTGTTTGTGAGGAAGACTAGCCCTGAGCTAACATCTGTTGCCAACCCTCCTCTTCTTTGTTGAGGAAAATAGGTCCTGAGCTAACATCCATGCCCATCTTCCTCTACTTTATATGGGACACTGCTACAGCATGGCTTGACAAGTGGTGAGTCTGTCTGCGCCCAGGATCCGAACCTGCGAACCCCTGACCACCAAGCGGAGCGCACGAACTATGCCACCGGGCCTGCCCCGGTTGGTTGGTTTTTAACTTAAATGAATGGTACCAGAAACCTGAATGTCATCCTTACCTAATTTTTCTCCCTCACCTCTTACACCCAATCACTTACCAAGTCCCATTGATTCCACCTCCCAAGTAGCTCTCAAATCCATTTATTCTCTTCTTCCCCACAGTCACCAACTTAGTTTAGGCATCATCATCATCTCTTGCCTCTTAACTGGTCTCTTTACTCTAGGCTTTCCCACCTCTAGTCCAGAGGGCAGCTAGACTGATTTTTCTAAAATGCAAATCTGATAATATCACACCTTGCATAAAACACCTAAGTGGGTTCCCAGTTTCTTAATAATGAAAATCTAAACTTCCTAACCTGGCCCTCAACATAAAAGATACTCCATGTTATGTTTACCTTTCCAGGTTAATATCTTCTAAGGACACCCTTCCCCCAAGTGTGGATTGCAACAATAAAAAAATTAATTATAATTTCTTAAAAATGTCTGGTCCCTCTGAAATCATAGGACATAGAGAGAAAATATTGTGGCTTAAGCTGAAGGGATACAAGAAGCTGTTGAGGGCTTTAAGAGAAACTAAGTTGGAAGCTCAGAGCAGAAAGGGTGGAAACCCTATGCAAGTGGATGAACACAGTAAGCATCGTTTTCATATTTGCAAACCACATAAAAAACCAGTTTGAACTACTACTGCCCTTTATAGAGGAATTTGATGTCAGCAATTAAATCCTTAATAAATATTTAAGTCCCATAGGAAGGATTTTTTTTCTTGTTTTCACAGGCCCAACAAGCAGATATTTGTAAATATTCAAACTATAAGTTGCTGAGTTCTATTTCAAAGAGTTTTTCAACATAGAGCCTATTTTTACTTTGAAAAATCACTATGAGATAGGCAGGGTAAGATGAGAAAATCAGATGAGAAAGGGTAAATTACTAGCCTAAGGTCACTAGCCTAAGGTAAATTACTAGTGAAGTCCAGATTAGAGCCTCTGGTGATTCCTAACCCAGCTATCTCAAGTTCGGTTTTATAGATAAGGTGCTTTTTACCTCAAAAAAAAAAAAAAATACCAGAGACCTTCACCCTTGAGTCATGGGTTAAAATTGAATGCTTAAATCAACATTTTCCCTTCAATGACTCTAGTGCATCTGGTTCCAGGAGACTCAAGAGTCACTGAACAGTAGAAGATGAATTGTGCCATTAGGCAGTGAATACAAACTGGGTTTAATCTGGCATTAAATGGCTCCTCCAGTTTATACCCATTTTCACTCCCATTAGCCTCTGCCTCTCAACATCATGCCCAAACATTTGAATATGGATTAAGTTGAATTTCCTTCTTATGAGTAAGTTTCTTTATTACGTGTCTCTTTGATTTTGTCTTCAACAAGTTCTCATTTTATAAGGGAGAGCAGTCATCGTATCGTACAGTAGCCAATTCTTTCCTCTTTAAGGCAGAAAGCCTACACATTTAAACACTCAAATTTGCTGATTCTCCTTTTTTATACCTGGTTTCATCAATAACTATTTTTGCAATGTTTTTATTGTAACCAAATTGTCTACATATCTTTGCTTCATTTTTCTGTTAAAGCCAGATAACTAATGCGTACATAGTCCTGGCCATCCCTCATTTCATGCTTTTTTTCATTGATTAACAAGCTAATTTTTCTATGATAGCCCATCACCAGCTATATTTATTATTTAATACCCTTGCTTTTGTACCAGGCTAATTTGCCCAGCATTATTTCCATCTGTTTTTCACCAGCCTCATCAAATGGCATACAGTAAAGAACAGATGTACAACAGAAAGCAAATTAGTGGTTGCCAGAGGCTGGGGGGGGCAGGGGGATGGGGAGTGGCTCCTTAATGAGTATGGCATCTCCTTTGGGGGTGATGAAAATGTTTTGTAACTAAATAGAGGTAATGGTTGCAAAAAATTGTGAATGTACTAATGGGCACTGAATTGTACACTTTAAAAATGGTTAAATTTATGTTACCGGAATTTCATCTCAATTTTTTAAAAAAAGGTAATAAAAATTATATGCCCACGTGGCACTCATATTCTAGTGGAAAAAGGGCAGACAATAAATAAAATAAGAAAGTAAATGACATTTTACATTAGAAAGTGCTAACTGCCAAAGAGAAAAATTAAGCATAGTTGTAATGAAGAAGAAGGATGTGGTTTTAAATACGGTGGTCAAAGAAGACCTATTGAAAAGAGGACATTTAAGTAAAGACTTGATGATGTTAAGGGAGAGAGCCACATGGGTATAAGGTAGAAGAGCACTTCAGGCTCTGAGAGAATAGCAAACACAAAGGCCTTGAGGTCCCAAAGGTCTCTGGAGGACCATCTATTCAAAGTTGCTTTTGCTTGACTGCAGGGGCTAAGAAAACATCATCTTCTGGCAGGGTGGAAGGGCTCAGCATCTGAGGTCAAGTCATTTTTTGTTTGATGGCCCAGGCTATTTTGCCTGGCAAGCTGCACAGAATAAGAATAACACTTTGGACCAGGGACTGACATTTATTATCATTTAGACCTTCTATTTCTATAAGTGAAGGGAAGCACAAATACTTCTGGTTTAAATTCCCATTGTCATTTTGGTCATCGGCCATTTTCAAGAAGTCAACAGCCTCTCAATAGAAGAACTAAATAACGTTAAGAGGTACATTAAGATTCAAGGTAGGGAGAAAACTTTATTTTGATTGCCTATTTTCTGTTAAATTCTTTTTGTTCCAACAAATAGACTCATTTGACAATTTTTAACAATAAATGCACAGTCTTTCTGCTTCCCATCTTTTCCCTCTTTTTTCCAGAGAGACTGCTACTCTTCCCTAGACAACTAAATGAAGATGGCCACTGAAATACTGAAAACATTAGACACTTTTGTGCCCCCCCGTCTCACCCTATCCTGACCCCAGTTGCATCAGGCTATGTTAAAAGAGGTTCTTCTGTACCTGTAGTTGAATCATACAGCAGTGTGGCTTGTATTTGCTCACTGACCTTGTCCTGGCTTCACCTTAGCTTACTCATCCTTAATTTCCTTTTTCCCTATTTCCACATATTTTATGTATTTTCATAAGATGGCTCCAGCCTTTTGGGGAATGAGACAGGATATAAAAAAATAATAGAAGGGATAAAATGGTGAATGACCTAACAAGCCAAAAGACAACACCAGATTGACAAAAATGCATCTGCCTATAACTTGTGGTGTGACCTGCAACAGCCTGGCTGAGCCTCTTTGGTCTACTCTGTTCTCCTCAGCAATATAAACAAATATTCATACAGATACATGCAAAGAAGAGAACTCTTTTCAAAGCCCACAGTTTGTCAAGCTAATCATCATCCTTGGAAACCCGCGGCATGATTCTGACAATATGAAAGTATTTGTATAAACACATATTCCAAAATCAAGTAGTTTGGTGAACATGGTGGTCTCTCACAATTTTAATTTTTCATTATTTTATACTTCTTCTTCATTCAGTTGAGCTGTAACTGTGGTTCGAATTTAGGAAAAATATCTTGGGCATGTGGGAAAAGAACAAAGGTCCAAAGTTGCCTTTTATCTTAACTATTTACCATGTATATATAAAGTTCTGAGAGCATCTGTACAATTTTTAAAGACCTGAATATACTTTTAAAATTCAAAGATTTCATATTAATTCCTGAGCCTTCCTCATGTGTAATGCTATACAACTTCAGGAAACATCATACCAACTATTTCTGCATCCAAACATATTTCCTAACAAAGAACAAAGAGTAGCTTGTCTCAAGGAACAATGGTAGGACATAAGTTATCTGATTATATCACTTAGGGTTGGAAA
This sequence comes from Tapirus indicus, assembly GCA_031878705.1. Classification (NCBI taxonomy): domain Eukaryota; kingdom Metazoa; phylum Chordata; class Mammalia; order Perissodactyla; family Tapiridae; genus Tapirus; species Tapirus indicus. The sequence goes on along the minus strand of CM062942.1, from coordinate 88,423,892 downwards.
TTAAAGGTCTTTTTCTGTAATGGAACAATTTTGAGCCATTGACATTATGCTATAACAACATATAATTCACAGTCATCTTTAACTGATTTCTTAAAGTCTCTAGATACTGAAGTAGATGACGTACATTTCCAATAAAAGAGAATAGGATACATCTCATTGCTTCAGCTGAATTGTGGACTGCATTTTTTTTTTCTTAGAGGGAATATCATATTCTTGCCCATTCTTTGAAACTAGGGTCAAGTTGTCTTGCCCTAACCTAAAATAATGCTTTTGTTTCACACTCTGCCCAGGTGTTAAGTGAATAACTAATGCTCAGATGGTCATTTTGCAAAGAGGGTATTCAAATGGTGTGTGCAAAAAGGTCACTTACCCCTGATCACCACCACCAGTAGAAGAGACACTTAAATTGTTAACTCCTTTGCCCAATTTCCTTATAAACAATGTTACACAAATCAATTTGTACACACATATTGTCTCTATGTAAATGTGCACATACACACACACATACACACACACGTTGATACTAACTAGTGAATTATCTTGAAAAACCAAGGAATACATATATTTACCTAAATGAAGTTTCCAGATAAAGCTTTGGAATTGAAAGCTTTCTAAAATATTATATACTTACCTGCCTTTGGAAGCTATATTTGTTGATTAGTACTTTTAATAATATTTAACACTTTTTTATGTGCCACTTCATTAAGAACAGCAATTGCTGTGCTATGTTGCAATGATCTTAGAGTTTTGCTCAACACTACATGGTCTCAGTGGACTATCAATTTTTTATTCTTGTGTCTGTTTGTCACAGCTTTTCTGTCTCCCCTCTAGCTCTCAGTTTAACTGTCACTTTTTGATGCTGCCTGTATACTTACTTAAAGTTGCCTCCTAGCTCTTATCTTTAAAGTTTAAAAATCATAACACTGTATTGGGTTTATAATGTATATAAAAAGAAATATATACAATCATCCACAAAGGATGAGGGTGATAAATAAAAATATACTTGCAAAGTTACAAAGTTCCCATATTTTATAAGAAGTAGAAAATTAACTCTAAGTACATTGTAATAAAGACACATATTGTAATCCCTAAATAAACATCTAAAAAGAATGTGAACAAGGGGGCTGGCCCGGTGGCGCAGCGGTTTAGTTCGCGCTTGGCAGCCCGGGGTTCGCGGGTTCGGATCCCGGGCGCCCACCGATGCACTGCTTGTCAGCCATGCTGTGGCGGCGTCCCATATAAACTGGAGGAAGATGGGCACGGATGTTAGCTCAGGGCCAGTCTTCCTCAGCAAAAAGGAGGAGGATTGGCAACGGATGTTAGCTCAGGGCTGGTCTTCCTCACAAAAAAAAAAAAAAAGAAAAAGAATGTAAACAAATATAGTTAAATGGCCATAAAGAAATGTAATACTAAAAAACATTTGATTAACCCCCCCAAGAAAAGGGCATGAAAGGAGGAATAGAAGAACAAAAAACCAGATGGGACAAATAGAAAATATATAGCAAAAGGAAGGCATAGACCTAAGTGTATCAATAAGTACATTAACCAACAAAGAAATCACAATGGTAAATGGAAAATATCTAGAACTGAATAATGATGAAAATGCAGAATATAAAAATTAGTGGGATTCAGTGGTTATTAGAGAAAATTTTATAATTTAAATTTACATGCTAAAAAATGTTTTAAAACAATGATCTAAATATCTACGTTAAGAAGTCAGAAAAAGACAAGGAAATTAAACCTAACATAAATAGAAGTAAAGATAAGAGCAGAAATAAATAAAGGTAGACAAAGAGTAGAGAAAATCAATAAAGCCCAAAAGTTGACTATCTGAAAAGATAATTAACATTGATAAACTTCTAGCAAGACTGACACCAAAAAAGAAAAAGAAAAAACACAAATTACCAAGACCAGGAAGAAAGAAGGGATAGCATTACAACTTCTGCAGATATAATAAGGATGAAGCAATACTATGAATAATTCCATGCCAATTCAAAAACTTAAATGAAATAGACAAATTCCTTAAAAAACAGTTACCAAAACTGAAAAAAGATGAAGTGGAAAATCTGAATAGCCCTATATCTATCAAATAAATTAATCTCCAAAAACCTTCCCATAAAGAACATATCCAGGCCTAGATGGTTTCATTGTGAATTCCACCAAACATTTTAAGAAGAAATAATACCAATTTTATGTAAACAATTTCAGAAAAACAGTTGAAGGGACCACTTCCCAACTTATTTTATAAGACCAGCATAATCGTGATACTCACACCAGACAAAGATATTAGAAGAAAAAAAAAACTACAGAGCAATATGCCTCATGAACATAGATGCAAAAGTCCTTATCAAAATATTAGCACATTGAATCCAGCAATATATATACTTGATAAATAGAAAATACTTGCAAAATATATCTGACATAGGACATTTTTCAGAGTATATATTTTTAAAAATATTTTACCACACAATAATAGGGGAAAATTCTAATTTTTAAAAACAGACAAAAAATTAAAATATTTACAAGAAAAGATATATGATTAGTCATCAGGGAAATATAAAATTAAAACCACAATAAGATAACACTTCTCATCCATTAGAATGAAAAAAGAATGAAAGGATGAGAAAGACAGAGAACACCAAATGAGGGAAGGATATAGAGTTATTGGAACTCTCACACATTGCTGGTGGGATATAAAACAATACAATCTCTTTGGCAAAATATTTGACAGTTTTTTTTTTTTTAGAGTTAAACATGCATCGACTCTTCGAACCAGCAATTCCACTACTAGGTATTTACCCAAGAAGAATGAAAATATATGTCCCTAAGATTTGTACAAGAATGTTCACAGCAGCTTTGTTCATATCGCTCAAAAATGGAAACAACCCAAACAATCAACAGAAAAATGGATAGACAGTAGTAAAGGAGAATGAACCACTGATACATACAATAACATGGACAAATCTCCCAGATACAAAAAACTACATAGTGTATGTTTCCATTTATATGAAGTTCTAGGACAAGCAAAAATAATCTGTGGTGAAAAACTCAAAACACTGGATACTTCTAGAAAGGAGAGAGGGATTGACTTGGAAGGGACACAAGAGAACTTTCTGGGATGATTGAAATGTTCTAAATCATGATAGGAGTGTGGATTACATGGCTGTATCCATTTGCCAAAATTCATTGAATTGTTCACTTAAGATTTAAGCATCTCAAGACATGTAAATTTTCCATCAATGAAAATAAAAAGAACTGTAAACAAACACTGAATCCTTTTGTGGAAGCTACCTTATCATAGTGGAATGGGTTAGCAAGTCTAAATTCTGTATATTTTAAATTTTGTATATTCTAGGCTTGAGCAAATGAGTAAATCTATTGAAGACAATGGTAGCCATATTTCCCTTAGTAAAGAGAGATACAAATATGGAAATGGGGAAGGCTAGGATGTTTTCTGTGGTATTGGGATGGAATTGGAGGTATCAGTATGAACACACAGCTTTTAATAGATATGTTTTTTCTCAGTTTGTCTGCTGAGGACTAGAAACAATGATGCAGCTTCTTGGAATGAGCACATCTAGTGCCCAGATCTTGGCTTTTAAATATTATTCCTCAATAGAAGGAACCAGAATCCCAGGAAGAAATGTCTGGTGTTATGTCTGGAACAGGGGAAGAATACTATGAGCCTGTAACAGCTTGTTGCACCATAAAGTAAGGAAGTGCTCAACAAATGGAGACAGACATGTTAGAAGGGGCACAGGAGCCAGCTTGAGGGGTTTCCTACTGGCCAGTTCTGAGATAATTTGCACATCAAAAAAGTAAGTAAAAAGGATTGTAGCCCATTGAATAAGAATCCATGAGTCCACATAAGTAGGAAAGAAGGGAAACCTCTTTATAGTGAAATGCCAATCAATAAATACAAAAGAAATGCTGAAGTTAGAACATTATCAGTAGATGCTAAAACTGTGGGTAAAAGTTTGATAAGGCAAAGAATATTTACATGGCCTCAAAATGTCTCCCCACAAACTGCTAATTATTTACAAAGGGAAATAAACCAACTCCATAGTGGAGAAACCTGGAGGACACTACCCTAACCAAGTCATCATACCTAACCTCACCAATTTTGAGCCAAAGCCACATCATATGTCTCCTAATAACATGCACTGAAAAGGACACACTTCTATTTAGTGGTATTCCTACCAAAAATGCATAACCTAAACCTAATTTGGAGGAAACATCAGGCAATCTCAAATTGATGGGCATTCTATAAAACAATTGGGCTATACTTTTCAAGAATTTCAAAGTCAAGGAACACAAAGTTTTAAAAACTGTCCTAGATTAAAGATGACTAAAGAGATATGACAACTAAATGCAATGTGCGATCCTGAATTTGCTCTCGTATTGGTAAAAAGCTAGGTATAAAAGACATGATTAAGGCAATTACACAAATTTGAATGTGGACTGCAGATTAGACAGAAGTAAGAAATCAGTGTTAAATCTCCTGATTTTTATAACCGTACCTTGGTGTATGTAAGAGAATACTCTAGTTCTTAACAAATACACACTGAAGTATATATGGTTAAAGGGGCATGATATCCCCAACTTATTCTCAAATTGTTCAGAAAAAAACGTACATATAATAATTCTATAACATAATATAATATATGTTATAAATTAGATATCTATATCTAGATATAGATATTAGAGATACAGAGAATGAAAAAGTAAATAGGGCAAAAAATTGTTCATCTGTTTAAACAAATTCATGATTCTGTTAAATGGTATATGGAAGTTCCTTGTACCATTCTTAAAACTTCTCAACTCCACACTAAGATGTTACAATTAAAGGGTTAAGAATAGAATCTGCGTAATCATAAGGAATGTCATCTAATTGCTCAAACAAGAAAAGGAAAAATATTAAAAAACAAAGAACCCTGGATTTAAAAAAAATATTTCCCATCAGTCTTTGTAAATACAGTGATGGTAGAAAAAACAAAAGGAAAAACAACAGTCCTCTGCCCCAAGCAAAAGTTCCTTGTAGGTCTCTCATTTAATTTTGCATCCTAGGCCTTTATAAATTATCTCTAAATGTTATAAATTAAATTTTTCCCCCTGGCAGTGTAAACGATCAGCCATACTAAAAGATCAATCTTATTATCCAGAAACAGTAGCTTACAGTTTGTGTTTTCTCATGAACCTGCTACCTCAAAATAGATTCGGGAGGAATTTCCTTTTAGGAGAGAATGCAAAGCATTTGAAAAAGCACTGAAGACTTTTCAAGGGGGAATTTTGAGAGACAGGAGAGAGAGACAGAAGAAGGAAAGGGAGAGGAAAGAAGGGCGAAAGAAAGGGAGGAAAAAGGACAAGAGAAATAAAGGAAAAGAGATATTTTAAAGATGAAAGCTATCACTGGTGTTGCTGAAGGCATAAAGCATATCTAAAAAAATAAGTCTAGGGGCCAGGCCTGTGGCCTAGTGGTTAAGTTCAGCATGCTCCACTTTGGCAGCCCAGGTTCGGTTCCCAGGCATGGACCTACACCACTCATCAGCGGCCATGCTGTGGTGGCGACCCACATACAAAATAGAGGCAGACTGGCATGGATGTTAGCTCAGGGTGAATCTTCTTCAAGCAAAAAGAGGAAGATTGGCAACAGATGTCAGCTCAGGGCCAATCTTCCTCACCAAAAAAAAAAAAGGCCTAACATGTACATGAGAATGGTAGGACTGCACCTAGCCTAGTTCTCACATAAGGCAGGGATCTTATCTGCATTGTAACTTATCTTCCTACAAACAAAAACAAAAAACCTCTTTGATGTCCATAGCTTTTTCAGCTACTCCCTGATTTCTCCTTCATAGCAAAATTTCTCAAAAGAGTTGTTTACATTCATTGTCTCCTCTTCCTCATTTTCCAGTCTCTCTTCAACCCATTCCTGTTAGGGTTTTGTCCCTATCATCATATCAAAAGTAACTTTTGTTAAGGTGCCCAGTGACCTACGTGTTGCCACATGTAATGATTTATTCTCTCTCTTCAAATTATTCAAACTCTCAGCAGCATTTGCCAGAGTTGATCTCTCTTTTCGACTCAAACAGTATCTTCACTTGGCTCCTGAGACACTCGTATTCATCGGCCACCCTTTTGCAGTCTCTTTTGCTGACTCTTCTCCTACCCAGTCTGAAATTGTTGAAGTATTTTTTTTTCAGCTCAGGCTTGTATTTGTTTTATCTTCCCTAGCTAAGATGATTTCCTAGATGTCATTTATTTAGTGACAGCCCTTGCAATTACATCTCCAATACTGACTTCTCCCCAAACTCCAGACTGTTATCCAATTATATCTTTTACTTCTCCATTTGAATATCTAAAAGATATTTCAAATTTATTATATCACAAACTTAACTCTTGATTCAACCTCCAGCCTCAACCCTCGAACCTATTCTTCCTCAGTTTTCCCTATTTTAGTAAATGGTATCACCATTCCACCCAGTCAAGTGAGAAATCTGACTCATCCCTTAATTCCCTCTTTTCCTTCACCCCTCATATCCAATCCATTAACAAATCCTGTTCATTCTCCCCCCAAAATATATCCCAAATCTGTCCAGTTCTCTCTACGTCACTGTCACCATTCTAGTCTAATCAATTATTATGTCTTGAAGGGACTATTATAATAGCTTCCTAATCAGTCTCCCTGCCTCCACTCACCATCCATTCTATAAAGTCACCAAGATCATTTTAAAATGAAGGGAAGATAATGTCACTATGCTGCTTAAAATCTTCCAATAGCTTCCCATTATGCTTAGAATAACATTCTAACTCCCTACCCTATTGAAAAGGCTCCACATGATCTACTTCCTGACTACCTCTCTGTGTCAGTGCATTTGGGTTACTATAAAAATATACCATAGTCTGGGTGGCTTGTAAATAATAGAAACTTATTTCTCACAGTTCTGGAGGCTTGGAAGTCCAAGATCACGCCACCAGCAGATTTAGTGTCTAGTGAGGGCCCACTTGCCGGTTCATAGACAGCCATCTTCTCTCCATGTCCTCACATGGCAGAAGGGGCCAGAGAGCTCTCTGGCCCCTTCTGATAAAGGCACTAATCCCATTCATGAGGGCTTCACACTCATGAGCTAGTCATCTCCCAAAGGCACCACCTCCAAATACCATCATATTGGGCATTAGGTTTCAACATATGAATTTTAAGGGCGGGACACAGACATTAGTCTATAGCACTCTCTGACTTCATCTACTACTCAACCTCTTGCTCTCTATGAACCAGTCACACTGGCTTTCATTTTGTTTCTCCAAAGCGTAAAGCATATTCTGACCTCAGGACTTTTGCACAGCAGTTCCCTCTGTCTGGTATGCTCTCCCCCACAGATCTCTCATTTCCATACAGACCTCTGCTCAAATGTTTACCTCCTCAGAGAAGCCTTTCCTGTCACTCTGTTTCCCTTTGTCCTGTTTTATTTTTATTTTACCACTTATCCCTACCTTACTATATTACATTATATTTGTTTACTGTTTGTCTTCACTACCATAATGTCAGGTCCATGAAAGCATATAGTTAGTTTTGTTCAATGGTATATCCTCAGTGAGGACCCAATAAATATTTGCTGAGTGAATGAAATTCACACAGCAAATAATCCAGTATTAAATGTTTTTAGAGTTAGAAAAGACCTTAAGTTAACTAGACCAGTTTCATATTTTTATAGGAGCAGTGTCTTGAGCCAAAAGAACCAGGAAGATCAAATGGCATATTAAAGGTGACAGAATTTTCTGGTGACAGAGCCAAGACTAGTGTTGAGGTCTTCTGATTTCTAGCCCAGTGCTCTTTCTTCTGGTGCATTCTGTCTCATGCTGTCAGTAACACTGAGAGAACTACTGGGGAAATACTTTGCTGAACTATGTAATGTCATTCTGCTTAAATGAAAGAAAGATACAGAACTGTGGCATGAATTCAGTATTTTTATTTATCCAGTAGCTCTTTATTGACCATCTATCATGTACAAGGCACTGTTTCCATTGCAGAGGTGAACAAGAAGTGACTCTTACTTTCAAGAGTTTTTAATCTAGAAAGGAGAATAAACCAAATTAATATAATGCAAGACAGAATGTGATGAGTCACAAGTAGGTGGCAAAGTATTATGTGAGTCCAGAAGAGGAACTAATTATGTACAGCTGATTCAGGATTATGAAAGCCTTGATAGAAGAGGTAATATTTGACATGGGCCTTAAAGGATGAAAGGGGCAAGTAAATGGGGAATGACATGAACAAAGGCATGAGAGAATGAAAATACATGTATGTATTCTGGAAAGAGCATTAAGCTGATATATGGGGTCTCTCTGGTACATAGCAATCAATAAAGTTGGAAAGATAGTTTGGGGCAAGAATATAAAAGGCTTTGTGGGGCCAGCTTCATGGCATAGTGGTTAAGTTTGGCATGCTTCACTTCAGCAGCCCGGGTTTGTGGGTTCGGATCCTGGGTGCAGACCTACATCACTCGTCAGCCATGCTGTGGCGGCGACCCACATATAACGTAGACGAAGACTGGCACAGATGTTAGCTCAAGGACAATCTTCCTCAGCATAAATAAATAAATAGATCCCGGATTTAATTAAAAATAAATAGACAAAAGGCTTTGCATATCTGACTAAACCAAGAGTTTGGGCATTATTTCCTAGGTGTTCAACCATCATTTGCTGAATGAATATTAAATAAATGAATGGAGGACTATTCTTTTTTTTGAAAAGGGGGAATGACATGATGTGAGTAGTGCTTTAGAAAGATTTGTCTGGCAGCTGGTATATGATAGATTAGGGCAGTTCTGTGATTGGTAGAGCAATAAGGGGAGGGTATTCAAGGCAGAAGCAACAATATAAGCACACCTTTAGAGGAAGGAACAAGCAGCACGTGTTTGTAGGATTAATCAATCTAACTTGAATATGAAGAGTTGTAGAAAATGAAGTTGGATAGGAAGGGTAGAGATAAATTATGAAGGACCTTGAAAGCTAAAGCATATAGTTTAGGCATAAACTATATGCTTCATAGACTGAAGGCATATAGGTCAGTTTGGGTGGTTAGAAATGGACCAAGCAAGAGGTAAAGAGATCCTGAACAGGATAGTAGCGATGGGACTTTTCTATTAATATTCAAATCAATCATGGAGACTTTGACAATTTACATGGGAAGAAAAAAGATTATCTAATTCAGTGCTATGCTCTAGATCAGAGACTTTCAAACTTTTTTTTTTACTACAAGCCATAGTAATAAATACATTTTATGCCATGACTCAATGCACAGGCATGCACATATATACACACACAATTGAAATGCAATTTCACATTCTCTTATCATCCACAATGCTATCCTATTCTATTTTCTATTTCGGTTAACATATACCAATCACAACCTTCAACATTGATTTATAACTTACTAATGGGTCATATCCCATAGCTTGAAAAACACTGCCCTAGATCTAGTCCTAGTGATTTGGATGTCACTAACTCACACATAACTCCAGGTCTCAGGATTCACTTTACACTTGTTTAACCATCTACCAAGAGTTAATCAATTTGACCTAAAGCAAATAATTCAAAGCCTAGAGAAATTATACCTTTAGAAACCTATCTCTTTCAAATGCTCTCCTTTGAAAAGACACTCACCTATCTCACATGTGACTACTTCAATAACCTCAGATCTAGTTACTCTGCCACCTAACATGCCACTGCCAGAGTAATCTGCCTGGACTTTCCATGGTTCTCTACTGTCTAGTCCAAAAGCCTAAACTATATGCTTTAGCTTTCAGGTGGCTTCATAATCTGTCTCCACTCTTCCTATCCAACTTCATTTCCATAAATGTTCATGTTCAAGTGAGATTGATTAATCCCACAAGCACATACTGCTTGTTCCTTCCTCTATACCATGCTCCACAGCATGCTCATATTGTTGCCTCTGCCTTGAATGCCCTCTCTTTATTTCTCCACCAATCACAAAACTGCCTACTCTAGCCCATCTACTTCATGAGGTGTCTTCTGCTAATTACTCTGCCTCACACTGAATCATTTCAACACACACACACACACACACACACACATATACCACAGGGTGTTTGACTTTACCATAGTGTGCTCTCTAATTATTTCCACTGTATTAGATTTATCTCCATAACCTGAGATAACAAGATTAGTGGAAAGAGCACAAAGTTTGGAGCCAGACAGACCTAAGTTCAAATCCTGAATCTGCCATTTACTAGCCATGTCTCCTTTGGCAAATTACTTCTCTAAACCTTAAACCACATATCCATTAAGTATGAATAATAGTACCTACTTCACAAGGTTATTTTGAACATTACATGAGATGACATGTGTAAAGGATCTAGTATAATGCCTGATATGTGCTCGATCGACAACTATTTTCCCCTGCATGTTCTTTCACTAAAAAGAGGTTTCATGTCATATACAGCCTCTAACGTAGGGTTGAGTACATAGTAGGCACGTACTAAAATCTGGTTATTTACTAATCAATCAATTCACTCTTCTCCACTATCACTGTATCTAAGTAGATTAAATTTTTCCAGTCATTATAGCCAAGTAAACAGCAAAGCAAGAAATGAAGGAAAACAATCTACTTTTTCATTTGGCCTACTTTTGTTGAAAATTAGCAAGGGGAGGTTCCCAAAGATGTTTTGAGAAATAAGTCCCGCAGATAGACATTGTAAAAGCAGTGCTTTCCCTTGATCACCTTTCGTATTTCTGTCACTCTTCCTCTACTCTTGCAGTTGCCTCTGTTGTGTTCTCCTCCACAGATTAAATTGCACCAGGGGACTCAAAACGGACACATCAGTTATGCGGCTGTGATCTTTGTTAAAAAGTCTTTGTAGGGGGCTGGCCTGGTGGTGTAGTGGTTAAATTCGTGGGCTCCGCTTTTGGCGACCCAGGGTTTGCAGGTTCAGATCCCAGGCGTGGACTGAAGCACCGCTTGTCAGCTGACATGGGCAGCGTCCCATATAAAGAAGAGGAAGATGGGCACAGATGTTAGCCCAGGGCCAATCTTCCTCAGCAAAAAGAGGAGGATTGGCAATGGATGTTAACTCAGGGCTAATCTTACTTACACACGCAAAAAAACAACTTTGCATCCGTGTTGGGTGAAAAGCCCCTATCACATTAAAAAAGACAGTAACGCTAATGCAGTCCTATTCACTCATAGAATAGGCTCATTTCTGAAATTATGCCAGTTATTATTAAGCTACTATTAAGCCCAAGGTTTTTGATAAAAGTCTACCGAAATTTCCCCTTGCCTCAGCTCCAAGAAAGCAGAGCTCTGGTAAACGGAAACTGCAGGATCTTGAGGAACTTGTCCACTCAACTGTGGGAAACGGTGACAGATTCAGGAATAATGTGCCCCATTGTTGTCCACAAAGGATAGCACATTGTAAAGGAAACAGCACATCCCTTACATGTAGGGGAAAAAAATGTGTTTTTATTACATTATGATCTATTGTTGCAAATTGCTTTTGCTCAGCTCTTTAATTTTAGTTATATCCTGTTACAAATAGTTCAATCACTGTGATGTAAACATGCTAAGCTGACTTCTTACATAGCTCAATTGTATCTGTTACTGTTTTGAGGCTGAATGTCAGAGCTAAAAGTGTCCTTAGAGTTTGAGGTACTGAGCTCATTCCTAAAGGGCAAATTGAAGGTTTACATTACTCCATCTAAGAATTATATTAGAAATGTAAAGATTACCTCTACCAAGGTTCTCTTTAAAGAAGTGAAAACATATGGTTCACAGAAAAGTAAAATGTAATAGTTTTGAATCATATGAAAACATATTTAACATCAATCATAATAAGATAAATCAAACCTACAATGAGATACAATATTTTTCCTATCTGCTTGGCAAAGAGCAAAACGTTTGAGGAAAAACTATGTTGATAAGGATTTGGGGAATCAGGTAGTCTCAGATGCTGTCGGTGTCATTATACGTATGTATAAAATTCCTGAAATTGGAATTGCTAGATATTTGTTAATATCACCATTGGTTTTATCAGATTATGAAAATAGTTTTGAACACATGTGGATTCCATGAAAGTGTCTTGGGGCCCCTAAGAATCCTTGGGCCACCCTTTGAGAACCACTATTATATGCAGTAGAATATTTATGGGAGATATCCAAGAAACTAGAAAAAAATGATTGCATCTGGGTAAGGGATTCGAGGTAGAAGGGAGATTTTTCAGTATACACATAATTGTAGTTTGAATTTTTTTTTACTGTGTGCCAAGTATTGCATATTCAAAAATAAATAAAGACTGACAGAGATATTCTTATTGCTTCCTTAAGAAAGCTAAGTGACTTCATCAATAAGCCTTAACAAAACAAAAGGCCTATGTTTGAGAATTGTGGCATATATTCCTGATGACTTTGTGATCAGTCATAAACGCCACAAATCCATCATGATAGCTTGAAAAGCATTATGATTTAGTTGGACACAGGCCTTCATGCTGAAGTTTCACCCTTGCTTCCCCTGACTTACTGTCAAATAGGTAATGAAGAGTAAACAAATATTTAAAGGCAACAGGCAGACTTTTTGTCATTGAAAATATATACTTCTAATATATCTGTTCTGTGAGATTCTCATTTCCTCTTTTTTAAAGCACAACATATTGTACAAAGGTCCTGGTGAACTCGGTTCTCAAACATCCTGTTCTATATAAGAGGCTTTGACAAGTAGCAATTCAGCACAAAATGTAATAATTCATTACATTTCTAAAAGGTTTTGATTTTGATCAATCCTAGAGGAGGCTTTAAATAGGCAGAAATGGTCTTTATGAGGGGCTAAGGGCCCAGCTGTGGATCTCATTTGATGGCCCTTCAGAGCCATGTGTCCTAGCACTTGACCTGCTTTTGTCTTAGCTAAAGCGAAATGTTCCTATTAGAAAAGTAAAGTTCAATGAAGTTGGATGGTTCACTTAAAAGAAAATCTAACTCCACTAAGTCTTAGTGAGGCATCTGGTTATTCAGTATTCACTTCTCTGGTGTAAGGATACTCAACTCTAATCAAATTTGAGCAAGAGGTCTGTGCTCTTTCTGACATAATACTGGAACTTCAATGATCTAGGAGACTTTGGCATAACCATCAACTCAGTTACCAAAGCAGAAAATAAGGAAGCTATTCAGTTGACTCCTTTTCTCTTCCCCCTTCCCAATTTGTCACTACCAAGTCCTCTAATATAGAAATCTTTCCCCACTTAAAAGTCTTCAATAGTAACCAATCATCATAACCAACAAGATAAAATCTGATCTTAGTATGTCACTCAGGACCCTGAATCATTTGGCTCTTGCCTATATCTCCAGTCCTTCTCCAACTTGTCCACTTGATAAATTACAATCCATCTTTCAAAACAATGTTCAGATGTTTCAGCTCTATGAAGTATTTCTGGATAAATTTTGTTTTTGTTTACTGGACCTTTACTCATCACTATATTCTCTTTGTCAAAAGTCACCACCTTTGCAAAGCCTTCTACCACACCCACCTCCACCTAAGATGAATTCTGGCTTCTCATAATATTTTGCACATGTTTCTAATGCAGCACTAAATGTGCCATATTATCTTTGTTAATGCCTCTACCACGGATTCCCTAAAGGCAGAAACCAAAGCTAATTTGAGTTTTAGCACCTAGGACAATGCCTGGCACACAATGGGCTCTTAAGTAAATGCTATGTGAAGGATTAAAGAAAAACTCTCAAGGACAAGAACCTGGAAAGGAGGTATGGTATAGTGAAAGGAACACAGATATGAGGATTAAGATTTGTCAACTAGCAATAGTCATGTTTCTAAATCAAAACACCAATTCTGATTCCTATCTTACATGACCAGTCAACAGCATTAAACACGGTCCTTCACTCTCCTCTTCTTGATTCACTGTCTTCACTTACTCCCTCTTGGTTTTGTGGGGACCAGAACTGGCCACCTCATGATGTGTCTCTCTACCTTGATTGTTTTCACTGAAAGAGGCTTTGACTTTCCCTGACCCCAATAACTGTCTGAAGGGATTTGGGATGGAAGGCCTGTCCCTGGGATAACTCTGGGTATGGATAGACTGGGAGGGTCTTTGCTACGCCCATTCTTATCAAAGTTCTGTTTACCAGATATTTACATTTGTAAGGGAAATCTCCATTTGTAAAGGTATCTCCCTCTCTGTACCAGGAAGAAGGGGGGATGACTTTATCTCTAAAGATCTTATCAGTTCAGAAGGCGAAGACTTAAATCTGCATACTCTTGTTTACTGTGCTTTTCTTGTAATCCCTCATGGCTGACACTCCCAACCCCCAAAATCCTCATTTGTCTGTATAAGAGGAGAACCTCCGCCATTCTGGCAAGAGATACTCAGTTTCTCCGAGTCTCTCCCATGTATACATGTTATAAAGCTTTGTTTGATTTTCTCCTGCTATTTGGCCTCATGTCAATTTAATTTGTAGCCCAGCCAGAAAGGACCCAGAGTGGGTAGAGAATGCTCTTTCTCCCCTTCAGTTTTCCTCCTATTTCATTAGATGCTCCTCCTCAATCTCCTTTGCAGTTTCCCTCTTATCTCACCAGCTTCTAATGCTGACATGTATTCATGGTTCAGAAATTGAACCTCTTCTATTATCTATCTGATGAAGGGGAGAAAGAGCATTCTCTACCCACTCTGGGTCCTTTTTGGCTGGGCTACAAGTTAAATTGACATGATGCCAAATAGCAGGAGAAAATCAAACCAAGCTTTATAACATGTATACAAAGGGAGAGACCCAGGGAAACTGAGTATCTCGACAAAATGGGGGATGTTCTCCTCTTAAATAGACAAAGGAGCATATTGAGGGTGGGTCAGTTATGGGAGATTACTGGAAAGGCACAGTAAGGTGATTATGCAGATTTAAGGCCGTGCCTTCCACACTGACAAGTTTCTAGAGATGAGGTCATCAGCTCCTCTTCCCAGTACAGAGGAGGAGATACCTTTACAAATGGAGATTTCCCTTACAAATGTAAATGTATGGTAAAGAGAACTTTGATAAGAACAGGGTAGCAAGCAAAGACCCTCCCAGTTTATCAATACCCAGAGTTATCCAAGGTGATGGCCCGTTCTGGGGACAGGCCTTCATCCCACATCCCTTTAGATATTTTGGGGGCGAGGGTGAAGGTCAAAGCCTCCTTCAGAGCAAGGTAAAGAGACACATCTTGAGGTGGCCAACTCTGATCCCCCATACTGCATTCCTCAATGATCTCACGAATATGCTTACCATTTATATGCTGTTCACTCCCAAATTTATTTCCCCGTGGTGGACTTCTCCCTTAAACTCACATACTCAACTGCCCATTCAACATGTCCACTTAGATGTCTAAGAGATATCTCTAATAAAACATGTACAAAACCAAACTCCTGATTCCTAATCTTCTTCATCTCAACAGTGAGCAACTCCACCCTTTTAGTTACACAGGCCAAGAAGTCTGGAACCATGTGTGACTTGTTGCTTTCTCTCATGCTCAATATATCCAAAAACATGTTGGCTCTACCTTCAAAATATAACCAGAATTCTATCACTTTTAATTGCCTTGGCTACTAACACCCTAGTTCGAGCCACCATCATCTTCCCGCTGGACTATCGCAATAGCCTCTTAATTGGTCTCCCTGCCCAAGTCCTTGCCCCTTCAGACTGTGTTCCACCCAGGGTCCAGAATTCTCCTTGTAAAATATGCCAGACAATGTCACGCCTCTTTTCAAAACCCTCCAATGGCTTTTCACCTATGAATAAAATCCAAAATCCTTACAATGGCCTATATGGCCCTACATGATATGAACATACCACCACCACCTCTCTAACCTCATCTTCTAATTCTCTCTCCACTGCTCACTCTGCTCCAGCCACTCTGGCCTCCTTGCTGTTCCTTGATGTCTGAAGGCTCCCACACAGGGCCTTTGCACTTGTTAACCCTCTGCCTAGAATAATCGTCCCTGAGATATCAACATGGCTAACTCCCTCATTTCTGCCAGGTCTCTGTTCAAATACCATCTTATAAATAAGCCTTTCCCTGACCATTCTGTATAATATAATCAAAGTTCCCTACCATCTTGCTTTATTTTTCTCCATTGCACCTGTCTCTCTCTCTCTCTCTCTCTGTCACACACACACACACACACACACACACACACACACACATATGCATACACAATGGTCATTTGTTTACCGTCTATCTTCCTATCTTCCTCCACTAGAATGTACACTCAATGAAGGTAGTTGGGTTTTTTTAGCCACTGCTAAATCTTCATCCCCTAGAACAATACCCAGAGTAAAGTAGATGCTCAATAAATATTGGTCGATTGAATGGATGAATGAACACACTGGCTGTTGACCTCAAGCAAGTCACTTTACCCCTTTAGATTCTTGTGAACTCCAGTAAAATGAGAGGTTTACACTAAGGCCTTCTCCAGTTTCACCACTCTAATGAACTTATAATTTACTCTTCTTCTGAATCCTCTCAGGCCTCCTGAGCACACTATCAAGAGCAGTATGTATTTAGTAAATACTTGTTTATGGTCTCTGATTTGGGATTAGAGGGACCAGCATTTGCTAATGGTTCTTCTGGGCTAGGCAGAATTTATGTACAATATCTCTTTTAATCCTCACAATAATCCTATAAGGAATATATTATTATTCCCACTTTACAGATGGGGAAACAGAGGCTCAGAAAAGATAAGTGCCTTGTTCAGGTTCATATAGCTGGCAAAAAAGTAGGATAAGGATTTAAACCCTGGCCTGTATGGCAAGTCCTGTGCCCACTCCAGTAAACTACCCTTGACCTATGAAAGTTAAAAATGACAGTTTTAACAAAAATAAAAAGAGAGTACCAATACATAATGGTGACTTTGTGAGGGAATGACTAACTGACTGCCTGTGAATAAAGGCCCATTATTTTGTAGCCCCCAGAAATTATTTTCCCAGAATTCCCTCTTTGAAAACACTACCATCACCATGACCCCAGGAAGCATACTAAAACAAGCATGATGTGATCAGCATTTTTCTCTGGTCTATGTAGTCACTCACATACAGCCGTAAGGGTGGGATATAAGAATTCTAATTTAAAGAAAAAGAAAAAGAAGGAGTGGCTTTTCCCCAGTATGTGCTCACAACAACACTCACCAGAGGGCATTAAAAGTGAGTCCTGCCAACACTAATCTAGTGACAAAAAGCATATAGATGACTGCCTGGGACCAGGGGTGAAGGGGATTAACTGCAGCTTTTAAGGGTTATATGGGTACATGTATTTGTCAAAACTCATTAATGGGTGCATTTTATTGAGTGTAAATTATATCTCAATAAAGTTGATTTAAAAATACATGTATATAAGAAAAGTCTATTTAGAAGGTTTTTAAAATAAAACTTAAGTAAATAAAAAAATAGGTGCTACCTTAAGCAAGGTTGAGGAGTTAGAAAATGATGTTTTAATTTTAATTTACTTACAGAAGTAAATAGCAAACCACTCAGTTTATTTAAAGCAAGATTTAATTTATCCCAATTTGATTCACACACCACTTTTCAGAAGCCTATTGTATCTTGTAAAGGGAGAGGAACACTGAATGGTCTGACAGAGATTGAGAAATCAGTCAGTGACACTAGGAATTGCCTCTTGACTCATAGGCATGGAATATACAGCCAAGTTGCTTATTGTATTGAGCAGAGGATGGAGATGAAGAAGGAAAAAAAAAAGTTGTCTTTTCCCTTTCAAAGCTTAATGTCTAGTAAATGGGTCTGGGTAATAAGTGCATATCAAATCCAAAATAACCCAACTCTACAGTGACCTCTCTCTTCCTTGGCCTCCCCCGCTGCCAACAGTTCCCCAGCTCTGTCCAGTCTCTATGCTAGTCCCCTCCTCTGGGCTTCCACAGCACCCTTGGCAGACTTCTATCAAGATATTTAGCCCACTGTTGCACTCACTCTAACTACCTGTTGATATTCTGTATCACCTCCCTCACTAGATTGTGCGCTTCTTCAGGATAAAGATCATAATTTATTCATCACTCAATCTCCAACACCTAGCACAATACCTGGCACATAGGAGCATATAGAAAGATTAGTGATTGAATGAACGTTGTCATACCTGAACCTTTCACTAAAAGGCACCACAATCCATCCAGCTGAACAAGCATAAAACCTAAGCATCACTTAAGAGACATCCATCTATTTATCTAATACTCCATATCTAATCCATCACCAAGTCCTGTTGATTTTACCTTCTAACTAGCCCTTCAAGTACATCTACTTCTCTCCGTAGCCACAACTTCCACCCTAGTCCAAGTTACTGTCACCTATAGCCTGGACTACTGCAATCTCATCTATTCTGGCTCCACTCCAATCCATTCTCCACACTGAAACTATCCAATGATGTTACCCCCACACCCTTCCTTGAAATCACTTTAATGGCTTCCTATTGCTCTTAGGATAAAGAGGAAATCTTTAGTGTGGCATAAAGGCCCTCTGTTTTCTGGCCCCTAACCACCCCTCCAGCCTCAGCTTGTGCTAATCTCCTCCTCCCTCACTTCACTCCAGCCAGCTGCAGTTGGCCTTATTTAAGCGGCTGGTATTTACCATGATATCTCCACAGAGTATGCTTGCAGGTGCTGATGCTTTTGCCAGAAAAGTCCTTCCTTCCTCTCCTTTCCTAGTTAATGCCCACTTACCCTTTGTATCTCTGCTTAAGCTTTATTTCCTCTAAGAAGCCTTCTATGACCTCTCTGATTAGGTCAAATCCCTCTAATGTTCTTATAGCCCATGTACCTCTTTCCTTCATAGCACTTTCACAATTAAAATTTCATATTTATCTGTGTGATTGTTTCAGGTCTGTTTCTCCCACTAGATTTTAAGCTCTTAAAGTAACAGTTGTGTGTGGTTTTACTCACCACTGCATTCCCAGGGCTTTGCACAGTACCTGTCATACAGTAGGATCCCAGATATATTTTCAAAATAAATGGATGAATACAGCTATACCGAAACAATAGCAACTAAATAATACATATTTTACCTTTAGGAATTTCTATCACTCCTCCAATAAATATTCTTTAATATCCTATTCTGTGTCAAGCACTGTGCTAAAGTGATAGGAATGCAAAAGGGTAAAATAGATAAAATTTCTGTTCTAATGGAACTTACAGGCTAGTTTGATGAAAGAGTTATTTTTCCAACAATTTCATTTATAAAGTTACATTTTCAAAACTCAACGAACGTACTGCTTTTATTGAGTAGGTTGTTTGAACTTTCTGGCTTGTAATGCGTTATTAGATGCCGTTTTGTTCTATCATTGTTTGCCTTACCCTGTCTCAAGTCTTTTCTGGTCTTGAGTTGATTCCATCTGCCAGTATACCCATGGGGGCATTTTCCTCCTTTGCAGCCTGCTACGTAGATTAGTGATAGTAACAGTAGTAGCAGTTGTAGAACTAGTACTAGTGGTACTAGTTGTAGAAGCAGTAAATAATAATAATGACAACAGCAATGATAGAAATAGCTATAATTTACTGTTATCTCAAATTCTCCCCAAAACTCTGCAAGGTAAAGATATACAAACAGTGTAGAAACGAAGGCTCAGAGAAGTTCAATAACTTGCCCAGGGTCACTCAGCAAGTCAGTGGTAAAGAAAGAATTTGAAACCAAATCTTTCTGACTTTAAATCCTGTGCTCTTTCCACTCCAGCACACTTCCTCTAAAGCAAGGGAAGCTGCTGGAGTGATTTTCTCAGTTCTGCTTCCTGGTATCTCCCTGCTACTAGACTTTAACGTCCATGAAGTAGTTCATGAGGTGATTTTGTAGTGCACATAATCACCAAGAAGGGGTGCATGTTTTGAGGATCAAAAAAATCTTTGGATTAGAAAATTGACTTATGAACCAACTAAAAGGGGATAAATATGTAGTCTGCCAAGGTTAGTTTGAAAATTATCCTCTTTTATCATAAATTCTGAGAGTTATTGAAGAATATAAGCTAATGGCCTCTGGAAAATGTCAAAATTCCCATATACTTCCATAGTTTTGCTTGAATGGCTTTTATAAACCAGATCAGCAAATTCTCCAAAGAGTTTACATTAATTTGACTTAAACATTTCAATTATAATGATGACGTCAATTAAATCTGGCATAGGAAAAGCCTTCGAGGCAAGATTTAGGACTAAGTTAGAAAAGCACTGTGGAATGGTAGAAAGTAGTAGAAAGCAGCATTATATTACGAAAAGTCTCAACTTATCTACTCCCAAGCTGTGTCTTTGGGGCACATAAATTAACTCTCTGGGTTCTGCTACCTCATCTACAGAATGAAAGGATCAGATCGTATGCTCTTCAAAGTCCCTTCTAGTTGTTAGCAACTCTTGAAGCTACTTCTAGTTTGCAAATATTACTGAGGAAATTAAAAGTCTGTGTAGCTAGAATTCCAAGTGAGTAGAAATTAATTAATTAATAAAGAAGTCTGTGAGAATTGGAGGATATTTGGTTGACAGAACAGGAGAAACATATGCCCTCTCATACAGAAGCTCCAAGAAAATGATATTGGCTGTCTCCAGTATCTTTCTTCCTAGTTCCTCCCCACCACCTAGACTTACATGGGCCAGTTGGTACAATGAGGTGTACCTGCATGCTCCCAACAACCAATGCAGCAGCAACTAGAATAGTGCCTTTGCAGAAAAGAGAGACTCAGAAAAATCTTCCTTGAATTGAGTTAAAATGAGGAACTACAAGAAGGAAAGGTGTGCAAACCAGATAGCACAAGGGAAGGCAAGTCTTCTGGGCTCTAACAGGCACAGGTTAAGGAGCAGGACTTATGCACAGTTGTGAGGGATTTCACTTGGAAAACAGGTACCGAATGTTCAAAAACTGGACCTTATGTATCAGTGAGGAAAAAGTATAACTTCTCTGTTCTGCATATTCCCAAATATTCCAAGAATATAAGTTATTCTCCCTGACATTCAAGGCTCTCCAGTAATCAAGTCTACTTTACCTATCTAACTTTACCTCCCAATGTTCTCTAATGCAGTCCCCTGGCTTCACTTGGACATTAAACTTGACAATGCATGAGTTACTAGCTTAGAAATCAGAGAGATTGGACTTCAAATTCCAACTCAGTCCCTTATTAGCTGTGTGACCTTGGGCAAGTTACTTAATCTTGCTGAGTCTTCATTTCCTCACCAGTAAAATAATACCACCTGCTTAAATAGGTCTTTTGTGAAGTTATCGTCCAATGAGATGATAAAAACTATAACAATAGTAGTGATCATTTATTGTGAACCAACTATGTACCAGGCTCTGTGCTCCTTTCATCGTACCACACTTAGGGAGTTGTCCTCTTGTTTGGAATAGGCCTCAAACTAAGAATTCAGAACAAAGTATCCAGAGGATATGAGGGCAGCTGCTAGTATAGGCAGGCACTCACCTTCAGAATGACCAGCAAGCTTATATGTCAATTTTATCTCAATAACCCTGGGGGGAACAAAAGAATGACCAGCAAGCAACAGGTATGCCAGCAGCAGGCTGTGCGCGTGCACCAGAAGTCTAGCGACAGGCCCTGTTCAACAATCCAACTTAGCGGACTTTTATTCAAAATTGAGGAAATCGAGCAGAAAGTGTGCACATTTCAATCTTTTCTTCCTTTTCCTTAGGGTGTAAAAGACTTAGGAAATTGGAAGACTCTGAAAGGAAATTAATAATTACTTTTCCTAAAGCATGGGATTGGAATGGGGAAGGGACTGCATACTTGGTGTGGCCTTGGGCAAGTCGTATAACTTCTTGAGTCTGAGTTTCTTTATGAATTGGGACCTGTACTTTTCAGAGCTGTGGTAATGATTAGAAATACATACATGTAAAGTGATCAACATGGTGCCTGGCATATTTAATAAATAGTGACTATATTTACTACAGCACTAGTTATATTCCTCTAGCTCTGAGGGATTCAAATGTCAGCTAAATGCAGGATGTCATCCCCACATATCAGCAAAATACAGGTACAAATATAGTGCTTGACATTTAACAATTTGATGAGGTTTGGAAAAATCATGACAAGTAGCTTTCCTACACTGTCATGATTCTGGAGAAAATATGTAACATAGGACCTAGGAACTACAGTTTCCATTGATCTCCTATAGTAATCATCAGTTGCCCCATACAATTTAGTACTTCATTGTATCTTACCCTATATACCATGCAGACAGCTCCAAAATTTATATCTCTATCTCAGACTTTTCTCCCTGAATGCCAGATTTATATATCCAACTGCTTTTTCCACATTTCCTCCAGGATGTCTAATTGGTATCTCAAATAAAACATGGCAAAAACAGAACTCTTCCATCTTGCCACAAAATCTTGCCTCCCTCAGTCTTCCCCATTTCAGTAAATAGCACTACCGTCTACTCTATTACTAAAACCAAAAACCTAGGAATCATCATGAGAAAGTTCAGTCATTTCTAGCTCTACAATATCTCTTGAATTTGTTGACATTTTACTACGTCTATTGGCACCACTCTGGTCCAAGCCACCATCATCTTTCTTTGAAATGCTATAATAAATAGCCTCTTAAGTTGTCTCCCTACTTCATTCTATTCTCCATGGAGCATCCAGAGGAAGATTTTGATTTCTTTTTATGTAAGTCAAAAGGAATGTGGGGTGCCAGCGCGGTGGTGCAGCAGTTTAGTTCGTGCTTTGGCAGCCTGGTGTTTGCTGGTTCGGATCCCAGGTGCCTACCGACACATTGCTTGTCAGCCATGCCGTGGCAGCATCCCATATAAAGTAGAGGAAGATGGGCACGGATGTTAGCCCAGGGCCAGTCTTCCTCAGCAAAAAGAGGAGGATTGGCAACGGATCCTAGCTCAGGGCTAGCCTTCCTCACAAAAAAAAAAAAAAAAGGAATGTGACATTTTTTTACTTAAAATCATCCAACAGCTTCCTCCTACTCTTAGGATAAAGACCAAAACCTTATAAGGCACTGTGTTATCTGGCCCTTGCCTACATTTCCAATCTCATTTTGCCCCACTCTCCCCACTACTCCCTATGATCCAGCTGCACTGCTCTCTTTCTGTTCCCTAAGCATGCAAGAATTTTTGGCACCTCAAAGCCAACACATGCTGTTCCCACTGAAAGGTTTTTTGCCCACTCTTCACCTGGATGGCTTCTTCTTAACCTTCAGGGTCCAGCCTAAATGTTATTTTGCTTCAAGTAGATCTCCAATGATCCAGTACGAAGTAAGGTCCCACCTACTTCTCAGTTAGTCTGTGTTATTTTCGTTTTTATCACTTATTACAATTATTAATTATACACTTATTGATATGTTTGTTTAATCCCTATCGATTCCCTCCCCCCATTACACACAAGTTCAATTAGGACAGACACCATGTTTCTTTTAGTTCACCTCCATTCATCCAGCACAATGAGTATTTGATGAATGTTAAAAGAATATCAAATATATTAATTGTGGATACAGGGTTGATAATCACTAAATTAGATAATAAATACTTGTTCACTTGTCCCAAAATGTCCTTTTCACTTTTCATTTCATAAGCTAGTCAGAAGGTAAATTAAATAGCACTATGAAGATAATTTTACTGGCACAAAATATGAGGATATACTAACAGAGTTTGATTTTAGATGCAAGGGGGATTAGGTGATTAAATTATGATTTAAAATGCCTTTTATCAGAAAAAAATAAAGCCCAATTATTTCTCATGCAACTTTTATGCCAGAGTTTACAGTGAAGCTATGATGCCCTGACCATCAAAACAGAGCAAACAACTCAGGGTACTGACCCAATATCTTCTGAACATTATTATTACCACCTTTCCATCTCATTTTCCCAGAATATAGCTGAAGAGAGTTGTCTGGCATTATAGGTAGGCTCTGATGCAAAAGATTTGAAACACAGAAAACATTTAAATTAATTCAACAAACACATTACATGACTAGTACATGCCAGAAACACAAGTGGGTGTTTTTTCTAACCAGTCAGAGAGGATCAAGGCCACATGCCCCAGAAAGGACTTGGCTTTCTCTGCTTACAGACCCATGCCTATGCAGCTCATCACGTAGAGTTCTGCATCTGGTGCTTCCCAGTTGCTCCTCAGGATCCCCACTGGAGCAAAGTGCCAGATCACAGAGAGGTTTCTAGCTATATAAAGTACTCTCAGTACCAAGAAACGATTTATGGACTTCAACTGATGAATTATTTTCCTATTTGACAGCCAAAGGAGGCCATTTAACTGCTTTTATAAACCACCAGTGATGAATCATAATGACATAAGGAATTGCTGGACAGGAAAAGGCCATTCTCCTTAACATGCTTGTCCTCGGGACTCATTTCCACCTCAGCTTTGTCTCAGCAGCCTTTGCTCTTGGTTCACATATCATTAAAATGTCTTGCTGGCCACAAAAGCTCATTTATATTTGCTCTCACCACCTTAATTGACAAATTATTCCACATGATTGCCTTGCCTTGAATGAAACAGTTTTGCCTGAAATATATGTAGCTCTTTACTTGAGTTTGTCATAGCCCCTGGTTAACTTCTTAATTTTTAAAATTTATGCCCTGTAAATGAAGCGCTCTATTAAAAATAGCAATTTGTCTTAGACCATTTGTCAGGCTGCTTTCTTATGGTAAAACGTCTGTGAGGTCATCTTTGCAAGCTTTCCAGTAATAATAATAATGATGATAATGATACTAATCATAATAATTAATATCATTTATTGAGTAACTACTATTTCCCAGACACCGTTGATAAGTGTTTTTCATATAGTTTCTTCACTCAATGCATCAACACCTCCCCATTCTGCATGGAGAAAACATTCAAGTTTATAAGAGTAAATTATTTTTCTCAAAGTCACACAGCTACTATCAGACTGAGGATCTGAATCATGTTTTTCTGGTCCTGAAGCAGGGTCCAAGGGAGCAAATCAAGTTTCCAGAGTTTTCCACGGGTCTTCTCTTAAATCAAATTTTTTGTTTAGCTAAAATTCATATATACATGTATGTCTTAGAAACAGCTTTGTCTTGATCTTTTTCTCAGCAAAAGATCTTATCCTTCTACATTTGAGGAAATTGGTTCTAGTCGAATGAGATCATAGTGCTATGAGCAATGTATAATTCTATAAGCACTTACTAGTGGAAGAGGCTCAGATTTTCAGGAAACAACCACCTGAATCTTCATTCTAGTGCTATTGTCTAATTGCTGTAGAACATTGAGAAAAATCACTTAGCTTCTCTGAATTTCAACTTCAACATCTGTAAAGTGAGGCTAAAATGACAACACCTCACAGGATTTTGAGATGCTTAAATGAAATCATATATGTGAAAACAGAGAGCCCAGCTCCTAGCTCCATAATTACATGTTCTATCTAGATGTGAAGGTAAACCTTTGTATGGGGAACAACAGATCTTGGAGGACATTAATCTAATTGGTGAGACAGAACCTACAAAAAGAAGATCTCTAAGATAATTATAAATTTGCATCAGATGGTGTGGTGAAAACTTGCAAAGTTGCCAAGGGAATTTAGAAGAAAGAAACAGGTGATTGTAAAATGAGTTTAATCTGTGAAGGCTTCATGGCAGAAGTACCGAAGTGCAAATGTGTCTTGGCAAAGAAGAATGAAAGGGCATGAAGCAGTCAAGCAAGCAGGAAGGAAAGGAACTATTGGCATTTATTGAGCACTGTTGTGTGCAGGAGCCATGCATGCAGTTTGTGGCAGGTGGCTTTAAGAGCAAGGTTTTGGAACAAATGTGGGTTCGGCCACTTACTGGCTGTGTGATCACAGAGAAGTAACTCATCCTCTCTGAGTCTCCATTTCTCCCCTTATAAAATAGAGGAAATATTACCAAGCTTCCAAGGTTGTTGTGAACTTTGACTGATTGTAAAGTACAACGCCTGAGCCAACAAATGGTCGTTCTTTGAGCATGTGCTCCGCTCTATTGAATCTAGTTCATGGCTGATCTCCCGCCATACAAAGTTCCTAGTTTTCATTCCTTTAGAGGGGTGGCTTGATAGAATATTTTCAGCTCGCTCAAACCACTGCTTTCAGGCTGGGGGAGAGCAAGGTAGCTGAGACTCACACAAATGAACATAACGGACCTAGGAAAATCTGTGCCCATGGATCTCAGGGGCCCACACACCTAAAAGTCACAATGCAATCCTTTCCCAAGAACTCCCTCCCCAACACTTAAGTCAGAGAAGTCAGCCAAGGAGTCAATGATCACCTCAGGTGCTGGAAGAGAGCCATTGGAGCGGAACTAGCCTGGATTGGGCACGTTTGTCATATCCCGCTGTCATGTGCTCTAACTTGCTTACCCTTAGCCCTCCTAGCTGGTCTCCTGCACAGTTACTTGCGAAATAAACCCACAGGAATGAATGTTCTCACAGTCCCTGACTTTTCAGAGAAACAAGACCATCTTTCTGCTGATGGAACAGTTAATAGTGTTTGGTCATCTCCCTGTAGGGCATAGAAACATGACACAAACATTTTCCTAGGACAGAGACTGGAAATCTCATTGACTCTGGCTTAATGAATAGCCCTATGTGATAGGTTGAGGCACAGAAAGGGAAATAAGGGAAAAAAAGACGAGAGAAAATAAGAATGGCAGAAGAGGAAAGGAAAAAAAAAACACTGTTTAGACTGACACTCAAGGCCCTCCTTCCCACTAATTCTAAGCAGGCTGTTTTTTCCTCCTAGTCCCCCAAGGTCATGAGCAGAATTGACCTTGTTTCTAGAGGGAGCAAGCAGCCACCTGCAGGGTATGAATCGTGACACTCTGGGAACGGCCCCCCACAGGTGCTGCAAAGCTGCCAGAAATTCCCACCATTAGTCATGCCTATGAGTTACAGAATTGAAATATCTATTAAATTGCAAATATGTTAGCTGAGAAGGGCAACATTTCTGGCCATTATCAGTCATGAATTCTTTATCTCATTGAGGTATTAGATTAGCCCCAGCAGAAAGCAAGGATCTGAGGAGATGGGCTACAGAGAAGACAGGAATTAAGACATTTAAAGGAGTCAGAGAGGGGACAAAGAAATCATTCAGAGTGGGCTGAGTAGGCTAGGAAAGGCCAGGGTCACCCGGAAAGGGAGAGGGAGGCCTTGGAGGAAAGGCAAAGGAGCTGCTGCAAGCCGGTTTCGGTCATGAGATTTCTGCACCTGCGACTGTGCAAAAGAACGGTCAATTATGAAATGCACAGTCAGTCATGTGAAAGTTCCCTTAATGTAGCCAAGAACTATTGACTGCTGAGGTCTTTACTCATTAAGTCACACAAAAGGTATACACGAGATACATTCTCATGTGATAATCAGGACACACACATTCAGATCGTGTTAACTGGCTGCTCAGAGAGAACATGAAGGAGAGAGAACATATGCCAATGATTTGTCCCCCTTGGTGCTTCACATCACACTGCTTTGGGGCAGGTTTAAGGTGGGTGCTTTATCCCCAGAGCTCTTCATTTATCTGTAACATTTGAGACCAACTTGCTTCATCATCTAAATCGCTCTTCTCTGTAAGGTGATGAATTTGTCAATACCCCTCCTGTAGTATTACATCTATAAATTGTGCCCTTCACTCTCTGCTTAGATTGACTAGTCTATCAGACAGTGTGATTAGGATGGCTTTTGAGTGCTGTTCTCAGTTTGTCTATTAACTGCTCTCCAGGCCACTTACAGGGTTTTTTTTGTCCACCAGCTGCTGGAGATGGAAATATTGGAGCACAGTCTGAGCCCGTCAGTTGCTTGTTTAAAAGTGATTTTAAGGCAAAGGCCACAAACAGGCAGCCCCTAAACTGGATAAAACAGATATGTTTTATTTGGTCTACACTGTGCTCTACAAGCCAGGGATTTCCACGTAAAATCCAGACTTCTAGCATCTCTTCAAAAATTAGAAGGCCTAGCAGTATTGGATCCTTAATCTCACATGACAGCAATCAGCTAGGACTGAGTTGGTGCTACTAGTACTCTCCAACTTGCCCCTCCCTGCTGCCTCACACACACACTCAGGTACATGACCTGCCTGGCTTCTAGAAACATTTGAGTATTGATTAGGGCATACCCCTTTGCTGGTGTGGATTCAGCCATCAGCAGCAAATGCTTTTCCTTTTATATTAGGAATAGAATCAGAGCTATTTCTTCTCAAAGCGAAAACAATGGATTGGCAAATGAACATTTTAAGCAACAGGTTATTTCAGATATCCTCAAACCTAAGCTCTGGAGTCACCAACTCTGGTGTCCTCCTGGGGTTGCATCTTCTCTTCTTCTGGCCCAGAACCCAGGATTAAGGGACTATGGGCAGAGGAACAGTGGGGTAGGACAGGAAAGTATAGTACTAGGAATCAGAAGTTGGGGGCTCTAGTCCTGGCCATGCCATTCACCAGCTGCCATTCCAGGGCAAATGCTTTAAACTCTCTAAGACATACTTTACTACCCCCCCCAAAAAATATCTTTGCTGTTGACTCCACGAAGTTCTGTGAGAAACAGAATGAGATCCCAGAAGTAAAAGTGCTTTGAAATTATAAGGTGCTCTACAAATACAAAGCTGTCTTATTTGTACCCAACCAAAGCACTCACTGGTGAAATAAGCAACCAACAAATCCAAGCTCTACATAATATTTGAGTACCTACTATATGCTCAGCGCTTGGGGAGATAGAAAAGAAATGGTCAACAAATCCCTGTCCTCAAGGAGTTTATAGGATAGTTGAGAAAATAAGATAAAAGAAAACAATAAAAGATTATAATTATAACATAAAATTAATGTCCACTAAGTATCTTATTGAAAGTACTGAAGATATAGTCATTAGTAGGATGCCAACAGAGATAGGTACTCACTTGGCTACTCACCTAGCTTTCTTACAGTTTTTCCTATGGAAACTTAGAATCCTCAGATGCTCTCAACAGGGAAAAAAGTGTTATGTGGTCATACAAGTTTAAGAAATGTCCCAAACTATATCCCATCCTCTTTTTAGAAAATTACAATACACATTAGAATATTATATGTGCTAAGATGCTCTGAGATGCCTTGCAAAAAAGAAAACTGTTTGACTTTGACCCAGCAGATAAACACATTGCTACAGAACCTCTCTCCAATTTCCTCCCCTCCTCTCCTTTCTGTTTCTCAGAAATGACTATTAACATCTCTTGGAATTGGAGCTCCACAGAACACAGTCAGGGAATCACTATTCTAATGAACAAATTTAAAATTTTCACAGGTTCCAAAGGGAACATAATTCTGTTTCTACCTGTCTACTTTCAGAACCACACTAGAAACTTGGATCCTGAGCTTGTTGCACAGAGTAGGCACTGATTTATGTGTTCATTGGTCTTTACCAACTGAATCAATATTGTTTAACTAGACTATTCTCCATTGCTTCACTTCCACTAGCTTGAAATCATTGTCATAACTACAAAGAACCTCCCTGGAATCCACTTGTTTTTTAAATGTAGATTTTCATATTAATAGGACTATATGGCACCAAAACACGAAGCTTGGCAAATTCCATCTTACGTACATCCTTACTTTTCCTGGCACCACACTTTTCCTTCCTTCTTTCCTGGCATCATCCTAAACTCAGATTTAATTCTGTGTTCTACTGCTACTGATCTGACCTAAGGTACTCACTGAGAGCTAAGGACGAGGCCCTAAAATGTTGAATGTATCCTTTTTAGGGGTATCTAAATTCCAATAGAGAATTATTGAAAACCAAATAGTGAATGTCCAAAAAGGACATTATAGTGGAATGATGAACATTATGATCAATATTTTGGCATCTGTTTTCAACATATGTAATACACATATTGTACATGAAATTGTATGGTTTGTGCTTGGTGGTGGTTAAAAAGTTATATTTGACAGTCAGAAAGACCCAGATTTATATCCATGCTCTGCCGATTACAAAGTATGTGATCTCGGGCACATCATTCACCTCTCTACGTTTTAGTTTCTTCCTCCATAAAATAGGGACGATAGAAGTATCCACCCTCATATGGTTGTTGTGAGAACTAAATGAGAAAATGAATGAAAAACACTAAGCACAATGTCTGCCACACAGTGGGGTATCAACAGATATTAGCTCTCTGGGGGCCCCTATTATGATTGTTATATGGTTGGCTTAGAGATCGTTTTTCCTTTTGTATTATCATTACTCAGTCAGAATCTCCACTTCTGTTTATTCCCCCAACTCTCCACCATATCTCTATACTCCACTGTTTTTCCTAAACCCACTCTCACCCCAATGTCTCAGCATTAACAGTAGAGGCATAAAGGAACAAAGAGCCAGGGCCGGGAAAAGCCTGTTTTCAAAGCTGATGTGAAATTGCTTCTTCTGTGTGTAAATAGCTGCCATTCTCCACACCAGAGGAAGGTTATTCTAACAAGCTATGCAGTCTAAGTGACACCTGCGCAACAATGCACTACAGTTAGTTTTAACTTTGCAAAGTGAAATTAAAAGCACTTACTGAAACCATGCATTTGAACATCTTCACCAAAAATTGATCCCAATTTCCACTTTGCAGTTTTACCAAGGTTTGCATGTCCAGATCATTTTGCTACTATTGCTTAATAGTAACCCAGCAGCAAATATTTGAAAAATAAGCATAGAATAAACCTCTCTTTTTAGCCATGGCATTCAGACGCCAAAGGGTTAAGAAATTATCCCTAATGTGTGAAGAGTCCCAAGTCAAGAACTCTTGAGCTGTTTACAATAATCAGGAGGAAGGTATTATTTGTATATTCACCAGAGAACAAGTTAGTGTTTTTTTCTAAATAGTCAATGTGCATTTCTAAAAAGCTGCATAAAATCATTCATTTGTGAATGATTTGCCAGGTGAATGGTAAATTATCTTCCAAATACAGTTAATTAGTGCTGGTTTCCTGCACATGTTCATTTTTGAGAGCCCCTATAATTTGTCTGCCTTTGACCTTCTCAAGGCAGACAGACTCCTCTAATCCCAGGAGACCCTATTCCATTATCTTGCCCACCCTCTCCCACTCCTCTTCTCCTCCTTTTTCCATTATCACCTGTTCTACATTCTCACCATCATATAGTCAAACCTCCCTTCTCTCCTTATCACTTCAACTGGCCCTCTGCACAAAATTCAATGTGAGAATAAAAGAAAAATATCTGTAAGATAGCAAATAGCCTCCTAAAATATGCTGCGGGAAATAAAACTGTTAGCTGTTGGCATCTCTCCCAAATGACCTAAACATGCTATTGTGCATGTCTATTTGTGTTAAACCCCTCCCTACGCATGTGGAACCTCCAAACGAACAGAAGGAAATTTCCACAATAACATCACACAGGTCTGCAATGATTTATATGTTAAAAAGTGTTCCAGAAAAGTTGCATTTAAATCAAATCCTATTTTAATGCAGTAGGAAAGCTGGCTATTTAAAGAAATCCTATGACAAATTCTTTTATATGGAAAAAAATAATTTCATGAAGCCAATGATTACCTTTTAATTCATCAGTTTTGAATATCTGGATCTTTTTATAACTGATCTATTTAAAGCAAGTAGCACCTATACGCTTTAAGAGAACACTTGTTTTACTAAAGAAGTATTTCTCAGATTTATAAATTTAAAAAGAAAGTCAGAAAATAACCCTTTAAATCTTTGATAACCTTTTAAAACTTGCATACTTACAATACACAATTGTAAAGAACTTCTACCTACATAATTTCGTAATTAGCCAATCCTATTAATTTCATATTAAAATTCCTATCCCATGCCTGCATATTGCTAAACTCAAGACAAGTACGACTGAGTTATACTTTACATAATCTCAGCCTTGTATTTTCAATCATGAGAGGACAATCTGTTAATTGCTATTTAATACTGAGAAAATGTTAAATATAATATGTATTTAATACATTTAAATAAATGTATTTAATAATTTACAAGGCACAATATAACTTATATAATATTGTAAATAAGAATAAACCTTCACAGCACAACCTCAACTTCTGTATTTTCATGACAGCTCTTAGGAGCAGAGATGAAACAATTTGGGGGCTATAAAAATTAGTTTTCAGGTATGTGTGTGAACTAACATGCGCACGAGGAAATCAAACCTATGACTGACTTCTTTAGCACTATTCTCTGTTAATGTTTCTCAAAGCACGATCCTCAGAAGGCATGCAACAGAATCACATGAACAAAAAGGCAAATTCCCAGGCTTACTGATGCAGTGAATTAGAATTCAGGGGTGAGATCTGGAAATCTGTATTTAAAGAGCCTCACCTTCACCTTACCTGGGTTTTTCCACATGATTCTGATGCACCTTAAAGTCTGAGAACCTCTGGGAGGTAGAGATCAGGTAAAATTTTAAATGCATAGTTAAGGTACTGAAAGTCTAGGGCAAGTGAATTAACGCCTTATAAAATATACAAAATAAGTAGCTCCAGCTCCGCTTTTCCAGATTCTAAAAAGAAATTAAAAAAGCAAATGTGTTGTCACCATAACCCATTAGATGGAAGTGTAAGAAAGATTTGGTGTTTACTTTATTCTGGTCCAGCTTAAAATCCAAGCCAAATACTATAATGTTACAAACTTTAGTAAATGATTCCTAAATGGAAGTGCTCTACAAGGATCTGATAAGGATTGTGGGATTTGTGGTCAAAATGATGATGCTGCAAGTATTTGTGCACAGTCAGGTCATTTATTAATGACGTATAACTGCCTGTGATTGACTCTTCTGCCTGAATGAGGGAAAAGTCTAGTTTGCGATGAGGAAATCAGAAATTAATCAAAAGCAGATCTTCGCTATTTGGGATTGTCCCAATATGGTAGTTATTTTGAAAGCCCATGGGGGAAAGAACATGCAAGTCTAATCAAAAGAATAATTTAAACCTTTACAGAAGGTAGTCTACAAATTCAGACTAAAAAGTAAAACTGTCATGTATTAGGATAGTGAACTAAAGTATATATGTTAATTTCTAATAAAAATACATTTTTTACTCCTTGTGTTAACATTCAGAATTTTGAAAAAGACAAAAAACACCCCACTTGACTCTCAGGGATCAAAAACTTAATTAAACACAGGAGTTATAGCAATGAACTTACTTAGCAAGTGTCATTATTAGTAGACTGATTTTAACATTACCCCAAAAAGGTCAGCTAGACATAAACAAAAATGATATAGAAGAAAGTTTGTACCCCTAACATTAGCAAGAGTATTTTATAATTAACCAACTAGTTGATGTTAACATTAGAAGGCTAAACAGGTAATGACCAAGTGCATTAATCATAATTAATATAATCAATATAACAATTGTCTAGATAATGTAAAATTTTACCATGGCTCAGATTTTATCCACAATACAAATGTGTGTGTGTGTATACACACACACACACAGATACACACACATCTAAAACATATATAAGAAGAAGAAAATTATTCAAGGTTTGCTCAGGAACAATATCAGGTAGACTTTTGTCATACAGTTTCTTAGGTTACATCACACCTCCTGTCAGGGATAACTTCTATGGTGTCAGGTTCTGTCCTATGTCTCTGAAAATTACTTTCTAGGTAAGAAATTACTTCAGGTAAGAATATCCTGAGTTTCTCTCTTCCACTAACAAGTTTACACTTTGCTTTTACTTCAGATTTAAAACACACATGTATGCTACTCTTTTGAAATTGCTTCATTTAAGAATCACTAGAAGCTCACAATAGCATCGCTCATTTATGAGCAATTTTGCATAAATGATATTTTGGATGCAGTCCAAGAAGATTTCATTCCAAAAGCCCTACAGAACCTCATTCTGAGGCAGCCCTCACCTGCAAGGAGGTTCCACATATGGGTTAAGTCAGCATTCTAAAGTGGTTGCAGTATATCTTTTCTGAGATGCTTAGTAACAATCAATGATGTTGAAGAGTGAAGAACCTTTCACAAAGGCAGAGAACAGATATGCAGCAACTGGGCCCTTGTTCCCTAAGTTAATTGTTCATGTTCCACATATAGCTTATAAGTACAACTTATTAAGAGTGAGCTTCTCAACTATTTGATTTGAAGCCAATTCTAAATTCACAGCAAGCTGGCTCTTTGCAGGAAACTCTTTCTTCCCATACCAAATTATATTTCAAATCTCACTTGCCATAATTTGGTAGAACCAATTCCTACCTGTAACTTTCAATTCAGTTGTTCGTCTTACAAGTTTTCCTTCATACTTAAGTTCACAAGTGTAATTTCCTCCATCTTCTTCTTGAACTTCCTGAATTAGAAGAGCATTCCCTTTCTGTATTATTATGCTTCTCCACATTTTTGGCTTGCATTCCTGCAGAGAAAATATTTTCAAGTAAGCGAAAAATAAAAATTCACATCAGTAAGTCTTAGTACTGTCAAGTATGTACTTTCACTTTTTTGTACTCTTCTCTTTCGTTTTCAAAATATATAACTAAAAAGTTAAGTCAATGGCCAGAAAACATCACAATTGTGTCTTATTGTGTCCAATTTAAATTTCACAACTATCACTCTAAGAGTCACTTTAAAGGCATGATCCCAAGAGCAGAATGTCTTTAGAGACATTCTGCAAAAATAAGAAAGTATACAAGCTCCCCAAATGCAAAAAAATTATAGCAGAACCTTAAAAGTCGCTAAATGCCATTATAATGCCCTGGATTTTCCTATTTGGCAGGGATATTTTCTAAGAGTCCTAAGAGGATAATGTTCATTTAGCAACGTAGCATACTACAAGGGAGTCTTAGGCATTATTAAAAATTCATGATAGGCTTTTATGTTGGCAATGAAGTCTATAATGGTTTCATTAATTACTTCTTATAATAAAAACTAATACTAATAGTCCACAGTCTCACTCCCCATAGTCAGGAGATCCATTTGGCTGATGTGGGAAGGGTCTAGAAAATTATGCTTAAGGAGTTTTCTAGAAACATAACTAGGTAAAATAAGGACACACTTTGTTTTAGTAACAGAACGAACAAATTATCCACTTACTTTCTGGGTTCAGTGATATACGACCAGAGAATAAGATTGGGGTTTTGAAGCCAATTCTTCTACTCTCCTCAAGGGAATGTGAGGGAATATTGCTACTGGGATTGGACTTCCCTAGAAAGGAATGTTTAACTCTTTTCCAGAGAGTGACAAGTATACAGCAATAGCCAAGTATGTAAAAATATTCAGCCAAATGGCTTTGTCTTTCAGGGATTTTCTCAGACTACTTTTTAGATATTAATCTGGTTTGCCCACTGCTCATCTCAAATATTCAACCAAAGTGGTGACCAAAAGCTGTACAAACGTTAGTGGAGGTGTAAGGGATGGCTGCGAGTGAGTGCTGAATAATCAAGGCAAAAGTATTTTATCACCTAAATTCTGAGTCTGTCAGTTAAGGCAATAAAAAAATTGATTGTGAGGTAGATGATGTGAATAATAGTTGAGAACACATTCCACTCTCCAATCTATAGTATTTACATCTCTCTACCTCTCCTCCCCCACACCTCCGCCCTCCACACATACACATCCTAAACGTTCACATAAACCTAGAATCAGTGCTGATTCTCAATCCCCAGCTCTGCGTGCATGTGTGTGTGTGTAAAATGATTTGGAAGAGGGAGTATCCATTTATTAGTTTTTTTACTGTAACAAAATTTTTTCTTTTATGATAGCAAGAGTTTTGACAACAAAACACAAAAACTGGCTCTTAAGTTCACAGATACAATATTTAAGAGATATGCTTGCTTTTTGTCCAATACAATTACCCACACACATTGTCAGAAAGTAAATAAAAGTAATACTATCTAGAGCATCTAGATATAAGGCTGCTTCAATCCCTAGGGTCTTTCCAAAGAACAGTTAAGGGTCTGTCTGAAATTATATTACGTACTATGTCTGGCGAGGTTTATCACCTATATGAGATTTGCTTCTGAGTTAAACCTTGGGATATAAGGTTTCTGGGAAAATGAAGAAGAAAGTCTGAACAGAAAGAAACAAAATAGCCCAGCTGCCACTATCGTCATACAATAATAATCCACAATTATTTTCGCATTGCTTCCAACTCTGATAGCCTCAGATTTCTAAAGAATCATTCTGAAGGTCATTAAACAAAAATATGGTCCCTCTGGGCATTTTGAGAGGAAAGGAAAATGAAAACTGAACTGCTTCACTTTCACATAGTGGTGGTGGGGGTGTGCAAATGAGCCCACACACTCATTTTATTCAAAGACAAATGGCATTGTTTTCTAATGTCATTATGGGGGGAAAGTCCATAAGCAATTAGCTGTAACCATTTCCATTTTTCCTTCATACTGTTTTGGTCTTTTCCAAGCAAGTAAAATCTAAAGAGTGAATAGGAATTAGAAAATAACTCCTGATGAAGAACAGCCTGGAATCTGTACACGTTCTTTGGGATAGATCTAGATAGTCCCAAGTGCTTTCCAAGTTGTCATCTAGCCTTATAAAGGATTCTTTGTACCCAATAGATGATTCTCTTATTTTTTAACTGTAAAACAGGAAAAGTTTTTCTTCAAGTCATCTTCACCTCTCTGGAGACAATGTATTATAGATGAAAAAGCAAACTGGTTTCAGAGCAAGACAGCTCTAGGTCAAAATCTGGGGTTCACCCAAGTTCCGTGATCTTGGGCAAATTTGCTTAACTTATTTAGGTCTCAATTTCTTACTCTGCATATGGGGAAAGTATACACTATCATGGGAGCAGCCAGAACCCAGAGGCTTGCAGAGTTTATTCATTATACTCTTGCTGGGCAGCATTATACATAGTGGTTTTCCAGAGAATGTTTTCTACCCCTAAACTTTCCCAATCCTAGATTATGTCTCCTCCAAACCTCCAGCTCTGCTTGTTGAAAATTGGTGCTAATAGACTAATCAGATAAAACAAATCTTCACTAATTGGTTAACCATCCCCTGGCAACAGAATACTTTAACCCACTGAAAATGTATAGCTCCCAAGAGGCCACTCCAACACTAATCCTAGCAGGTGGGTAGAGGAGCTATATTTTGTTCAGAAGAGCCTTATAGATGACCATCCTGCCACCACCGACCAATCCTTCACAAAGTTACCTCATTGGCAATCCTACCCACATCTGGGTGCCTATATTGAATCCCAGAAGTCTTACAGCCTCTCTACTCCATTATTTGCAGCATCTCTTCCTTAAGCTGCTGGCTACTAGGCTTACTACTGTCACTGCTTCTCTCCTGCCCACAATCTTCCCATCAGCTCTTTCCTAGTGGACAGACAACATTGCCACAACTCATTGTTCCCAGACTTGTTTAATTTAATTCTGACATCTTGTTAGGCAAAGAAGTTTGAAGCATATAGTTCAAGTTTTAAGATGGCTGTTTATCTGAGGCAAAGACAAACTACCAAAGCCTCAAATGTGAGCAGGCCCTTAATATTGTCCTCAGTGTACAACTCCTCTATTATGTAATGCCTCTGAGACTATTAAAATAAACTTCATCAACTTGAAGGTCTTAATGGAGGGGCCTAAGTTCAACAAATAACTCCAGTGCACGGCCTGGCTGTCTCCTAATAGAGCAATTTGTTGTAGGACATCCTTGCTCAGTCAAAATAATG
Source organism: Tapirus indicus (assembly GCA_031878705.1). Classification (NCBI taxonomy): domain Eukaryota; kingdom Metazoa; phylum Chordata; class Mammalia; order Perissodactyla; family Tapiridae; genus Tapirus; species Tapirus indicus. The sequence continues at coordinate 88,386,325 of CM062942.1, read as the reverse complement.
TTAGCCCTTGAAGTTTCCCTCCCTCTCAGTCTTCCTGGGTAGCAGATGACATTTGCCACCAGTTGCTGGGTTGGGAGGCCAGGAAGCACAACAAAAACATCTGTTGACCAAGCCCCTTGAATTA